>CM065654.1:685136-690136 GCA_033220385.1 Triplophysa yarkandensis
CATTGTGAAACACAAAATATAAATATGCCTTAAAGGAAACATGTTTTCCAAAATTAACGTTGTCATATATTGTACGTTTTTTCACCTAGAACTCATTTCACATGAAACATTTAAAACTAAACAAACTACATTTTAAAGCTTTGAAATTTTTTAAACATATGTAAATAAGAAAATAAAATTTCAATACTTTCAAATACTTTTTTTTCAAATACAAATACTATATTTGAATTGATAAAAAATAAAAGGTTAATATTATAAATGGACATTTATTAATAATTACTCTTAAAATAGTATCCAAAAATCAATTTAATGTTTTCAAAAGATTCTAAAAGGTTAATAATACTCTGCTATGGTACTTTTAAGCCCCATTATTTATTTTTATAGTGTTTTTTTATTTCAGTGGTTTAAGCATCTCACTAACAACCCCAAGGTCATAGGTTTGATTCTAGGGATTGCGCGTACTCAGAAATAAATGCATACTCGGAAATAAATGCATACTCGGAAATAAATGCATACTCGGAAATAAATGCATACTCAGAAATAAATGCATACTCGGAAATGTAAAGCATAATGCATTGTCAGACGCTTTGATTACAGTTTTTGCCAAATGTGTAAATGTAATGTGACATCAAGAAAAGTCAGTGAGTTCTGTACACTGCAAAACAATTAATTCCTTTTAGTTAAATTAACCTGTTACATTTTTTGAATTATTTAATTTTTATCAGTTGGACAAATAAAATGTTATTTAATTAAAAATCTTACAGTTAGTTTCTCTTAAATGTAAACATTTATTTGAGTTTATATATATATATATATATATATATATATATATATATATATATATATATAGGTAAATTAAATATAAATATTTATAGATTTTTATTCGCATATCCACAAAATGTAATAGTACATTTATTAAATTTTAAGCTTTAACATTCTTTTTAATGTGAAAAATTGTAGATTGCTTGATATTTTTGGAGTGGGAAAAACCCAGATGTTTAGGTGAACATATCCATGGATAATTTTTCCATCACTTGTTATTTCTCTTTCGATCTTTGTCTCTTGCTATCTGTCTTTCTCTCACTTCGTGCACCATCTCTTGTAGCCTGTCTGTCATTTTAGCCCAGGGGTTATTCTGCGTTTCTGTATTCTGTTTGTATCGGTACAAAAAGTCCCAGCACTTTGCCCCATAGATCTGTCAATGGAACACCAAACACTGCCAGAGCGTCTGCTTTCAGCCGCCAGCCATCAAACTAACAGGGCATCCAGGGAACACCGCAGGAGGGTTTTTGGTTGGAGCAGCTTGTGTGGGTTAGCTCAGGTGACTTATTCAACTCACTCTGATGATATAATCGTCAGAAGGGTATAAAGTATAAGGGTATAAAGTATAAGGGTATAAAGTATAAGGGTATAAAGTATAAGGGTATAAAGTATAAGGGTATAAAGTATCCAGATGCACGTATGCACGTCTATTTCTTTAGTAAAAATACGACGTTGCCTGCAGTGATTCATTCAGCGTCGGTTTATCGAAGTGAGGCAGGGAAAGAAAGCACAAGCCACTTAATGGTGCAATCAGGCCTGCCGCTGATAGAAGCTGACCGGCTCAACCCATCCCCCCCGCACACACCAGAGCCGGTGAACAGGAAACGCATCACAGCTAGTGTGTCAGAGATCTGTGATTTCACATGCTATACCTGCATCTAATACGTGCAATGACAAGAGCGTGAGTCTCTCCGCAACGCGCCACTGCCCGCCTCTATTCTTCTGATGTCCTATGCTCTTAGGCAACTGGGCTTGTGATTTTTCCCATGAGGAAACTTTCCTCTGCACAGAGGATTTGATTGGTGAAAAGCATTGTTGTAGCCTGATACCCTTTGAAGTAAAAGCGTAATAAAAAAAATTTAATATGACAATGTCCCTGTCAACCAATTTCCTGGATGGTACAACATTTTTAATTAAGAAACCAAAAAAATTGACGTCAGATTAAATCAGCAAAAGAACATTTTCAGGCTTAGATTATTTAAATAAATAAATTCTTAAATAAATAAATAAATAAATTCTTATGGGAACAGTTGTTCATTGCAGCTTCCGACAGTGATATGGCTGAACAGGAAATGAAATGTCTCACTTTTTTGTTTCATTATTATAAAAGGAACCCCAGCAGAATGATCTGGACCCTGAAGGGCAGCTTGGTCTTATAGTACTTGGCGAAATTCACTTTGGATTTATTTTATGGAGCATTTAAAAGGATTTGTATTCTTGAAAAGCACTTTTATCAGTACAGAAAAGCAAAAAACTACACAAAAATAAGAATTTTTTAATGTGTTTAAAACGCATAATATTAAGATACATTGTATTATTAACATTTCCAAAAGATGCATTAATATGTAACTGATAAAACTTTCTCTAGCGTCATTTTATATTTATGTCGACAAAATAAAATAAAAATCCGTTCATTTACTCTTGTCATTTCAAACGCGTGTGAAATTCTTTCTTTTAAAAAAAAGAAAAGATATTATAAGAATGTTGGGAACCAACCAGCGGCAGCACATATCCACTTCTACTGTATTCATACACAATATTCATATCCTGTATTCATATCCTCATTTGTGTAATGCACAAGAAGGAAAGCCATACAGGTTTGAATTAATAAGATGAAAAAATGTTGATACAATTTTCATAATGTCTTGGATTCATGTCTTTCCAATGACTTTCTGTTTCTCTAGTACACCTCTGCGCTGACATATGACGGTGTGATGGTGATGGCGGAAGCCTTTCGGAACCTTCGCAGACAGAAGGTGGACATCTCCCGCAGGGGCAACGCTGGAGACTGCCTGGCCAACCCCGCAGCACCCTGGAACCAGGGCATCGACATGGAGCGCACTCTCAAACAGGTCACATGCACAGATTAGCTACAGATGAGACCGATGAGACTAGGGTGCTGATGGAGACCCGTGTAATAAACATCTTATTGAAAAAACAAGGCAGATGGGTGAAAGTGGCAGAGGATAAAAAAGGGTAATTGTTGATCTGGAAAATGCAGAAGGCCTGAATTTGAATTGATGTCAGTGGACGATAACAGTGGGATGAAAAGGCGTAATAGAGGAAAGTGTAGGGATGGAGAACGAGAAGAAAACCTACAAACAGTAAGAACAGAAATAATAAGAACTATTCTCACTGTTCTCAAGAGTTGTATTCTTGTCATTCCTAGATGTTATAAGTAAACTTTATAAGTGTTTCTACGTCGAGAACAGTACAGTTTTAAATGCGCTTGAATGTATAAACTGAATTTGACTTTTCCATGTTTTACATTCTCAGACGCCGCAGGCAAAACTCATTTACACATTCATACTTACAGTCACTGAAGTCAGTGTCATTGTTTCTGGTTTGTCTCTATATCATCAGTTTTCTGCAGACCCTCGGGCTTTTTTAAAAGATGGGGGAGAAGACCTCAGTTTGATAAATGCTACCGTACAGTGCTTCTTGAAGAAAGGGATTTTGTAGAACCAAAGCAGATGTTTAAATGAAAATGGCAGTCACATGAACTGTAATTGCATTGTTTATCACTGTAATCCAGGTGCGCCTTCAGGGATTAACAGGAAACGTTCAGTTCGACCACTACGGACGCAGGATCAACTACACTATGGATGTTTTTGAATTGAAAAGCAATGGTCCAAGAAGGGTAAGATATCGTTCTGTCATTGCAGTTTCGAAAAGTTTGTGCACTTGATTTGACACATGTCTGACTTTAAAAAATGCTTATGATGATGTTGGCAATTTGTCTTTGATTCTAAGGAAGTGTAATCATGCTTGATCTGTCTCTCAGCATCTGTCGAGTGTCATTTCTGTCTAATTCCTCGTCTTTCTCTGTGTGCTTAACGCTGGGTGCTTCATTTGATGCAGCTGTTTCTGCGAGAACAATCCCAGGAGCCCCTGATGAGTGCTTTTTATTTTTAGTCAGCATTTTACTTTGGAAAATGTGACATCTTGTATGTTTCTTAATTGGTTGCATGCGCATGCTTACGTATGTATGGAACCCATTACAAGCTTGAAATCCTGTTTTATGGACATTTAAGTGGCATTATAACATGAATTTATTAACATTGACGCAAATCGTTGAAACTCGTTTCATAGAAATGGAAGGTATTTTCACTCTGGCGTCAAATCACCCACGCAGTGTTTCCGGTGAGACGGCGTGTTCTGTTTCATGCCCACGTTAGCTGGCGGAAAGAGTGGGCTATCTGACAAGCGGGGCTTTGACCACGGTACTCCTGTGGGGACATGTAAAAAAGTCAATTCATTTGTTCATTTGTTCATTAAGGAGAAGCCTCTGTATGACAGTTTTATTTTAACATGTTTCTGAATTTACAGAATTTTGACCCTCGGATAACTAGAATGAGATAAAATATTATCTTTGAGACCAATTTTTATTATTTGACAAAAATATAAACCAGAGCATATAAGGAAAAATGTTTTACTGCACACAAAAAAAATACATAAATATTAGTTCGTATTTACTTTCTCTTCTGGTGATTTTTCTTAGCTGTACAAACTTAGTCTGTGTAGATAAAGATTACCCAGAAAATGACAATACTGTGATCATTTTCTCATCCTTATGTCGTTTTAACCCTCTATTGAGATATGTTACAGATGTGAAGGATGTTAGTCTTGGATGACTTGGATTGGTTTTGTGTCCCTTTATTAAAAGTAGGGCTGTCAAATGATTTATCGCAATTAATCACATCCAGAATAAGAGTTATGTTACATAATTCATTTTGTGTTTATAAAAACATATATATAAATACCCTTATACTGTATTTTTAAGGAATTTATATTATATTTCATTTTAAAAACATTTCAATCTAATTACTGTTCAAATAAATATACAAATAAAAATAAATTTGTCAAAGCACTTCCATAATAAACACACAAGTATCTGTAGGTCTTTGTGTTAACAGTACGAATACGAAACTAATATGCACTACACACACACACACACA
>CM065654.1:692636-732636 GCA_033220385.1 Triplophysa yarkandensis
GCCTTCCCACATGAATTATTCACGCACATTTGCACACACAGCACTTTTGGCAGGCTTGCATGTATTTACTCTGCGTTTGGTCTTGAGTCTCATTCTTTCCCTTTTACCCGCTCCAGATTGGCTATTGGAACGATGCTGATAAATTGGTCCTGACCCAGGATCAAGCCTTGCTTCCTAATGAAACGTCTGGCATGGAGAACAGAACCGTTATCGTGACTACCATTATGGTGAGTATAGCAGGCTTTTGTTTTTCCCACATATTTCCCACTAAACTCAAAGCAGTGTTTGTCCTACATCCGAAAGCTTCCATGTACCAAGCGCTCCTTTCATATACGTGGTGAAAAATAGCAATGAATCCTTCATGACACGCACAGATTCAGATCTGCGAGTGCTGCAAAATTCCCAGCTGCACTGTGCCGCTCATCAAAGCGCATTCTCTTTCTTGTGACCTGTCAATCATGCAGCTGTCCATTCAGATAACCCAAATGCACTGAATAGCATCTCAACAGTCCCGTGTAAATGTTCGCCGCTGTGGCATCGTGAACACGCTGTGTGTGCCTCAAACAGATGTGTGGGATTCTGTGCTTTAATCGTGTTTGTTCAGTTTGTCCGTTGTGTGTATATTATGAAAAAACACTGCATGGGATTCTCATCATATGTGATGTCAAAGGGTCAGTAACATAGCGTGTAAATGGAGTGCAGTGTGTTTGGACGTACACTATATGTTATTTTGAGTTTGAGGTTTTGGAGTGTCGCACCTCAAGCAAATCCTCCTCTTTTCAGCCCCTGGTGAGGAATCCTTTATTAAGAAACTGACGCTGGTGGATCCACAGAGGTGAAATCAAGCACGGACACACAGAGACAATCTGAACTGATGGTCTGAACTCTGAATTCCCTGCTTTATAATAACCACTGGAACTGGTTGTTTGAAGTCGGATATCCAGCTTGTAAAATCTGCGGAAAGATCATTCAACACGGACCTGAGCCAAGAGAAAGTAATTTCCAAAATGTTTGCAACCAAATTTTCCATAAACTTATTTTATTAAGATGGAATATTATTTGAAGAGATTAATAAATGTTGAGCTAGTCGTGTTTAATTTTTTGACTGGAGGACTCTGAGGACGGAAGCGAGGAGATTCCAAATGCCACATCCAACTTTGTTTGGAGCAAAGTCAACCAAGGTTGCCTACAGTATTCAAGAGTCAATATAAAGGCTATCGTGTAGAATCAAACATTGCAAAAACCCAGTGATGACATCCGTCATTGTTTACTCTCTCTCTTGTCTTCATCCTTTTGACTTTCTTGCTTCTGCTCAACACAAAAGAAGGTATTTTGAAGAATGTCGGTATCCAACAGCAGTATTCATTTCTTGGTTTTGTGTCCATACAAAAGAAGTTGATGGTACCACGATTGTTCAGATAGAAACATTTTTCAAAATACATTTTGTTGTGTGGATGAAAGTCGTACAGGGTTGAAATGACAAGGGGGTGAAAAAGAAGCTTTGAAACTGTTTGTACTTTAAAGTACAATGAACCTTTTTAAACGACTTAAACTTCTCATAATTAATCAATTTCAACTTATTCGTTATAATTGTAAATCAAAGGCGGATTTGATTTAAGACAGCATTTTCAGATTTAAGTATATAGAGTTAAAAAAAACGTACGTCCATGAGCCAAAAGAGTTCTTTAGTTTTTAACTTTTCATGTACATATTACATTTACATTTACATTTAGTCATTTAGCAGACGCTTTTATCCAAAGCGACTTACAATATATTACATTGTAAAAAATATTACAATATTATAAATACATTATATGATTATATTCTAGTGAAACAAATATTTATTTAAAATGTTAATTATTATATTAATTACAGTGCTGTCAAGATCCAGAACATTATACAGAATATTATCTCACTTACGTTTCAGGCTTTACAGCAAGTAGTCTAATGTAACACTGTATAAAAACATTGTTTTATACAGTGCATAAATAATGAATTCTTTAAGCATAAATTTTAAATGGTAAACATTTTTTATGCACTTCTACTACACCAGGAACATAATATTGCAGAGCTGACTGTACACCCTCCAGGCGTGTTTAAAGAATACAGATGATCCGCTAGCTGCACTTTTTCCCATTTTTCCCCGTAGAAACCTACTGTCCGGGAGAAGTGCTCCCCTGTATTTGGAGAAGGAAAGATTTAGGGAGAGGGCCGAGTTCTCATACATCAAACAAATTCGTGTTCGAACTCTCTATTTGCCGTGTTTGGGTATTTCATTCTACTGGGCTTTCTGCCTTTCATCATTTTAGGTTAGCCATATGGCTTGGAAAATATTTGTAAAGTGAATGTGCGTGGTTTTGGGGATTTCGTGAAAATATTCTGCCATTTCATTGCGAGTAAACATTTTGATATGCTGTTGGACATCTTGTAAGCTGTTGTTTATTACTATGGTACATAATACTGTAAAGTAAAATGGACTGTTTCTCTTTTGTGCTGTGGCTTTTTTCTTGTTTTACATGTACAAGCGCATAAGTTGTGTATTATTGCTTGACATGTTGATGTTTGATTAAGATGTGAAATTGTAATAAACTGTGGTCTTTAATTTTATGGGTCAGATTTTTTTCTTTCAGTTATGAATGTGATAAACCTCTTTATGGATAAATGTTTATTTTGTGCTTTTCTAATGCTTGTATGAAGTCTTTATTGTGGCACATTATGTAAGATCATACAGTCTAATGCATTTACTGTCATTGAAAAAGTCTTTTATTATTCTGTGTGGAGGAATGTTGGAGAATTTTGACTCTTGTTATTAAATTTGTTGTTTATTTCACAACCGCACATGTCAGATTTTGATTCCAATATCTTCATTCAAACGTAATAATTGTAATTTTAAGAACTTTTCAAGAACACCTTTTTTCTCATGCTTTCTCACAATAGAATATATCTCATATAGAGATTGTATTGTTAGTTTTATTGAATATATTTTGTACAGTAGATCTTTTTCTGTTGCTAACTGTGCAACTACAGACAAGCTACTAAAATGTAACACGTTGAACATTTTTTGTGTGTTGACTCCATTGAAACCCCACTGTGGTCTTGTTTATTCAGGAAGGCCCGTATGTGATGCTCAAGAAGAACTGGGAGATGTTTGAGGGAAATGAACAGTATGAGGGATACTGCGTGGATCTGGCTTCCGAAATCGCCAAACACATCGGCATTAAGTACAAGATCTCCATCGTGCCTGATGGAAAGTACGGAGCTCGGGACCCAGAGACAAAGATCTGGAACGGGATGGTTGGGGAGCTGGTGTACGGGGTAAATCACTGTCCACTTTAAATCTATATATGCTTCTATAGTGTAAAGATGGTTTCATATAGAGCTGAAGCACTCAAGGTGAACTTCTAAAGACAAGAAAGTCATCCAGAGGCTGATGTTTATTAATGAGTACTGTATGCCGCCAGCGCTTGTCATCCTGCAGAGTTTTTGCTGAGCACTGGAAGTTTTTTCCTTCTCTATGAAGTGCTGGCCAGTGACAACAAACTTTAATTTCTTTTCGGATTAGTCTTGCCTGGCCCTGACAGGGTACAAAGTGTCACTAAGTCACCAGCCGTAATCTCGGTTTTCGGATGCGGCAAGACTACATCCACGCTTGAGCCTCAGTGTTTTCGGCTTGTGATGTGAGCATCTTTCCTCACATTTATGTGTTCATCCTATTCCACCAAACCTCACTATTAAGTCTCTTGGATTAACATTTTGTACTTTTAAAAGTCAATATGTAAATTCTTGTTCAATTAGAGCAATTGCAAAAATATTCTAGGAAGAGGTTGAAATCAGCAGATTAGCCTTTATGTTCCCTTCTCTGTATTATTCTCAACTGGTTGCTCAAATATGTGAAATCCCGGCTTTGCTGATATTTACTGTGGAATTGGTTTTGCAAATATCAAATGGCTTAGTTTCTGTATTGCATGTTTTGTTTTACAGCCACCGGTTTTTATTCCATTACATGAAAACCACTAATTTACCATACATGTACACTACCAAACGTTTGGTGACATTTAAGCGAAATGTTTCTTATGTTTTAAAAAACTTTTTATCTGAAGGTGTATGCCTGAGTGTCAAAAAATAGTTCAGTAGAAAAATTATTATTTAGCAAACAAAGATATTTTTGCATAACAAAACGTATATTTTATTAAATAAAAATAGTGTTTTTGAAATGGATAACTTTGACGGAATGTTGATGGAAGAACCGCAGGATTCTGCAAATTTTAATCAAAAGCTGACCACACTGAAAAAAGCATTTTTATGTTGTTTTCAGGTTTTAGTTATATTATAATTGCCATAGTTCCCTCTTATATGTCTTCATTTTTAATAAATTGTATATGAATGAAAGAATATGAATGCATAAATAAGTGTCCCAAAACAGACAAGATATTTGAATAGTTCTGTTTCATTCTAGAAAGCGGAAATCGCTGTGGCCCCATTGACTATAACTCTGGTCCGGGAGGAGGTCATTGACTTCTCAAAGCCCTTCATGAGCTTGGGCATCTCCATCATGATCAAAAAACCCCAGAAGTCCAAGCCGGGAGTCTTCTCCTTCCTGGACCCGCTGGCCTACGAGATCTGGATGTGCATCGTGTTCGCCTACATCGGCGTGAGCGTGGTGCTCTTCCTGGTCAGCCGCTTCAGCCCGTACGAGTGGCACACCGAGGAACCGGAAGAGGGTACCGACGGTCCCCCCAGCGACCAGCCCCCCAACGAGTTCGGCATCTTCAATAGTCTCTGGTTCTCCCTGGGAGCTTTCATGCAGCAGGGTTGTGACATTTCCCCAAGGTCAGTACCTCTTTGTTGTAATGCATGTGATGTTAGAGACCAAGGGTGGATGTAAATGACAGTATTCTGATACCTGAAATAGTTTTTCCTGTAGTTTCCATAGTGATGATGATGAATTTCAAAGTTAAAATGAGAGGAACAGCAAGCTTTTGCCTCTGTTTAGTACCTGCTTGCTTTGAATCATGGGGAGGGTAAATGACCAATCACAGTCATCACTGATGTGGTCATTTTTAAATTGTATGTGGCAGTTTTATTTGTTGTACCATGTATAAGTCAAACACATGAACACAGTTTCACAGTCTCAACATTCTCACCTATGCCACAGTGTTCATTATAAGAAGGATAGTTTTGCCCTGAATGCTGATCCAAACGGCACAGCTATAAGCTTTCCACCACATCCCTGCCAGCATCCATGCCGGATCTGTTTTTCATTACACAACATTGGTCTTTTTAATTAGGGACGGCATCTTCTTTGAAACAAGTTTTCTGGGCAGACAATTGAAGAAACTTTAAAGATAAATGACAGTACTCTTTATATAGGCACAGAAAAGGTTAAACGATCACTCCAGCTTTAACTTAATAGACGGTTACAGAATTCTAAAACGGATTCTTTCTGAAATTGATTTTTAAACCTTAATATGACATGCCCTTTCTAATGCACCGCCTCTTACTGCTGATTGGCTATAAGTTTAAGGACTTATCTCAAAAATGTCTGTATTGCTTTATGTTTATTCGGTGTTTCTAATGTCCTTTAAGGTGTGCAAGTCTATCGTTTAAACCATTGGGGAACATTTTCTCCATAAAACTTAGACAGTTAAAAAATGTCATCAATTTGTCACCAATCTCCGCAACTCATTTAACCTTGCGGATCAGCAGTGATATGCAAAGATGACGCATAGACTCGGTGGAGGGGAGCCTATTTGCATATTCATCTGACTGCATATACTTAAAGAAAAGTTACATTCACGCTATTTTAAGGCAGTTGATTTTAAACGAAGAAAAATGAATGGTCAGACAATAGTTTTAGGAAGAAAACGACCAAACTAATATCTCGGGGAATTTAGGTCTTGTGAATTTCAAGAGATGTAAACCCAAAAGTGGCACGAAGTCACCCAACACATAAACATTTTATTGTCTCTTGATTAGGAGTTTTGCATTTTTTTATTATTTCGACCAATTGGTCTCGTTCAGTTTTTTGCAATCAAATGCAAAATGCAAAAGCTCAATATCGTTTTGGAGTGATCTCTTAATTCTCTCTGTGGCCTTACCTAAGTTTAATTCCATATCATTTACCCTATTACGGGGTTAGAGATAATTTCATCATGCAGTTAAGGGGAAGCCCGGTCTTCCATTGCTGTCTGTCGTCAACGTCCACATATCGCATGTGTGTCAATGCAGCCGATTCTCAATTCTCTGGAGTGCAGAGAACGATCTAGTCATCCATTGTTTCTCCGTGTGGCACTTTGTTTTATGTGTCTTTGATTGCCTCCTGGGGGTTTGACATTAGGTCCACTCCCTCATCCCTCTCCTGTGTACTTTATTTGTAACAAATTCCTGCATTACAACAATAGAGCTTTTTAAGAAGTGTTATCCAGAGACGAGAGAAAAAAACACAGCTTTATTTTTCAGCCCCCGCCAGATAAGAAATCACTCATGACAGGACAAGGGGAAGAGAAGAGCAATAAAAAGCAGAACACGTGGAGGAAGACGGCAGGTATTTCAAGTGCTGTCAAAGCCATAGAGTCTGTCCGTTCTGCTCTACAGCCTGCACATCACAGCGCTGTAGAGGGCCTATGGTTTTGATTTCGCTTAAAAGGACGCATTTAGGTTTTTAAGAATCATGCACTTCATCATTTTGCATAGAACTAATAAGATTCATGAATTGGACAGAATGCTTAAACGGCTCTAAAAAGTGGAGAAAGAGCACTTCCATTAATTTTCTTTAGTACGTGCCATTAATTCTCTTTAGTCAGCATGTGCATTCACCTCAGCGCTTTTGATTTCGACACAGATGACGCAGTCGCAAGGTGTTACGCCGATGTTTGCACTTGTCCTTTATTTCTCCTCATCTAACAGCCTGCTGTTTATTCAAATGGGCGGATTTGCTTTACAGAGATTTTTATACATGACCGATTGTTATGTGCATATTTCATATATTATATCACAAGCTGAAGTGTGTATTTCTTTCAACGTTAAGATACTTTATATTTTATATTTGGAGACGGCAAATAATAAGCCATTTGTATGATGACTTTTATAAAACGTGTAAGCGCTCCAGCTCTGTGGCATCAGTCATACGTTTGATTAAAGTTGACATGTGGATCGCAGAATATAAAGGCACTTCTTTAAAACACTTTAACAAGTATCTCAGGGTGAGACCTTAAGAGGGTGCTTGATAAAATGACTGTTTCCGTTTTAGTTCTAAAATAAGTCCCATAGTTCCATTTGTTTCACGGCATAATAGTCATGAGTTTATTATTATTATCAAACAATATGAATGTATGCAAGTAAGATTCTTAAAAAACTGGCTGTGTAGAGGAGAACTATGTCTACACTGTTTAAAAATCATCTCGATGTGAAACCTGAAGAAACTGACTTTGCCGTACATTTTGCAAATTGTAGCCACATTGAAAGCACTAAAATTCAACATAACTTTGATTAATTTTTTTCTATAGTGAACATATAATTTTGATGCATTTATCATTAATCTGAGAAACACTAATAATAAATGGTGGATGAATTAACCCAGCCCTGAAAACTAGAATAATGGTGAGGGGGGCTTGATCTAGGTCTGATGGAATTGACTTGTACTAAGCCTCAAGAATAGTAATAAGAGGCACAACAACGAGACACAGAAATTTAAAAGACAGTGACCTGCACAGATAAAGCACTTGCCAAACAAATATGGCAACGTTTCACTAAATAATAATCTTAATAAAAATGTTTATTGAAATGACACTTTTGGCTTTAAAAGTGTGATAGTGAAAATTTAAATAATTTATCGAAGAACAACAGACTCATAATCTTCGACTATAAACCACTTTATTCCCTCTTTATTTACTTTATAGTTACTTTATTTAATTCACACATAGTTTCGCACAGTCTATTAAACACACCCTTCCTGTTCACACGCATCACATGGAGTTAAACACTATCTTAAGCAAGATAAATGATGAGGATGACGTGAAAATGATGGGTATGAAAATGCTACAGGCGTCTTTGGTGATGAGGCCAGACAGGGCCGTAACTCTTGCCGGTTTGCCTGTCGTGTTTTTGGCTCAGGCGGCTGGCAGGTGTCATCAGCAGAAAGCCGGAGCAGCTTCCTGATCCTCAAAACAGCAAACACCTGCCATGCGAGGTTTTGTACTGTAATCTTAATGCATGTGGGCATCGGACCATATCGGGTGGGGAAAAGACGGGAAAACTCATTTTGGGATTTCTAACACATAAGGAATGAATGAGGTCTGGTGATATTGCTCTAAAGGATGGAGGCATTAAGATATGTTAATGATAGATTTATTTGTGGTAGGGCAGCGGCTCTTACATATGAAGCATTCGGATAAAGCGCATCTATATTTCCACCCTTAGTCTTCATGCTTCGGTGACCTAAGTCCTTGAAGTGCTTTGATTGCACTGAGTAATATTTACTTGAGTGTGTGAAAGAGAGCTACGCTGTCAAGCATGCTCGTATTTGCAGCTGTAGTATGTACTTGAGTATACAGAGGAGATGTATGGAAAATATGAGGTTGGTGTTGGTCAGAAAAGCCGTAATCTTGCATCCTGTTGACTACATTTCATCTAACTAAACAGCTGCACGCTTTACAAAAGAAAATGTTATACAGCGTGTTATAGAACAATTCTCTTTTCTTTATCATCCTTAATCCCTCTGTCCTCTCTCTCACTGTTGCTTTGTTCTTCCATACTGGCTTTTGTATTTTTATGGTCGATCTTGCTCCAGTAATTGCCTCTTTTCACTGACTTCTTTTATTCTTTAGATGGCTTGGAAATGATTGTAGGGTTAGGAGGAGACCGGCATCATGGGATTGATGCAAGGATATGATTCACTCACCAGGCCAGCGCTGTAACAGTGAAGGAAATGAGAGTTTGGGGATGAAGTTACAACGTTGCCCCAGGTTTTCTTCATGCCAAAATGATCATTTCAGCCCTAGAATCATTTATCTCCATAACACATACTGGAATAAAAGTTGATACCCTTGAACTGTAATTTTCTTTTTAGATTTATGACCATACACAGATGAAAGGCATGCACGAGGTAGCATGTGGTATGCGTGGTGACGAGAATTGAGTAATCAGATTTTTTGCTGTAAGGAATAGTTATTATTCTCCCTGTACTGGGGTTTTTAATAGTTTTAAATACTATTACTAAAAAATAAATTAATCCAGGGCTTTATTAGAAATGTTATTGCACTGTAGGTGGACAAAACAACTGCATTTGTGGTTGGAATTGTGTATATAATAACTTAATATATACTTAAAATATTAATATTAATTAATATTTGAGTAGCAGTGTTGACAGTTATTTCATTCTTGGCAGTTGTTTTTAAAAACCATTGGTAAAGAAAATAAATCCTAGGGTTTTTTTTTGGAAATGTCATTGTACTCTTGTTGGACAAAACAATTGTATTTGTTTTCAGAATTGTGTTATTATTTACTTAACACAACACTAATACAGTAATGTGTAAAATTAAATAAATTATTAGTTTAATTGAGTAACAGAGTGGACAGGGAACTAAGTTGAATTCTTACATCATAATGGACCAACACTCAACACTAAAACCAAGAACTGCAGAACACATTGAATGTTAGAAAAACCTTTTAATGGATGAGTTTTACTCAAAATGTATTACTTTTGCCATATTTTTATTTGAGTTACAGTACTGGTGGTCAATACTTCCCAGTCTTTGATTCACACACTATTATGACATCACAAAATGCAAATTATGTGAGATTGGCACAATATGTATTTCTTTTTGAGAAAAGCTTACCTAATAAGTATCAGTGTTGCCAATCATGTCTCAGACACTTAAAATAAGAAATATCACAATAAAAACTGTGTTTTTGAAAAAACGTTCCCAAATTATTGTAAATATAATCCAACTTCATGCCTAGCTATGAAATACACTCTGTATTGAAAAAATCGTGAATTCGAATGTAAGAATCTATAAACCTTGCTTTTTATTTAAACACATGGCCTTTTCACCATGTTCGTTTTGGGAAAGATAATTTTTTATTACATAATAAGAACCGAGGATATATACTTGGGACTCCCTATTACAAAAACATCCCACGGACATGAGATGCACCTTAAATTATAGAATGACCCCTATGTTCTGTTCAAATTGAAATTTAGTTTGCGTATTGTAAAGTATCTTACAATGCCGAGACAGAATGTCTGCTAAATATGAATGAATGTATTTTAGCTGGCTAATGTAAGAGCTTGCTTTTTGATTTCTCCAATTTGCCGGTGGAGATCGGTAATGTGCAGTATGATTGTGAATGACTCTGGTCTCATGCGTGGAGAAATTGATTTGCAGGTATTAAATCTTAATCAGAGCAGTAGAGAGGAAACCATGAATAAATAAAATGCTGGAGGCTTACTGTGGCTGCAGCCAGTGACCTTTCTATTTTTCTATGGCGTGTCAAGGTCTCTCTATTCCGTTCTCTACCTCTCCCGTTTCGACTTTCTCCAAGCTGGCATGAATCTCCCTCCATTGAACCTCTGCTAACGTTTTAGAATGTCATTTGAATTCTCCCTGCATCTTCTCGCTCATACGTGCCTACTTGTGTGTCTTTTTGCATAGGAAATCTGCATTGGCGGCTGCAGCGAGTCATGAACGGGCTTCGGTGACACTAACAGATTCAATTTCACAGCTCTAATGGCACCGCTTTGATAATGAGGCGCTTTGAGGAATGTGCTGGTGATAGTTTGCTTGTTTTGAATGTGTGCGTGTGAAATCCAGAAAGGCAGTCCAACTCTTATCATTGAGCTTTGATCAGAGAATCGGTATTACATGAAACAACATTACGGGAGAGCAGAGAAAACTCTTACTTGTTCATAAATCATGTGTCTTAATGAATGATACTGTATGCCAGGCTACGATGAGACGGCGGGGCCTAGGGGGGTGACTCACTGGTTTCGTGTCCACTCAATTCAGGCTTATTAAATTGGCTTTGTCTTACAAAGTCAAATCGATTAGGCACGGTTAGCGCGAGAGCCGGCGCATCTGATCATCAGACGTCACAGGGCCGGAACGGTGTGTCTGCATACAGGTTGGCGTTTAGCGACTGTTTCAAGCTGGTACATAGGATCACAGTGTATTTAATGTGGAATTTCAACACCAGAAGTCCACACTTGCAACGCATACAGTAAAATGTGATTAATAACGTGAGGCTTAACCTTTTTGCTGATGTTTTCAATATTTTATTTATTTACTTCCCCAGGTATTTTATTATGATAAATAAATAAATAAATAAATTGTAAAAATAATAATAATAGTTATGTAAACAATTTATTCTTAACATTAGCATTTATACTAATTTTATCATAATATAAATAAATCATAATTTATAAGATTTTTTTAATTTAAAGATAATATTATTTAATGCATTACAACAAACATTATAATTTTGTTCATATTTTATTATTGTTATTCTTATTATTATCATTAATATTATTACTGTATTATTATCATCATTATATAATTGCCATTTTTATGATGGCTGTTGTTACCATTATGTTTTCTGTATTTTTATTTTATTTTTTACCATTGTTATGGTTCTTGTTGTTGTTATCCTTATTGATATCATTAATGTGTGTATATAATGATAAAACATATAATAGAGTATTAAACACTATAGTCTAGATTTTCTTACAAGGTGTAGTTTGATGAGCAATTTTTTGTTTTAAAATTAAAGCACCAATCATTGGGGATAAAATGTGAAAGTCACATGACATGAGGTGAGGCCTAGTGAGGTTTACCATTATTGGTGTGCTCTACATTTTACCCATCTAAGTGAACACACAGCTGTGAACAAAAACCCTGCACAGAAGGCAGTCATTTATTTGCTGTGGCGCCCTGGGGAGCAGTTGTAGGCACGGTGCCATGCTCAAGTGTCTCACCGTGGTCACTCGTGGTATTGAAAGTTAAATAATAACTTATTAATGGAATGGTTACTGTGCATGCACCTTGAATATGGTGATATGTTACAACAGTGCATTACTGAGAACCTTTACTCCATTCTTTACAGCATTTTATAAAATCCACGGTGTCTTGACTCAGGAATGTTTCCTTTATGGCAAAAACATGGGCGGACATGCATAAATTCACGATGCCCATTTTGCAGTTCGGTCTCGTATACTGATTTACATAATCAGGATGAGGTGAGAATTTAAACAGCGTTGGCTTTTAACACTTCGCCTCCATTGGGGTTGACGTCCCTGCCTGCCCATTCTAAAAAGCCAATCTGTCTTCATGTCACCCAAGCAGAGAGATTTCCCTCTTAGCTGAGGAGGAGACCCTCTCGCCTACACAGACCCTGACGCTGCGGGGTCAGAAGTTTAAGGGTTTGTGTTTTTTATAGAAAGATCAATCTGATGTAAGATATGCGTTCACACTGTAAGGTACTTAAGATCCACCTGCTGTAGGTTACACGCACACTTCTACTTAAAAGAACCATTGATTCATGTCTTTTTAGAAAAATATAAAAAAAATTGTGTTTGAAGAAATACTTTACCCAAAATAGAATATACTACCATGATTTTATCGACCCCCATTGACCAAAGATCAATAATGCCGCATGTGGTGCAAGTGAGAGGTCAGTCACATCAAATGTTATTTGTTCTCATGACCAAAGGTCATCCGCAGTCTTTTCAGTCATGGGTGAAGTTTAATTTATCATCCTATAAAAACTCTTTGTTTGATGATTTTTTAATACAAATATTTGTTTCTCTCTTCCTGCTTTCCTCGACACTCTTTTGTTTCCCCCAATCTTTTCCTCAACCTTATTTCCAATGATATTATCCTCTCCCGCATTGCTCTCATTCACGACTTCTTCAAACCTTCCCTACATGGTCATTTTCCTCTCCAATCTCCCCACTTTCGACGTAGGTCTCTTTCTGGCCGGATCGTGGGTGGAGTGTGGTGGTTTTTCACCCTCATCATCATCTCCTCCTACACGGCCAACCTGGCTGCTTTCCTCACAGTGGAGAGGATGGTGTCACCCATTGAGAGTGCCGAGGATCTGGCCAAGCAGACAGACATAGCGTATGGTACTCTAGACTCGGGCTCCACCAAAGAGTTCTTCAGGGTGAGTGGGCGACGCTAATGGAATTGTAGGAGGGAGGAAGTCTGCGGGAAGGGGATGGTTACAAATGTAAATTTATATTAGACATAACAGGTTTGCTTGAAAATCAACAGAATGAGTAACTTTCGTGAGTCATCCCTTCATGTTTTGCAGTGATTTATGCAGCCACCTGTTTTTCATTAGCATATGCATCGAATTCAGTTCATTAATAAATGTATTTAAAAGCACTTTTTTAACAATCTTTAAACAATATAATGGTGGCCAAACTTTTCTAATTTAATATTACCCCATTCCAAGGATTTATTTAATCATAACAAATGTAAAAGACAGAATTTTTGTAGATTTTACTGAAAATATTATCTGGAAAAAGTAAAATATAGTAAACTCTAATATTAAGAATAAGTACATATAAATGAATACTTCATTCTTGGCAAACCTGGGCTTCAGTTTCTACATTAACTACAAGGAAAACCTTTTCATTTTGCTGAATCAAAATTTTTTTCATTTTAAATACAGTTTATTTTATTTCTGAAATATGGTAATATATTGTATTGAATTTCACAATCAAAAAACACCTTTTCAAATTGGTGTGAAACAGCATTAAAAACATTTTATTTAACTTAGTTATATTTTTTTCTTATTGTATTTAAATTTATAAAAAAGTTTATTTTTAGTATTCATTTTTACAATGGGCATCTGTTATAAAATATTTATAAAGGAAGTCATGACTTTAGGACACTACTATATAGCAAAAACTGAAAGAGAGACCCAAAAAATACATAAAACATGAAATATATTTAATAGTTGTGGTTTTCCTCAATTCAACAAATTTGACGAACGAACTGAAAACACTGAAAAACAGACAATAATGTTGAATGAGTGTAGTAAGTTTGAACTGGACGTATCTAAAGGCTTTGTTTAGATTTAGACTTAAGATGTGTTCACACAAAACACGATTAGAGCAGGTCAATTACACACAACGGTGATATTGTTGACACGTATCAAATCAAAAGCTCAAAAAAATCAACTGGAGCGAGAAAGTAGTGCACAGAGCTCGTTGACACCTGCTTTCTCCCACGTCCAGACCCGTGAACACACTTCCCTTCAAACATGGTTTAATGTGTCACAAAATAAAGAGTGAGGAGCATGATGCACCCCGTTCAGTCTCAACAAAGCGTTATAATTAAAGTATAATATCACTCAAATCAAGTTTTCATGATCGGCAGCGTTTCATAAAAAGGACATTCCATTTCATTCCCTTAAAAAGATGTTCTTTCCCATTTACTGGAATTCTCTACACCTCTCCAACTTTCAGAGGTCAAAGATCGCCGTCTACGAGAAAATGTGGAGCTACATGAAGTCAGCCGAGCCGACGGTGTTCACCAAGACAACGGGGGAAGGAGTGGCACGAGTGAGAAAGTCCAAAGGGAAGTACGCCTTTCTGCTGGAGTCCACTATGAACGAGTACACGGAACAGCGCAAACCCTGCGACACCATGAAAGTCGGAGGGAACCTGGACTCCAAAGGCTATGGGGTGGCCACTCCCAAGGGCTCACAGTTAAGGTGGGTGGAGTAGTATAACAATATCTCACGTGTTGTTATGGTATTCCACCTTCCCTGGCGTGCCTGTTTCTATTTCTATTCTTTTTACAGTCTGTTGGTCTGCAAAGAGCTTTGTTAGTTTTCTTATTTACATTTTTTTGTAGCGTCAAGGAGGTAACTGCAAACTGATGCATGTATGCGGATGCTGAATTTTGGAGATGATGGATGAGGATCGTGAATTTTGATGAGCAAAAAGCAAGCCTGTGGAAACTCTGCCTGGTCTGACACAACTCTTAACACACTTTTCAACATATACCAAGAGGAAGACACTTAATTTTCTTAAAAAAAGCTATTTTTATAATATAGAGAAGGGTCTCCTACAGGTAATAGTAGCTCCCAAGATCCGACATATTTTTGCAGAGTTACCGTTGGTCTGTCTGATTCTTTTGCTATAAACCAATAGCGTAACAGCTGTTATGATGTCAGAGCATTGTAGAGGATTCACATGGCTTCAGATGTACAGCGCCGTCTTCTTTTAATGCTCTTCTTTCTCTTCTCCTCCTCAGCTCAGATGTCTCCATTCTATTCCTCATACGATTTTGTCTCCTGTGGGTTGTGTTTTTGTCAATGATGCATTCCGGATCAATTTGCATTTAGGATAAACCTCTCTTGAATCAATCTTTACATTTTAAGGGACAAGTATACACAGTTTTAATTTGGTACTGCATAAGCACGATCCAACATTAATAACAAGAAAGATCTATCTTATGATTTTAACGCTCTATGACTCTCTTCTTTTGCACTACACATAATAGGATATTTTGTAGAATGTTGGTGGCTAAAAGCTGTTAGTTCCCATTGACATGCTATTTATCACTATTGTCTTTAATTGTATAGACACAAAACCAATACAAGCCAAAGGGGACCAATATTTTTGGTTACTCAGATTCTTTAAAATATCTTTTACATTTTGCAAATGAAAGAAACTCATACACGCAAGACATGACAATTGTATTGTCTTGTGTAGTGTCTATCGATTTAGATCGTTTTCAATTCGTTCAGCCAGCTGTTTTATTTACTCGCCAATCTTAATTTTTATTCCCCCTCGATGCTTTGTTCATTTTGGATCCGGCCTATAAGCTTTCTCACGTATAAAATTACAAAGAGCTGCCTGGTGTTTAAGATCAAAATTGCATTGCCAGCTCCTTAATGCTTAGCTAAAGGTGGGAGTGCAGGGGTCTGGGGAATAGGATCAAACTCATTCAGCACTTTCACAAGCTTAAACCCTCAGCGCTCATTTAAACCGTCTGTAAGCAGCATACTGTATGGGCAAGTAACAGGCATTCAATATCATGAGGTCCCTCTGCGCATCTCACAGCAATATTGAGTGCATAGTAAAGCGTTAGTTGACGGGAAATAAGCAAAGGTGGGGGGGCTTTAAAGTCAAAGGAGATATTGATTTTTCCATTCTTCCATCTGGAGGTGTGGAGCGCAAGTAGAACCGAATACAGCTGGTGTGAACTTTCAGTTAAAGAACAGGAAAAGAGAGGTTTATCCTGGTGGATGTATGTTTTAAGCATTTGGTAAAGGGCCGACTTATATATTTAAAGGGATTTCTGCCCATTTCTGTCATCATTTACCCTGATTGGATTCTGCTCAGCGATGACAAACTGCTGCTACTGACAAACTATGTTTTATCGTTTCAAGAAGTGCCGTTAACCTGGCAGTTTTAAAACTGAATGAGCAAGGCCTGTTGGACAAATTGAAAAACAAGTGGTGGTACGACAAAGGAGAATGTGGCAGCGGAGGAGGTGGTGAGAAGGTTAGCCACTATGACAACCAATGCGGGTAAACAGTTTCCTCTGTAACGGGGGCATCTGCCGGGGCGCCGCCACACGCCTGACCTTCATTCTGACCTTATTTAGCCTAGAGCGAGAGAGAGAGAGAGAGAGAGAGGAACGCAATTACTGTCAGAGCACAAATATTCGCTGGAAATACCAGAGCACACATTCCCTCTTTCATCTTCTAGCATTATTGGGATTTTATTTATTTTTTACATTTTTTAGTATGAAGATATGCATCTGTTTGGCTGCTGCTTTTTTGTTCATTTACTTTTTCAGCCCACACAATTCCTTAAAATCAAACCATTGACCTTGGGATTGTCACTGTCATGCTTGGTTGAAAGGCATGAAATGCAAAGCACATAGTAATTCAGTCAAAAGTAAGAGAATTAAACTATAAAAAGTAATAAATGTGTCTTCGTAAATATCATACAAATAAGCAGGATATGAACATAATTAAAATAGTTTAAAGAATAATAATAATTTGTACATTTTAGAGAAACTCATGAAGTAATGATTTTTTTTTGGAGTGAAGTTCGCTTGATGCTTGCGATAAATGCCAATAATTGTGGTTTAACAGTAATCGCTACCATTGTTGCTAAAAAAAAAAGGCTGTGGCAGTATGTGCCCGTTACCAAAAGTGATGGAGCAGGGTCCCATCAACCCCGTGTCCAAGGCTCCGTTCTAGGCCCCCTAAAATTCTCACAAATGGAGCGCAGAGACATGCGTCACGATGGGACCTTTGGCTTGGTCACTTTGCCAGTGCAACTGCTGTGTCAGCTGTTATGAGTGAATAACATAAAATAACATGTCCTATGATGTTATTTATGTTATTTGTGTTACATCCTTCCGCGCGATTGAAGAACCCCCGTAAACCTTGCCGTTTTGAAACTGAGCGAATCAGGCATCTTAGACAAGCTGAAAAACAAATGGTGGTACGATAAGGGCGAGTGTGGACCCAAGGACTCGGGAAGTAAGGTCAGTCTCCAAAAGTCTGGGACCATCACTGTTGTCTTAATGCTCGCGCAGGCATGGTGTCAGGCTGTGTCAGGAGTACAAAAAAATATTGAGTAGCGCATGCTCATCTGTAAGAAGAAAGAGTCATTGTGCACCTTTTTACAGCAAGGTACTCTAGTTTCAGCATGACCTGCTTTTTCTTCATAAAACATGTTGTTAGGTATCTTTGAGTTCATTAGTAGTCGTACGCCGTTATGCCTATTACCTCGGAGGAATGAAAGTGACTGGGCGTGAAGGTATTCCAAGTTTACCCAGCTGAGCGTTCACAGTTGATTTTGTGCATGACAAACCAAGCAGCCCGACTTTCGCCGATCCCTCCGAGAGCTAGTGATAAGTGAGATACACAGCGAGAAGTTAAATCCAGCGTCTGATGTCTTTGAGAGAACTTGCGGTGTGTAATTACACACACGATGATAACACCAATCCATTTGAGGGTTGAGCGAAATAAATAAAGCATCTCCTGTAATCATGAAGTAATTGTCACCCTTAAATTGCTGTCAAAGCACCGATGCCTGCCTTGTAAAAAAATAAAAGTCGCCACGAAAGGTCAGCGAGATGAAATTTGCAGATTAGCCTCAAATCCCAGGTTCATTATAATAATTCTTGTGTGTTTAATGTGTGCGCGTGCGTGGATGAATGCTTTCGTAGAGTGCTGGTAGTGTGTAGATTCGTAGAATAGCAAGTACTATTGCTTTTGTGTTTGCGTGTGTTTGTGCGTGTGCGTGGCTTAGATGTTTCGTGTGTAACTTCCTCTCCCACCCTGGTAACTTCTTCTCTCTCTTCCTTTACTTCCTCATTCAGGACAAGAGCTCACAAGCCCTAAGCCTCAGTAATGTGGCTGGGGTCTTCTACATTCTGGTTGGCGGCCTGGGCTTGGCCATGCTGGTGGCCCTCATCGAGTTCTGCTACAAGTCCCGAAACGAGGCCAAGAGAATGAAGGTGGAACAGTCTGAACGTCGCCCTTCTTCCTCTCCTCTCCCTAGCCCCGCTCCCATGCCCAGTCCCCGCCCCTCACCTGGGCCCAGTCCCACCCACAGCACTCAGAGTTTAGCCACATATAGAGAGGGTTACAACGTCTACGCCACTGAAGGAGTAGAGATGTAGGAGGTCAGATGTACGTAGGTGCCCGGGAGTAGTAAGTGGAGCTCCTCTGTTTCCGCCGCAGTAGCTTGCCGTGTTGAGCCCGTGGTAAAGCTTCTTGTGCTTGTGACGTCCTTGTTCTGTCTCCTCGACATGTACTCCAAGCGGAGACTTGCATTCGCATATCGGTGCATGCTGAAGACAGGTACACGTGTGGGAGTCATCTTTCTCGCGCAATGTTCATCCGCAATTTGAAAAGAGTTAGAGTTTCAAAGCAACACAAATTTCCGTCGTAATTTTAATACAGATATGGTTTTGAATATCCCCTAGCTGGCAGTTAGGAACTGAAGGATCGTGCCAGATGCATTCGAGACGCTTCATCGCAACTGTGTCATAATCTGTTGTTTTTTATATGTGCTTGCTAATAATGTGCATTCAGTCAAATAATGACTCTTGTCTTTTTTAAACCTGCTATTCTGACTCTTTTCTCTTCTCTTATTGGCCCGAACGCAGCTCACCTTCACCGAAGCCATGCGGAACAAGGCACGCCTGTCTATTACAGGGAGCGTGGGTGAGAATGGCCGCGTCCTGACCCCCGACTGCCCGAAGGCCGTCCATTCTGGCCCCTCCCTGCGACAGACCTCCGGACTGGCTCTGGTGTCGTCTGATTTACCGTGAAAACCAAAAACGTTCAAGTGCCTTAACTCCACAAAAAACGCCGGACATCAGAAAACCAACCCTACAGCAATGACGCCAACACGCTGAGCAATCGTGCTGACATGGAAAAATCACAGAAAGGAACCTGGAGGCTTCACACGCTGGAAACTCCAGGGTGCCACCAGAAGATATATGAAGGACGGTTATACCACAGACAGTGAGACCTCTGCGTTTTTGTAATTTACATTCAAAGAACTTGTGATCCGCCGCTTTTGTGGGGGATGAACGGAAAAACAGGAATCACGAACAGTTGTTTGGCAAAAAGATAAGCAAATCTGCTTGTTCTAACACTCTGCCATAAACCTCGCCAAACCGGAACACTGGTCAAAATACAACTAACTCAACATCTATAGCTAAACAGGGCATTTATGTGCCCGGGAGGGTATTATAAACACGGGAAATAACTGAAATACTGCGTAAACTTAAACTGTGAAGAAGAGTTAATATATATTCTATAAAATCATACCTTAATAAGTTATATACATGTTTTGTAAATAGACGCCTGTACATCTCGCTTGCTTTTTAAAGAATTTGTAAATAGTAGATACTGTAGTGGACGGAGTGTAATTCACTTTTTAAACCATCTTTAGAAAAGGACTCATCGCAATAACGGTTAGACAAAGCTAAAGAATATCTAAAACATAAAGATGATTTGATATATGTAGATGTACATTTCTATAGATTTAACGATATGGGCATGTTATCGGTGCCAGCGACCTATGCGCTCATGATTTTCGGGGAATGGCTCGCCGCTGTTCCCCAAGCCATGCCCTGCATAATCACTGCGCAGATGTAGACCATGGTACCCTCTAGACTGTTTTCATTTACTTTTCCACAGAAACAGATTTTATTTTTGATTCATGTGATATTTAAAATCTTGGAAGAATAGAATAATACAACTATTTAAATGTTTGTCCACTCATCTTAGAGAAAACATGTCTTATTACGTAAAGAAGTTCAATTGGAAGAAAAGAGCTCATCTGTTTTACTTTAAACTTACTGTGACTGTGCAATTTGAAGTACAAAGTGAACATGTGTATAGAAATGAACACAGACCACCTCTGAAGACACTGTTTGTATTGTGAGAGCCATGGTCAGAGCTCAGCTCGGGCCTTCTTTTGGAAAAACACTGTGTAACCTCATTCAGGCCTTTAGCTTGTTCTCCGGAAACTGTAGCAATGGAGCGAACGCCAGTCAGTGGACCGAATCTGTCCACACGGACACCTGGACGTAAATAAATGGACAATCTCGAAGCATCAGGACACCATAGTGGAAAGTAACAACCACCTTTGTCTGTTTACTGCCCGGTTTTGTTAAACTTGCATTTTAAAGTGCAATTTACGGTCTCTGTTGTTTTTAATTCCCCTTATCTTGATGAAAACACACATTTTCACCTAGTCATACATCTATCTCCCTCTCTGCCTTTCACTCTGCTCTTTCTCTGGACAATAAAAACATGGAGATACACTATGACTTTGATTCGTATAAGATGGGTGTGCTTGGAGAGAGGCATTCGTTTTTTTTTCCATAGTCTCTAATGCTGTGATCAAAGTGGTGTCCTCAATGGGTTAAAGTTATAAAATTGTAAATATTTATTTTGATCTTCATTTTTTAGTAAAATATCAATGGCCACATTGCACCTGTGTCTTAATTTATTAAGTGATTTTCGTATATCCAAATATACAAAACAGGGAAATTGACTTAAAACAAGAGTTTACCAAAAAATTTAAAATCTGAACACATTACTCAAACTCAAGTGGTTCCAAATCTGTTTTAATGTTTTTATTCAGTCGAACAAAAACTATATTTAGAAGACTGCCAGCAACTGAGATTTCCGGGGCACCATTGGCTATAGTAGAAAACAATAAAATGGTAGTCAAGGTGTGCCAGAACCTTGTCCTCATGAATTCTTATATTTGTGGTAACAAAAATAAAAAAAAATACATTTTTCCTACTACGGTAGCCAGTAGTGTCCCAGAAATCAGTTCGCATACATTCTACCAAATATATTTTAGTTTTCAACCAAACAAAGATGTTATACATTAAGATCAACATAATCGAGAGTAATACATGACAGAATTTTTATTTTTGGGTGAATTATCCTAAATTAAATCACACAATTCCAACGTAAAGGATTTGCACACTTGATTCAGCGGGCACAAGAAAAGAAGATCCGGGGGCGTTCTGACAGGGAGCAAACAGCATCTTTTTAGACCAAAGTACTTAATGACAGTAATTGTCCCTTAGAGAGAATAGGGAACCATTATAGGTAGCCTGCAGCAATATCCACACAGAGATCATTCAGTACAAGTTCGTGTGATTGAGACCATGGATGACCAAGAAAAAGATGCTCATGTTCTTAAATTTTAAGTCATTGTGCAACTTTCTAAAGTTTTCTTGTCTGACTCAAGCAGATGGTGAAAGTGAGCAGAGGTCACTTAAGATGACAATAAAATGCTGACATAACGGTTAATAGTCTGGAATATCTCCACTAACAAGAAAAGCCAGAGCAATTCACGACGGGAATGCAAATAAATGTTGCATAAATAAACAGCGGTTGGTGCTGAAAACCGAGTGGCCCTCCTTTAACAGATGTGAGGACATATGTTACATCACTAATGACCTTCAGTTGTGAGGGCTTGAGCTGATGCGTATCTAGAACAGTGTTCAATTTGATATCATTTCTTCATATTTTGTGTTCTGATAAACTACCATTATCTCAAGCCTCAAGGGCGCAGCTGTGAAGAAATAATATAGTGTGCTTGTATACAAACCCTTTATCAAGTCATGCTGTGATCATGTTTACCTTTATCCTATTTATCTTTATGGGGAAGTTATGGCCTAGTGGTTAGAGAGGTTGACTGCTGGGTTGTGGGTTCAAGTCCCAGGTAGGCAATATCATGACTAAGGTGACCTTGAGCAAGGCACCGAACCCTCAACTGCTCCCCGGGCGCTGCAGTATAAATGGCTGCCCACTAGTCTGGGTGTGTATTCACTGATCCGGGTGTGTGTTCACGGTTCGTGTGTGTTCACTCCTCCGGGAGTGTGTTCAGGGTTGTGTGTGTTCACGGTTGTGTGTGTTCACTGTTGTGTGTGTGTGTGTGTGTGTGTGTGTGTGTGTGTGTGTGTGTGTGTGTGTGTGTGTGTGTGTTTGTTCATGGTTCTGTGTGTTCACTACTACGGGTGTGTGTTCAAGGTTGTTTGTGTTCACTACTCCAGGTGTGTGTTCACTGTTGTGTGTGTGTTCACTGCTATGTGTGTTCACGGCTCCGGGTGTGTGTTCACGGTTGTTTGTGTTCACTTATGTGTGTGTGTGTTCACTGTTGTGTGTGTATGTTCACTGCTCCGGGTGTTTGTTCACGATTGTGTGTGTTCACTGCTCCGCTGTTTGTTCAAGGTTGTTTTCACTGTTATGTGTGTGTTCACTGCTCCGTGTGTGTGTTCACGGTTGTGTGTGTGTGTGTGTGTGTGTGTGTGTGTGTGTGTGTGTGTGTGTGTGTGTGTGTGTGTGTGTGTGTGTGTGTGTGTGTGTGTGTTCACTGCTATGTGTGTTTATGGCTCCGGGTGTGTGTTCACGGTGTGTGTATTCACTGTTGTGTGTGTTCACTGTTGTGTGTGTGTGTGTGTGTGTGTGTGTGTGTGTGTGTGTGTGTGTGTGTGTGTGTGTGTGTGTGTGTGTGTGTGTGTGTGTGTGTGTGTGTGTGTGTGTGTGTGTGTGTGTGTTCACTGTTGTGTGAGTGTTCAATGCTCCGGATGTGTGTTCATTGTTGTGTGTGTGTGTGTGTGTGTGTGTTCATTTTGGATAGGTTAAATGCAGGGCACGTATTCTGAGTATAGGGTCACCATACTTGACTTTATCACATCACTTCATCATTAATGTATATGGGAAGGTCTCTGCCCTTCAGCAGATGTTAATTTAAAGGTCTTAGACTTTGACCCGATAACAATTATTATTACATAATAGAATTATTTATTACTGTAAAAATGATATGCCAGCTAAGCAAAACTGTCAGCTTAACATATACATAACGCTTATCAACTTCTTTTGACATCCTCACACTTTCTATCAAAAAAGATTGTTATACAATAAGAATATATACAATTAATATAATATAATATAATATAATATATATATATATATATATATATATATATATATATATATATACATATATATACACTTGGCACTTGATAGGTATGTTGTGTTAATTTCACTTATTGCTTTGTTACCTCTTGTTCTTAATGCTTCTTTGTAAACCTCATTTGTAAGTCCCTATGAATAAAAGTGTCCGTTAAATGTCTAAATGTAAATGTAAATGCACTAAACAGTAAATACTGCATACTGCAGTACAACCGTGACGTCATTGCGTAAGCACATGTTTCTTTAACCATGGAGATATTTCTATTTAATTCTATGGCGTGTCAGTGTGCACTGTTTTTTATTTTCTGTGTACAAATTGGGTTTATTTCTATTCTTCTCGTCTCTCGATACATAAAAATATTGTATTTAAGTTGTAACATTAAAACTCAAATGATTGTGTTTAGGTTGGCTGGATGGATATGACCTCGTCTTATTATGAGTGCTCATACTAAAGGGCCCTTAATGCCTCTTGACATTCCTGTCATAAGATGTCTGGACATTATGCCAAAGGCTTTCAGCATCCCAAAATACAAAACTAGAAGTGTGTCTGATCTCAGATTACGTCATGTCATGTAGTGTTATCCATTTCCGGTCTCCATGGGAAACACATCATTGTGCAAAAAGCCTTGTATTTACATCCATGTAAATAAATAATAACAATCTCTGGTCATGCAGAGTCTCAATGTGTTAAAATTGACATATAATTGTTGTCTGTTTGTTGACAGTCATGTTAATAATGAATGATAGGGACATGGGAACTTGTTATTTGGATTTCTGTTTGAAGCACAGGCCAAACATAGCTGATGTTTTATATCTGAGTATAACCTTTAGAACAAAGCCTTGGAAGATGAATCAGACTCCTCAAAATTGTTGTGCCATATATAAGTTGAACAATACTGACACCATGTGAAGTCCATGTTGAACTAATGTACAAAGAGGAAAAACATGAAATGGTAAAATAATTAAACAACTTTTCAATGCGATATATGAAAAAATTATACAAAAAAGTTTTTTCTAATTTATGTGCTGCACTATATTTTAACCCTACACTTTCACTTTTCTGGTGGCCCAATAATATATTTAGATCCAAATGTTACTTTGATTTTTTTAAATTGAGCTTTTTTATTCTTGTATTTTTTTCATCATGACTAAATAGCTTTACTTGTATTCTACTTATACATTTACAATTGGTGACTAAAAGTTTTCCTTTAATTTTAAGCAATGAGCTTTATACTATTTGTGAGTCTCTGTATGTACCATAGAGAATGCCAAAGAGAGAGCAAACTGAAGAGCAAAAGTGATACATAAAAGAATTCAGTTATGCATCATAATGTGTTTTAATAATGTTTAGGTGTACTCCAGCTCTAAGGCGTTATATACAGCAAGTGCATTTGTCTCACATTTAAAAGTGCCACGATGAGAAATCTATCGAACTTTTTTTCTACTTCACAGTTTAAAAATCATGTGGTTCAACCATTTAAAAGAAAGCTGATAACACTGTCAGCATTGCACATTCATTGCACAAAACAACATTATTTGAAATAAATTGACATTCAGATTTTTTGCAGGTTTTAACATAATCATCATGCAAACCCTGTGTCTGTTTACAATATTAACAGAAAACAATTAAATAAATAAATAAAAACATTCGAGTGTAATACAAAGCATGCATAAAAAAGAAATAGACTAAAGAACGCCTGAATCACTAAACATTGAGAGATAAGCTTTAAAATGTACATTTGTTAAGGTGATCATTTGCCTAAAAATACAAAATCTTTTACACACCCCCTTGTCATTTTCAACCATTATGAGTTTATTTCTTCATTGGCATAACACAGAAGAAGATATTTTGATGAATGTAACCTACTGGCACCTATTCACATGCTTTTGTTTTGTTGTGAATGACTACCACTGCTGTTTAGTTGAACTTCCTTCAAAACATTTTCTTTTGTGATCCCCGAAAGAAACTCATATAGGATTGAAAGGGGTGAGTAAATGATGACACAATTTCTTATTTTTGGGAACACTATCCCTTTCCGTGATGTTATGATGGTTTTAACAACAGGATGACAGTGGAGGCACAAGTTGTGCAAAAAAGGCTGCTCTAATGTTTCAAACTTCACTTATTGCTTTGGTGTTTGAACATAAAATATGTAACATTCCATATGTTTCACATTAACACTATTACATGTATGATTCCAAAACAATCGTGTGCTCTGTATGATAACATTCACAAAACACATTATTCTATCATATTTGGCAAGTAAATGTTTGATTTTAAGCTCCGCTTCTTGGCAACATTTAGTCATCTATGCTATGATACTCTATAATAGAAGAATATGAATATTTTAGAATATGAGGATGATCATACTGGACATGAACTCATGACTGATCATCTCACTCGCAATCTGTATGTCAAAATATATATGATATTGTTTACAAACGAGTGTCATCTGTTCTTCTATCGGTGCAACCTACTACAGCGGTTGGGGATGTAACCTTCTTTCTTACTTTAGTGTTGCGTCTTAAATCTAGCAACAGCTCTACCTACTGGTGGATAGGGAGCCATGTATCGAGAACATTCTCCTTCCACTGCAGATGTAGAGATGCTAAAAGGTGCCCGATTGACAGTGCATTACATACAACATATAGATTCTTTAAATACGAATGTAAAAGCTAAAGTGACCAGATGACTGAGTTGCAATACGCACATACAATCAACACGGTCTCCAGCAGTGCTGGTGAACTTCAGTGAGAAGGAGACATTGGTGAGAAAGTGTGTGAATCGTGGAGAGCTTGGCAGTAATGATAGGTGAGACGGTGGTTTAAAGGATGAAATAAGTTGACGAATGAGAAGTTACAGGTTGACCAGGTGTAGGTCAGAGGCCGTGAAATGAGGACAAAGCGCCATGTCTGGGTTCTTCAGCTGCTTCAGGATACGATTGTAGAACTTGGTGCGCACGCGGTTGAACTCCATGATGTCACATGGATCCTCCTCAATCCAGAACTTGTGGAACTCCTGCATCAAAAAACCTGAGAGAAAACAAAGTCATATAAAAAAGAGTTAGTCTCAAAAATGAAAGTTTGTTTTGGAAACTCGAATATCAATGGAATCAGTCTTATGAAGGTCAAAGTTAACGTAAATTCCACACAGCTGTTGAGATGGTCTGTTTTGCTTGCACAACGAGTATAATGGAGACATTATGTGTCACAACACTTACAGAAGGTCTGCTGAAAGTGAGCCAGACTTGGCATCTCCGGTGCGATGTTGTACAGATGAGTCTTCAGCGCCCCGCTCACCAGCAGGGAATATGCCAGATCTGTAATGTTGATGCCAACTATGGCAAAAGAGTATCTGCACCACAAAAGATTTGTGTCAGCGCACAATCCTTACAAAACATGAGTGTTATTCAACTTCATTTGATTAAGTAAACCGATTTTTACAATGCAAAAGAAAACAGGCAGTGTACCAAAACAAATCCGTAGTCAATTAGCAGTTTATTAGTTTTACAAAGACTTTACAGTTAAGAAAGCCTATTGTGGTTCATTATGTAGAGTTAAATCTATCTACACTCTAAAAATATAAAGGTGGTTTTAGACAAACACTTTGTACGTTTTAAAGCTTTGAAATTGATTACATATACCAATTAAATGTTGTATATATATTAGTTAAAAATAGGTTTATCTGATTAACTAAAATATTTCTATTAGAATTTAGCCCTAATTTTAGGTGTGTAATATAAATGTATATTTCTTAATTAAAAACATTTTTATAAGCAAAGTTAAATTACTTTTGTACATTTTAGAAAAATGCATTACTGCATTATAAGTAGTTTAATATGTCCAGCTAAAATAAAATGTAAGATTTTAGTAAGTTAACATTGCTGCTTATTTTTGTGATATTCACCAAGCCACATAAATTACTTTTAAGGGTGTATGTATAGCGTGGGTCTTCGTGGCATTCGCCGCCATGTTTCGGTAGTACCACTAAACGGAAAAACCATTATACAAAACGTTTTCCATAAATATGTTATTTCTCTTTTGAAAAGGAAGCAAAAACATGACATCATAAGTGAAAATGTTAAAGGTCCAATTTGAAATATACAGCAGAGTCTAGCAGTAAAGGTACGAAGCACTACAGAGACTGTCAGATGAAGATCTTTGCCGAAGGAGATTACGTATTCACAAAACAAATTCTCTAGCGCGGTCTGTGAGTTAAGAAACATGGCGGAAAATTTAATGTGAGAGGACACTCTCTGTATTTGTATAGAATTAATTCTAATGTAATAAAATAAAGTTCTACAAAAATAGACTGAATGTGCTTGTATTTCATCTGATTGCATGGACTTCTCTGTAGCAAACAGCGAGTTAACAGACTTCACGTTTACACGTCAGAGCTAATGCATCCTGAAAGCTCATGACAAGCAGAGAAGGCCCAATTATAACTTCACACCAAACAGACAGGGTTCAGAGACTATAACCAGAGACAGCAGAATTTATTTTAGGGTTTAAAGATTTAGGTTAAAGCCTTGGTGTTATTCTGTGTTAAATGTAAACCTTTTTTACAATTTCTGGAAGCATTCTTTAGTAAACAAGTCTGGTGTTTTTAATAGTATCACATTTTAACTACACATGGCTATAATAAAGACACCAGTATTACAATGGGGTTACTAGAATGGTATGATTGATTGCTTGTTCTTTTGTCCAGTCTTTTATTTTAACGTATGGTTATTGGGCAGTTTTATCCAATCACAGCCACCCGCATATGTTTAAAAGTCCAATTGCATGTCTCACTTGTTCGTTTGCAATAGTATGGATGTCTCCTGCCTAAGCAAGCGTTAATAATTCATCAGAAATCAGAACATTTAACAAACTCTGAACTCACCCAATCGCTTTGTCGAATTTCTTCTTATCCCACTCAGCTTTGCTCATGTTGCTGTGACAGAAATCCAAACAATATTCGACTTACACTTTAAAGTGCTTTCAACACTTAATAAAATGCAGCAAGCTATAAAAAACACGTGAATCTGGTGAAAGGAGAAAGTATTCACAGCTTTCACAGCAACCAATGTTAAAAAGAAGCATAAAGCCTTGTGTTTAAAAATAGGTGAGGTTAAGTGTTAATGACAACTTATGAGACTTAAAGAAATGATAACAAGAACAAAACATATCCGTTAGATTAAATGTTTCATGAATGTCTTACTGATAGAAATGATGGAGTACCCGACTTCCTCTTTGGAAACGGTTTTGCTCATGAGAAAGTGATGGAAATAAAAAAAATAAAAAAAGTGTATGGATGTATGGATGTGCATGGTGACAGAGCATGCAGAACATGGCATCAACTGCAAAGCATGTGGCGTGAACTTAAAGGCACAGTCCACCTCAAAATGTCATAATTTCTATCATATTTTATGCATTCTCTTGTCATTTCAAACCTATACGACTATTTTTTCATGCGGAAAACAACAGAAGATGCTTTTAAAAAATGTTGCTAAAACCAGTTGACCCCTATGCACTTGCATCTTTGTGTCCATGTATTAGAAGTCAATAGTACCAACAGTTTTGTTAACATTTTTCTAAATATTTTATTTTGTCTTTTTCAGAAAAAAGAATGTCATAAAGGTTTGAAATTATGAGTGGGTGAATAATTGATGTGAGAATTTTCATTATAAGTACGTATAGGAATAGTTCACTTAAAAATGACCTACATCATATATTCATGCTTGTGTTTTAAAGTTATGTGTTTCCCTTCTACAAAACACTCAAGCAATGACATCATCGGTCTACATTTACTGGTATTTCATTGTATTGCACACACAAAAAGTATAGCATGAGTACACAATGAACCTGTTTTCAGGGTGAACTGTCCCTTTTAAGAAAATAAACCTACAGACAGTATAAATGAATCACAGACACCTTCTTTTTCACACCTTCTTAAAACATCCTGTCCATGTCTATATCACTAAATCAGGATTATTAAAATATAAATTTCTTTTTTTCATGCAAGATCTAACCTCTGTTTGGGCTGCAAGGAGTCATGAAGAACTTGAAGAGCAGTTGCTTTATCGTGTTCTGCGAAATATCTGCAAATAACAATAGGGTAAGTGCTTCATATTAAAAAACTTTACTGACATATGTGTCTATTTCCGCCCTGACTGCAGCAGACTCATGTACTCACAGTAGGTTGTGTAAGCCCAGGAGACCCATGCCCCTGAAATCAGTCTTGGGGTCGTTTCCTTGGAAACCAATCTCACACCATTGCTTTGAGATGCGTCCAGAGAGAGGAGAATCAGGACGCAGTTCCTTCCACAGCTGATGAATTAAAAGATAAATGGAGCTATCTGTCACATCGTGGCATCCAAACGTCTGTTTTGTAATTTCACATCACATATTTCTCAATACTAAACGGTAATTGGCTGACAATACCTTCATGAGCATCTCCTCGTGAGCTGGGTTTTCACAGTCATACGGCTCTCTGCGTAGTTTTTCCACTTCCACAACCAGGTTTCGGTAACCCACAATCTGAAGCAGACAGGCTTGGAGAGAGATGCCCAGCCTGGGGAGAAATGCAGTCGAAAAAGAATAAGTGCATGCAGATGATTATGAATTCATAGGGAAAATAGAGAAACTTAATGTATTGTTATTTACAGGTTTGAAAATTGATCTGTTTTCATGGATGCCTTAAATTAAATTCCATAACATGCTTTGCCTTTTCAAATCGATGTTCACATATCTTTAGATTTGGTTTGTGGTGCATTCATGAATCCTTACTGCGGGTTGATGTCTGGGTTGATCTTTTTCAGGGACATTATATCATCAATGGTCTTTTCCACAGAATCCGGATGAACACTTACGGCAGACTGCAAAACCTATGGTGAAAAATTAAAGAAGGTATTATAAAAATATCTAATTTGGATTATTCTTATTCTTGCTTACCATGTAAAAAATATGTAATGTGTCAAAAAAATAAATATAAATTTATATATTTTTTTACAAATATATAATTGTAATATTCACCTAATATTGTTGGTGAATTCTAATAGAAACATTTGATGTTTCATTTTTTTTCTTACATATACAACAATTTAAACAGTATTTTCAATTTATCTAAAATTTTCTACATTTTTCGTTTCAAATTGTTTCACCTAATACAAAACGTAAATTAATTGAGTGCACCTCAATTTATCACATATCTTCAAGCATTCCTTATGTTTCATTGTATTTTGTAAGGACTTTTCTGCACAAATATGACTTTTACTTCAAACTGGTGCGTTTTTGACTCACCTCGTGTTTAGAACGTTTGAGTGAGGATTCTGTGAGATAAAAAGCATATGATATTAATTTCAGTCTTTTTTATAAAAGGCCAGACTAGCCTGAGCATGCCAATAATCTTATTTACCGATCTTGAGCGTCCTTCGAGCACCAGGTTTTTTGTTGTAACAGATGCGTTGAAGCTCACATCGTCCTGTCACCTTCCGTATGATAAACTTCAGGCCCTGCCACAAGCACTTACAGTAAAGGAACACCAAGAACTGGGACAGTACCCTAGAATAATCACAAAGAATTAAAAAGGGTACAGTATAAAAAGCAACACAAGCCCAGTGTTAATAGGCCTGTTAGTTGGGTTTTCTTCTAAAATAATAAGTAATTTGTAAGCTTTATACAGTATATCTAAGAGTTATAAACCTGTATTTAATCATTACCACTGTCAGTGCTAACATCCAACAATTGATTTGATCTGTAAAGCTCAAACTTCTAATAACATGCCTATTTTTTAGATAAGTGGGTCATGATAATGAAATGGGTCAAAGCACAGTGCCATTATATGCGAAAAGATTTTATTTGATTCTATAATATTATATCCTGTAGTACTTATCTTTAATGTATACAACAGTATACTGTGTCTCTATCCATTGACCTCTGGCTGAGCATCCATCTATCCGTTTATCATCTATCCATTCATCCATCTATCTCTAGCCATACATCTATTTATTGCCCAGGAATAAACCTGTTCCATACAATGAGTCTGTGGTCTGTGTTTTATAAAAAAAAGGTGATTTACATTTACATTTATTAATTGGGCAGACACTTTTATCCAAAGCGACTTGCAAGTATTATGCAGTAGTCAATAATCACTGCACACCAAATGGGGTTAAAGTGTCTTGCTCAAGGACACTTCATTCATCGTCTTCTGGCAGTGGGATTCGAACCTGAAACCACCAGACCACAACTGCCCCACAACCGGTAAGTGTCATGTAAAGCTGTTCATTAGAATCACAAATCCCTATTCTAGATTCTTTATTACAGCACCTTTGTGACTTTAAAATCCTCAACTGCAAGATCAAAACCGTAACTTTGCGAGTAAGTTATACATCTATTAAAAGAATAACGTACTTAATGTTACGTCCTTAACAAAACAACATTAATAACAAACATCAAAATATGTCTGTCGATCAATGATAAGCAATTATTAATTTCTGAGCTATAATATCAAGCATAAAGTGACAGTAACCCAATATGACAGTTGTGTCATCATAAATTAATCCTCTTGTCATTTCAGACCTGCATGACTGTCGAAAGACAAAAAACCTGTCCTGCACACAAAGAAGATATTTCGAAGAATGTGGTTAACGACAACAGTTACTTGCATTGGATTTGTGTCCATACAATAGAAACAAATGAGCGTCGCCGCTGCGGACATTCTTTAAAATATCTTCTAGCGTCCTACGGTTAAACCGGTTTCAAATGTCTTATTTTATCCATTTGTTTTGCAGATCTCTCTATAGACCAGTCACACTTCTTCTGTATAAATACATTTATATTAAATAACCATAAAAATCTCTTTAATATTCCCTGTAATAGCTCTGACATAACTGGGCCACAGACAACAATGAATGTTATCAAATAATTGTATCATTAAATAATCTTTAAATCATCATGAAATACAAAACAAATGACATTAGTATTGTATAAATTAATATTATTTAAATTTATAAATAAAACAAAACGTTCAACATACCTCAGAAAATGCTTCATGGTGTCTGTTTGCTTCTACAACAACACAACAAACATTCGTGGAGCACCTGCACACAACACAAACCTCACAATGTGTGTCTACACAAACAGATTATTGTGTTGTTATGCGGATTAAACCTTTGAATTGAGCATTATAGCAGACATATAGACATCACTGTATTGCATTCGATGGTTTAAATATATATATATATAATATGAATGATCATTCTGATTGAAATCGGAAGCGTTCCCATAGAGACCGTTCCGTTCCGCAACATTCCATTCTTGTATCTCTTTATCATCTCTTTCCTTTCCTGTGGATGAATAAATGATCGTACTGTTCTTGTGTCGCTGTGTGTGAAGAATAAGCCTGTCCTCCTCTCCGCAGGTTGCTGTTATTCCTCCATGATGAGATTGTGAATGAGGAGCAACGCAATGCAGAGCAGTCTGTGCCGCACGGTGGCGTAACGACACTACACACAACATCATTCACATCACAACTACTGACACTACACACAACATCATTCACATCACAACTACTGACACTACACACAACATCATTCACATCACAACTACTGACACTACACACAACATCATTCACATCACGACTACTGACACTACACACAACATCATTCACATCACAACTACTGACAATACACACAACATCATTCACATCACAACTACTGACACTACACACAACATCATTCACATCACAACTACTGACACTACACACAACATCATTCACATCACAACTACTGACACTACACACAACATCATTCACATCACAACTACTGACACTACACACAACATCATTCACATCACAACTACTGACACTACACACGACATCATTCACATCACACCTACTGACACTACACACAACATCATTCACATCACAACTACTGACACTACACACAACATCATTCACATCAGAACTACTGACACTACACACAACATCATTCACATCACGACTACTGACACTACATACAACATCATTCACATCACAACTACTGACACTACACACAACATCATTCACATCACAACTACTGACACTATTCACATCACAACTGCTGACACTATCACAACTACTGACACTATTCACATCACAACTGCTGACACTATTCACATCACAACTGCTGACACTATTCACATCACAACTACTGACACTATCACATCACAACTACTGACACTACACACAACATCATTCACATCACAACTACTGACACTGTTCACATCACAACTACTGACACTATTCACATCACAACTGCTGACACTATCACAACTACTGACACTGTTCACATCACAACTGCTGACACTATTCACATCACAACTACTGACAATATTCACATCACAACTGCTGACACTATCACAACTACTGACACTATTCACATCACAACTACTGACACTATTCACATCACAACTGCTGACACTATTCACATCACAACTACTGACACTATTCACATCACAACTGCTGACACTATCACAACTACTGACACTATTCACATCACAACTGCTGACACTGTTCAAATCACAACTACTGACACTATCACAACTACTGACACTATTCACATCACAACTGCTGACACTATCACAACTACTGACACTATTCACATCACAACTACTGACACTGTTCACATCACAACTACTGACACTATTCACATCACAACTGCTGACACTATTCACATCACAACTGCTGACACTGTTCACATCACAACTGCTGACACTAATCACATCACAACTACTGACAGTATTCACATCACAACTGCTGACACTATTCACATCACAACTACTGACACTATTCACATCACAACTACTGACACTATTCACATCACAACTACTGACACTACACACAACATCATTCACATCACAACTACTGACACTACACACAACATCATTCACATCACAACTACTGACACTACACACAACATCATTCACATCACAACTACTGACACTACACACAACATCATTCACATCACAACTACTGACACTACACACAACATCATTCACATCACAACTACTTACACTACACACAACATCATTCACATCACAACTACTGACACTACACACATCATCATTCACATCACAACTACTGACACTACACACAACATCATTCACATCACAACTACTGACACTATTCACATCACAACTACTGACACTATCACATCACAACTACTGACACTATTCACATCACAACTACTGACACTATTCACATCACAACTACTGATACTATCACATCACAACTACTGACACTACTCACATCACAACTACTGACACTATCACATCACAACTTCTGACACTATCACACCACAACTGCTGACACTATTCACATCACATCTGCTGACTCTATCACATCACAACTGCTGACACTATCACATCACAACTACTGACACTGTTCACATCACAACTGCTGACACTATTCACATCACAACTGCTGACACTATCACATCACAACTACTGACACTATCACATCACAACTGCTGACACTATTCACATCACAACTACTGACACTATTCACATCACAACTACTGACACTATCACATCACAACTGCTGACACTATTCACATCACAACTACTGACACTATTCACATCACAACTACTGACACTATCACATCACAACTACTGACACTATTCACATCACAACTACTGAAACTATTCACATCACAACTACTGACACTATCACATCACAACTACTGACACTATTCACATCAAAACTACTGACACTATTCACATCACAACTACTGACACTATTCACATCACAACTGCTGACACTATTCACATCACAACTGCTGACACTATCACATCACAACTACTGACACTATTCACATCACAACTACTGACACTACTCACATCACAACTACTGACACTATCACATCACAACTACTGACACTATCACATCACAACTACTGACACTATTCACATCAAAACTACTGACACTGTTCACATCACAACTACTGACACTATTCACATCACAACTACTGACACTATTCACATCAAAACTACTGACACTGTTCACATCACAACTACTGACACTATTCACATCACAACTACTGACACTATTCACATCACAACTACTGACACTATCACATCACAACTACTGACACTATTCACATCACAACTACTGATACTATTCACATCACAACTACTGACACTATTCACATCACAACTACTGACATTATCACATCACAACTACTGACACTATTCACATCACAACTACTGACATTATCACATCACAACTACTGACACTATTCACATCACAACTACTGACATTATCACATCACAACTACTGACACTATTCACATCACAACTACTGACATTATCACATCACAACTACTGACACTATTCACATCACAACTACTGACATTATCACATCACAACTACTGACACTATTCACATCACAACTACTGACACTATTCACATCACAACTACTGACACTATTCACATCACAACTACTGATACTATTCACATCACAACTACTGATACTATTCACATCACAACTACTGACACTATCACAACTACTGACACTATTCACATCACAACTGCTGACACTATCACAACTACTGACACTATTCACATCACAACTACTGACACTATTCACATCACAACTACTGACATTATCACATCACAACTACTGACACTATTCACATCACAACTACTGATACTATTCACATCACAACTACTGACACTATTCACATCACAACTACTGACACTATTCGCATCACAACTACTGACACTATTCACATCACAACTACTGATACTATTCACATCACAACTACTGATACTATTCACATCACAACTACTGACACTATCACATCACAACTACTGACACTATTCACATCACAACTACTGACACTACTCACATCACAACTACTGACACTATCACATCACAACTTCTGACACTATCACACCACAACTGCTGACACTATTCACATCACATCTGCTGACTCTATCACATCACAACTGCTGACACTATCACATCACAACTACTGACACTGTTCACATCACAACTGCTGACACTATTCACATCACAACTGCTGACACTATCACATCACAACTACTGACACTATCACATCACAACTGCTGACACTATTCACATCACAACTACTGACACTATTCACATCACAACTACTGACACTATCACATCACAACTGCTGACACTATTCACATCACAACTACTGACACTATTCACATCACAACTACTGACACTATTCACATCACAACTACTGACACTATCACATCACAACTACTGACACTATTCACATCACAACTACTGACACTATTCACATCACAACTACTGACACTATTCACATCACAACTGCTGACACTATCACATCACAACTGCTGACACTATCACATCACAACTGCTGACACTATTCACATCACAACTACTGACACTATCACATCACAACTACTGACACTATTCACATCACAACTGCTGACACTATCACATCACAACTGCTGACACTATCACATCACAACTGCTGACACTACCACATCACAACTGCTGACACTATCACATCACAACTACTGACACTGTTCACATCACAACTACTGACACTATTCACATCACAACTGCTGACACTATCACATCACAACTACTGACACTATCACATCACAACTGCTGACACTATTCACATCACAACTACTGACACTATCACATCACAACTACTGACACTATTCACATCACAACTACTGACACTATCACATCACAACTACTGACACTATCACATCACAACTGCTGACACTATTCACATCACAACTGCTGACACTATCACATCACAACTACTGACACTATCACATCACAACTACTGACACTATTCACATCACAACTACTGACACTATTCACATCACAACTACTGACACTATTCACATCACAACTGCTGACACTACCACATCACAACTGCTGACACTATCACATCACAACTACTGACACTATTCACATCACAACTACTGACACTATCACATCACAACTACTGACACTATCACATCACAACTGCTGACACTATTCACATCACAACTGCTGACACTATCACATCACAACTACTGACACTATCACATCACAACTACTGACACTATTCACATCACAACTACTGACACTATTCACATCACAACTACTGACACTATTCACATCACAACTACTGACACTATTCACATCACAACTACTGACACTATTCACATCACAACTGCTGACACTATTCACATCACAACACATGACATCTGGACATCTGGCAGAAAGAAATCATTCATGTGTTACAGATTAATTTACACATTCCAGTTTGACAGCCGGTGGAATTAAATCACATATGCAGTGCAGATTAAATGAGAGATTAGGATTGAATTCACAGATTAGGAATTCATGCGTATAGGGTTACTTTGCAGTGCCAGTAGTAACATTTCTTTTTAAATGACTTTTACCTTTAAATTCATGTTTCCTACTTTTAATCAAAGATATATTTGCTTTTTTTTTCAAATTACAAACTTGTTTCACTTTTAATCTTTCAATTCACGTTTCCTATTTTTAATTACAGATTTATTTGTTTCATTTATAATCTTTCAATTCAAGTAAAGTTTAATCACCAATTTTAAACCTCGAACACAATACCGTTCCATAGCATTTCATTCTCCCTGGAAACGACCAGGACAAAATGGCAAACAGGAACACAGGGCGGTCAAAAGCTGAAAATGGATTAAATTGTGGTCATACAAATATTTTATGACGTCCCATGTAATCAACCATCAACTTTATGAGGTAAATGGGATATCACCCATCCATTTAACAGCTAGTGCCCTGTAAAGGTCTAAGGTCACATCAATCTTTTTTTACATACAGTGGCATATATTTACTACTTCGGCCTGAGTCTCTGGTTTACACTGCATCTAAAATCAAGGACAAGTACAAGTTCCTTATAACAAATCTTTAATAGTCAAAAATGTTCCCCTTCTTTAAAGGTGGGGATGTAACAACATAATATCAACACATACATAAACACAACCAATATTGATAATGCCAGTAACATATGAAATGGTAAAAAATGTCCATCACGAATATGAGAAAAAGATTTGTATTATTTGGCCTACAGGTAGTTTTGTAACATCTTAAAAGAATATACACAGGTTCATTCATCACACCAAAAATATAAAAATAAGTGATCATACTGGAAGCAGCATCTCCAATTTTTTTTTATATCATTTTTGGAACTAGGATTTTAATGATTTAGGGTTGCAATAAACATGTAAACAGTGCAAACTTTTTTAACTAAATGTTTTTTGAAAACAGACTTCTGCCTTTTCCAACTACAGTAAAAACAGGTTAAAGGCACATGGAATAGGATTTAAAATCCACATAAACACGTAAAACAGGACAATCAATGCCTTTGGCAAAAGGGATGAAGTATATCCCACAAAAATGACAATACATCACTCTACATTGTAGATGACCAAGTACGCAATCCATTACAAGATTCTTTATGACTGCATTCCGTCCCATCCCAATTATCCCTTCCATCCTTCTGCAGCAAATCCTCACCGACGTCTTGATTTTGTTGGATCTCTGCAGATGAAGTAAGATGGTACGAAGCATCATTGTTGCCATATGACTGATCTGCTGCTTGGGTCGGTCTGATGTTGAACATAATGAAACCCAGTGTGATCACCACAAAAGACACTATGTACAGGCCTGAAAACTGTGCAGATAAAAAACAGAAATTGTAACAGTGGACAGAACGTGAATACACATGGGATTGTTAAGTTGAGTCCTAAATCTATAAAACCTATTTAAGTCACTTTTATTGATTTTCTAAAACATTATTATCGACTCACATTGTAGTGGAACAGAAAAATGCCACAGAAGAGACTGAAGAGATCTGCAGTCAGCAGTGAGAGGTTTACGGCTGTCGCACTTGTCATCTTCACCACTACAGGCATAAAACTATACAGCCCATACATGCACAGAGTGTACGCCACAAAGAGCAGACCTGAATTACAGAACAAATTGATTAAGCCTTGTAATAAAGATGAGGAACTAAAATAATTGAATAATGGAATTCAACTAAAGCATAGGTAACAATACTGGTTCATGATAGCATTAACAGAAAAGAACTTTTGAATTAAAGCTACTTACATATTCTCCAGTCCCAGATGATGGCAGTTATAGCTTTTGGTTCAAGTATAGCCCTTAAAAATAAAGGATAAACTAAGGATCAACACGGCCAGGTCTTCACTGGTACTAAATCTGGTAAGATTTTTACAACTTGGGCAGGTATTCATTAGTAAATATTTAAACATGTTCAACAGTTTTACAGTGGTACAAACTTTGGTGTCATATCTTAATGCAAATGCAAATTTTTGCATCAATATTTTCTTACTTAAATGTAAAACGTAATGTAAAACTTACATCTGCACACCACTTATCAAGGTGCCAAAGAATCCCATCATACCCAAGAACTCCACCCTGGTCAGGTTTTTCACTGTGTGTTCCTGACAGAGATTAGACACGGCA
>CM065654.1:737601-760101 GCA_033220385.1 Triplophysa yarkandensis
GATTACATCGACACACAGTTTGAATCATATTTGCAAGAGGAACTAAAGATCAAACGCTCTCTTCATAATTATCATGACTCCAGGATTCATGCGTGTCTCTATTTCATCGCTCCATCTGGTCACTCGCTCAAATCTTTAGATCTGGTCACTATGAAGAAACTGGACAGTAAGGTCAGAGAGTCGTTATTACACAAAAGAACTGCAGTGTTTTGTCTGAAATTAGAATCACCCACAGATCCCTGAACCCGTATGTTGTTTTCTCAGGTCAACATCATTCCTGTCATCGCCAAAGCTGACACTATCTCTAAGAGTGAGTTACACAAATTCAAGATCAAGATCATGAGTGAGCTGGTGAGCAACGGTGTGCAGATCTATCAGTTTCCAACCGATGATGAAACTGTGGCCAAGATCAACACTGCAATGAACGTGAGTCTTAAATCACTACATGATCAAACACAGAAGATATTTGGACAGTCTTTTTGGTGCTTGCAGATGAATTTTGTGACTTTGTTTTAAGGGTCATCTTCCTTTTGCTGTTGTTGGGAGCACAGAAGAGGTGAACATTGGAAACAAGATGGTGAAAGCGAGACAGTATCCATGGGGCGTCGTGCAGGGTGAGTGATATCACACAAAACATCTTCATCATCATCATCATCTTTATAACAAGATCAGTTTTCATCTCCTCCAGTGTAAGGTTTATCATCACAGTTTTTGCGTTCTAGTGGAAAATGAGAATCACTGTGATTTTGTGAAGCTACGAGAGATGCTGATCTGTGTGAACATGGAGGATCTTAGAGAGCAGACACACACACGACACTATGAGCTCTACAGACGCTGTAAACTAGAGGAGATGGGCTTTAAAGATACTGATCCTGAATCCAAACCTGTCAGGTACACACACCCACACATAATTTATGATGTTTTTTGTGTTTAAATGCAATGTAATGTGCTCACACTCACAATGTCGAATGTCTTTGTGTTACTATCATGGTTACATCTATACAAAACAGCATAGTATAACAAGTCTAACTCAATCTAGAACTCATCAGTAAGATGTAGAATGTTTTGTTCATTTGAGACAAAAGGATTTGAGCATGAGAAGTATTGAAGTCCTTCAGAAGAACATTCCACACATTCTTTAAATACAGCTGAACTCTGGGAAAGAGCATAACCCCCTCTGGATGTTTTCTCAACATTCACATCAAATATTTCCTAATGAGAGATCAGAAAACAATATACGCTATTTACTGACACATTAATGAAATTCATGGTTAGAATAAAAATGATTCATCACAAATCAAAACACAAAACAAACATGCAGAATCCTTTGGATATGCTTATGCTTCTTTAGCCGCTCACAGGAGAACATTTAAAATGCATCTGGTTCTAGTGTTAAACAAGCTGAAGAGTGTCAGGAATTGTGTGAGTGTGTGCACGCGGGTGTGTGTAAGTTTTTTCTGTGTGTAGCTGCATGTTTACATGAATGTGTTTGCGTGTTTTGACAGTCTGCAGCAGACGTATGAGGCAAAGCGCCAGGAGTTTTTGAGCGAGCTGCAAAGACGAGAAGAAGAAATGAGACAGACATTTGTCCAGAGAGTAAAAGAGAAAGAGGCGGAGCTTAAAGATGCTGAGAGAGAGGTAAGATCACACGTGACAAGTTATTTGATCACTCTAACCATCTCATTATATAAATGAATGTGAACATGTGCTTTTGCTTTTTTGTTTGTGAATAATTCTAAATATAAACCTGTATTAAGACTTACATGATTGTTGCTCTCTGCATGTTTCCAGCTGCAGGGAAAGTTTGAGCAGTTAAAGAGACTGCATGCCGAGGAGAAGAACGTGCTGGAGGAAAAGCGCAGGACTCTAGAGGAGGAAATGAGCATCTTTAACAAACGTAAGGCAGCCACTGAACTTCTGCAGGCACAGGCCTTTAACCCCAGTGCCAACAACAAGAAAGACAAAGATCGCAAGAAGTGAGTATGACAGAAACAGCCATTCAGACATAAACTTCAGCTACACTCTTCAATCACAATCGTCTTATGTTTCATCAATAAAATAATAAGAATAAAATACTAAACAAAGAAATGAGAAATGCATAGAGATTATTGTTGTGTGTTTCCCACAGTTCTGGATTCATGTAAAGGGAGAGCATGTGATGGGACACCAGCCAGCTGAACTTTGGGGATGTTGGAAATCTTATGATTTGTGAACACTATGTTTATACACACAACAGTGTTATATCAATTTATTTCATTATTTCTTTTCTTAAATATAAAGTAAATAATCAATTCTAAAAAACTGAAACACCAGCATGTATTCTATGTATTAACTGTAAGCAGTTTGTATGGTACAGTATGTAAAGACAGCAAGAGCGAGCACGCACGCACAAACACTTGAACACGTCTTTACAACAGCACATCATCACTTTGATAGGTAGAATAGAGAAATACTGTTGATCATGAATACTGAAATATCAAACATGATGCTCTGGTGAGAATGTCTGGTGGAGTTTTGTACTGCTTGTGGAGGGATCATAAAATCATCAAGATAATACTAATTTGCTATAAACAAATATTTACCTTTATCACATTTATCTTCTACATTTTATATCTTTCTTACATGTATTTAAACAGTATTATTTGAGGTTATGTTTAACCAAATAAAAATATTTTTCTGCTTACTTTTGTGTGAATGTTGAATAGAATGGTTCTATCAATATTCTGTTTATACTCATTGGGTTGGTTTAAAGAAACCCTGTTAAGAACGTCTGACTTCAACACAAGGACGACTGTGATGTTTGTTTGTCTGTGTTCTTAAGACAGTGGATGTCTTTGTGTCCTGGGAGGATTTTCTAAGCTTAACTAGACTGATAAAACCTCAATGGTGTCAAATATTTGCATTTAGATTGTCAGTCATTGACAGTCGTCCAGCTGAATATTGGTTTTGTTACTCAAGTCTGTGGCTGAAGACTTTTCAATTCCAACATTCACGTGAACGACAGATGAGAGAGGTGAGCAGAGCGAGAGAGTAAAGAGGATGAGGGACCTGGCAGATGATGGCTGTAGTTTGTATTCTCTGTGCATCTGTAGATAATAGATTGAATTATGTTAATGTCAGTTAAAACAGTTCATGTTAGCATACTTGAGCATCAGCAAATTAGCAAAAGTAATAAATCAATACATAGACATTCATGAATATAAAACTACATGAATGATTTATGAGGTTTTAATAATGCAGAAATGGTCTGCTGGATTCATGAGAAGCAATGATTTCCTTATGTACACTAAAGACAGAGGCAGAAATGTGGTGACATTCTCCATCTGTGTTCTGTAGAAAAGAAATTACAGTAGAAAGACGAGCCACTTATGTTGTGATATTAACTAAATGAGCTGTGTAACTGGTCAGATCTGATCTAGAGAATACACTCTCTAAAAAGTCCTTTTTCATAATTGTTTTTACAAAATAGATCATCATGTTTCAAACAAAATGCATTTATTGCTAAAATGTACCTGACATGAAAGAAAACCAAACACATAGTTTGAAATGAATACAACGTCAAATATCAAAGAGAAGTTTCGTATTCCTCAACATCTCCATTTGAGCACCAATGTCATATAAATACATCATCAGAATAATAATATAAACTCTTTTATTTAAAAATCCACAAATTATCACACATGAGATTTCATGCTTTCAAGAAACATTCTGTCATCATTTACTCACCCTCATGTCCTTCTAACATGTATGTTATCATTATTCTGGCAAACACAAAACGTAAATACATTAAAAAAACATTAAATACAATCTGATATACAAAAGTGAGGTAACAAAAACACAAATATCAAAAATGTTTTGTACTTTTTGTGACAGAGTTTCACTCTCCTTTGCTCTTATGTGCAGACAGAAACCGGTTTCTGGGATATTTCCTATGGTTTATGGACCTGTAGGATATTTATAGAAGAACAGAATACAGAAATAAAGCATATGAGGATGAGAATTATATGACAGATTGTTTTCCGTTGGTGCTGGTAACACGTGTTAAAGAGCAGAAGCAGCACCAGTGAAGTTTATCAGCTGTCTGACGTCTCCATCAATCATCTCTCACATGTGAGAATACAAAAGAGCCGTGTGGAAATGATCACGACATACAGAAGCATGACAAACATTAACATCGAAAGCAACAGAGAGAGTCAGAACTTCAGGCAGTTGTGTCATAAATATCCAAAAACATTGATTGATGATGTGCACCATGTGCTGATTCAATCATCACACAGAACTCTTTCTGCAAACCCATGCTCTCATCTGATACGACTGATCTGATACTTTAGTTCAGTTCTTAAACCAAAGACGGCCAATAATGAAGCAGAAAAGGGTCCTAAACTGCTGGTTCTGTAAAGATCTCATGTTGTAAAATAACCCCATGAACCTCTCCATCTCTGACTTCTGTATGTGCTTCATTGAGTTTTTGTTTTAAAATCATCTGTAAATCTCAATTTGCTGGTCAGAAATACACAGTAGATGTGCTGAATGTCACCTTGTGCGTCAGAATTGATTTTCTAAAGTCAAACTGGATTTGCTCAGATGTCTGATGCTGTAAACTGACATGCACACGCTGTAAAGAAACAGCCGTCATAAAAACAACAAACTAAATGCTTTGTGCTTCACATTTTAGTTTCACAACTCTGTAAACATTTACTGTCTTAAGAACCGAAGGAATCTCATGAAACACATCTTAAGAACACATTACTCCATCCTCAATGTAACAGAATATTTCTATGACTTTATCATGTAAATAGAATGTGATTTAGTTTCTTCTTGATCGATGTGTTCATGTGATTCATTCATTACATTCACTCAATGTGCTTGCAAGAACTTCTGTATTGTGCTATTGTCATTCAGATCTGCAGAAAGAAGAGAGATGAGCAGGAATCTCATCTGAGAATGAATCATTTCACAAACATCTGCTGATCACTTTACACCAACAACAGAGGGCGCTGAACACAAACAGTTGTGTTTCTCTTCATCACAACATCATTCAACTTCAATCTGGAGATGAGTGTGTGTGTGTGTGTGTGTGTGTGTGTGTGTGTGTGTGTGTGTGTGTGTGTGTGTGTGTGTGTGTGTGTGTGTGTGTTTGTGTGTATGTCTGTCTGTCTGTGTATTTAATCTGTGTATGTGTGTGCGTATCTGTCTGTCTGTCTGTCTGTGTGTGTGTGAGTGTATGTCTGTCTGTCTGTGTGTTTAATCTGTGTATGTGTGTGCGTATCTGTCTGTCTGTCTGTCTGTGTGTGTGTGTGTGTGTCTGTCTGTCTGTGCGTTTGTCTGTGATTGTGTGTGTGTGTGTGTGTGTGTGTGTGTATGTCTGTCTGTCTGTGTGTGTGCCTGTGTGTGTGCGTGCATGTCTGTCTGTCTGTCTGTGTGTGAGTGTATGTCTGTCTGTCTGTGTGTTTTGTCTGTGTATGTGTGTGCGTGTCTGTCTGTCTGTGTGTGTGTGTGTGTGTGTGTGTGTGTGTGTGTGTGTGTGTGTGTGTGTGTGTGTGTGTGTGTGTGTGTGTGTTTGTGTGTATGTCTGTCTGTCTGTGTGTTTTGTCTGTGTATGTGTGTGCGTGTCTGTCTGTCTGTGTGTGTGTGTGTGTGTGTGTGTGTGTGTGTGTGTGTGTGTGTGTGTGTGTGTGTGTGTGTGTGTGTGTGTGTTTGTGTGTATGTCTGTCTGTCTGTGTATTTAATCTGTGTATGTGTGTGCGTATCTGTCTGTCTGTCTGTCTGTGTGTGTGTGAGTGTATGTCTGTCTGTCTGTGTGTTTAATCTGTGTATGTGTGTGCGTATCTGTCTGTCTGTCTGTCTGTGTGTGTGTGTGTGTGTCTGTCTGTCTGTGCGTTTGTCTGTGATTGTGTGTGTGTGTGTGTGTGTGTGTATGTCTGTCTGTCTGTGTGTGTGCCTGTGTGTGTGCGTGCATGTCTGTCTGTCTGTCTGTGTGTGAGTGTATGTCTGTCTGTCTGTGTGTTTTGTCTGTGTATGTGTGTGCGTGTCTGTCTGTCTGTGTGTGTGTGTGTGTGTGTGTGTGTGTGTGTGTGTGTGTGTGTGTGTGTGTCTGTCTGTCTGTGCGTGTGTTTGCGTGTGTGTTTGATAATTAATTAAGACACACGTGTTGCACTTTCCATGAATAGGGACCAACAACATCTTGAGTATCTGTGCTTAATAAAGGAGAAAACCTCTTAACATTATTGAGAATAAAAGCTTAACAGTTTGTTAATTCTAATGAAAGTCAACATATGTAAATGTAGTTCTAATGTCCTCTATAACAGGGTTGGAGATAAAGACCTAATGCTGGTTTGTTGTTACTTAAAAAACAGGAATTCTTATTAAAGTACACTTGACTTACACAGTAACAGTGCTTATAAATCTTATATTAAATATAAATATATACCGCAATATCTACTACATTTTCTCACTTCACTACACAAGTGTAGTAATGAATATAATATACTATAATAAATAGTATACTGCAGTTTTCATCATTTGAATAAATCAATATTCTTAAATCTTTCTCCTACTTTGGTTTAACACTTGAGTTTTGTTGTTTGTGTGTTTGAAACTTGTTTAGCGTGAGCTGATATTTGTATCCTCTTACACTTTATGTTTGTGCTTCATAAAGAACATCAGAGTAAACCGTATCCATGGAAAGTGTTGTGTGTATGTATGATGGCTTTGTGGCAAATGGCAGCAAAGATGCTTTGTTTTCTTTTTCTTCTCGTCTGATGTGTCTGCTGGACACTCTGACATCATTCTCATCTCACTTCCTGCAGGCTGATGTTTTTTGTTAGAAGATCTCCACAAAGCTCCCGGGAAACAGACCCGTTCGGCCCGTCCGCTGCAGCGTTCCTTTATACCAGCCGTCTTCTCGTTTCTTGTGTACGAAGACGATGTCGCCTTCCTTCAGTTCAATCTCAGCCTCACTCTGCGGGGGATACGGGACCACTACACGATACCTGACGGAAGAGAGCGGATGCAGGTGTGATGTAAGAGCAGCATCACAAAAATAGGGTTTGCGTGTCTCTCTCACCTCTCTCGGGATAATGGTTTGGGCTCAGGTCTGATGGCGAGCGGGGAGGATGAGCAGGGCTGGCGTGCTGGTGGGGACACAGAAAAGTTTAGATCCAGTGAGCCGGACTTCCTGTGCAAGGGCTCCATGCCCATTGCACCCTGCATCTCGCTCTCGATGGGACAGGACCCGGCCCGACCGTGACCTCCGCACGACCTCAGCTCTGAGGCCATGGAACCATGCACGGAGGAGGATGAGGGGTGGACAGACGGGACACAAGGCTCATGTGTCGGGGACACAGACGGAGGTGAGCGAGATTTCTTCTTTGCTGCGGCTCCAGACAGCAGTTTGAGCAGACCACTGCTCTTCTTCTCTTTCTGTGTGAAAGAGAGAGAGAGACCACCAAATTTACATGTGTTCCCACAGTTCTAAAAATCTAAATCATTTTCTACAAGAAGTTAGAGAAAGAAATCACCTTCTTCTCCTCGAGTTTGTTGAATCCCGTAATGGCAGGAGATAAAGCAGACGCGTCTCTTCCGTTCAGATGTATTGCACTCATGTTAGGAGGTGTGACAGCAGCAGCAGCAGAGGTCAGAGGTCGTACAGAAACAGGTGAGAGAGGACCGGATTGAAGGGAAGAATGTGTCTGAGGAGACGCCACCATAGAGAGAGGTCGACTGGAGCAGGGGGAGCGTGAGGGACTGGCCTGAGCTCTGAGAGGACTGACACCTGATGGGACTCGCTCTGGACTGACGCTCACTGACGGACTGTGAACTGATGAAGAACAACAAAGTCAAATCTAAAGTAAAAATTACGCACACACTTACACACAGACCCCCGCACAGACTCACACACAGACCCATGCACACACTTATACACAGACCCCCGCACACACTTACATACAGACCCCCGCACAGACTCACACACAGACCCAAAAACAGACTCACACACAGACCCACGCACACACTTATACACAGACTCATACACAGACTCACACACAGACTCACACACAGATTCACACACAGACCCCCGCACACACTTACACACAGACTCACACACAGACTCACACACAGACCCCCGCACACACTTACACACAGACTCACACACAGACTCACACACAGACCCCCGCACACACTTACACACAGACTCACACACAGACCCCCGCACACACTTACACACAGACTCACACACAGACTCACACACAGACCCCCGCACACACTTACACACAGACTCACACACAGACCCCCGCACACACTTACACACAGACTCACACACAAACCCCTGCACTCTTAAACATAAGTTCTCACTCACCTAACTGCATAGCCGAGCGTGTATGATTGACAGATTGCTGACTGCGCAGACAGTTCTTTAGATGCACGGCTGCGGGCTGCAGCTGCGGTGAAGACGGGCTGTGGAGGGGTGTGTTGGATCGGGATGTAGAGGGCAGTAGAACGGGACTCGAGGGACCTGAGGAACCCGGTGATCCAGGAGCAGCAACTGTCACTCTGTCTGAAACACACGCTCGAGTCTGACTCACTGCAAACGGAGCCCTGCAAAGAAACACACACACACACACACACACACACACACACACACACACACACACACACACACACACACACACACACACACACAAAACAAAACATGCTTCACTCATCACATCACAGAAAATCCAAGAGCTTCAGTCTCAAGGGAACAATGACATTAGTGAACCATTGTTGTTAACATTTTAATCATCGTTATTGTTTTCATGTTGTGGAAGTTCTTCTGGATTTTGTATGTGGAAGTAAAAAAATGAGTTTTTTTGTAAATGATGAAAAAGATTTACATTTGTAACATGATTCTTATTTTATAGTGCACAGGAAACCTGATATAAAGACAAACATTATCAATGACAATGATTTCATTCTGTTACCCAGAATGAAGTTAAGAGCTGGGATGTCATCTTAAATATGTTCCGAGAGTACACAGAACAGAATATTTCTGGATTGTATGTGGCAAAGGATCATGGGTATTTTTAGCAGACGTGTGATAACACTGTATAATGAGGTTATAAATAATGTGAGATCAGTGAGGGTGATGATGGTTAAAATCTATACACAAGAGCAATAAGATGATGTCACTTCATGATGGATGACGTGGTTCTATACTCTATCAATATATAGAGATTTGAAATCACTTTCGTGCATCTACATCAAATATTCACACCTGAAGGTTGTCAGACTGTACCTGGATACAGGTGTGACATAGTTTCCTGGAAAAACTCCGGAAGCTCCCGAACGCATGGCCGTTCCTTTAAACCATCCGTCCTGACATTTCTCCATCACGCGGTACATCTCTCCTTTCTTCAGCTCCAGCTCATCAGTTTTCTGTGGTTTATAAGCGTACAGGGCCAGATAACTGCAGGTAGAACACGTGATGATATGACCTCAATGACTCACACACGTCTGATGATGAATGTCTGGTGTTTTCAGAACTCACATGTTTAGAGGAAGCTGGACTTTAGTAGCAGCAAGCAGATCTCCTGATGTTGAGGTGACACGTGAAGATATTCCTGATGCTGAAGTCACCGCACAATCCTGTCATAATCACACATCACCCTGTCTCACACACATTTACTGGACTGTTTCATTATTCATTCATAAGAGTCTGAAATAGAATTTCTCAGCGTTTCAGCTTCAGCATATGTGTGTATGTGACACACACAGATGCATTATTGTTAATCCTCCATATGTCTACTCTCTTGTATGAAATTGTATTATTGTGTTGAGCTGTACCTGTTGTGTTGTTGGAGCGCTGGAGGAGAGATGTGGACAGTCTGGGATACGAGCGGCTGCTCTGGGATCAGAGGAACTGATGAGGACGGGTGAGCTGATCTCCATCGAGTGTCTGTTATTTCCCAGCACTTGTGCCGTCCGCTGTGTCATGCTGAGAGCCGTGAAAGAATGACGTTTCTTTGCATTTTTCTTGCCCTCCACACGTCTTTGAACGCCTGCATTACCGTTACAGCTCACAGCAGAACAGGGAGCTGCCGCGGGGGAACACGGATCGGTACTGGGACCCGGCACCAGCGTGGGTTTATCCATCTCCATCAGCTGCTTCGCAGTCTCATTTAACTACACAAGCAACACATATATCAGACACACACTATATATGACTTTACATTCATTTAAACTTTCCAGAGAGACGTCACACATCAGCGGTGTTTTTATTACACTGTTACACGTGACTATAATTCTGAAAATAAACATTGTCAGTCATTCATCACAGAAAGACACATGATCTAAACATATTCTTCTGAACAGATCTGAGATTAACACACACATCACACACATCAGACACAAATATGGCTGAACAAAATATAAGAGTTTACGCTATCATCTTCAAGAACACAGAAATAAACCTCCTCTGAAGTCATGAGGATTCTCAACATTCTTAAAAATGGACAAAAAACTCAAAACACAGAGGAGAATCTTTATCCTTCATATGAACGGAAGACCAATCTTTGTTTTTAAGTCAGATTCTGCATTTAATATGATAAAGATATGTTAACCAGAAATGTGTGATTGTCTCTGTGGAATAACATTTACGGTATCCTGAAGGTAGGCTACACCTAACTCACTAACTCACTTCTTTTCTAACTACTCACTCTATCAAAAAATAAATAAATAAAATAAAAATATATATATTTTGTAACTTCTCTCTCTGTGTAACTCGGTAACATTGTTGTAGCACTTGTTCACCTATTGTTGTATCGGCTATTTACCGCTTCATTGTCTCCTCGACTATTGTAAGTCGCTTTGGATAAAAGCGTCTGCTAAATGACTAAATGTAAATGTAAATGTCAATGTGAAGGTCAGAATACTATAACTCTGACATCATGAGGTCATTTCAATACATTCAATGCATTCTCTTAGACAGCGAAAATATATGAAAAATAAAATCCCAAGAGAGTGAAATGGACTGGAGAGGAATCAGTTTGATTACAATACCAATAACACACAAATATATTATTATTGTGACTACAACAATCCCAAACCAATCTGAACACAATAAATCTAACCCATCATGCATTCTAGAAAGATAAATCTTCATCTTATCTGAGCTCATGCAAGTTAAATGCAAGTTTACCTCTGACAAACAATATCAAAGTGTTCGGAGTGTACAATAAAACACAACTTCTCATGTCACACACAGGTTTCACTTTAACACGTGCATGCAGACATTTAGGGGGACTTACTTCAACGTACAGGATGGGGAAAATCCCAATTTTATCTCCCAGCATCCCTTCTGCCCAGTTATCATCCACCCTTCTTATGACAGTTAGGATTTCATCCTGGGAGAGAGACACATGTAAAGACTTCTTGTCACTTCAGTATAAAAAAAATATATATATATATTACTGTGTGGAGTAATAAATGTAAATGTGCTTATGAATGTGAAGTGATGTTTTAATCATGGAATCTTAGGGATGGTAAGACCTGTTCCATCCAGTGCAGCTGCTCAAATGTGCGTGCGTGTGTGTGTGTGTGTGTGTGTGTGTGTGTGTGTGTGTGTGTGTGTGTGTGTGTGTGTGTGTGTGTGTGTGCGTATGTGTGTGTGCGTATGTGTGTGTGTGCGTGCGTGTGTGTGTGTGCTTGCGTGTGTGTGTGTGTGTGCGTGTGTGTGTGTGTGTATGTGTGTGTGTATGTGTGTGTGTGCGTGTGTGTATACATGACAGATGGACAGGAAGTCAAGCAGCCAAATGATCAAACTGAGACCACATAGCTTCTTCAGTGTCTTCACAACACCTGCTGTACAGCAAAGCATCATGTGTAATCACAACCACCACCGGCACACATACATCTGTTGAATCTTTAACAATTCATTTATAGATTAAAACCTTCAAATTCCATTCTATATCCTTCCAATCATGGAAATCTAAGATCAAGTCTTTTATGTCTTTTTATGTTTTTTTTCCTCTGGTCTCTCTCTCTGGTCTCTCTCTCTCTCTGGTCTCTCTCTCTCTCTCTCTGGTCTCTCTCTGGTCTCTCTCTCTCTCTGGTCTCTCTCTGGTCTCTCTCTGGTCTCTCTCTGGTCTCTCTCTGGTCTCTCTCTCTCTCTGGTCTCTCTCTGGTCTCTCTCTCTCTCTCTCTGGTCTCTCTCTGGTCTCTCTCTCTCTCTGGTCTCTCTCTGGTCTCTCTCTCTCTCTCTGGTCTCTCTCTCTGGTCTCTGGTCTCTCTCTCTCTCTCTCTCTCTCTGGTCTCTCTGGTCTCTCTCTCTCTGGTCTCTCTCTCTCTCTCTCTGGTCTCTCTCTGGTCTCTCTCTGGTCTCTCTCTCTCTCTCTCTGGTCTCTCTCTCTGGTCTCTCTGGTCTCTCTCTCTCTCTCTCTCTCTCTCTCTCTGGTCTCTCTCTGGTCTCTCTCTCTCTCTCTCTGGTCTCTCTCTGGTCTCTCTCTCTCTCTGGTCTCTCTCTGGTCTCTCTCTCTCTCTCTCTCTCTCTCTCTCTCTCTCTCTCTGTCTCTGTCTGATGTTAGTGACTCTCTGTCTCTCGTCCAGAGCTGCTGTGATTCTCATTACACATCTTTCCGGTTCCACTGTGATGGAGTCCATTAGAACAGAGATCTGATTCACATTCACAAACACAAAGGACACATTTACACCAGTGTGAGAGAGAAAGTGTATTTTAAAGCTCAATGATTTCTCATCACCAGTGATCACAAGAGAATTTACACAAGTAGTGATCTTCTACAACTTAACAGATCATATATCACACACACACACACACACACGAACGCACGCACGCACGCACGCACGCACACACACACACACACACACACAACCCCTGCAATTAGAACACCAATGTGAATTAATTCCCATCAGATTTTCTGGACAACAGTTTCAAATGTCCCTTCTGATTGGATGAGGCATGTGTGACATCCCAGTAAACAACTTATGCTCACATTTCTATTCAATGAACTGAGCAGCACTGGGTGTAAAACTGATGTTTTATCGTTAAATTATCGATGATCAGCTTAATGTCGTTTGTTTAGGTCACTGAAAGATCTGAACACAAAACCAACATCTTTACCTTAGTGAAGGTCAAGCAATCTTTGTCTTGATCTTTATCTTTAACCTCAAAGTCATAAAGAGCTTTCCCCTGTGGAGGAGTCTGAGACAGCGGTCTGATGCACTGAATGTAGCTGGCCGGTAGAAAACCATGACTTCCATTTAACTCCCCGTGATACCAGTTCTCATCCACCTTCCGTCTCAGAATAATGAGGTCACCCTTGTTGAACTTGAGGTCTCCAGGCTCTTTCCCTTCATAGCTGTAAAGTGCTTTACCACACGGTAACTGAGGAACATTCTGGAAATAAACACAACATGCTCATGTCAGAGATCAGTCTGATCAAACAATCGAAATACAGAACATGACCTCAAACACAGGCCCATGACATGACTTCATCTCTCACACACACACACACACACACACACACACACACACACACACACACACACACACACACACACACACACACACACACACACACACACACACACACACACACACACACACACACACACACACACACACACACACACACACACACACACACACACACACACACACACAGATAGTGTGTTCTATTGATCCTCTCGTGCTGCATTATTAATGTTTCAGTGTTAGACAGCTTTAAGGCTGGAGAAGAGATGTTCATCATCGCCTCAGATAAACATTTGTTCGCAGTCAACCATCATCTGTCTCGAGGTATCACTAAAAAGGAACAAAACAAACCAAAAACACACTTTTTTGGAAGACACAAACTGTTACAAATGTAAAATCTTTCTATTGCGTCATTTACAAAATAAAGTTTTCATACACCAGAAGAACTTCCACAACATAAAAACATAATGCTGACGAGAATATTAACAAGAGAAATATCCCACACATCTCTCTCTTTCCCTAGCTGTGCCTGCAGAGTTCCCATCATGCCTCTGTTCTGGACACATGACTCTGAAGAGTCTCGCACGCTCATGCATAAAGAACAGCTGGAACACCTCATCATCGCTCTCGCAGGACAAACAAGACTCTTCACAACACATGATGACACACGGTCAGACATGAAACCATTCACATGAAGGTGTGTTCAACACATATCTACACACACACTTGTGTCCTGTGAGCGTTTACATTTACATTTACATTTACATTTAGTCATTTAGCAGATGCTTTTATCCAAAGTGACTTACAATAGTCGAGGAGACAATGAAGCGGTAAATAGCCGATACAACAATAGGTGAACAAGTGCTACAACAATGTTACCGAGTTACACAGAGAGAGAAGTTACAAAAGATTTTTTTTTTTTTTGATAGAGTGAGTAGGTTAGAAAAGAAGTGAGTTAGTGAGTTAGGTGTAGCCGGAAAAGATGAGTTTTTAGGAGTTTTTTGAAGATAGAGACCGAGTCTGACAAGCGTGAAGCCAGAGGCAGATCGTTCCACCATCGAGGAACTGAAGCAGAGAACGTTTAGTGTGTGTGTGTGATTTATTGGACTCTGTAGTGTACTGCAGAGTGTGCATTCCTCTTGTGTTAGGTCACACATCTCAGCATCCTTCTGGACTTGAGTTTTTGTTTTATTACGGTGCTGGAGGCTTGAATGTGAGTGCTGGATTTACTGCTGTATAGTTCATGAACACAATATAATGAATGATGACAACTATGAGTCCCAGAGGTCCAGCGGCACAACAGCACATCTCAGGACTTCACTCACTCTGACATGAAACTACTGCAAAGAGCAGAGAACACAACGGTTCATCTTTTGCAGAAACACAAAATGACTTCATTTTTCATATCTGTTCCACACACACACACACACACACACACACACACACACACACACACACACACACACACACACACACACACACACACACACACACACACACACACACACACACACACACACAGCAGATCTTCTGATGTCCTTGACCTATAAACTCACCAGCACAGAAACTGGGTCTCAAACACGCATTACTCATTCAACAACATACTGATATTTATCCTAAAATAAAGATGTCTAGTGGGACACTGTAATAAAACAATCATAGACTTGAACTCTACACCCTATGTGACATATATAACATTGAAGGAACAGAAGTTTGGTGTGAGGAAGATTCAATTCAAGACTCAACACATGAATAAATATAAATATGTGTTATGATCATTAGAGAAGATCAAGATATAATTATGAATGTGTGTGTGTGTGTGTGTGTGTGTGTGTGTGTGTGTGTGGATTAGGTTTTATGTAGAATGTGTGTATATGATATATGGTGTGCAGTGTACAGTATAGATATTATATAGATCGTGTGTATATGACACATGAGTGTGGTGTACAGTATAGATATTATATAGATCGTGTGTATATGACACATGAGTGTGGTGTACAGTATAGATATTATATAGATCGTGTGTATATGACACATGAGTGTGGTGTACAGTGCAGTTATTGTATAGAATGTATGTATATACCTTTGCATTCAGGCAGTTAACAGATGCTTTTATCCATAGCACCTTACAAAGAATCAATGAGACAATAAAGCGTTAAATAGAAGAGATAACAATAAATGAAAAAGTGTTACAAGGAGGTTACAAAGTAACAAAAGGTAAGATTAAACCTGTAGGAGGTTTCTATATAAAGAGTGAGAAGGTACGGAAAGAGGTTTTAGAAGGTTAGATGTAGAGAGAAAAGAGGAGTTTTTAGGTTTCTCCCAAAGAATGTTCTCCATTCTGTCACCGATGGAGTTTTGGTTCCCAGCCGCTGTCGCCTCTGGATTGCTTTGTTGGGGTCACTTCATTTACAGCGATATCGTTGATTTGATTGAAAATGAATGAAGACAGAGATGAACTGCCTTTAAATATAGTTTTGTATTATGGACACACTACTAATCACTGTTATTCAGCTGCTTTGACGCATTTTATTTAAAGCGCTATATAAATAAAGGTGACTTAAATTGTAGGCTATAAGGAGAGCTTTGAATTCAATGCGAGCTGCTATTGGGAGCCAATGTAACTTGATGAAGAGAGGTGTGACATGCGTTCTTTTTGGGTTCCTTGAAAACCACTCTTACAGTATTGCAGAAGTCCAGCCTAGACAGGACCGGAGCCTGGACTGGGATTTGTGTAGCATGCTTCAAAGGAAAGGTCTGATCATAGGTAGTCCGGTGATTTGAGGTGGTTCGACGGAGGTGTTATGAAACGAGGGTGTTAGCGTTTTAAACCTCAATTGGTTCGAAATGCCCGATTCCCCCACCTTACCAGATGTGCATGGGCTTTGAAAGAATGTATAGTTATTAGAGAGGGCAGTCGTTGTGGCATTGTCCTCAGGTTTGAGCCAGGTTTCAGCTAGAAGTGCTAGGAAGACAGAGTATCGAACCAACATCCCTGGGATCACAAGTCCAACACTTGAAGCACCAGACCACGACTGCCCCCAACTGTGTGTACACCACACATACTGTGTGTGTGTATGTAGAGTACAGTTTTAACAAGACAAAAGCAGCTTTATTCATCACGTCATTCACACTACTTGAAAGGGACATATGATCGCCTGCCTGTAATCATGTTTCCATGGTAACGGTAATGTTTCTGATGGCTGGATGTATATTCAGAATTATGGTTGGTGCAGGTCTCTGTCAAGACTAAAATAATGTTCAGATAAATCAATAACATGTACTTCTATCACAACACGACCAGAACAGAAGACCGAGCTCAGTGATAGAAACATTTTAAATATTACACATGAAATTTGACAAAATGAGTAACATGACACGCAACCCAATGTATAGTGATTGAGTATAAAACACACATCAGCATGCAGCGATAAACCTTCATGTGTCTTTCTTTCTATTGACCGTTTTAATAAAGCTGACAACAATTAACAAACAAACCAGACCATTGTCTATAAAATCTGACCTTTCATAAATGCCAAACACATCATCACAGCTTCATTTCAAAACAACCAATAAAACACTCGCAGAAGACAAACCCTCCAGCATCACAATCACACAAAAAATAGTAACAATACTTCTAAAAGAATTTGTTTGATTGGTTGTTAAACGCACTGAATATGTAATTGTGTTTAAAGATAATCAATGGCCAACTGCTTCATTATTCACAAGATCTCACTCAAACAAACACACGCACACGCACGCACACGCACACACACGCACACACACACACACGATCATAACTGAGTTGGCTCTGGTGTTGGTGGGTCCAGATGGCATTATGGGATGGAGGTTGTTGTGTCTGAGGTAAAACATACAGATTGGAGGAACAGATGGACTTTAACCAGAACCTTCTGTTGACCTCAGTGATGATCAGAGTTCAGAAGATCTTAAAGTACATGAGAGATACTGCCAGGACATCATCATGAGCTGCTGATGGTTTAAAAACATCAAACCTCTATCAAATGTTTAAGATACAATTACAATTACAACAATTATTCATTTTTATTCAAAGTATCTTACAGTATTATGCAGTTGTCAATCATCATTGCAGAGTAAACAGATGTAAGATGTCTTCAAGAACACTTGAGTTATTATCTGTGACACTGAGATTCAAACCAACAACCTTCAGATCACCAGACCATGACTGAACCTGATACACATCACATATATGCGAAAACAATGTAATAATGTTGGATCGTTTTTGTTAAAGCAATGTTACATAATCCCTTCATGTCATGTAAGACTTCAGATGACATGAAACACTACAAACATTAAAAACTGGGTAGTAATCGATGACAGCAGAACATTATGGAATATCCAGTGTTGTGGTGCTGAAATAATCATGATAGATGTGATCCCTCTGATACGGTAAATGATGAAATCTGAAGATGATGTTTGACACTTAAGTCAGTGTCACACCTTCATCACATCTGTCTGAACAAGAGACACTTCTGCCTTAGTATTTATAAACCAACAGAACATGTGTGATGATGAGACTCCATCATATCAGAGAGAAGCTGTGTTCAGTTCATCTGGGCTGGCGAGAGCTCGCTGCTTCTCTACATTACATTCACACTGAAGAATCTGGGCTTACTCTTGTTGCCAGGCAACAGCATTTTCCCTTAAAACATAAACAACCGAGCTCTCTTCTAAAGACCTGTTCTCTTCACGTCTCAGTACTTTAGAATAAACTAAACTGAACAAGAAAAGATCATAGGATAGTACACCACATCTTCACTTCACATGTTCTCTGGATGCAAATCCACACAAGGTTCATTTATTAGATTCTCATTAAACGAGTTATTTAGGAAACACTTTGCCAACATAAAACAACACTATATTACTGCCTGTCTACACCGCAGGGAAACGGCCATGCTTTCCGTGTGACAACAGAATTTGTGTACATATGACTACAAATGAATCTTAAATGAATCTTGTTTTTTTTACAGAATACATCAGGTTAATTATGTTGCTATCAGATTTAACTAAGGTAAAACTACAGTGTAAAACAGACCTCTAATCTCCTTCTGTCTCTGTAATCATCTGCTTTTAACTTCAAAAACAAAAAGATCACACAGCAGGTCTGTCTGTGTCTAAAGAGGAATGGCATTCATCACATGCAGTCTCATGTCTAATGAATCCTTTAAATCAATCATTATAATAGTAATCATGAATCATGTGTTCAGCTGCAGTTTAAAGGAACTTATTTATACCTCACTCTGCATATTAAACTTGGGCAGAAGAGAACACTAAACAAACCCACACCAGACGTCCCCCGGCATCCACCCCAAAACCTGGACGCCCCTCGGCATCCACCCCAACACCTGGACGCCCCTCGGCATCCACCCCAACACCTGGACATCCCCCAGCATCCACCCCAACACCTGGACGCCCCTCGGCATCCACCCCAACACCTGGACATCCCCCAGCATCCACCCCAACACCTGGACATCCCCCAGCATCCACCCCAACACCTGGACATCCCCCAGCATCCACCCCAACACCTGGACATCCCCCAGCATCCACCCCAACACCTGGACATCCCCCAGCATCCACCCCAACACCTGGACATCCCCCAGCATCCACCCCAACACCTGGACATCCCCCAGCATCCACCCCAACACCTGGACATCCCCCAGCATCCACCCCAACACCTGGACATCCCCCAGCATCCACCCCAACACCTGGACATCCCCCAGCATCCACCCCAACACCTGGACGTCCCTCGGCATCCACCCCAACACCTGGACATCCCCCAGCATCCACCCCAACACCTGGACATCCCCCAGCATCCACCCCAACACCTGGACATCCCCCAGCATCCACCCCAACACCTGGACATCCCCCAGCATCCACCCCAACACCTGGACATCCCCCAGCATCCACCCCAACACCTGGACATCCCCCAGCATCCACCCCAACACCTGGACATCCCCCAGCATCCACCCCAACACCTGGACATCCCCCAGCATCCACCCCAACACCTGGACGTCCCTCGGCATCCACCCCAACACCTGGACATCCCCCAGCATCCACCCCAACACCTGGACGCCCCTCAGCATCCACCCCAACACCTGGACATCCCCCAGCATCCACCCCAACACCTGGACATCCCCCAGCATCCACCCCAACATCTGGACATCCCCCAGCATCCACCCCAACACCTGGACGTCCCCCGGCATTCACCCCAACACCTGGACATCCCCCAGCATCCACCCCAACACCTGGACGTCCCTCAGCATCCACCCCAACACCTGGACATCCCCCAGCATCCACCCCAACACCTGGACATCCCCCAGCATCCACCCCAACACCTGGACATCCCCCAGCATCCACCCCAACACCTGGACATCCCCCAGCATCCACCCCAACACCTGGACGTCCCCCGGCATTCACCCCAACACCTGGACATCCCCCAGCATCCACCCCAACACCTGGACGTCCCTCAGCATCCACCCCAACACCTGGACATCCCCCAGCATCCACCCCAACACCTGGACATCCCCCAGCATCCACCCCAACACCTGGACGCCCCTCGGCATCCACCCCAACACCTGGACATCCCCCAGCATCCACCCCAACACCTGGACATCCCCCAGCATCCGCCCCAACACCTGGACATCCCCCAGCATCCACCCCAACACCTGGACATCCCCCCAGCATCCACCCCAACACCTGGACATCCCCCCAGCATCCACCCCAACACCTGGACATCCCCCCAGCATCCACCCCAACACATGGACGCCCCTCGGCATCCACCCCAACACCTGGACGCCCCTCGGCATCCACCCCAACACCTGGACGTCCCCCGGCATCCACCCCAACATTGTATGCACATTTGTAACATTTGTATTGGTATTATATACTTCTAAAAGGTCATGAACTCTGCCCTCTGGGGTCACTGAATCATGTGAGAGGTCACATGTTCACAGGCTACACCTGCAACCTTCTGAGCTTAGATCTTATTTCACAACATTACCAATCTCAACAACAACTAGAAAAGTTTCTGTAATAGCATAAGTACAGATTATCTAAATCTGGAACTGCAATCCAAACACACACATTAAAAACCAATGAACTTTTCATAAACCCATGTTTCTCCTGGGATTCTGACCACCAGCAGCTTTTCTCTCTTCTTCAATAGACTAAACAGACCATGAGGAAAAGTGAATATCAGACAGCCACAGGACATGAGTCACACGCCACACAGAATGAAATAAACCCTCAAATATCGGAGAGAGAGACACGAGAGAGAACCAGACTTGTGAGACAGTTCACTTATATCACTGTATATTAGAATATATTTTATGTGACATTTTTTACAGTTTTGTCAAATGTAAAATGTTCTAGATTGATCTGACAAAATTTACATTCATTTATAGCCTAGAGAGAATCACCTCCTGACCTCACATCTTCTCTGAGAATCACGTCTTTACATTTCCTAACACAGAATCAGCAGAACACATTTTACTATGAGCGGAAATGAAAAATAATAAAAGAGATCCCAACACATGATCATTCAGTCATGTTGCCATGGTTACAAGCCACCAGGAGACGAAGAGGTTATAACTCGTGTGAGTTCTGCTTATTCTTTATTTTATCATCAACATTACAAATAGAATCTCATCCATTCTGTTTAAAACTGATTATTTCTCTTCATGCCTTTAAGTACTCCAGTGATCTTATACTGTACAGCAGACGCTCTTTTGGGTTTTGTTTTGCAATAAAGACCCATTAATTAAACAAAAATCAACTTAAAAACACCTTTATCTAATGAGTTGAATGTTCATTCTGATAGACACAGGTGCGGATGCTCCATGGGCTCAGAAGACAGTTGACATCATCACAAGCATCCTGTGAACAACCGCTGCAGTGTGAATAAAGATCAGAGATGTCGATGTGAACACACCGAACACCTTCTGTACTGTCAGCTCCAGACATAGAGCTCAGACATCTCTACAAACCATCCACCAGTCCGGGATGTGTCCGTTTAATTCTTTTGATTAGGTGAGACTCTGTCCGGGGCTCTCCGAACATAATAACGATATGATTCTGAGCATAGTTCCTGTAAAGAGCTGATTTAGGCCACGCTTCACGCTTTATAAATGCCAAACATCAGAAGAATTTCTACATCTCCTCCTTACACAAGGACTCACAATGAGAGACTGAATGAACATAAACCTGGACAAGTGGGTGGTTGACAAATATAGCGTACATGTGTCCTCTGCTATGATGTGACGGAAAAAATTTAAATAATACATTTATTATAAAAGTGTATTAACAAATAATCACCGTATATTTATCCATATACACCAGAACTAGTAAACAAATAATATTTAAATGGCTTTTGGTTTTTGTGGATTTTGTGGAGTTTACATCAGATGTTCAGCAATTGAACTATGATGAAACTTATATGAATAAATAACATAACATATGAATGAATACATTTTAGAAAGCTTACAACCTAACAACATGAATTACAATATTATAAGATTATATCTGTAATGAATCACTATTACAGCCCGTTTAATCTGTTCAGTTTACATATCCTTTTATCAGATATCCTCTGATCCTATACATCTGAAATGTTCCTTATCTCCTCTCTATATGACAGACAAACATGTAACATGTCCGACTGATGTCATGTGCATGTTTGTGTATACTGACACCTCCAGGGTCTTCTAAAAGAGCTGGTGAGAAAACAAACTGATTCATGTTATTCACACGCTGTTTTTATAAAAACAAATGATCCCATCTTTTGTTAGAAGCCATCATTCTCACCAAAAAATCCAAACAGCCTATCAGGAGAGGGAACACACACTCGCACTCTCACTCACACTCATACACACTCGCACTCACACACACACACACACACACACACACACACACACACACACACACACACACACACACACACACACACACACACACACACACACACACACACACACACACACACACACACACACACA
>CM065654.1:769955-789955 GCA_033220385.1 Triplophysa yarkandensis
ACAACACATCACATCACAACACATCACATCACAACACATCACATCACATCACAACACATCACATCACAACACATCACATCACAACACATCACATCACATCACATCACATCACATCACAATCAAGATGCTTGGATTCAATATGGCATGAAATGAATTCATGTGACACATTGAGTGATGTATAAGCTGAAGGTGGAGAAGGTCGTTTCACATATGGCCTGCAGCTCCAACCTCACAGAACAGCTGGAGAGAGACTTCAGGAGAGGACAAGGTGACTTAACACAGCCTGTGAATGTAAATCAGATCATATATTACCTCTTGTGCTCTTCACTGTTAAAATAACAATTTCAATGGAATAAGCCCGCGTGTAATGATGGGCTTTTATGTTCCTGAACAATAGCAATGACTATAACGTTTTGGTCTATAATCTAAAGTGAGACGTGTTCATATCAAACGTTTATGTTACAACAGTGTGACAACTAGCCTCGTTCCTTCTAACTGTGAAACAAAAGTTTTACTAGGTTTACACGAGTGATGTGTGTTGATGTAATGTATATATGTGTGTATTCTCCTCTCAGCTCTATATATTCTTTACATTTGACAGTTTTGTTCAATCAGAATGGCAGGGTTGCTATAGTGACAGGTTGTGTCAGAGGACTGGGATGTAGGACAGCTTGTGAATCTGGGAATGTTTGTCAGTTTATAATAACTATAACACTGACCACAGAACAGTTCCATACTGCTTTCACCACTGCTTATTCACATTTACACCTGGAAGAAACGTCTGGATTTTGTCGAATTAAAAAGAGCACCGTACCATAGATTATCTGCAGACTGAAGTGGGAAATATGGAATAACATACATACAGCTGTGACAGTTAGGCACTACTTTTTACAGCAGAAGCCAAAGAAAACATAACATATATAAGGAATATATTATATAAAAAAAGATTTTTATATATATATATATATATATTTTCAATCTTAATATTTTTACTGTGTGGTAACTGTTTTATAAATGAAATAAGGTTCTTGAGGATGTGCTGTATCATGAATAAATTGCTTTGCGTTGTTCATAACAATGACCTTATATATATTCGCTTCCTTTAGGTTTCATTATCAAGCACAATCTGAAGATTATAAACAGATGACTGATGAGTGATGTCATAAATACAGTAGCCAATGACAGTGTGTTTTATATTTTCAGCCTCGCGTAATAAAGAGGAAGCTCTTTGTGCTGGGAAGCTCAGGGTAAGTCAACACAACGACACATCACAACACACAGTGAATGCTGATGGAGAATTGATTATTGTGTTAGAGAATGTCAGTAGAGAGCTGAAGGTCAAAGTAAACTGTCCCGGCATCCCTCTGTCTCTCCTCACACAAACACACTTTCATACCAGCACACAAAAACACAATTACACAATTACTGACTTTGTTTGTACATCTTTTAGCGTGAGAAGCAGGGTTTTTTAAAATAAAAGATTTGTGTGTGTGTGTGTGTGTGTGTGTGTGTGTGTGTGTGTGTGTGTGTGTGTGTGTGTGTGTGTGAGTGTGTGTTTTTGTATGTGTGTATGTGTGTGTGTGTGTGTGTGTGTGTGTGTGTGTGTGTGTGTGTGTGTGTGTGTGTGTGTGTGTGTGTGTGTGTGTGTGTGTGTGTGTGTGTGTGTGTGTGTGTGTGTGTGTGTGTGTGTGTGTGTGTGCGTGCGTGCGTGTGTGTTTTTGTATGTGTGTGTGTGTGTGACATTGTGTGAGGTTTTATGTTTTCATGCTTCATCACCTCTATTCAATGGTTTTAATGGCATTTTTGTGAAAAGATTGTAATGAGTTCGGTGTTTAACACAAGCTCAAGAGTTTTTAACAGCACACACAGTACACTAATACTGCACAATTGTCTTTACATCAACATTTCTACCCCAATAAATGATTTTATCTCAGTTATTCCTATCAGTTAGAGTAGTGAGAAGTGAGTTTGCATTTCTAAACATTCATTTCAGCATTATTTGTAAAGACTTCATTGCTCTCAAACAGAGATCTGATCTGTCATTACATGATCAAAGAGACTTCATCCAGAAGACCTGTGAAGATGTCTTCAAGACTCATCCAGACACCTACATCAGAAGAATGTTTGTGCACACAAGGGGTTTCTGTGGGGACACAAGCTTCAGATGAAAATCCCGGCAAAAGTCTTGTCACATTCACTGCAGAAATAAAGTCTTTATCACAAATAACGACAAAATAAATGTTAAGAGATCTCAAGACATATTTTCTATTGAAACACTACAGCAAATGACGTAAATACTGACTCAAACCATTCAGCCAAAGAAAAAATACTACATGACTAATGACTAACACTTTCAAACATTTCTTTATGCCTCGACCACAGATGGAAAATTAAACATCGTTGATACAAAATCTCCCAAAATTCAACACAACATCTCACACATGAAATGAGATTTAAGATGTTTTGGAGGTTTGTTGGTTAATGTTGGGTGATTGTGGTGTCGCCGCTCAGGAATACATCATCATCTCAGCACTACTCTATAGACATCAGATCACAGGTTCGTCTTGGCATTAATTAAATAAAGCTGTGAGAATGGAAAGCGTATTTGGCGTGCTGTCCAGGGAGAAGGCTGTAAAGTCGGTATTCTTTACAGCCTTAACTGGCGAGAGGACTCCATGCTCAGTATTGACCTGAACTCAGAAGCCTCCTCCTGCGCTTAAGGCCGAGGAAAGGAAACAGGCCAATGGTGGAGAGATGCTGGAAATAATCAAGAAAATGAAGATTAGACATGTTTTCTATATTATAGGTGCTTCCTCTTACGCTGATTATGATGATTTATGACGAGAAACTGTGTGATTATTGCTCTTCCTGAATATTGTTAAGAAAACCTTATTTATGTTGAGTTTGGATTTTACCATGTTGTGAGTGTTCACGCTAATTTGATTAGAAGATTTGTGTGTTGTGTGATTGACAGGTGAAAGAAGAGACATGTATGAGTAATATTGTATGTGCCCCGCAGCTGAAGATTGTGACATAAGAACAGAAAGTCAGACAGTTTGAGGATATTTCCCAGCATGCCTTCTGCAGTTATGGAGTAAGAAAGCTTCTCTGGGAAGGTCGCACGCACGCACGCACACACGCACACACACACACACACACTAGTATACACTTTTAAGGGGCTGTTCTCATGCTTCACACTGATGTTCTTTGTTCTCTGTACCTATTTATTTCATGTTGTCCCTGCAGGCGTCTCTCTGGTTGTGACTATAAAAGTGTGAATGAGGTTAAGTCCCCCCCGCAGGCTCGCTCACTCCTACTTTTATTGTGTTGTGGGATTTACGGTTTGGTTCTGTTTGTCATTTGCATACACATTTTTTTGCAAATGCATTTTTTAGAGAGCAATATTAAGCAGTACTCTGTTAAAGACAGTAGCATGGATTCACTCTCACGTGTTTGTTAACCTGTGTGTGACTCTCTCTTCAGTGGAACACAAAAGAAGATACTTGAGAGATATGCTTTTATTTTCAATACGCTATGGGCTTCAATGTTGTTTGATTACTAACATTCTTCAAAATATCTCATTTGTTCTTCTGCAGAAGAAAAAACCTCACACTCCTTTTTGTCTGAACTGTGACTTTAAATGTTTTAAGTAATAAGTTAAAAGAAGTCATATTATCATGAATAAATCTCGGTTGATTTATACATCACGGCCCCTTGTATCTTATTGCTTTATAAAACAATGAACACATTCGTCTCAAGTCTATAGTGATGATGACATGAGTCACACACATTCCCAGCTACACAAGCTCTGTTTGTTGTGTTGTGTTGTGTTGTGTAATGTGTCCGAGAGGATTCGTGTGTTCTGTATTCTAGAATCTGTTGGATTTTATTCTGAAATTTATGTTCGTACATTTTATCAATTTGAGATTTTGAGTGTGTTTCTTTCCACATGCGTGCGTGCGTGTGTGTGAACACTCATCTTGAGGAATTTTTTCATGTAATGTTCATCATACATTTGTTTTTGAAGGATGACAGTGTGCCGTTCTCTGCTTCATATGACTTCATATGTCAAGTAACACATGATTTATGTTTGTGACCTTTGACCCCCAGATTGATTTATTGTCACATCTGTCAGTCAATAAGAAGTGAAGTCAAAGTACAACAGCAGAATGTTTTATATGTGTCCCACAGTATAACCCGTGCTGTCTGTCATTCATATTCACATCAGAAGACATGTAAGTGCTTTTGGGGTTGTGTTTCAGCCGGTGTCGTGTTGGATCCGGAAGGCGAAACGCCGGCTGGATTTGAGACACATTTTGCCACCAATTACCTGTGTCACTTCCTGTTGACCCACCTACTGCTGAAAACCCTGGTGCATTCTGGGAAAGATGAGTCATATTCTAGAATCATGAACATCTCTTCTTCTGCACACGAGACTGCTGATCTCTGTCTACGCGACCTTCATAGCGTGTACGTTAAAAACACATTCTTTATGAAATGAAAGATACACACCTAAAGCGAAACACAACATCTGAAACACATGAAATCAGATCACATGATGCCCAGAGCCGAGCCGATTCTAGCAGTATTTAATATTACACACGGTCATACTGCTTTTATTCTGGATAGCTATGTGCACAAACTTGTGTGTGTTGTATGTGTGTTGTGTGTTTTTATGTGTTCCTGTGAGTGTTTAGGCAGTGTTACTGTTCACATTCATTGTTGTTATGAGCTGAAGTCCAGCAGAGCCCCGGTGAACACAGGCCTTAATCTCATCTGTCCTGTCTCACACCATATATACACACATCTCATTCTACGTGAGATTCCCAACACTATATATTCATCTCTACTCTTTCGCCAAGTCATTTTCATGAAGTAGAGCTTGTCAGACTCGGTCTCTATCTTCAAAAAACACCTAAAAACTCATCTTTTCCGGCTACACCTAACTCACTAACTCACTACTTTTCTAACTACTCACTCTATCAAAAAAATTTTTTATATATATACTTTTTGTAACTTCTCTCTCTGTGTAACTCGGTAACATTGTTGTAGCACTTGTTCATCTATTGTTGTATCGACTATTTACCGCTTCATTGTCTCCTCGACTATTGTAAGTCGCTTTGGATAAAAGCGTCTGCCAAATGACTAAATGTAAATGTAAATGTAAATGTAAATGTAATGTAATGTAATGTAAGTATTTTCTGCGTCTTTCTCTGAAGAAACTGACATGTTCAGGACAGATAAGTTTGTGTGTCTTTTGTCATTCTTCACTGGACTTTCAGGACTCTCAGGGTCATCAGAACACAGAGAACAAAGCTCATTTATCTGAAGGTTTTAATGAAATCTTTCAGTATTGATATGAGAGGATGTTTAAACTCACACTTCTTTTGTATGATGATGACTCATTTAGGGCTCGGACTTCATCACATGACCTTTGAGAAGATTTTACCCTCCAGCCGCTGCTCACTGCACCACTAACACACACACACACACACACACACACACACACACACACACACACACACACACACACACACACACACACACACACACACACACACACACACACACACACACACACACACACACACACACACACACACACACACACACACAAAGCTATGATGCTCAATTGAACACATGAAGATATAACAATCATTCACATATAAATATATTTATATAACAAGAACAGATATAACGTTAAAGAAAAGTGTAAATGTGTGCAGGAATCTAATGTTGTCTTCATCATGTTGTGTGTTCAGACTCCAGACGGTAGAGCGACTGTGGGTTGCTCATCCATCTCTTCTCATCTGGAGAGAGTCAGTGGATGTTCTCTGTATGAAGGTGAATGGGTTCAATTCTCATCAAACTCTTATGATGAAGCTCTCCAGACAGGACTGGATCTGTTGAATCTTCACTTGATCTTTAGATGGGATCACACTCACTCCACCTCTTCATATTGATGCCGTTGTTTCTGTCTGTCTTTTGACAATCTCTTCATACTGAAGAGCTGTGATTGGCTGTGGAAGCGTTTGAGAAGGGCTCAGAGTATCACATGAACTACACTGTGACTTTATGTTTGTATGTGCATTTAATGTTCCATAGGAGGGGAAATACATCCTGACCGTCTGACACCGGGGACTTCTCTGTACTGTTCTTTCATCCGTTGTGTTTGGATGAATTTCTCATTTACTGTTAATGAAAACAGACGTGACAGCATCATCCCTTTAAAAAACACACTTTATGCTAACTGTGTTCTTCATTCATGTTTCTGATTCTACCGTGACGTTCAGTCATGGGTTTATGGATAAATTATAAGAAAATAAATATGTGAAGTTTCACAATGACTGAGGTTTGAGTTAATATTACTAAACCGTCAGTGATTGCTGTCTAACAGCAGCATAATACATTTATACTTGGAAACTAAAATATTATAAAACATTTTACTTTACAAGAAGATGTTGTTAACATGAAATAATAATGACTAACACATGTTTCAGAGTTTATTAACTTGATATCAGATCATGTGAACAAATGAATCAATGCTGATGTTGTCGTGTTCTTCGTTAGTTCACGTTAAGAAATGAAAAGGGTTTTTCATTCTCAAGCGTTCTCTAGACGGGATTATGTAACATAAACTCTTCATTTATTCTAAAGCACTCAATAAAAATATGCACAAAGGATCCTGACACATGTAATATATCAAGCACATGAACCCAAGAAGTTTTGGTTTGTGTGAAATGTGAAAGGACTTGTTCTGAAAATGCCTTTAAAGATTGTTCTTAAAATGTGTTCTGCACAGCTGCTGAAAACTTAATAACAGACATATCATTAAATAAATATGCAAATAGCTCATCTACTGTATAATAAGATCAGAAATAACTTGTGTGTTACATATAAATGATATCATTGCATTATATTATCATTTCTCACATGTTTCATGAACATGAAGGAATTATCTGTGGTAAAATATTATTTTAGGTTTCTTATTCTTTACAAGAAGTTTAAGAAAATAAATAATAATATTCAGATTCCAAAAACATTGAAATTGTGAAGTAAAACCCAACAGGTATTTGTGTTGTGTGAAACATGTGTATTAAATATTCTCATTGTGTCATGTGAATCTTTATGTCTGTTGTGTTTGTAAATGAAGTGCTTTATTTAAAGTTACATCACATCTCATAATGTAAAACATGAGAGATTTGTTGTTTTGTGATAAATGTTTAAATGCACTTTAACAAATGTTAAAAAATTCATGTGATTTAATATTTCAAATGAAGACAAGAAACATTATTTTGATTTGGGGATGAATATGAGCTGATTTGACATTCATTCATCTCTTTGTATCCTCAGAACTGCTGTATTGTTTCAATGCACTTGTGAAAATACTGAAATATTCTACCAAAGGTAATAATAGGATATAAACACTATTCTTCTTTATGATAATGATTCCTCATTAGCTTTATTTCTGTTTAATGATGTCACAATGCTATTCGTTCTTTGTTACATGAAATAATTGCTCAGCACTTTCTTTCAAAAGGTCTCAATATCCTTGAAATATTCCATGTAAAACATTTGCAATAATAAATGCAGTTCTATTTTAATAAATGTGTTGTGTATTTCAGGGTTTAACGGTGTGTATTCAGAAACTCCCTGTGTTATTCTGAGCTTCTTATTCAACACAAAACTCTCTTATTCTCTCTTATTACTCTCTCTCTCTCTCTCTCTGGTCTCTCTCTCTCTGGTCTCTCTCTGGTCTCTCTCTGGTCTCTCTCTCTCTGGTCTCTCTCTCTCTCTGGTCTCTTTCTCTCTCTCTCTCTCTCTGGTCTCTCTCTCTCTCTCTCTCTGGTCTCTCTCTCTCTCTCTCTCTGGTCTCTCTCTGGTCTCTCTCTCTCTCTGGTCTCTTTCTCTCTCTCTCTCTCTCTGGTCTCTCTCTCTCTCTCTCTCTCTGGTCTCTCTCTCTCTCTCTGGTCTCTCTCTCTCTCTGGTCTCTGGTCTCTCTCTCTCTCTCTCTCTCTCTCTCTCTGGTCTCTCTCCCTGGTCTCTCTCTCTCTCTCTCTCTCTCTCTCTCTCTCCTCTCTCTCTCTCTCTCTCTCTCTCTGGTCTCTCTCTGGGCTCTCTCTCTCTCTGTCTCTCTCTCTCTCTCTCTCTCTCCCTCTCCTTGATAATATTATCTTTAAAATATTACCTCATGACATCACACTGTATCATTTGCTGATCATTTTACTAGAATAACATAAGACATATGAGAGATATACGGTTGAGTTTTTAAAGTTAAGGGTAAAGTTCTGCACTAAAACTACTTCTCACACTAAATAAATAAAACTTCTTACCTGTAGACACAAACACATATCTCTCTTTTTCTGTCTCAAGCGTTCTCCTCAGAGCCTCTGACATTCTGAATCTTTTATACACGAACAAACATGTATAATAAATGCTGAATATTGTGTTGCAGAAAGGAAATGATTACTTATTTATAATATTCCCTAAAAAATTGTCAATTGTTGACAATGAAGATCCTCACGAATGTATGTGAAGAACATCATTTGATTTGAGTCCCTGTTCAATTCTCTAAAAGTTGATTGTTTACTTTGATATATTTATTTTTATTCACTTTGACATCCGAGCATAGTTTGAGACATCGCTGAGATCTCTTCTAAACCTCCAAATGTTTGGAAACACTTTGGTCAAAGTGTGGAAAAAAAACACATTTAATCAAAACAAGAATCATTTCATGTCAGAGTCAGTTGTATTGACAGCTTTAATAGTTTTAAAAAACACCAACAGCTTTAAAAATGTTAATAATGTAACATTAACCTTTAAGGAATCGTGTATATTAGTAGCTTTTGTTGTCTCTTATAAGTCTTAAATTACTACAATTGAAAAAAGTGTTGAAATATTGTCAAAAGCCCAGTTGTCACGAGCATTCCCTAACTTTTGGAGGGCAGTGTATTTTCGTGTTTTTGAAGAACTTTTACAAAAAATCTAAAGTATATATAAAAAACAATCTTTTGAGAACACAACTTGTTTATGACTCTTTTGTTCCAACTCTTTTGCACTTAAGAAACCTTATACCTAACTTTTTTGTTTTAAATTGAACTTGAATAAAACTATTTTTATAAGGAAGTGAAGACATTAAGGAAGAACACATTCATGTGTTTTACTTGTGTTGACCTGGATCAGTCGAGGTCACAGACTCTGTTCATCCATCACAAAACACTTTTTCTAACACTAGATGTTTCTGTATCATTCAGTTACATCTCACAGCTTTATGTACTCAATATGAGAGATAAAGTGGAGATCTGTCTGTAAATCCAGCACACACACGCACGCACGCACGCACGCGCACACACACGCACACACACACACACACACACAGTGTATGAATGTCATCTGTAAGAAACTGAAATATTTCACATCATCTTTCGTTCTTTCTTTTGGAGGCAGTTGTGGCCTGGTGGTTCAAATGTTGTCCTCGTGATCCCAAGGTTGCTGGTTCAATACTCGGTACCAACGGTGATACCACGTGTTTCTATCTGTTGATCTCATATAAAAGCACACAATAAAAACAGATTCACAGACACAGAAAGCACAGCTGTACATTACATGATGTCATCAATTCTAAATCATTATCATGATCAAAAGCTTGTACAGCAGGTCAATAAAAAAGATTATTAGTGAACATTAAACACAGCCTTTTAAGTTATCTTCATACAATTCTGTTGCTGCCTCTCTATCCATAAAGCCCTGAACCTAATACAGAAAACAAATAAAGCTGGTGCACTTAAAAGCATCTTTACTCATCCATTAAAGCTTTAAATGGACATGAATGCCCGCCGAGGATAAACGATAAAAAAATAAAGAAAAGATAAATTCTGCAAACTTTCTATCAGGTGTTAGTTTATTGGTTTTCATTAATCACAAAAATCATTTCAGAGGATTCTAGATGATAAGTTCTAATGTTTTTTGTCTTTGTTTGAAGATTGAAATAAAGTTTTTGTGCATGATTTATTTACGGGCCAGGATGACATCATAGATCTTTTGGGTTCTGTGGATTTGGATGCTGGTGAATCCAGAAGCTGTGAGCAGACGACTGTACTCTGAACCCTTACGCTCTCGCCCTTCAGTCTGAACCAACATGTTGAGTGAATAAAGCTGAACTGTGAGCGGACCACTGTTATCTTCATGAAGAAGAGCTTCAACCAGTAGCACACCTCCACCTGTACACAACCACACACGCAAACACACGCACACACATATTCTGCTGTGTCATGTTGTTTACAAACCACCAGTATGTCATGAATAAACACAGTGTGTGTCTGCGTGTGTGTAGGTGTGTGTGCGCGTGTGTAGGTGTGTGTGCGTGTGTGTAGGTGTGTGTGCGCGTGCGTGTGTGCGCACCTGGTGTACAGGACCGGTACACTTTACTCAGCAGTTCTATACAGCGCTGATCCGTCCAGTCATGCAGAATCCGAGCAAGAATATACAGATCCGCCGGTGGAAGAGTGTCTTTAAAAAAATCTCCTGTAATAAGAAAAACAAGAACACATTTACACTTCTGAAGAATTATTCATCATTTACATTTAGTCATTTAGCTGACACTTTTATCCAAACGAAATACAATAAATGTAGGTTAACAAAAGAAGCATATAGTACAAGAGGTATCAAGGGTCTAAATTAGTGAAATAATGCTATTTTGTTAAGATAAAAACAGCATACGGCCAAAAGCAGTCAAGGAAAGGTAAGGAGGGCACAAACGTCTTTATAGAATGTTGGTAAGGGGGTCCTGAACCTGTTGTGGTCTTGTAGGCTATAAGGAGAGCTTTGAACTCAGTGCGAGTGGCTGTAAGGAGCTAATGTAGCTTAATGAAGAGACGTGTGACGTGCACTCTTTTCGGTTGCTTGAAGTCCACTCTTGCCACCACATTCTGTATCTTCTGCAGAGGTTTGGTAAAACATTTTAGTTGTTCAGCCTGGACAGGACTTAACCCAACACTAGGATTTGTGCCGCATGCTCCTTAAGGAAAGGTCTGATTTTCCTAATGTTGTGCAGCAGGAATCTGCAGGATCTGGCAGTGCTGGCAACATGGTCTGTGCAGGTTAGTTGATCGTGGATTACTACTCCCAAATGTCTGGCTGTGCAGGAAGGCACAATGATAGATGTTCCTTGTTGAATAGAGAGATTGTGAGGGATCTTCAGTTCAGCCAAAATAACTAGAACTTTATTTTTCACAAGGTCCCTCATCCAAAGTTTCTTAAGCATGCTTAGACACGCGCTAAAATATGTGATCTTCAGGATGAAACACAAAGTGTCACCAGCATAACAGTGTTAGGAAAAGCCATACTTCCAAAGGATAGATCTTAATAATGTCATGTAGATCAAGAAGGAGCAGCTGTGTGCCTTGAGGTACACCAGTGTTGAGATGCTGCGATTCCGAGACTTCACCTCTCCAAGATTCCCTGAAGGATCCAACCTGAGGGGTAAGAACAGAACAACTGGAGCGTTGTGTCAGAGACACCCATAGACTTGACTCTCGAAAGGAGAATGTGAAGGTTAAAAAGTAGCAGAGAGATCCAGCAGGATGAGAACGGATGATTTAGAGACAACCTTTGCCAGTCTATGGTCTTCAACCACAGAAAGCAGCGCAGTGTCAATGGAGTGCCCACTCTCGAAGCCTGACTGGGTGCCGTCCAGGAGGTTACTCTGAGTAAGGAAGGAGAAAAGCTGGTCGAAGACGACATGCTCCAGAGTTTTCCTAATGAAGGGTAGGAGAGATTCCAGCCTGTAGTTCTTCAGTAATGTAGAATTCAGAGTGGGGTTCTGTAACAGCGGGTGATGCGAGCTTCTTTAAAAGTTGAAGGAAACGTGCCACAGCTTAGAGAGGAGTTGATGATGTGGTTCAGGGCAGGGATCACTGATGGAGAGCCTTAAGGAGATGGGTGGGGATAAGATCCAGCAGGCAGGTGGCCGGGTGGTTAGAGGGTCTGACCTTTGTAATGTCGTCTAATCATGTAAATTTGCTCATTATTAACATTCAACACACAGACCTTCACAAAAGTGAATCCTGTCGTCTCCCTGTGACACAAAGTATTCTCGTGATGTCTTCACAACCTTTGGTAGGTCAAAGATGGTGACGGATGATTGAGGATAAATGGACACACAGTGTTTGGCCAGAGCTCCGCTGCAGCCTGATGATAAAAGACATTCACACGGAAGTACTTAAGACAGATTCTTATTCAATATTATGAAGACTGGTGAACCGTTCACCAAAATAACAAATCATTTGTGAGTGTGATGTGAAAAGCATCACTGCCCAATCTTCATTTTGTGTGAATCAGGTGAGCGTTGATCTTTTTGGAACATGTGAATGTGACTTTCATCAGTATTTGTTTTGCAATAAAGCTTCATGAACTTCTGACATATAAGAGTGTTTATGTCACCTCCGAGGTCATAAATGCTTCTGAATGGTGACAGGTCAAATGCGTTCATGACTTCATGTCCACAAATGTTCCAGATAGAGTTCATCAGATGCATGAACTTCACCATCTCCTCATCGGACCTGTAACACACGCACACGCGCACACCCACACACAGACAGACATACAAAGACAGACAGACAGACAGGCAGACGCACACATGCATCACACATGAATAAATGGGAATAATATCTGATCAACATACATTAGTATCTCACACACACACACACACACACACACGCAGGCACGCACGCAAGCACACACACCTGTACAAGGCATCGAACAGGTCTTTAGAGTTTACTCCAAAAGCTTTCTCATACTGATTCTTTCCTTCTCTGTGAAGATAAAACAACACATCTGTGAGTTAGAGTTCAGAACACTGTGTGTGTGTGTGTGTGTGTGTGTGTGTGTGTGTGTGTGTGTGTGTGTGTGTGTGTGTGTGTGTGTGTGTGTGGAGTGTTTGTGTGTTTCTCACCGGATGGCATCGCTCAGGTAATGCCAGCACAGGTAGATGGTTCTAGAACTGTACTGAATTGAGTGAAACAGAGACTTTGGACTGGACTCTGTCAGAAACACTGTCGACATTTCTGTGTTACTGTAGACAACTGTCAAAGAGAAACATGACGGTTTTTCAGGAGAAAACATGACTGTGAGTAAGTTACTGTAATATTGTTCTACCTTCACCATCCTTGTTTGTGTGTGTATGGAGAAGCTCAAGACCCACACACGCTGACAGAAGTCTCTCAGTGGCATCTTCACTTGTGCAGAGAGTTTGTGCCAGTTCAACTGCAGACTGCGGCTGCGCAGACGCATGTAGCTGCTCAAATATACCCAGCTCACATGCAGCAAACAGAGTCTATAAATTAAAAAATACAAAACTAAACTCACTACAAAGAACAGAATCGAAAACCTGAAATGTAGCTTTTAAAGAGATCTGGAGCTTTACCTTGGACACCAGAAAGCCTTCCATATAATCCAGAATCTTTTTAGGGTATAAATCATCTTTTTCTGAAGCCATTTCACCAGAGTACAGATCCCTGTGTGAGCAGAACACTGAGCTCCTGTTCAGTTTAACCCTCCACATAATCAGATTAAACAGATTACACACACACAACACAACACAACACAACACAACACAACACAACACAACACAACACAACAGGAGGTCAGTTTCTGCAGATGAAGACTTTAGTTTGTGGTGTTTTTCTTTAAAGTGTCGGTACATGAATGACACAAGAGAAGTGCTGGTGAGATCCTGACACTTTTATTATGACAGAGCGGCAATACTGTTCTTTAAATTGAACATCATCATAATCGAGTACAGATTCTCCATCACAAACATTACAACTGAGGTTAAGAAGAGTATTGAACAGCACTGATTCTCACCTTAAAATTCAAGTAATAAACACTTTTGTGTGAAATAATGATGAAATGAAACATTGACTACAACAGCACCAACAACTCGAGTCTTTAACCCTGTTCATGCGACATCACTTCAGACTACATCTCAACATTCCACTGAAGAATCCTATCAGAAAATAAGAATTGACATTAATCGTGTGTGTGTGTGTGTGTGTGTGTGTGTGTGTGTGTGTGTGTGTGTGTGTGTGTGTGTGGTTTAACTGTAATGGGGTATACCACAACTTGTCAACCTTTCAAAAAACTGTCTTCAATATCTTTGTCTTGTTTAGATGAATGTGGATGAGTTTGGATGACTAGTTTTCTATCGTCTTGAGCGGCTGTCAGCATGTCGTCGTCGTCCTCTGCTAGAAGAACAGCTTGAACTGCGACTGCTGCTGCGACTCTTGCTGCTGCTCTGACCGTGACTGTATTTCCTGCGTCGTTCGGGACTTGCTCGCTCACGCCTCCCGTGATCACGTCGGGTACGACTGCCGCTCCTCCTGTAACTTCTGCTGCGTCTCTGAGCACTTCTGCTGCTGCTGCGACGACGGCGATCACGGTTCCGCCTCTCGCCACTGCGGTGCGTGCGTCCACGTCTGTCGCTTTCCACCTCTTTGCTGCCTCTCTCTCTCTGTGACCGGCCCCGCTCATCACTTCTGACCGTCTTCTCTTGAATCTTTGGTTTACAGTCTTGGTTTTCTGTCTTAACCAGAGACACAGGTTTTACCTCACCGTTTACCTGCGCATCTGTCTGCACATCCACAAGGACCCCAGCGGTGTTGTGGCTCTGTGTGTTGGTGCTTTTCTTCAGCAGGTTTTCCAGCAATCGATCACGAAGCTCCCGTTCTTTCCGCTGCAGCTCGAGGGCACGGGACTTCTCGCTCTCCACGCGCCGCAGCTCCTCCTCCTGCAGACGTCTGCGCTCCTCCAGCTGCTGCAGACGCATGTGCTCCACCATCTTCTGCTCCATCTGCTGCTGCTTGAGAGTCTGCGGACAGAAACAGACATTCACAGACCTTTATGATGCCATGATCAAAGCACAAAGACCTTCATAAAGACAGACTGTATGAACCTTTGCTCTGCTCAGTAACTCAGCGATGAGTCGGATGGACTCTAGATTTCTCTGCGTGAGCAGCAGTTTTCTTTCTTCTGTAGCGATCTTCACATGAAGTTTCTTCTCTTCTTCCTCCTGCTGTTTCTTCATCTTCTTCTGACTTTTCTTCTCTTCCCTCTCCTTCAGCTTCTGCTCTCGTCTGCGCAGTTTCTCCTCTCGTTTTCTCTCCTTCTCTTCTTCCTCGCGCTCACGCTGTTTTCTGAAACATTCAAACATTCATCAGATCAGATGTGCTGACACACAAAGACTGTTTTGAGTCAGCGCCACAGAAGATTTCAAGTGATTCAAGTGAAACAACAACATGATCTCTCATTGTGTGCGTGTGTGTGTGTGTGTGTGTGTGTGTGTGTGTGTGTGTGTGTGTGTGCGTGCGTGCGTGCGTGCGTGCGTGTGTGTGTGCGTGCAAATACTTCTCTTCCTCCTTGCGTTTCTCCTCCTCCTCCTTCTCTCTGCGTTTGTGTTCTTCTCGTTGTCTCTCCAGCTCCTGAAGTTTTTCCCGCTCCTGCTGACGTCTCTTTATTGAAGCTTCACTCAGATGTTTACTGGTGTCAAAGGTCACCTGAGAAAGATCAAATAAAAATCTGATTAAGTGATAATTTAAATATCACCAACAAACTAACAAATCAAATTTCATGATCATCTGAAAAGATTCCTTTACATTCTCTTCTTTGAAAAATGAGTGTTTGAACACGCACACGTGTTAATAAATGAATATGAGTCGTGTAACACTGGTGTGTGACCTTGAGCTAACTGAGTTTTCAATCATTATACAGCCTGAAGTCTCATTTCAATAAAAGCTCTTCATCTCATTACAGACAATCCGCTTGTAGCAGGGGATTCTTTACATCATCTGCCTCAAGAGTAATTACAAAACATCAACATGTCTAAATCCAAAGGACTTTCACAGACACATTCATAAACGAATTGAGTTGTCTTGCCATGTAAGAACTTTAAACCGTTTTCAAAATATACGAATAAAAATCTATATCTGCAGTCTTTTATGTATATTATGTGACTTATATATTTCAATATATAAAATATATTTCATGTGATATAAATGAATTCACAGTGAAGTTCTTTCAAATACACGGAGCTTTAAAAGCAAAGTTTATAAAACGTAGGTTTGTTAAGATTCATCTAAAGAGTCATACTTGAGTTTTATCTTTAACGAAGTGATTTTGACAGAACAAGAATCTGGATATTGTTTTAAAAACACAAACCTTAACATTGCAGGCAACGGCTTTCCCATCATCCCCTTTAAACATCAGTTTCATCCCTCTCAAAGAGTCCATGGCTTTAACGAAACCGCTATGATCCTGATACTGCACGTATCCTTCAAAGTTCAGGTGTCCTCCAAATGAGAAGGTGTTGAAGTTCTTCCCCGTCATCTCCTCGCGGTACGGGTCCAGCATGGGAATGTCTACATTCCGAATCTTGCCGAACTGCTCAAAAACTGCTTTCAAAACATCTTCCGAAGGTCTGTCAGGAGGTCCGTCCTTCTGGGTGAACCACTTGCATGGCAGCCCCTCCAGATGAACGGTGTCGGGCCGTTCTCCGGGAACGGTCTCATTCATGTCTTTGGCGTCTCTGAAGAATGAATCCCAGTCGTGGCGCGTGGGAAAATCCACTTTGTTCTCAGCTGCGCGCACCTTCAGAACATCGGTGAATCCGCTGAGCTTGATGCTCTTCCCCTCCAGCCTGGTCAGGATCCGCTTCGCCACGCTCCTGTTCTCCACCTCGCCTTCAAAGCGGATGAAGTCCATGGTGCTCTTAGAGATGCGGAGCGAGGAGAACTGGTCCGGCTGCACCATGGACTTCAGGCGCTCCATCACCTCCCAGTTAGAGATGGACTTCCCCGGCATCTTCAGGTTAGGAAGAGCAACGCTGATGGTCATTTTAGCGATGGGCTTCAGGTAGAGGTCATACGCAGGGCAAAGGTCAACAGCCTCAGCTGTATCATTGACTACAGAGGTCATGATGGAGCCAAACACCACCTGAGGAACAACACAAACAAGATTGACTACTGAAGTTCCACCATTGTCCTCATCCCACTTCCATCATCTCCAATGAGAGTTTCTCCTGTGAGGACATGTCAAGTTCTGCCTCAGTTAGGATAGATCAGTGTCTTCATGTGAAATCTCAGTGAATGTGACCAGAGGACATTTCTATATGAGGATAAGAGACACTTACACACCTATAGATTCTATAGGAGAAATAACATGTCTTTATTCACAGATGTGTTCAGTTAACCCTTCTGTTAAATCTCAGTGAATGTGATCAGAGGACATTTCTATATGAGGATAAGAGACACTTACACACCTATAGATTCTATAGGAGAAATAACATGTCTTTATTCACTGATGTGTTCAGTTAACCCTTCTGTTAAATCTCAGTGAATGTGATCAGAGGACATTTCTATATGAGGATAAGAGACACTTACACACCTATAGATTCTATAGGAGAAATAACATGTCTTTATTCACAGATGTGTTCAGTTAACCCTTCTGTTAAATCTCAGTGAATGTGATCAGAGGACATTTCTATATGAGGATAAGAGACACTTACACACCTATAGATTCTATAGGAGAAATAACATGTCTTTATTCACAGATGTGTTCAGTTAACCCTTCTGTTAAATCTCAGTGAATGTGATCAGAGGACATTTCTATATGAGGATAAGAGACACTTACACACCTATAGATTCTATAGGAGAAATAACATGTCTTTATTCACAGATGTGTTCAGTTAACCCTTCTGTTAAATCTCAGTGAATGTGATCAGAGGACATTTCTATATGAGGATAAGAGACACTTACACACCTATAGATTCTATAGGAGAAATAACATGTCTTTATTCACTGATGTGTTCAGTTAACCCTTCTGTTAAATCTCAGTGAATGTGATCAGAGGACATTTCTATATGAGGATAAGAGACACTTACACACCTATAGATTCTATAGGAGAAATAACGTGTCTTTATTCACAGATGTGTTCAGTTAACCCTTCTGTTAAATCTCAGTGAATGTGATCAGAGGACATTTCTATATGAGGATAAGAGACACTTACACACCTATAGATTCTATAGGAGAAATAACATGTCTTTATTCACAGATGTGTTCAGTTAACCCTTCTGTTAAATCTCAGTGAATGTGATCAGAGGACATTTCTATATGAGGATGAGAGACACTTACACACCTATAGATTCTATAGGAGAAATAACATGTCTTTATTCACAGATGTGTTCAGTTAACCCTTCTTCACTAAACTCTATGAAGCTTTACTATATAAACATGTATATCACACATATAAACATGATTTAAACCCTACACAGATCATCTCTTACTAACCTTTCAGCACAGCCCGTCTGATGTTCTCATTACTTCTATAGAGCACAATGAGTCCCGATCACACAACACAGGCGATGAGGACGCACTTCCGCATACGTCACAGGAGCCGGAAACAGCCGGTAAAGTCTCGCGAGAGCTCAGCCTTCAGTGATTCTTTACATTTAATCCTCATAGTTTATATCCGAGAATACATCCAAAACCACTTTATATAATAATATTATAGTTTAAATACTACACTCAAACTTCTCGAGTTTAAATCTTCTAAAATCTCTCTAAAGGAGAAAATAAACAAGTTATAAACAATAAGGACATTAAAACAATAGACTCATATATATATTTATATATAAGGGAAACAAAGTTTATTCGTCATAAATCATTCAGAATAAATCCTGATATGATATTTTTATTCAGTCTCTGGAATGTCTGTCAATACAAATTATTAGGAAATAAATGTCCACATTTTGAGTAGGGATAAAATAATGAATAATATACAAATGATGAAATCAGTGGAAAGATCACCACACAAACAATATCTCTATATAAAGTATTAAAGGTCAAATCAATAAATCATCCATCAAAGCAATTCTATATAATTAAAACAGTCACTTTCGATTAAAAAAAACTTCTTTATATTCACAATTATTTATGATAATCTAAAGTACCTAAATCAAATGTTCAGCAGCACTTTTATTAAATAAACAGATCATGTTCACATTCTAGGATTATAATTGGAGTACATGTTTAACATCTAAAAGACAATAACATGCTACCAAATACATTCAAACACAACAAATACACTAAAACACAACAAACATCAAACACAACAAACATAAACACAACAAATATAAACACAACAAAACAAAAATAAACACAACAAATATAAACACAACAAAACAAAAATAAACACAACAAATATAAACACAACAAAACAAAAATAAACACAACAAATATAAACACAACAAACATAAAACACAACAAATATAAACACAACAAAACAAAAATAAACACAACAAATATAAACACAACAAAACAAAAATAAACACAACAAACATAAAACACAACAAACATACTAAAACACAACAAATATAAACACAACAAACAAAAAACACAACAAACAAAAAACACAACAAATAAAAGACAAAGTGCAATAGTATGTTCATCCAAACACTGTGTGATTAAAATCATCTATATTAGATCTACATGAGGTGTGTGTGTGTGTGTCTGTTTGTGTGTGTGTGTCTGTGTGTGTGTCTGTGTGTGTGTGTCTGTGTGTGTGTGTCTGTGTGTGTGTGTCTGTGTGTGTGTTCGCTCTCTGTGTGTCTGTGTGTCTGTGTGTGTGTCTGTGTGTGTGTGTGTGTCTGTATAGAGTCAGTATAAAGTTTGTTGCGTTGACCAGTACACACACAGAAATCTGTATGATAATGTATAGTGTGAGGTCAGAGGTCGTCTCATCTACAGCTAAAAATAATTAACATCCCTACAGCATTTTGTAAGAAATGAACATTATGCTTCTCTTTGAAATAAAACGCACCATGAAAGTACCCTTCTGAGTTCTAAACTATAACCGTATAAACTCTGTGCATTAGTTTTTAAACGAGAAAGAGGACGAGTGACAGAAACATAAACCGTTTGCATAGATTCTAATATTTGTAGAACAGAAGT
>CM065654.1:794955-804955 GCA_033220385.1 Triplophysa yarkandensis
GGAGATCAGATGAACAAACAGGAGAGGTTTGATGTTTTCACTCTTCATGTTTAACATCTCAGTGCTGTTTTCTGAATATTTGTTGAACTGTACCTTCATGTCGTACAGTTACCAGCACATTGTGGATTACATCGACACACAGTTTGAATCATATTTGCAAGAGGAACTAAAGATCAAACGCTCTCTTCATAATTATCATGACTCCAGGATTCATGCGTGTCTCTATTTCATCGCTCCATCTGGTCACTCGCTCAAATCTTTAGATCTGGTCACTATGAAGAAACTGGACAGTAAGGTCAGAGAGTCGTTATTACACAAAAGAACTGCAGTGTTTTGTCTGAAATTAGAATCACCCACAGATCCCTGAACCCGTATGTTGTTTTCTCAGGTCAACATCATTCCTGTCATCGCCAAAGCTGACACTATCTCTAAGAGTGAGTTACACAAATTCAAGATCAAGATCATGAGTGAGCTGGTGAGCAACGGTGTGCAGATCTATCAGTTTCCAACCGATGATGAAACTGTGGCCAAGATCAACACTGCAATGAACGTGAGTCTTAAATCACTACATGATCAAACACAGAAGATATTTGGACACTCTTTGGTGCTTGCAGATGAATTTTGTGACTTTGTTTTAAGGGTCATCTTCCCTTTGCTGTTGTTGGGAGCACAGAAGAGGTGAACATTGGAAACAAGATGGTGAAAGCGAGACAGTATCCATGGGGCGTCGTGCAGGGTGAGTGATATCACACAAAACATCTTCATCATCATCATCTTTATAACAAGATCAGTTTTCATCTCCTCCAGTGTAAGGTTTATCATCACAGTTTTTGCGTTGTAGTGGAAAATGAGAATCACTGTGATTTTGTGAAGCTACGAGAGATGCTGATCTGTGTGAACATGGAGGATCTTAGAGAGCAGACACACACACGACACTATGAGCTCTACAGACGCTGTAAACTAGAGGAGATGGGCTTTAAAGATACTGATCCTGAATCCAAACCTGTCAGGTACACACACCCACACATAATTTATGATGTTTTTTTGTGTTTAAATGCAATGTAATGTGCTCACACTCACAATGTCGAATGTCTTTGTGTTACTATCATGGTTACATCTATACAAAACAACATAGTATATCAAGTCTAACTCAATCTAGAACTCATCAGTAAGATGTAGAATGTTTTGTTCATTTGAGACAAAAGGATTTGAGCATGAGAAGTATTGAAGTCCTTCAGAAGAACATTCCTCACATTCTTTAAATACAGCTGAACTCTGGGAAAGAGCATAACCCCCTCTGGATGTTTTCTCAACATTAACATCAAATATTTCCTAATGAGAGATCAGAAAACAATATACGCTATTTACTGACACATTAATGAAATTCATGTTTAGAATAAAAATGATTCATCACAAATCAAAACACAAAACAAACATGCAGAATCCTTTGGATATGCTTATGCTTCTTTAGCCGCTCACAGGAGAACATTTAAAATGCATCTGGTTCTAGTGTTAAACAAGCTGAAGAGTGTCAGGAATTGTGCGAGTGTGTGCACGCGGGTGTGTGTACGTTTTTTCTGTGTGTAGCTGCATGTTTACATGAATGTGTTTGCGTGTTTTGACAGTCTGCAGCAGACGTATGAGGCAAAGCGCCAGGAGTTTTTGAGCGAGCTGCAAAGACGAGAAGAAGAAATGAGACAGACATTTGTCCAGAGAGTAAAAGAGAAAGAGGCGGAGCTTAAAGATGCTGAGAGAGAGGTAAGATCACACGTGATAAGTTATTTGATCACTCTAACCATCTCATTATATAAACGAATGTGAACATGTGCTATTGCTTTTTTGTTTGTGAATAATTCTAAATATAAACCTGTATTAAGACTTACATGATTGTTGCTCTCTGCATGTTTCCAGCTGCAGGGAAAGTTTGAGCAGTTAAAGAGACTGCATGCCGAGGAGAAGAACGTGCTGGAGGAAAAGCGCAGGACTCTAGAGGAGGAAATGAGCATCTTTAACAAACGTAAGGCGGCCACTGAACTTCTGCAGGCACAGGCCTTTAACCCCAGTGCCAACAACAAGAAAGACAAAGATCGCAAGAAGTGAGTATGACAGAAACAGCCATTCAGACATAAACTTCAGCTACACTCTTCAATCACAATCGTCTTATGTTTCATCAATAAAATAATAAGAATAAAATACTAAACAAAGAAATGAGAAATGCATAGAGATTATTGTTGTGTGTTTCCCACAGTTCTGGATTCATGTAAAGGGAGATCATGTGATGGGACACCAGCCAGCTGAACTTTGGGGATGTTGGAAATCTTATGATTTGTAAACACTATGTTTATACACACAACAGTGTTATATCAATTTATTTCATTATTTCTTTTCTTAAATATAAAGTAAATAATCAATTCTAAAAAACTGAAACACCAGCATGTATTCTATGTATTAACTGTAAGCAGTTTGTATGGTACAGTATGTAAAGACAGCAAGAGCAAGCACGCACGCACAAACAGTTGAACACGTCTTTACAACAGCACATCATCACTTTGATAGGTAGAATAGAGAAATACTGTTGATCATGAATACTGAAATATCAAACATGATGCTCTGGTGGGAATGTCTGGTGGAGTTTTGTACTGCTTGTGGAGGGATCATAAAATCATCAAGATAATACTAATTTGCTATAAACAAATATTTACCTTTATCACATTTATCTTCTACATTTTATATCTTTCTTACATGTATTTAAACAGTATTATTTGAGGTTATGTTTAACCAAATAAAAATATTTTTCTGCTTACTTTTGTGTGAATGTTGAATAGAATGGTTCTATCAATATTCTGTTTATACTCATTGGGTTGGTTTAAAGAAACCCTGTTAAGAACGTCTGACTTCAACACAAGGACGACTGTGATGTTTGTTTGTCTGTGTTCTTAAGACAGTGGATGTCTTTGTGTCCTGGGAGGATTTTCTAAGCTTAACTAGACTGATAAAACCTCAATGGTGTCAAATATTTGCATTTAGATTGTCAGTCATTGACAGTCGTCCAGCTGAATATTGGTTTTGTTACTCAAGTCTGTGGCTGAAGACTTTTCAATTCCAACATTCACGTGAACGACAGATGAGAGACGTGAGCAGAGCGAGAGAGTAAAGAGGATGAGGGACCTGGCAGATGATGGCTGTAGTTTGTATTCTCTGTGCATCTGTAGATAATAGATTGAATTATGTTAATGTCAGTTAAAACAGTTCATGTTAGCATACTTGAGCATCAGCAAATTAGCAAAAGTAATAAATCAATACATAGACATTCATGAATATAAAACTACATGAATGATTTATGAGGTTTTAATAATGCAGAAATGGTCTGCTGGATTCATGAGAAGCAATGATTTCCTTATGTACACTAAAGACAGAGGCAGAAATGTGGTGACATTCTCCATCTGTGTTCTGTAGAAAAGAAATTACAGTAGAAAGACGAGCCACTTATGTTGTGATATTAACTAAATGAGCTGTGTCACTGGTCAGATCTGATCTAGAGAATACACTCTCTAAAAAGTCCTTTTTCATAATTGTTTTTACAAAATAGATCATCATGTTTCAAACAAAATGCATTTATTGCTAAAATGTACCTGACATGAAAGAAAACCAAACACATAGTTTGAAATGAATACAACGTCAAATATCAAAGAGAAGTTTCGTATTCCTCAACATCTCCATTTGAGCACCAATGTCATATAAATACATCATCAGAATAATAATATAAACTCTTTTATTTAAAAATCCACAAATTATCACACATGAGATTTCATGCTTTCAAGAAACATTCTGTCATCATTTACTCACCCTCATGTCCTTCTAACATGTATGTTATCATTATTCTGGCAAACACAAAACGTAAATACATTAAAAAAACATTAAATACAATCTGATATACAAAAGTGAGGTAACAAAAACACAAATATCAAAAATGTTTTGTACTTTTTGTGACAGAGTTTCACTCTCCTTTGCTCTTATGTGCAGACAGAAACCGGTTTCTGGGATATTTCCTATGGTTTATTGACCTGTAGGATATTTATAGAAGAACAGAATACAGAAATAAAGCATATGAGGATGAGAATTATATGACAGATTGTTTTCCGTTGGTGCTGGTAACACGTGTTAAAGAGCAGAAGCAGCACCAGTGAAGTTTATCAGCTGTCTGACGTCTCCATCAATCATCTCTCACATGTGAGAATACAAAAGAGCCGTGTGGAAATGCTCACGACATACAGAAGCATGACAAACATTAACATCGAAAGCAACAGAGAGAGTCAGAACTTCAGGCAGTTGTGTCATAAATATCCAAAAACATTGATTGATGATGTGCACCATGTGCTGATTCAATCATCACACAGAACTCTTTCTACAAACCCATGCTCTCATCTGATACGACTGATCTGATACTTTAGTTCAGTTCTTAAACCAAAGACGGCCAATAATGAAGCAGAAAAGGGTCCTAAACTGCTGGTTCTGTAAAGATCTCATGTTGTAAAATAACCCCATGAACCTCTCCATCTCTGACTTCTGTATGTGCTTCATTGAGTTTTTGTTTTAAAATCATCTGTAAATCTCAATTTGCTGGTCAGAAATACACAGTAGATGTGCTGAATGTCACCTTGTGCGTCAGAATTGATTTTCTAAAGTCAAACTGGATTTGCTCAGATGTCTGATGCTGTAAACTGACATGCACACGCTGTAAAGAAACAGCCGTCATAAAAACAACAAACTAAATGCTTTGTGCTTCACATTTTAGTTTCACAACTCTGTAAACATTTACTGTCTTAAGAACCGAAGGAATCTCATGAAACACATCTTAAGAACACATTACTCCATCCTCAATGTAACAGAATATTTCTATGACTTTATCATGTAAATAGAATGTGATTTAGTTTCTTCTTGATCGATGTGTTCATGTGATTCATTCATTACATTCACTCAATGTGCTTGCAAGAACTTCTGTATTGTGCTATTGTCATTCAGATCTGCAGAAAGAAGAGAGATGAGCAGGAATCTCATCTGAGAATGAATCATTTCACAAACATCTGCTGATCACTTTACACCAACAACAGAGGGCGCTGAACACAAACAGTTGTGTTTCTCCTCATCACAACATCATTCAACTTCAATCTGGAGATGAGTGTGTGTGTGTGTGTGTGTGTGTGTGTGTGTATGTGTGTCTGTCTGTGATTGTGTGTGTGTGTGTGTGTGTGTGTGTGAGTGTATGTCTGTCTGTCTGTGTGTTTAATCTGTGTATGTGTGTGCGTATCTGTCCGTCTGTCTGTGTGTGTGTGTGTCTGTCTGTGTGTGTGTGTGTGTGTGTGTGTGTGTGTGTGTGAGTGTATGTCTGTCTGTCTGTGTGTTTAATCTGTGTATGTGTGTGCGTATCTGTCTGTCTGTCTGTGTGTGTGTGTGTGTGTGTGTGTCTGTCTGTCTGTGCGTTTGTCTGTGATTGTGTGTGTGTATGTCTGTCTGTCTGTGTGTGTGCCTGTGTGTGTGCGTGCGTGTCTGTCTGTGTGTGTGTGTGAGTGTATGTCTGTCTGTCTGTGTGTTTTGTCTGTGTATGTGTGTGCGTGTCTGTCTGTCTGTGTGTGTGTGTGTGTGTGTGTGTGTGTCTGTCTGTCTGTGCGTGTGTTTGCGTGTGTGTTTGATAATTAATTAAGACACACGTGTTGCACTTTCCATGAATAGGGACCAACAACATCTTGAGTATCTGTGCTTAATAAAGGAGAAAACCTCTTAACATTATCGAGAATAAAAGCTTAACAGTTTGTTAATTCTAATGAAAGTCAACATATGTAAATGTAGTTCTAATGTCCTCTATAACAGGGTTGGAGATAAAGACCTAATGCTGGTTTGTTGTTACTTAAAAAACAGGAATTCTTATTATAGTACACTTGACTTACACAGTAACAGTGCTTATAAATCTTATATTAAATATAAATATATACCGCAATATCTACTACAGTTTCTCACTTCACTACACAAGTGTAGTAATGAATATAATATACTATAATAAATAGTATACAGCAGTTTTCATCATTTGAATAAATCAATATTCTTAAATCTTTCTCCTACTGTGGTTTAACACTTGAGTTTTGTTGTTTGTGTGTTTGAAACTTGTTTAGCGTGAGCTGATATTTGTATCCTCTTACACTTTATGTTTGTGCTTCATAAAGAACATCAGAGTAAACCGTATCCATGGAAAGTGTTGTGTGTGTATGTATGATGGCTTTGTGGAAAATGGCAGCAAAGATGCTTTGTTTTCTTTTTCTTCTCGTCTGATGTGTCTGCTGGACACTCTGACATCATTCTCATCTCACTTCCTGCAGGCTGATGTTTTTTGTTAGAAGATCTCCACAAAGCTCCCGGGAAACAGACCCGTTCGGCCAGTCCGCTGCAGCGTTCCTTTATACCAGCCGTCTTCTCGTTTCTTGTGTACGAAGACGATGTCGCCTTCCTTCAGTTCAATCTCAGCCTCACTCTGCGGGGGATACGGGACCACTACACGATACCTGACGGAAGAGAGCGGATGCAGGTGTGATGTAAGAGCAGCATCACAAAAATAGGGTTTGCGTGTCTCTCTCACCTCTCTCGGGATAATGGTTTGGGCTCAGGTCTGATGGCGAGCGGGGAGGATGAGCAGGGCTGGCGTGCTGGTGGGGACACAGAAAAGTTTAGATCCAGTGAGCCGGACTTCCTGTGCAAGGGCTCCATGCCCATTGCACCCTGCATCTCGCTCTCGATGGGACAGGACCCGGCCCGACCGTGACCTCCGCACGACCTCAGCTCTGAGGCCATGGAACCATGCACGGAGGAGGATGAGGGGTGGACAGACGGGACACAAGGCTCATGTGTCGGGGACACGGACGGAGGTGAGCGAGATTTCTTCTTTGCTGCGGCACCAGACAGCAGTTTGAGCAGACCACTGCTCTTCTTCTCTTTCTGTGTGAAAGAGAGAGAGAGACCATCAAATCTACATGTGTTCCCACAGTTCTAAAAATCTAAATCATTTTCTACAAGAAGTTAGAGAAAGAAATCACCTTCTTCTCCTCGAGTTTTTTGAATCCCGTAATGGCAGGAGATAAAGCAGACGCGTCTCTTCCGTTCAGATGTATTGCACTCATGTTAGGAGGTGTGACAGCAGCAGCAGCAGAGGTCAGAGGTCGTACAGAAACAGGTGAGAGAGGACCGGATTGAAGGGAAGAATGTGTCTGAGGAGACGCCACCATAGAGAGAGGTCGACTGGAGCAGGGGGAGCGTGAGGGACTGGCCTGAGCTCTGAGAGGACTGACACCTGATGGGACTCGCTCTGGACTGACGCTCACTGACGGACTGTGAACTGATGAAGAACAACAACGTCAAATCTAAAATAAAAATTACGCACACACTTACACACAGACCCCCGCACAGACTCACACACAGACCCACGCACACACTTATACACAGACCCCCGCACACACTTACATACAGACCCCCGCACAGACTCACACACAGACCCAAAAACAGACTCACACACAGACCCACACTCACAATTACATACAGACCCAAAAACAGACTCACACACAGACCCCCGCACAAACTCATGCACAGACCCCCACTCACACATACACACAGACTCACACACAGACCCCCGCACACACTTACAAACATACTCACACACAGACTCACACACAGACCCAAACACAGACTCACACACAGACTCACACACAGACTCACACACAGACTCCCGCACACACTTACACACAGACCCACACAGACTCAAACACAGACCCCCGCACACACTTACAAACATACTCACACACAGACTCACACACAGACCCAAACACAGACTCACACACAGACTCACACACAGACTCACACACAGACTCCCGCACACACTTACAAACAGACTCACACACAGACTCACACACAGACTCACACACAGACTCACACACAGACTCCCGCACACACTTACAAACAGACTCACACACAGACTCACACACAGACTCCCGCACACACTTACAAACAGACTCACCCACAGACTCAAACACAGACCCCCGCACACACTTACAAACATACTCACACACAGACTCACACACAGACCCAAACACAGACTCACACACAGACTCACACACAGACTCACACACAGACTCCCGCACACACTTACAAACAGACTCACACACAGACTCACACACAGACTCACACACAGACCCCCGCACACACTTACAAACAGACTCACACACAGACTCACACACAGACCCCCGCACACACTTACAAACAGACTCACACACAGACTCACACACAGACCCCCGCACACACTTACACACAGACTCCACACAGACTCACACACAGACCCCCGCACACACTTACACACAGACTCCACACAGACTCACACACAGACTCACACACAGACCCCCGCACACACTTACACACAGACTCACACACAGACCCCCGCACACACTTACACACAGACTCACACACAGACTCACACACAGACCCCCGCACACACTTACAAACAGACTCACACACAGACTCACACACAAACCCCCGCACACACTTACACACAGACTCACACACAGACTCACACACAGACTCACACACAGACTCACACACAGACTCACACACAGACTCACACACAAACCCCTGCACTCTTAAACATAAGTTCTCACTCACCTAACTGCATAGCCGAGCGTGTATGATTGACAGATTGCTGACTGCGCAGACAGTTCTTTAGATGCACGGCTGCGGGCTGCAGCTGCGGTGAAGACGGGCTGTGGAGGGGTGTGTTGGATCGGGATGTAGAGGGCAGTAGAACGGGACTCGAGGGACCTGAGGAACCCGGTGATCCAGGAGCAGCAACTGTCACTCTGTCTGAAACACACGCTCGAGTCTGACTCACTGCAAACGGAGCCCTGCAAAGAAACACACACACACACACACACACACACACACACACACACACACACACACACACACACAAAACAAAACATGCTTCACTCATCACATCACAGAAAATCCAAGAGCTTCCGTCTCAAGGGAACAATGACATTAGTGAACCATTGTTGTTAACATTTTAATCATCGTTATTGTTTTCATGTTGTGGAAGTTCTTCTGGATTTTGTATGCGGAATTAAAAAATGAGTTTTTTTGTAAATGATGAAATAAAAAGATTTACATTTGTAACATTATTCTTATTTTATAGTGCACAGGAAACCTGATATAAAGACAAACATTATCAATGACAATGATTTCATTCTGTTCCCCAGAATGAAGTTAAGAGCTGGGATGTCATCTTAAATATGTTTCGAGAGTACACAGAACAGAATATTTCTGGATTGTATGTGGCAAAGGATCATGGGTATTTTTAGCAGACGTGTGATAACACTGTATAATGAGGTTATAAATAATGTGAGATCAGTGAGGGTGATGATGGTTAAAATCTATACATCTACAAGAGCAATAAGATGATGTCACTTCATGATGGATGACGTGGTTCTATACTCTATCAATATATAGAGATTTGAAATCACTTTCGTGCATCTACATCAAATATTCACACCTGAAGGTTGTCAGACTGTACCTGGATACAGGTGTGACATAGTTTCCTGGAAAAACTCCGGAAGCTCCCGAACGCATGGCCGTTCCTTTAAACCATCCATCCTGACATTTCTCCATCACGCGGTACATCTCTCCTTTCTTCAGCTCCAGCTCATCAGTTTTCTGTGGTTTATAAGCGTACAGGGCCAGATAACTGCAGGTAGAACACGTGATGATATGACCTCAATGACTCACACACGTCTGATGATGAATGTCTGGTGTTTTCAGAACTCACATGTTTAGAGGAAGCTGGACTTTAGTAGCAGCAAGCAGATCTCCTGATGTTGAGGTGACACGTGAAGATATTCCTGATGCTGAAGTCACCGCACAATCCTGTCATAATCACACATCACCCTGTCTCACACACATTTACTGGACTGTT
>CM065654.1:809955-819955 GCA_033220385.1 Triplophysa yarkandensis
ACACACACACACACACACACACACACACACACACACACACACACACACACACACACACACACACACACACACACACACACACACACACACACACACACACACACACACACACACACACACACACACACACACACACACACACACACACACACACACACACACACACACACACACACACACACACACACACACACACACACACACACACACACACACACACACACACACACACACACACACACACACACACACACACACACACACACACACACACACACACACACACACACACACACACACACACACACACACACACACACACACACACACACACACACACACACACACACACACACACACACACACACACACACACACACACACACACACACACACACACACACACACACACACACACACACACACACACACACACACACACACACACACACACACACACACACACACACACACACACACACACACACACACACACACACACACACACACACACACACCTTCTGATGTCCTTGACCTATAAACTCACCAGCACAGAAACTGGGTCTCAAACACGCATAACTCATTCAACAACATACTGATATTTATCCTAAAATAAAGATGTCTAGTGGGACACTGTAATAAAACAATCATAGACTTGAACTCTACACCCTATGTGACATATATAACATTGAAGGAACAGAAGTTTGGTGTGAGGAAGATTCAATTCAAGACTCAACACATGAATAAATATAAATATGTGTTATTATGATCATTAGAGAAGATCAAGATATAATTATGAATGTGTGTGTGTGTGTGTGTGTGTGTGTGTGTGTGTGTGTGTGTGTGTGTGTGTGTGTGGGTCTGTGTGTAGATTAGGTTTTATGTAGAATGTGTGTATATGATATATGGTGTGCAATGTACAGTATAGATATTATATAGATCGTGTGTATATGACACATGAGTGTGGTGTACAGTGCAGTTATTGTATAGAATGTATGTATATACCTTTGCATTCAGGCAGTTAACAGATGCTTTTATCCATAGCACCTTACAAAGAATCAATGAGACAATAAAGCGTTAAATAGAAGAGATAACAATAAATGAAAAAGTGTTACAACGAGGTTACAAAGTTACAAAAGGTAAAATTAAACCTGTAGGAGGTTTCTATATAAAGAGTGAGAAGGTACGGAAAGAGGTTTTAGAAGGTTAGATGTAGAGAGAAAAGAGGAGTTTTTAGGTTTCTCCCAAAGAATGTTCTCCATTCTGTCACCGATGGAGTTTTGGTTCCCAGCCGCTGTCGCCTCTGGATTGCTTTGTTAGGGTCGTTTCATTTACAGCGATATCGTTGATTTGATTGAAAATGAATGAAGACAGAGATGAACTGCCTTTAAATATAGTTTTGTATTATGGACACACTACTAATCACTGTTATTCAGCTGCTTTGACGCAATGCATTTTATTTAAAGCGCTATATAAATAAAGGTGACTTAAATTGTAGGCTATAAGGAGAGCTTTGAATTCAATGCGAGCTGCTATTGGGAGCCAATGTAACGTGATGAAGAGAGGTGTGACATGCGTTCTTTTTGGGTTCCTTGAAAACCACTCTTACAGTATTGCAGAAGTCCAGCCTAGACAGGACCGGAGCCTGGACTGGGATTTGTGTAGCATGCTTCAAAGGAAAGGTCTGATCATAGGTAGTCCGGTGATTTGAGGTGGTTCGACGGAGGTGTTATGAAACGAGGGTGTTAGCGTTTTAAACCTCAATTGGTTCGAAATGCCCGATTCCCCCACCTTACCAGATGTGCATGGGCTTTGAAAGAATGTATAGTTATTAGAGAGGGCAGTCGTTGTGGCATTGTCCTCAGGTTTGAGCCAGGTTTCAGCTAGAAGTGCTAGGAAGACAGAGTATCGAACCAACATCCCTGGGATCACAAGTCCAACACTTGAAGCACCAGACCACGACTGCCCCCAACTGTGTGTACACCACACATACTGTGTGTGTGTATGTAGTGTACAGTTTTAACAAGACAAAAGCAGCTTTATTCATCACGTCATTCACACTACTTGAAAGGGACATATGATCGCCTGCCTGTAATCATGTTTCCATGGTAACGTACATGGATGTATATTCAGAATTATGGTTGGTGAAGGTCTCTGTCAAGACTAAAATAATGTTCAGATAAATCAATAACATATACTTCTATCACAACACAACCAGAACAGAAGACCGAGCTCAGTGATAGAAACATTTTAAAATTACACATGAAATTTGTCAAAATGAGTAACATGACACGCAATCCAATGTATAGTGATTGAGTATAAAACACACATCAGCCTCCATCCCATAAACCTTCATGTGTCTTTCTTTCTATTGACCGTTTTAATAAAGCTGACAACAATTAACAAACAAACCAGACCATTGTCTATAAAATCTGACCTTTCATAAATGCCAAACACATCATCACAGCTTCATTTCAAAACAACCAATAAAACACTCGCAGAAGACGAACCCTCCAGCATCACAATCACACAAAAAATAGTAACAATACTTCTAAAAGAATTTGTTTGATTGGTTGTTAAACGCACTGAATATGTAATTGTGTTTAAAGATAATCAATGGCCAACTGCTTCATTATTCACAAGATCTCACTCAAACACACGCACACGCACGCACACACACACACACACACACACACGCACGCACGCACACACACACACACACAGGATCATAACTGAGTTGGCTCTGGTGTTGGTGGGTCCAGATGGCATTATGGGATGGAGGTTGTTGTGTCTGAGGTAAAACATACAGATTGGAGGAACAGATGGACTTTAACCAGAACCTTCTGTTGACCTCAGTGATGATCAGAGTTCAGAAGATCTTAAAGTACATGAGAGATACTGCCAGGACATCATCATGAGCTGCTGATGGTTTAAAAACATCAAACCTCTATCAAATGTTTAAGATACAATTACAATTACAACAATTATTCATTTTTATTCAAAGTATCTTACAGTATTATGCAGTTGTCAATCATCATTGCAGAGTAAACAGATGTAAGATGTCTTCAAGAACACTTCAGTTATTATCTGTGACACTGAGATTCAAACCAACAACCTTCAGATCACCAGACCATGACTGAACCTGATATACATCACATATATGCGAAAACAATGTAATAATGTTGGATCGTTTTTGTTAAAGCAATGTTACATAATCCCTTCATGTCATGTAAGACTTCAGATGACATGAAACACTACAAACATTAAAAACTGGGTAGTAATCGATGACAGCAGAACATTATGGAATATCCAGTATTGTGGTGCTGAAATAATCATGATAGATGTGATCCCTCTGATACGGTAAATGATGAAATCTGAAGATGATGTTTGACACTTAAGTCAGTGTCACACCTTCATCACATCTGTCTGAACAAGAGACACTTCTGCCTTAGTATTTATAAACCAACAGAACATGTGTGACGATGAGACTCCATCATATCAGAGAGAAGCTGTGTTCAGTTCATCTGGGCTGGCGAGAGCTCGCTGCTTCTCTACATTACATTCACACTGAAGAATCTGGGCTTACTCTTGTTGCCAGGCAACAGCATTTTCCCTTAAAACATAAACAACCGAGCTCTCTTCTAAAGACCTGTTCTCTTCACGTCTCAGTACTTTAGAATAAACTAAACTGAACAAGAAAAGATCATAGGATAGTACACCACATCTTCACTTCACATGTTCTCTGGATGCAAATCCACACAAGTTTCATTTATTAGATTCTCATTAAAAGAGTTATTTAGGAAACACTTTGCCAACATAAAACAACACTATATTACTGCCTGTCTACACCGCAGGGAAACGGCCATGCTTTCCGTGTGACAACAGAATTTGTGTACATATGACTACAAATGAATCTTAAATGAATCTTGTTTTTTTTGCAGAATACATCAGGTTAATTATGTTGCTATCAGATTTAACTAAGGTAAAACAGACCTCTAATCTCCTTCTGTCTCTGTAATCATCTGCTTTTAACTTCAAAAACAAAAAGATCACACAGCAGGTCTGTCTGTGTCTAAAGAGGAATGGCATTCATCACATGCAGTCTCATGTCTAATGAATCCTTTAAATCAATCATTATAATAGTAATCATGAATCATGTGTTCAGCTGCAGTTTAAAGGAACTTATTTATACCTCACTCTGCATATTAAACTTGGGCAGAAGAGAACACTAAACAAACCCACACCAGACGTCCCCCGGCATCCACCCCAACACCTGGACGCCCCTCGGCATCCACCCCAACACCTGGACGCCCCTCGGCATCCACCCCAACACCTGGACGCCCCTTGGCATCCACCCCAACACCTGGACATCCCCCAGCATCCACCCCAACACCTGGACGCCCCTCAGCATCCACCCCAACACCTGGACGCCCCTCGGCATCCACCCCAACACCTGGACATCCCCCAGCATCCACCCCAAAACCTGGACGCCCCTCGGCATCCACCCCAACACCTGGACATCCCCCAGCATCCACCCCAACACCTGGACGCCCCTCAGCATCCACCCCAACACCTGGACATCCCCCAGCATCCACCACAACACCTGGACATCCCCCAGCATCCACCCCAACACCTGGACGCCCCTCAGCATCCACCCCAACACCTGGACGCCCCTCGGCATCCACCCCAACACCTGGACGCCCCTCGGCATCCACCCCAACACCTGGACGCCCCTCAGCATCCACCCCAACACCTGGACGCCCCTTGGCATCCACCCCAACACCTGGACGCCCCTCGGCATCCACCCCAACACCTGGACGCCCCTTGGCATCCACCCCAACACCTGGACATCCCCCAGCATCCACCCCAACACCTGGACGCCCCTCAGCATCCACCCCAACACCTGGACGCCCCTCGGCATCCACCCCAACACCTGGACATCCCCCAGCATCCACCCCAAAACCTGGACGCCCCTCGGCATCCACCCCAACACCTGGACATCCCCCAGCATCCACCCCAACACCTGGACGCCCCTCAGCATCCACCCCAACACCTGGACATCCCCCAGCATCCACCACAACACCTGGACATCCCCCAGCATCCACCCCAACACCTGGACATCCCCCAGCATCCACCCCAACACCTGGACGCCCCTCAGCATCCACCCCAACACCTGGACATCCCCCAGCATCCACCCCAACACCTGGACGCCCCTCAGCATCCACCCCAACACCTGGACGCCCCTCGGCATCCACCCCAACACCTGGACATCCCCCAGCATCCACCCCAAAACCTGGACGCCCCTCGGCATCCACCCCAACACCTGGACATCCCCCAGCATCCACCCCAACACCTGGACATCCCCCAGCATCCACCCCAACACCTGGACGCCCCTCAGCATTCACCCCAACACCTGGACATCCCCCAGCATCCACCCCAACACCTGGACGCCCCTCGGCATCCACCCCAACACCTGGACGCCCCTCAGCATCCACCCCAACACCTGGACGCCCCTCGGCATCCACCCCAACACCTGGACGCCCCTCAGCATCCACCCCAACACCTGGACGCCCCTTGGCATCCACCCCAACACCTGGACGCCCCTCGGCATCCACCCCAACACCTGGACGCCCCTTGGCATCCACCCCAACACCTGGACATCCCCCAGCATCCACCCCAACACCTGGACGCCCCTCGGCATCCACCCCAACACCTGGACATCCCCCAGCATCCACCCCAAAACCTGGACGACCCTCGGCATCCACCCCAACACCTGGACATCCCCCAGCATCCACCCCAACACCTGGACGCCCCTCAGCATCCACCCCAACACCTGGACATCCCCCAGCATCCACCCCAACACCTGGACGCCCCTCAGCATCCACCCCAACACCTGGACATCCCCCAGCATCCACCCCAACACCTGGACGCCCCTCGGCATCCACCCCAACACCTGGACGCCCCTCGGCATCCACACCAACACCTGGACATCCCCCAGCATCCACCCCAACACCTGGACATCCCCCAGCATCCACCCCAACACCTGGACGCCCCTCGGCATCCACACCAGCACCTGGACGCCCCTCGGCATCCACCCCAACACCTGGACATCCCCCAGCATCCAGCCCAACACCTGGACGTCCCTCGGCATCCGACCCAGCACCTGGACGTCCCTCGGCATCCACCCCAACACTTGGACACCCTGGCATCCACCCCAATACCGGGACGCCCCTCAGCATCCACCCCAACACCGGGACACCCCTCGGCATCCACCCCAACACCTGGACGCCCCTTGGCATCCACCCCAACACCTGGACGCCCCTCGGCATCCACCCCAACACCTGGACGCCCCTTGGCATCCACCCCAACACCTGGACATCCCCCAGCATCCACCCCAACACCTGGACGCCCCTCAGCATCCACCCCAACACCTGGACGCCCCTCGGCATCCACCCCAACACCTGGACATCCCCCAGCATCCACCCCAAAACCTGGACGCCCCTCGGCATCCACCCCAACACCTGGACATCCCCCAGCATCCACCCCAACACCTGGACGCCCCTCCCTGGACATCCCCCAGCATCCACCACAACACCTGGACATCCCCCAGCATCCACCCCAACACCTGGACATCCCCCAGCATCCACCCCAACACCTGGACGCCCCTCAGCATCCACCCCAACACCTGGACATCCCCCAGCATCCACCCCAACACCTGGACGCCCCTCAGCATCCACCCCAACACCTGGACGCCCCTCGGCATCCACCCCAACACCTGGACATCCCCCAGCATCCACCCCAAAACCTGGACGCCCCTCGGCATCCACCCCAACACCTGGACATCCCCCAGCATCCACCCCAACACCTGGACATCCCCCAGCATCCACCCCAACACCTGGACGCCCCTCAGCATTCACCCCAACACCTGGACATCCCCCAGCATCCACCCCAACACCTGGACGCCCCTCGGCATCCACCCCAACACCTGGACGCCCCTCAGCATCCACCCCAACACCTGGACGCCCCTCGGCATCCACCCCAACACCTGGACGCCCCTCAGCATCCACCCCAACACCTGGACGCCCCTTGGCATCCACCCCAACACCTGGACGCCCCTCGGCATCCACCCCAACACCTGGACGCCCCTTGGCATCCACCCCAACACCTGGACATCCCCCAGCATCCACCCCAACACCTGGACGCCCCTCGGCATCCACCCCAACACCTGGACATCCCCCAGCATCCACCCCAAAACCTGGACGACCCTCGGCATCCACCCCAACACCTGGACATCCCCCAGCATCCACCCCAACACCTGGACGCCCCTCAGCATCCACCCCAACACCTGGACATCCCCCAGCATCCACCCCAACACCTGGACGCCCCTCAGCATCCACCCCAACACCTGGACATCCCCCAGCATCCACCCCAACACCTGGACGCCCCTCGGCATCCACCCCAACACCTGGACGCCCCTCGGCATCCACACCAACACCTGGACATCCCCCAGCATCCACCCCAACACCTGGACATCCCCCAGCATCCACCCCAACACCTGGACGCCCCTCGGCATCCACACCAGCACCTGGACGCCCCTCGGCATCCACCCCAACACCTGGACATCCCCCAGCATCCAGCCCAACACCTGGACGTCCCTCGGCATCCGACCCAGCACCTGGACGTCCCTCGGCATCCACCCCAACACTTGGACACCCTGGCATCCACCCCAATACCGGGACGCCCCTCAGCATCCACCCCAACACCGGGACACCCCTCGGCATCCACCCCAACACCTGGACGCCCCTCAGCATCCACCCCAACACCTGGACGCCCCCCGGCATCCTCCCCAACACCGGGACACCCCCCGTCATCCACCCCGACATCTGGACGTCCCCCGGTATCCACCCCAACACCGGGATGCCCACCGGCATCCACCCCAACATTGTATGCACATTTGTAACATTTGTATTGGTATTATATACTTCTAAAAGGTCATGAACTCTGCCCTCTGGGGTCACTGAATGATGTGAGAGGTCACATGTTCACAGGCTACACCTGCAACCTTCTGAGCTTAGATCTTATTTCACAACATTACCAATCTCAACAACAACTAGAAAAGTTTCTGTAATAGCATAAGTACAGATTATCTAAATCTGGAACTGCAATCCAAACACACACATTAAAAACCAATGAACTTTTCATAAACCCATGTTTCTCCTGGGATTCTGACCACCAGCAGCTTTTCTCTCTTCTTCAATAGACTAAACAGACCATGAGGAAAAGTGAATATCAGACAGCCACAGGACATGAGTCACACGCCACACAGAATGAAATAAACCCTCAGATATCGGAGAGAGAGACACGAGAGAGAACCAGACTTGTGAGACAGTTCACTTATATCACTGTATATTTGAATATATTTTATGTGACATTTTTTACAGTTTTGTCAAATGTAAAATGTTCTAGATTGATCTGACAAAATGTACATTCATTTATAGCCTAGAGAGAATCACCTCCTGACCTCACATCTTCTCTGAGAATCACGTCTTTACATTTCCTAACACAGAATCAGCAGAACACATTTTACTATGAGCGGAAATGAAAAATAATAAAAGAGATCCCAACACATGATCATTCAGTCATGTTGCCATGGTTACAAGCCATCAGGAGACGAAGAGGTTATAACTCGTGTGAGTTCTGCTTATTCTTTATTTTATCATCAACATTACAAATAGAATCTTATCCATTCTGATAAAACTGATTATTTCTCTTCATGCCTTTAAGTACTCCAGTGATCTTATACTGTACAGCAGACGCTCTTTTGGGTTTTGTTTTGCAATAAAGATCCATTAATTAAACAAAAATCAACTTAAAAACATCTTTATCTAATGAGTTGAATGTTCATTCTGATAGACACAGGTGCGGATGCTCCATGGGCTCAGAAGACAGTTGACATCATCACAAGCATCCTGTGAACAACCACTGCAGTGTGAATAAAGATCAGAGATGTCGATGTGAACACACCGAACACCTTCTGTACTGTCAGCTCCAGACATAGAGCTCAGACATCTCTACAAACCATCCACCAGTCCGGGATGTGTCCGTTTAATTCTTTTGATTAGGTGAGATTCTGTCCGGGGCTCTCCGAACATAATAACGATATGATTCTGAGCATAGTTCCTGTAAAGAGCTGATTTAGGCCACGCTTCACGCTTTATAAATGCCAAACATCAGAAGAATTTCTACATCTCCTCCTTACACAAGGACTCACAATGAGAGACTGAATGAACATAAACCTGGACAAGTGGGTGGTTGACAAATATAGCGTACATGTGTCCTCTGCTATGATGTGACGGAAAAAATTTAAATAATACATTTATTATAAAAGTGTATTAACAAATAATCACCGTATATTTATCCATATACACCAGAACTAGTAAACAAATAATATTTAAATGGCTTTTGGTTTTTGTGGATTTTGTGGAGTTTACATCAGATGGTCAGCAATTGAACTATGATGAAACTTATATGAATAAATAACATAACATGAATGAATACATTTTAGAAAGCTTACAACCTAACAACATGAATTACAATATTATAAGATTATATCTGTAATGAATCACTATTACAGCCCATTTAATCTGTTCAGTTTACATATCCTTTTATCAGATATCCTCTGATCCTATACATCTGAAATGTTCCTTATCTCCTCTCTATATGACAGACAAACATGTAACATGTCCGACTGATGTCATGTGCATGTTTGTGTATACTGACACCTCCAGGGTCTTCTAAAAGAGCTGGTGAGACAACAAACTGATTCATGTTATTCACACGCTGTTTTTATAAAAACAAATGATCCCATCTTTTGTTAGAAGCCATCATTCTCACCAAAAAATCCAAACAGCCTATCAGGAGAGGGAACACACACTCGCACTCTCACTCACACTCATACACACTCGCACTCACTCACTCACTCACTCACACACACACACAC
>CM065654.1:827455-837455 GCA_033220385.1 Triplophysa yarkandensis
GTCTGTGTGGATCTGTGTGGGTCTGTGTGGGTCTGTCTGTGTGGGTCTGTGTGGGTCTGTGTGGGTCTGTAGGGGTCTGTGTGGGTCTGTAGAGGTCTGTGTGGGTCTGTGTGGGTCTGTAGGGGTCTGTGTGGATCTGTGTGGATCTGTAGGGGTCTGTGTGGGTCTGTAGGGGTCTGTGTGGGTCTGTAGGGGTCTGTAGGGGTCTGTGTGGGTCTGTGTGGGTCTGTGTGGATCTGTGTGGGTCTGTGTGGGTCTGTCTGTGTGGATCTGTGTGGGTCTGTGTGGGTCTGTCTGTGTGGGTCTGTGTGGATCTGTGTGGGTCTGTGTGGATCTGTGTGGGTCTGTAGGGGTCTGTGTGGGTCTGTGTGGGTCTGTGTGGGTCTGTGTGGGTCTGTAGGAGTCTGTAGGAGTCTGTGTGGGTCTGTGTGGGTCTGTGTGGGTCTGTGTGGGTCTGTGTGGGTCTGTAGGGGTCTGTGTGGGTCTGTGTGGGTCTGTGTGGGTCTGTGTGGGTCTGTACCTGTCTCAGGTTCATCTCGACAGATTTCGGGGCGGAGATCATGTGTAACTTTAGTTCGAGGTGGAGTCTGAAGCTCTGGGAGCAAGAACACTTGCAGAAGTGGACACAGATCTCAGCTCGACGGATGAATGTTTAAACTGTGATGTTTGCTTTAAATCTGATCATTAAAGTCATTCCAGAGAGACATCAGAGAGACATCAGAGAGACATCAGAGAGACAGTCACAGGTAAGACCCGTTCAGTGCTTTATATCTTACACTTTATATCTTACACTTTATATCTTACTCTTTATATCTTACACTTTATATCTCACACTTTATATCTTACTCTTTATATCTTACTCTTTATATCTTACACTTTATATCTCACACTTTATATCTCACACTTTATATCTTACACTTTATATCTTACACTTTATATCTTACTCTTTATATCTTACACTTTATATCTTACACTTTATATCTTACACTTTATATCTTACACTTTATATCTTACACTTTATATCTTACACTTTATATCTTACACTTTATATCTTACTCTTTATATCTTACTCTTTATATCTTACACTTTATATCTTACACTTTATATCTTACACTTTATATCTCACACTTTATATCTTACACTTTATATCTTACACTTTATATCTTACACTTTATATCTTACACTTTATATCTTACACTTTATATCTTACACTTTATATCTCACACTTATATCTTACACTTTATATCTCACACTTTATATCTCACACTTTATATCTTACACTTTATATCTTACACTTTATATCTTACACTTTATATCTCACACTTTATATCTTACACTTTATATCTCACACTTTATATCTCACACTTTATATCTTACACTTTATATCTCACACTTTATATCTCACACTTTATATCTTACACTTTATATCTTACACTTTATATCTTACACTTTATATCTTACACTTTATATCTTACACTTTATATCTTACACTTTATATCTTACACTTTATATCTTACACTTTATATCTTACTCTTTATATCTTACTCTTTATATCTTACACTTTATATCTTACACTTTATATCTTACACTTTATATCTCACACTTTATATCTCACACTTTATATCTTACTCTTTATATCTTACTCTTTATATCTTACACTTTATATCTCACACTTTATATCTCACACTTTATATCTTACACTTTATATCTTACACTTTATATCTTACTCTTTATATCTTACACTTTATATCTCACACTTTATATCTTACACTTTATATCTTACACTTTATATCTTACACTTTATATCTTACACTTTATATCTTACTCTTTATATCTTACACTTTATATCTTACACTTTATATCTTACACTTTATATCTTACACTTTATATCTTACACTTTATATCTTACACTTTATATCTTACACTTTATATCTCACACTTTATATCTCACACTTTATATCTCACACTTTATATCTCACACTTTATATCTTACACTTTATATCTTACACTTTATATCTCACACTTTATATCTCACACTTTATATCTTACACTTTATATCTTACACTTTATATCTCACACTTTATATCTCACACTTTATATCTTACACTTTATATCTTACACTTTATATCTTACACTTTATATCTCACACTTTATATCTCACACTTTATATCTTACACTTTATATCTTACACTTTATATCTCACACTTTATATCTCACACTTTATATCTCACACTTTATATCTTACTCTTTATATCTTACACTTTATATCTTACACTTTATATCTTACACTTTATATCTTACACTTTATATCTTACACTTTATATCTCACACTTTATATCTCACACTTTATATCTCACACTTTATATCTCACACTTTATATCTTACACTTTATATCTTACACTTTATATCTCACACTTTATATCTCACACTTTATATCTTACACTTTATATCTTACACTTTATATCTCACACTTTATATCTCACACTTTATATCTTACACTTTATATCTTACACTTTATATCTTACACTTTATATCTCACACTTTATATCTCACACTTTATATCTTACACTTTATATCTTACACTTTATATCTCACACTTTATATCTCACACTTTATATCTCACACTTTATATCTTACTCTTTATATCTTACACTTTATATCTTACACTTTATATCTTACACTTTATATCTTACACTTTATATCTTACACTTTATATCTTACACTTTATATCTTACACTTTATATCTCACACTTTATATCTCACACTTTATATCTTACTCTTTATATCTTACACTTTATATCTTACACTTTATATCTTACACTTTATATCTTACACTTTATATCTCACACTTTATATCTCACACTTTATATCTTACACTTTATATCTCACACTTTATATCTCACACTTTATATCTCACACTTTATATCTTACACTTTATATCTCACACTTTATATCTCACACTTTATATCTTACACTTTATATCTTACACTTTATATCTTACACTTTATATCTTACACTTTATATCTTACACTTTATATCTTACACTTTATATCTTACACTTTATATCTTACACTTTATATCTTACTCTTTATATCTTACACTTTATATCTTACACTTTATATCTTACACTTTATATCTTACACTTTATATCTTACACTTTATATCTTACTCTTTATATCTTACACTTTATATCTTACACTTTATATCTCACACTTTATATCTCACACTTTATATCTCACACTTTATATCTCACACTTTATATCTTACACTTTATATCTTACACTTTATATCTCACACTTTATATCTTACACTTTATATCTTACACTTTATATCTTACACTTTATATCTCACACTTTATATCTCACACTTTATATCTCACACTTTATATCTTACTCTTTATATCTTACACTTTATATCTTACACTTTATATCTTACACTTTATATCTTACACTTTATATTCTTACACTTTATATCTTACACTTTATATCTTACACTTTATATCTTACACTTTATATCTTACACTTTATATCTTACACTTTATATCTTACTCTTTATATCTTACACTTTATATCTTACACTTTATATCTCACACTTTATATCTCACACTTTATATCTCACACTTTATATCTTACTCTTTATATCTTACACTTTATATCTTACACTTTATATCTTACACTTTATATCTTACACTTTATATCTCACACTTTATATCTCACACTTTATATCTTACACTTTATATCTCACACTTTATATCTCACACTTTATATCTCACACTTTATATCTTACACTTTATATCTCACACTTTATATCTCACACTTTATATCTTACACTTTATATCTTACACTTTATATCTTACACTTTATATTCTTACACTTTATATCTTACACTTTATATCTTACACTTTATATCTTACACTTTATATCTTACACTTTATATCTTAACACTTTATATCTTACTCTTTATATCTTACACTTTATATCTTACACTTTATATCTCACACTTTATATCTCACACTTTATATCTCACACTTTATATCTTACTCTTTATATCTTACACTTTATATCTTACACTTTATATCTTACACTTTATATCTTACACTTTATATCTCACACTTTATATCTCACACTTTATATCTTACACTTTATATCTCACACTTTATATCTCACACTTTATATCTCACACTTTATATCTTACACTTTATATCTCACACTTTATATCTCACACTTTATATCTACACTTTATATCTTACACTTTATATCTTACACTTTATATCTTACACTTTATATCTTACACTTTATATCTTACACTTTATATCTACACTTTATATCTTACACTTTATATCTTACTCTTTATATCTTACACTTTATATCTTACACTTTATATCTTACACTTTATATCTTACACTTTATATCTTACACTTTATATCTTACTCTTTATATCTTACACTTTATATCTTACACTTTATATCTCACACTTTATATCTCACACTTTATATCTCACACTTTATATCTCACACTTTATATCTTACACTTTATATCTTACACTTTATATCTCACACTTTATATCTTACACTTTATATCTTACACTTTATATCTTACACTTTATATCTCACACTTTATATCTCACACTTTATATCTCACACTTTATATCTTACTCTTTATATCTTACACTTTATATCTTACACTTTATATCTTACACTTTATATCTTACACTTTATATCTTACACTTTATATCTTACACTTTATATCTCACACTTTATATCTCACACTTTATATCTCACACTTTATATCTCACACTTTATATCTTACACTTTATATCTTACACTTTATATCTTACACTTTATATCTTACACTTTATATCTTACACTTTATATCTTACACTTTATATCTTACACTTTATATCTTACACTTTATATCTCACACTTTATATCTCACACTTTATATCTCACACTTTATATCTCACACTTTATATCTCACACTTTATATCTTACACTTTATATCTTACACTTTATATCTTACACTTTATATCTTACACTTTATATCTCACACTTTATATCTTACACTTTATATCTTACACTTTATATCTCACACTTTATATCTCACACTTTATATCTCACACTTTATATCTTACACTTTATATCTTACACTTTATATCTTACACTTTATATCTTACACTTTATATCTTACACTTTATATCTTACACTTTATATCTTACACTTTATATCTTACACTTTATATCTTACACTTTATATCTCACACTTTATATCTCACACTTTATATCTTACACTTTATATCTTACACTTTATATCTTACACTTTATATCTCACACTTTATATCTCACACTTTATATCTCACACTTTATATCTCACACTTTATATCTCACACTTTATATCTTACACTTTATATCTTACACTTTATATTCTTACACTTTATATCTTACACTTTATATTCTTGTGTTATTATATTGTGTTACATGCTGATGATGGGGATTTGTGTTATCTTAACCCATGTAAACTACACAACAGACCATAATCTCTGTCACTGTCTCATACTGAGATCAAATGAGATAAAGTGAGATATTAAATATAATCACAGGATTACAGAAATGAGATGAAGTGAGATATTTAATATAATCACAGGATTACAGAAATGAGATAAAGTGAGATATTAAATATAATCACAGGATTACAGAAATGAGATAAAGTGAGATATTAAATATAATCACAGGATTACAGAAATGAGATGAAGTGAGATATTTAATATAATCACAGGATTACAGAAATGAGATAAAGTGAGATATTAAATATAATCACAGGATTACAGAAATGAGATAAAGTGAGATATTAAATATAATCACAGGATTACAGAAATGAGATGAAGTGAGATATTTAATATAATCACAGGATTACAGAAATGAGATAAAGTGAGATATTAAATATAATCACAGGATTACAGAAATGAGATAAAGTGAGATATTAAATATAATCACAGGATTACAGAAATGAGATAAAGTGAGATATTAAATATAATCACAGGATTACAGAAATGAGATGAAGTGAGATATTTAATATAATCACAGGATTACAGAAATGAGATAAAGTGAGATATTAAATATAATCACAGGATTACAGAAATGAGATAAAGTGAGATATTAAATATAATCACAGGATTACAGAAATGAGATGAAGTGAGATATTTAATATAATCACAGGATTACAGAAATGAGCAGAGATTAATTGAGATGACGAGATTAGATTAGATGAGATGTGATGAATTGAGTGGAGAGGAATGTGATGTGATGGAATGTGATGTGATGGAATGTGATGTGATGGAATGTGATGTGATGGAATGTGATGTGATTGAATGGGGTGGGTGGGACGTGATTTGTTGAATTGAGATGAGATGTGATTGGTTGTAATGAATTGAGATGGGATGAGATAAGATAAGATGAGAAGAATAATAGAAGATGAGGTAGGATGAGATATTTAATATAATTAGAGGACATCAGACATGAGCAGAGCTGTGATGTGATGGACTTAATTGTGAGGGCGACTGAGATGAGCAGAGTTGTGATGAGATGTAAAATGATGCATTATGACAAGTGATAAGATTAGTTGAATTGAGAGAGGATGTGATTGATTCAGATGAGATGAGATGTGATTGATTGAGAGGAGATGAGATGTGGTGAGTTGTGATGTGATAAATTGAGAGGAGATGTGATGTGATGAATTGAGAGGAGATGTGATGTGATGAATTGAGAGGAGATGTGATGTGATGAATTGAGAGGAGTTGTGATGTGATAAATTGAGAGGAGATGTGATGTGATGAATTGAGAGGAGATGTGATGTGATGAATTGAGAGGAGGTGAGATGTGGTGAGGTGAATTGAAGTGAGTTGTGGTGTGATGTGATGAATTGAGAGGAGAGGAGATGTGATGTGATGTGATAAATTGAGAGGAGATGTGATGTGATGAATTGAGAGGAGAGGAGATGTGATGTGATGAATAGAGAGGAGATGAGATGTGATGTGATGTGATGAATTGAGAGACGAGGTTATGTGTTGAGGTGAGGTGTGATGTGATGAATTGAGAGCAGAGAAAATTAAATGAAATGTGATGTGATGAATTGAGAGGAGCTGAGATCTGATGTGATGTTATGTGATGAATTGAAAGGAGCTAAGATGTGGTGTGATATGATGAATTTAGAGATGATGAGATGTGATAAATTCAAAGGATCTAAGATGTTTTTTATGTGATGTGATGTGATGTGATATGTTGGGATTGGGAAGAGATGCTATGAGATGCCTATTTGATCTAATTGAGAGGAGCCTGAAATTTGATTAATTGAGAGCAGCTAAACTGTGATCTGATGTAATGAATTGAGAGGCGCTAAGATGTGATGTGATGCTGTGTTATGTGATGAATTGTGAGGCTTTAAGATGTTATGTTATTTGATGTTATATGATGGATTGAGAAGAGATGCTATGAGATGAGATGTGATCAATTACGAGGAGCTGAGATTGGATTAATTGAGAGGCGCTAAGATGTAATATGATGCTGATGTTATATTATGTGATGAATTGAGAGGCGCGAAGATGGGATATGATGTGATGTTATGTTATGTGATGAATGAGAGGCTCTAAGATGTGATATGATGTGATGTTATGTTATGTGATGAATTGAGAGGCTCTAAGATGTGATATGTGATGTTATGTTGTGTGATGAATTGAGAGGCTCTAAGATGTGATATGATGTGATGTTATGTTGTGTGATGAATTGAGAGGCTCTAAGATGTGATATGATGTGATGTTATGTTATGTGATGAGTTGAGAGGCGCTAAGATGTGATATGATGTGATGTTATGTTATGTGATGAATTGAGAGGCTCTAAGATGTGATATGATGTGATGTTATGTTGTGTGATGAATTGAGAGGCGCTAAGATGTGATATGATGTGATGTTATGTTGTGTGATGAATTGAGAGGCGCTAAGATGTGATGTGATGTAATGAATTGAGATGATGAGATGTGATAAATTAAGAGCAGCTGAGATTTGATGAGTTGAGAGGCGCTAAGATGTGATATGATGTGATGTTATGTTATGTGATGAATTGAGAGGCTCTAAGATGTGATATGATGTGATGTTATGTTATGTGATGAATTGAGAGGCTCTAAGATGTGATATGATGTGATGTTATGTTATGTGATGAATTGAGAGGCTCTAAGATGTGATATGATGTGATGTTATGTTATGTGATGAATTGAGAGGTGCTAAGATGTGATATGATGTGATGTTATGTTATGTTATGAATTGAGAGGTGCTAAGATGTGATATGATGTGATGTTATGTTATGTGATGAATTGAGAGGTGCTAAGATGTGATATGTTATGTTATGTCATGTGATGAATTGAATTGAGAGGCGCTAAGATGTGATATGATATGATGTTATGTTATGTGATGATTTGAATTGAGAGGCGCTAAGATGTGATATGTTATGTTATGTCATCTGATGAATTGAGAGGCGCCAAGATGTGATATGTTATGTTATGTCATGTGATGAATTGAGAGGCGCCAAGATGTGATATGATGTTATGTGATGAATTGAGAGGCGCCAAGATGTGATATGATGTGATGAATTGAGAGGTGCTAAGATGTGATATGATGTGATGTTATGTGATGAATTGAGAGGCGCTAAGATGTGATATGATGTGATGAATTGAGAGGTGCTAAGATGTGATATGATGCGATGTTATGTTATGTGATGAATTGAGAGGTGCTAAGATGTGATATGATGTGATGAATTGAGAGGTGCTAAGATGTGATATGTTATGTTATGTCATCTGATGAATTGAGAGGTGCTAAGATGTGATATGATGTGATGTTATGTGATGAATTGAGAGGCGCTAAGATGTGATATGATGTGATGAATTGAGAGGTGCTAAGATGTGATATGATGCGATGTTATGTTATGTGATGAATTGAGAGGCGCTAAGATGTGATATGATGTGATGAATTGAGAGGTGCCAAGATGTGATATGATGTTATGTGATGAATTGAGAGGCGCCAAGATGTGATATGATGTGATGAATTGAGAGGTGCTAAGATGTGATATGATGTGATGTTATGTGATGAATTGAGAGGCGCTAAGATGTGATATGATGCGATGTTATGTTATGTGATGAATTGAGAGGTGCTAAGATGTGATATGTTATGTTATGTCATCTGATGAATTGAGAGGTGCTAAGATGTGATATGATGTGATGTTATGTGATGAATTGAGAGGCGCTAAGATGTGATATGATGTGATGAATTGAGAGGTGCTAAGATGTGATATGATGCGATGTTATGTTATGTGATGAATTGAGAGGCGCTAAGATGTGATATGATGTGATGAATTGAGAGGTGCTAAGATGTGATGTGATATGATGTGATGTTATGTTATGTGATGAATTGAGAGGTGCTAAGATGTGATATGATGTGATGTTATAGTATGTGATGAATTGAGAGGCGCTAAGATGTGATGTGATGAATTGAGATAATGAGATGTGATATGATGTTATATTATGTGATGAATTGAGAGGCGCTAAGATGTGATATGATTTGATGTTATGCTGATGAATTGAAAGGAGCTAAGATGTGATGTGATTTGATGAATTGAGATGATGAGATGTGATAAATTCAAAGGATCTAAGATGTTATGTTATGTGATGTTATAAGATGGATTGAGAAGAGATGCTATGAGTTGAGATGTGATCATCGACACAAGCTGAGATTTGATGAATTCAGAGGAGCTAAAATGTGATCTGATGTGATGAATTGAGAGGAGCTAAGATGACATGTGATGTAATGAGCCATGGTTAGATGTAATGAGCTGAGAGGAGATCTGGGGAAAGTCCAGCATGCAGATGAGACATGCGCATTCATGCATGAGTGCTCGTCTGATGTTTCAGAGACTCTGAAGCTGCAAGTCTGTAAGTTCTGTGACAGACATGTTGTTTGTTATG
>CM065654.1:840295-855295 GCA_033220385.1 Triplophysa yarkandensis
TGATGAAGAGCGTACACGGCCTCACGTGAAAGTGGAAAAAGAGATTAAGGAAGAGGAGAACTTCGGAGATGATGTGAATTGTGTCCAGCTGTGGTCATCTGTGATCCCTGAAAACACAGCGCTCCTTTCTCAGAACACAGAACATCTCGATGAGCTGGAACCTTCCGGACAGATCAATGCAGAAGAGCAGAACCCCAGCTTCATGTTTGCAGGACGCGGTGGTGACGGGACACTGTGTGATGCTCACAGAGGGAGTGCGGACGAAGTAAAGATGTTTAGCTGCTCGTTTTGTTCGAAGAGTTTTAGGAGTTTGAATCAGTTTAAGGAACATCTGTGCAGTCACACGGGCGAGAAGCCGTTCACGTGTGATCAATGTGGCCGCAGTTTCACTAAACACTGCAACTTAACTCGACACGCCGTGGTCCACAGCGGCGAGAAACCCCTTCAGATGTGCGCAGTGTGGAAAGTGCTTCACACAACGGCTGCAGTCTCAAATCGCATCAGAGGGTTCATTCCAAACAATATGACAACATCACAGGACCTGTCAATCATCTTCATTTCTCTTGATCTTATAAAGACTCCATGAGCAGAGGCTCGGTGAACCCAGCGGAACTTGTATTCTTGTTGAAACATGTTACCGATATTACAGTGCAGTATTTATGGGAAATCATCAAACTTTTACATTTTATTTGAAATATGTTTATATTTTATATTTGAAATGTAATAATGTTTTTGTGCATCAATGGATGAAATGAAACCGGTTCAGTTTGAATGTTAAGATCTGTTTAGAATTTTTACACAATTTTAAATATTAGTGGCTTTATTTCTATTTCGCCATGAAGTCATTTCAACTCACTTATAAAACATCTGGTGTTTTAAGATGTTATTCCAAAATAAGATCACTTAATATTCATATTTCAAGGCTACTTTACTTTAAACATTGTTGGTTGTTGTTTTTTTAATAAATGATTGTCCAGGAAAAAGAACAATCATTTGGACAATGATTTGTAAAAGTTGAGTTTGTTGATAAGTGTTTTAGAGTGTTTACGGTAAGTGCAGCTCGCGCCGGAAGTAAACAGACAGCACGTCATGAGTTGCTCGCGCTGAACATCTGATGGAGTGTGTGTGAACGTGTGCACGTGTTTGAAACATGTCGAGCTCCAGCAGAGTTTTCTTTCACAATAAAGTGAAGTGTGTGATGGACAGCGCGGTGTCAGAGATCCTGAAACTACACGAAGAAGAAGTGATGCTCATGAGACTGGAGATCACACTGAGACAAACTGAGATCACGCTGAGAAATGAGGAGATCAAGACTCTGAAGGAGAAACTCGCGTCACTGGAGATGAACACAACTCAACACACACAACACACTGATCTCACATCAGGTACACACACACACACACACACACTGATCTCACATCAGGTACACACACACACACACACACACACTGATCTCACATCAGGTACACACACACACACACACACACACACACTGATCTCACATCAGGTAACACACACACACACACACTGATCTCACATCAGGTACACACACACACTGATCTCACATCAGGTACACACACACACACTGATCTCACATCAGGTACACACACACACACACACTGATCTCACATCAGGTACACACACACACACACACTGATCTCACATCAGGTACACACACACACACACACACACACACACACACTGATCTCACATCAGGTACACACACACACACACTGATCTCACATCAGGTACACACACACACACACACTGATCTCACATCAGGTACACACACACACACACACACACACACACACACACACACTGATCTCACATCAGGTACACACACACACAACACACTGATCTCACATCAGGTACACACACACACACACACACACACTGATCTCACATCAGGTACACACACACACACACACACACACACACACACACACACACACACACTGATCTCACATCAGGTACACACACACACAACACACTGATCTCACATCAGGTACACACACACACACACACTGATCTCACATCAGGTACACACACACACACACACACACACACACTGATCTCACATCAGGTACACACACACACACACACACACACACACACTGATCTCACATCAGGTACACACACACACACACTGATCTCACATCAGGTACACACACACACACTGATCTCACATCAGGTAACACACACACTGATCTCACATCAGGTAACACACACACACACACACTGATCTCACATCAGGTACACACACACACACACACACACACACACACACACTGATCTCACATCAGGTACACACACACACACAATGATCTCACATCAGGTACACACACACACACACACACACACTGATCTCACATCAGGTACACACACACACACTGATCTCACATCAGGTACACACACACACACACACACACACTGATCTCACATCAGGTACACACACATCAGGTTAAGTAACACACATGTACACACACACACACACACACACACACACTGATCTCACATCAGGTACACACACACACACACACACACACACACACACACACACACACACTGATCTCACATCAGGTACACACACACACAACACACTGATCTCACATCAGGTACACACACACACACACACACACACACACACTGATCTCACATCAGGTACACACACACACTGATCTCACATCAGGTACACACACACACTGATCTCACATCAGGTAACACACACACACACACTGATCTCACATCAGGTACACACACACACACACTGATCTCACATCAGGTACACACACACACTGATCTCACATCAGGTAACACACACACACACACTGATCTCACATCAGGTACACACACACACACACACACACTGATCTCACATCAGGTACACACACATCAGGTTAAGTAACACACATGTACACACACACACACACACACACACACACTGATCTCACATCAGGTACACACACACACACACACACACACACACACACACACACACACACACACACACACACACACTGATCTCACATCAGGTACACACACACACAACACACTGATCTCACATCAGGTACACACACACACACACACACACACACACACACACTGATCTCACATCAGGTACACACACACACACTGATCTCACATCAGGTACACACACACACACTGATCTCACATCAGGTAACACACACACACACACACTGATCTCACATCAGGTACACACACACACTGATCTCACATCAGGTAACACACACACACACACACTGATCTCACATCAGGTACACACACACACACACACACACACACACACCGATCTCACATCAGGTACACACACACACACAATGATCTCACATCAGGTACACACACACACACACACACACACACACACACACACACTGATCTCACATCAGGTACACACACACACACTGATCTCACATCAGGTACACACACACACACTGATCTCACATCAGGTACACACACACACACTGATCTCACATCAGGTAACACACACACACACACTGATCTCACATCAGGTACACACACACACACACACACTGATCTCACATCAGGTACACACACATCAGGTTAAGTAACACACATGTACACACACACACACACACACACACACACACACTGATCTCACATCAGGTACACACACACACACACACACTGATCTCACATCAGGTACACACACACACAACACACTGATCTCACATCAGGTACACACACACACACACACACACTGATCTCACATCAGGTACACACACACACACACACACACTGATCTCACATCAGGTACACACACACACACACACACACACACACTGATCTCACATCAGGTACACACAACACACTGATCTCACATCAGGTACACACACACACACACACTGATCTCACATCAGGTACACACACACACACACACTGATCTCACATCAGGTACACACACACACACACACACACTGATCTCACATCAGGTACACACACACACAACACACTGATCTCACATCAGGTACACACACACACACACACTGATCTCACATCAGGTACACACACACACACACACACACACACACACACACTGATCTCACATCAGGTACACACACACACACAATGATCTCACATCAGGTACACACACACACACACACACACACACACACTGATCTCACATCAGGTACACACACACACACACACACACACACACACACTGATCTCACATCAGGTACACACACACACACTGATCTCACATCAGGTAACACACACACACACACACTGATCTCACATCAGGTACACACACACACACACACACACACACACTGATCTCACATCAGGTACACACACACACACTGATCTCACAACAGGTACACACACACACACACACACTGATCTCACATCAGGTACACACACACACACACACACACACACACACTGATCTCACATCAGGTACACACACACACAACACACTGATCTCACATCAGGTACACACACACACACTGATCTCACATCAGGTAACACACACACACACACACACACTGATCTCACATCAGGTAACACACACACACACACACTGATCTCACATCAGGTACACACACACACACAATGATCTCACATCAGGTACACACACACACACACACACACATACACACACTGATCTCACATCAGGTACACACACACACACTGATCTCACATCAGGTACACACACACACACACACACACACACACACTGATCTCACATCAGGTACACACACACACACAATGATCTCACATCAGGTACACACACACACACACACACACACACACTGATCTCACATCAGGTACACACACACACACACACACACACTGATCTCACATCAGGTACACAACACACACACACACACACACACACTGATCTCACATCAGGTACACACACACACACACACACACACACACACTGATCTCACATCAGGTACACAACACACACACACACACACACACACACACACACTGATCTCACATCAGGTACACACACATCAGGTTAAGTAACACACATGTACACACACTAATAATATAAGTGAAGTCAGAAAACAAATGATTTGTGTTTAGATCTATGATGTTCTGATGTGTTTCATATGTGCCGTCTGCAGGACATCTGGAGTTCAGTGAGGCTCAACTTCAGCTTGAACTAAATGATAGAAACCATGAGCAGAGAATCAGCTGTGAAGAGACACAAACACAAACCCAGATTCAGTGTTCTGACCGACTGACCAATGAGAGTCAGGAAAACTCTGATGAGCTCGAGCTGGAGACAAAGACTGAGCAGCACTTTCATTCAGAGATGAAACATCTGGAGCATCAGCAGACTTCATGTGACACACAAGTGTTGTGTTCTGATGGAGCAACTACTGAAGATCTCGCAGAAGATCCACACTGTTCTTTATTTCCTGTGAGTGACGATGAAATCCTCGTGGAGTCCATGACCCAGACTAAAGCTTCTTGGACTGATAGAACAGAACTGGACTTCCAAACACAACCGCACAAGGACACTTTAGAAAACATCTCCCTTCTCAACCACACTCGCGCTGACACGGTCACTTGTGCGTTCACCGTCAGCAGCTTTGATACAGGTCACAGGAGAGAGATGGTGAGAGAGAAATGGTTCATCTGTTCCTTCTGTGGGAAGAGTTTTGACCGCTTCAGTCATCTACAGATGCACCAGCGTATTCACACCGGTGAGAAACCCTACAGCTGCGGAACCTGCGGCAAGAACTTCTCTCAACAGAGCAACCTGCGCACACACCAGAAGATCCACCGCAGACCTCACAAACACACTAAACCATCTTGACACACACACACACACACACACCAGAAGATCCACCGCAGACCTCACAAACACACTAAACCATCTTGACACACACACACACACACACACACCAGAAGATCCACCGCAGACCTCACAAACACACAAAACCATCTTGACACACACACACACACACACACCAGAAGATCCACCGCAGACCTCACAAACACACTAAACCATCTTGACACACACACACACACACACACACACACCAGAAGATCCACCGCAGACCTCACAAACACACAAAACCATCTTGACACACACACACACACACACACCAGAAGATCCACCGCAGACCTCACAAACACACAAAACCATCTTGACACAGACAACCGCACACACACACACACACACACACACATCAGAAGATCCACCGCAGACCTCACAAACACACAAAACCATCTTGACACAGACAACCGCACACAAACACACATCAGAAGATCCACCGCAGACCTCACAAACACACAAAACCATCTTGACACAGACAACCGCACACACACACACACACACACACACACACACACACACACACACACACACATACATCAGAAGATCCACAGCAGACCTCACAAACACACAAAACCATCTTGACACAGACAACCGCACACACACACACACACACACACACATCAGAAGATCCACAGCAGACCTCACAAACACACAAAACCATCTTGACACAGACAACCGCGCACACACACACACACACACACATCAGAAGATCCACCGCAGACCTCACAAACACACAAAACCCTCTTGACACAGACAACCGCACACACACACACACACACACACACACACACACACACACACACACACACACATCAGAAGATCCACCGCAGACCTCACAAACACACAAAACCCTCTTGACACAGACAACCACACACACACACACACACACACACACACATCAGAAGATCCACCGCAGACCTCACAAACACACTAAACCATCTTGACACAGACAACCGCACACACACACACACACACACACACACACACACACACACACACACACACACACACACACACACACACATCAGAAGATCCACGGCAGACCTCACAAACACACTAAACCATCTTGACACAGACAACCGCACACACACACACACACACACACACACACACACATCAGAAGATCCACCGCAGACCTCACAAACACACAAAACCATCTTGACACAGACAACCGCACACACACACACACACACACACACACACACACACACACACATCAGAAGATCCACCGCAGACCTCACAAACACACAAAACCATCTTGACACAGACAACCGCACACACACACACACACACACACACACCAGAAGATCAACTGAAGACCTCACAAACACACAAAACCATTTTGACACAGACAACCGCGCACACACACACACACACACACACACACATCAGAAGATCCACGGCAGACCTCACAAACACACGAATCCATCTTGACACAGACAACTGCACACACACACACACACACACACACATCAGAAGATCCACCGCAGACCTCACAAACACACAAAACCCTCTTGACACAGACAACCGCACACACACACACACACACACACACACATCAGAAGATCCACCGCAGACCTCACAAACACACAAAACCCTCTTGACACAGACAACCGCACACACACACACACACACACACACACATCAGAAGATCCACCGCAGACCTCACAAACACACTAAACCATCTTGACACAGACAACCGCACACACACACACACACACACACACACACACACACACACACACACACACACACACACACACACACACACACACACACACACATCAGAAGATCCACCGCAGACCTCACAAACACACAAAACCATCTTGACACAGACAACCGCACACACACACACACACACACACATCAGAAGATCCACCGCAGACCTCACAAACACACAAAACCATCTTGACACAGACAACCGCACACACACACACACACACACACACACCAGAAGATCAACTGAAGACCTCACAAACACACAAAACCATTTTGACACAGACAACCGCACACACACACACACACACACACACACACACACACACACATCAGAAGATCCACCGCAGACCTCACAAACACACAAAACCATCTTGACACAGACAACTGCACACACACACACACACACACACATCAGAAGATCCACCGCAGACCTCACAAACACACAAAACCCTCTTGACACAGACAACCGCACACACACACACACACACACACACACACACACATCAGAAGATCCACCGCAGACCTCACAAACACACAAAACCATCTTGACACAGACAACCGCACACACACACACACACACACACACCAGAAGATCCACCGCAGACCTCACAAACACACAAAACCATCTTGACACAGACAACCGCACACACACACACACACACACACACATCAGAAGATCCACCGCAGACCTCACAAACACACAAAACCATCTTGACACAGACAACCGCACACACACACACACACACACACACACACATCAGAAGATCCATCGCAGACCTCACAAACACACAAAACCATCTTGACACAGACAACCGCACACACACACACACACACCAGAAGATCAACTGAAGACCTCACAAACACACAAAACCATTTTGACACAGACAACCGCACACACACACACACACACACACACACACACACACATCAGAAGATCCACGGCAGACCTCACAAACACACGAATCCATCTTGACACAGACAACCGCGCACACACACACACACACACACACACACACACACACACACACACACATCAGAAGATCCACCGCAGACCTCACAAACACACAAAACCCTCTTGACACAGACAACCGCACACACACACACACACACACACACACACACACACACACACACACATCAGAAGATCCACGGCAGACCTCACAAACACACGAAACCATCTTGACACAGACAACTGCACACACACACACACACACATCAGAAGATCCACCGCAGACCTCACAAACACACAAAACCATCTTGACACAGAAAACCACACACACACACACACACACACACACACACACACACCAGAAGATCCACCGCAGACCTCACAAACACACTGAACCATCTTGACTCACACACACACACACACACACACACAACAGAAGATCCACCGCAGACCTCGCAAACACACAAAACCATCTTGAATCACACACACACACACACACACACACACACACACACACACACACACACAACAGAAGATCCACCGCAGACCTCACAAACACACTGAACCATCTTGACTCACACACACACACACACACACACACACACACACACACACACACACACACACACACACACAACAGAAGATCAACTGATGACCTCACAAACACACAAAACCATCTTGACATAGACAACCGCACACACACACACACACACACATGTCTCAGAAACACAGTCCTCTTGACTCACAGATGATGAAGATGAGGAAGATGATGATAATCTGCTGTTTTCACTTTCTGTGCCTTCCACAAACAAACTCTTCATACTGTTTACAGACATAAACAACATTCAGTCAATGTGCTTAATATATTTAATTGTGTAATAAAGTATGTCAAAGATCAGTACACTTCTCGTTGCTTTTGGAGCTTTTAAATGAAGAAGCTGACATGTACTTCAGGTCTGTGCTTAGACAAAACAAAGTTGCTCTATAATATCACATAAATGTACAGCTTTAAAAGAGCAGTACAATAATAATCTGTGAATACTATAATAACTATATTATAACATTTCAGAAATATATTCTGTAGAATGATGACAGGTGTGTTGTTGAGTTACAACCTCTTCAGCGGCTTCAAGGACCATATTGCTTTTATTAAACAGTTACCACACAAAAAATATTAAAAGTAAACATATATATTAATTTGTATATATCAAGTTTTCATCAAAAAAATCATTAACCGTGTTCTGCTTTAAAAAGTAGTGCGTTCCTGTCACAGCTGTTTGTTAATGTTGCAATGTGGGCTCAATGATACACAGAACCGTTGAGTTTTATTTATCAGGAATAAAACACAGATGCTGACCAATCAGAATCGAGGAAAAGAACTAATTGTTTTATAATAATACATAACTATAATAATACAATGGTCAATGCTTGTGAGGTTATGTCGTTTTACAAGGGGTTCACACAATGACGGAGGATCATGTGATAGTTTTATAATAATTTGACAGTAAGAGATTTCAACAGAAGCACCAAAATAATCTCACAACAATTTACAAACTGTAGAACTAGTGACTTCCTACGAGGTCAATAACATGGGCTATGTTAGTCTATTTAACTTTATACAAAAGTGTAAACAAAGGATAAAACTATGTACAATTATGTCATTAATATTTCATTATACTTTATATAAAATATCTCCATTAAAAGATTGAGCACAAGCTAAGAGTTAATTTACGAAAACAGAGAGCTCAGAAATCAAGAAAATACATCACAACCTAAATAAAGTACAATAAAAACATGATTCTTGAAAAGAAAACCAACACTTAGTTAATGCAGATAAACTCCAGGTAAAGAGATGTTTCAAATACTGCATATGAAGCACAGACAGAATGGACCCGGGAGTTTATCTGATTCGTTTTTCAGAAGTTACTTATGAACCACCTTTTAAAATGTTTCATTATTGTTTTTCTTCGTATAATATGTATAAACTCCCGTGAGATGAAGCTGATGTCAAATAATCAACATATCACGTATTAAAGGTGAATCAGAGCTTTTAAGTGTTGAGCTGAAGTTTAAGTTCATGGTTCATCTAAAATAGATCTGTTCTTATGTCATGGTGTTCTGTCCAGAGGTAGACGTGTCTAAAACACTATTAAACACACACATGTATATCAGAGATGTTTCAGTCTTTATTTAGGCTGAATATCTTCACCGTTCCATCACAGAGTTAATGTTCAACATGTCTTGTGTTGGGAATGAATGAAGGATTGTTTTGTGATGGTGTTGGGTATATGATGGTGGCGTTGGAGTTTGCTTTAGGTGTCAGACCACCATTACTACGCTGAAAGTAGTTGCTTAATGCTTCGGATAAGTGAGCCGAGTTTACAGCTGTGTTTTCTTCCTCTCCTTCAGGACATCTGTCTCTCTGCATCACCACATATCTCTCTTCGTCCGGCCGTCTGTAAATCTCTCTGCGAGAACCTCGATTCCAGACCTCTGCGTCTGCAGCCGGCCCGGAGCTCATGGACGGAGGAGGAGAACACTGATCCCGGTGAAGGCCGGAATCCTGAAAAATATCAGTCCAATCCTTTAAATTCCGATTCAAATACAGAATTTCATCAAGATGCAAATAATACACTCTTAAAATGAAAGGTGCGCATTAGAAAAGCATCTCTTCCATTGAGAACCTTTAACAGAATATTTTTGGCTTACAAAAGATTATTTTGAAAAATAAGGAAATTGGTTCTTTATGTAACAAATTGCAATTTAAACATCTGTAAAAAACTCTCTGAATAAAGAAAAATTCTCAAATTTAAACTTGCGTGATGCGTTTTGTTTCTGAATTAGTTTACACTGTTCGTGTTATTGATATTCACATGCATTTTTATTTAATACTCAAATATATATTGAATTTTAAAATTGTGAAATTAATATGGTTTAAATTAAGCACATATAAGAAAAACATTTAAGTAAATTCAAATATTTCTATTAGAATTTACCAAAAATTTTGAGAAAATATTATATATATATATATTTTCATAAAGTGTAAATGCATTTATCTTTTCATTAAATAAACGTATTAAATAAAGTAAATTTTAGGGAAATTATTGTTGGTCAGCAGAAGCACAAGCCCTCCTCATGTAAAGACTGACAAGGTAAAGACCGGCGACTCTATCTGTACCACTCCACTCAGCAGGGACACCGACGGAGCACTTGAGTATCATTTTTTATTTTCGATTTTTTAACACTTATTGCCTTATTTGTTTAAAGTACTTACATTACTGACCTAGCTCTCACCTCTATTGTTATTCTTCATTGTTCTTCTCATTACCTGTCCTCTTTTACTCTGAACTAAACCATGTGTTACAAAACTCTCTCTTACAATCTTAAACCGTTTGGGTCACGTCATAGGATATGCAACGCTGAAAACCTGCCTGCCATTACTACATCAGCTTCTTCTTCACTCACTATTCCTAATGGGTAATGGAGCTACCCATCTGCATTCAACAAAGCTGATTTTATTCCTGCCATGGCTAAACATTCTGGTCTCTCTGTTTTAGCACTCACTGAAACCTGGATCAAACCTGAGGACAGTGCCACAGCGACTTCCCTCACTACTAGCTACACCTTCTCCCACACCCCACGCACATCTGCTAGAGAAGGGAAACCGGTCTGCTCATTCCCACCGAATGGAGGTTTAAAACGCTTGCACCTTTGGCTGACAGCACCTCATTTGAATCACACGTATCTATTACTCATCCACTCAAAATCCTCTTTGTAGTCATCTATCACCCCCCAGGTCAGCTTGGACATTTCTTGGAGAAGTTGGATGTTCTCCTGATCCTTGGACACTTCAACATCCACCTGGAGAAACCTTCAGCTGCTGACTTGCATAACCTCACCACAGCGTTTGACCTCAGGTGTCTGCCCATGTCTCCGACATACAAGTCCTTTACACCCTCTTACTCGCTTTTACCCTTCAGGCGCAACCTACGCACACTCTCTCCTCTCACCCTGTCCTCTGCCGTTTCCTCTTTGCTATCTCCTCCTGACCAGTTTGCTCTACTTAACTTAACACTGACAGCGCCACTCACTCACTCTCTATCGTCTAAACGAATATCCTGCTTAGACCATTTATGCCCACTTACATCTCAACCAGCCCGTGCCAACCCTTCGACACCTTGGGTCTCTAATGTCCTCAGGCAATACAGATGCCCCTGCAGATCTCTCTCTCTATCAGTTTCTTCTTTCTTCTTTTCTGCGGATGTCTCAGCCACTAAGACTCAGATTTACCATGTGAAAGTAAACAGCTCACCATACTCTCGGACTCTCTAAGACCTTCTCTGCTCTACTCTGTCCACCCATCCCTCAGCCCCTTTGGACCTAACGGATGATCTTTCTTTGTGAAGGGAACCATAGCTATCAGCAGTCAGTCCTTGGCTCCGCCTTCGCTGGACCATACTCCGGCTCCTCTGACCGCCTCTCTCCACTTTTTCTCTCCGTTTATTGAGGAGGACGTTGCGAGAATCATCAGTTTTAACCTATCTGCTGCTTTTGATACCGTTAACCACAGCTTTCTCCTTTCAACTCTCAAGGCGATGGGTGTCTCTGTCACGGCTCTCAACTGGTTCCAATCGCACCTCTCAGGTAGATCCTTCAGGTTATCATTGGGAGGTTGAGCTTGGGAACCGCAACATCCTGGCCCCGGAGTACCTGATGGCTCAGTTCTCAGTTGTGGCTTTGGGGCAGTCGTGGCCTGGTGGTTCAAGTCTTGGACTGGTGATCCGAAGGTTGCTGGTTCGAGACTCGGAACCAGCGGGAAAAAAACACGACTGAGGTGAGACCCTTGAGCAAGCCACCGTCCCCCCCACTGCTCCCTGGGCGCTCAGCATGGCTGCCCACTGCTCCGGGTGTGTGTTCACAGTGTGTGTGTGTTCACTTACTGGATGTTTTAAACGCAGAGCACAAATTCCAAGTATGGAACACCATACTTGGCAATACGTCCCTTCACTTCACTACAGTGTGTGCCATGACCTTCATTTAACCTCGTCGTGGCACTCGTTCACCTATTGTTGTCTCTGCTATTTACCTCTGCGTCTGCTAAATGCCGAAATGTAAATGTAAATGTAACTGTGCAGTTTTATATGTTCCAATTCCATTTTTTATTTTACATAAGTGATTATATAATTTTTAGACTGAAACTGAGATGATTTATTTTCAAAAAATTGCTGCTGTTGTGTCTATGATTCTACTTGTTAAAGTAAAATTTAATAGAAAGTGTTAACACAACTTTTAACTCACTATACTGAAAAATACTTCATTATACTTTAAATGACAAGTAAAGAGTTCATTTGAAATAACCGATAACTCAAGGATAAAACAGCGCAACAAGCACAAGAAAACAAGATTTTGAAAAAGAAACTCACAAATCTTCAAGTAGATATTCAAATACTGCACATAAATGAAACACACAAATAATTGACTAAACATTGTGTTTTACAGTTAAAAAGTTTTGAAAAGTTAACAAAAAGAAAACTTGTGGTCATCTGGACATTCTGCATGTTGTCTGTGTTTGACTGAAGCACACACACACACACACACATACACACACACACACACACACACACACACAGATTCTTACCAAAGACATGTTACTGTTCTTCACAAATGACTCGACTCTTCGTATTCGTTCTTTTCTCTCTTCTTCAGACTCTCTCAGTTTCTTGCTGGCTCTCTCCGGTCGGTATTGTGTGCCGATGGCAGGACGTCCAAGACTGTCGTACTCAATCTCTCGCCCTCTCACATCACTTACTGTGGAGTGATCCTAATCACACACAAACACACACACACACACACACACACACACACACACACACACACACACACACAGATGCAGTGAGACACTTGCTTTACTCTGATCAGAAGATGATAGACAGATCATGTACTGTAGCCCTCTGGTTAGAGTTTAGCAATGCCAGAGTCAGTTTGGTCCTAGAGATTGCACATGCTTAGAAATAAATGTACAGTATAAAGAAACGTAAGTCTGTTGAATCAGAGCATCTGCCACATAAATAAATGTAAATTTACCTCCACTGATAAAACGCTGTGTCTCATCACTCCATCCAGAGTCATCAATGATCGCTCTTCAGGCTAACAAACAACACAAAATCAACAACAACAACAACAACAACAACAACAACAACAACAACAACAACAACAACAACAACAACCAAAGGTAAACATCAACATTGACAAAATCAATCTAGAATTGATAAAGAGAATGAGCAAGTGTGCTTTTAGTATATTTTCAGTTTTCTTTTTATGCACTTTTAAGAAAAAAGCTTGTGTGTGTGTGTGTGTGTGTGTGTGTGTGTGTGTGTGTGTGTGTGTGTGTGTGTGTGTGTGTGTGTGTGTGTGTGTGTGTGTGTGTGTGTGTCGGTGAGTGTGTGTGTGTGTGTGTGTGTCGGTGTGTGTGTGTGTGTGTGTGTCGGTG
>CM065654.1:857795-860295 GCA_033220385.1 Triplophysa yarkandensis
TTAGACTAGAGAAAAGAAACCGGGGCGAGAATGAAACATGACAAGAAGATGTGAAGATGTGAGATTTTACTGTGTCATGAGACCCAGAAGGAGAAGAACAGCTGCAAGATACACAAAATATCTGATCTGAATGAACAGCTTCAGAAACTTGTATACATGATACATGTTTGGCAACATTTATCGGAATATAATATAAGGAAGGAAGTGTTCTGAAAAGTGCTCCCTTAAAAGTGTAACAAACAATGTGTCAATTCTTTATTGAGACACGGGTGTTGTGTGGTCCATCAGCTGTACTTAAAAATGTTTTGTCCCTGATATAAAATCTGATGATGATGTGATACCTGCTCCAGGTGATGTTATGAGGTTGTGGGTTTCCTTTAACAGCACATGTGAGTTCTGCTCCTGTTTGTCCAGACTTCCATAAACCAGAGGGTTCAATCACTGCATCTGGTGGATCTAAAACACACAACACATAAACATACATATAACAAACACAACACACACACACACACACACACACACACACACACACACACACACACACACACACACACACACACACACACACACACACACACACACACACACAGAACACACACACACACACACACTTCTGATTGATGAAGAGCACTCACAGTGCACAATGATGTTATTTCTGATTCTCTTGGGTTGATCTAGAGCCGGATGCCACACCAGACAGTCCAGCCGACGGCCGTTCATGCTGCGTAATGGGTGAAGAGAGAACTGCACCGTCACCACACCGTCCTCTCCACTTCGGTTCTGGGACTGGCCGGGAACATCCGTGTCCCAGGAGAGACGAGGAGGAGGATGACCAACAGAGCGACAGGAAGCGGCCGTGCGGAACGTCTGACCTTCCTGAAGGATGACCGGATCCAGAGAAGAGATGGGCAGAACTGTGTAAGGAAACATCAGGACATTAATGAGAGCACAGAAGTTAATGTAATAAATCTAGAGATGAATCCTGATCTTACTCCAGACAGTCACACTGATTTGTCTTTCAAAGTTTCCGGACGGGAATGTTGTGATGTGACAGTTGTATACGGCCTGATCTGTTTTCTTTGTGTTCAGAATCAACAGCGTCGAGTCCACAGTCGGTTCAGAACTCTCAAACTGAACACGATTGATAAAATCCTGAGATGCTGAAACAAACAAACACGCTTTCACATCATATTACGTCTCATGACATCAGTGTCTCTGGTCAAATGAACTGTGGTTTTACTATAGTTAAAGTATAGTTCACAGATTACAAATACTACGATCAAACTACAGCTACTGTAATAAAACCCTGGTCTACTGTACTCACTAGAGTTTAATCATAAAATACAAAACATATGAAGGAAAACTGCAATTCCACCAAAGTACACAACATGAATATATTAAAGTAAAAATTAAAGAATTGTAAGTTGTCTTTGATGGCTGAGATTCCTGTCAGTCACAGAACACCACTGGGATATCACATTTAAAGAAGCGTGATCGTGTTTGACTTGAATGAAATTCTATCACAATATTCTTTTATCAGAAGCTTCAGATTCAGATCTAATCTCATGTTTGTTTTATTTCTGCTGGACATCAGTGAGATTCTTAAGTTATGTACACACACACACACACACACACACACACACACACACACACACACACACACACACACACACACACACACACACACACACACATACACACACACACACACACACTGAACACACACACACACACACACACAGACACACACACACACACACACACACAGACACACACACACACACACACACACACACACACACACACACACACACACACACACACACACACACACACACACACACACACACACACACACACACACACACACTGAACACACACACACACACACAGACACACACACACACACACACACACACACACACACAGACACACACACACACACACACACACACACACACACACACACACACACACACACACACACACACACACACACACACACACACACACACACACACACACACACACACACACCTTTGGGTCCTTCAGTGAAGTGTCCTATAATGATTTGTTCTCTCTCTCCTCCAGGTTTCTGTCTGGACCATGTAACCTGCACCACTCTCTCCTCCCCCTGTACACTGAAGCGACAGGGTAGTCGAGTCTGTGTGTCTATATATGAGCGCAGGTTTAATGAAGGAGAGGGCTCGATGAATTCACCATCTACACACACTGACAACACAAAAACCCACACACAGTTAACAACATCTGACATATCTATCACTGACTGTGTTTATCGATGGAAGAGTCGAGGTCAAGCAGAGTAAATGTGTGTGAGATGTTGAGTTAATGATAAACTGACACAAACACACACACACTTTCTCACGCTCTGATTAAAGTATGGAAAACACTACAACACTGTCTGCTGAGCTATACACTCGCAGAATACAGATGAGTTCAGGACAAATGTATTGTGTGTAGTTGTGTACACACACTTAAC
>CM065654.1:865295-897954 GCA_033220385.1 Triplophysa yarkandensis
GTTTGTAAATAAGTTTGTGAATAAGTTTGTAAATAAGTTTGTAAATAAGTTTGTAAATAAGTTTGTGAATAAGTTTGGAAATAAGTTTGTGAATAAGTTTGTAAATAAGTTTGTAAATAAGTTTGGAAATAAGTTTGGAAATAAGTTTCTTGATCAACCGAACAAAGATAAACAATTAGAAACATGGAAACAAAAATGATGGTATAATTCTAATGTTTAGAAATAAAACTCAACAGTTTTTCAACTTCACCAATTATGAATGTGCTGTGGTTTAGTTTTGCACAACTTTATTCTGCAGGAAACTGTTTGTGTGGGCGGAGTTTACTAAAGTTTACTCTCATTGGTAAGAGAGATTTGAATTGACAGCTCCTGGTCTGGACTTCAGTGGAGCTCCAGAACTGCACAAATGACTGATCTGAGAACACCCACTGGCTCTTTTTCCCATGATTCTGAGCTTTTGTGTACCTGTCGAGGTCAGATGAATGAACTCAAACATCCTGATGCTCCAGGAACAACAATGAAAACCAATCAGATTTCAGCTTTAGTTCACAATGATATCATCAGATAACCTTTTCTTTTATTATACATTCAATAATTTTTAAAGGTAAGAAAATGTTATAAGATTGTAGTTCTAGGGGGGGGGAATGAATAGATTTGACAGATTTTGTCTGTGGCTGCTGTGGTTGCACATTGTTGCATCATAGTTTAATCTTCAGTTGTGAAATAAAATTTGAGATTATCTGGTTTGGTTGTTTCATTTCATTTATTGTATATTTGTAACACTTGGTCTCTTAAAAGATACAAATATATACACACATTCATGCACAAAACTTTATTTATATTAAAATGGTTCTATAGACAATAAAATTGGATTAAGATTTTCTGGAAACTTGAATGGCATAACTTTAGGAACTCATATAAGAAGACAAATTATTTTATGTGAGATATTTTACAGACAATTAGATAACGGAAGAAAGTGTGCATGCATTTTCGACTCAATTTAAAGTAGTTTAAAAAAAATAGTGTAGATTTGACAGAATAAGGGTTTTGTGTTAGGCTATGGGTTTTTTCTTAAAGTCATGAAGAGTTTCATAAGGATCCTGATCTTGACGGCCCAAACCCTGAAAAAACCCACAAAAATAAACACATGAGATTGTGTTTGAACTGCAGTAAAACTGAGGATATGAAGAATATTATACTCAAGATTACCGCATAGATCCCTCCGTCTTGCTTCTAATGAAGACAAAATAAACAATAATCCATAAAAAACACAAAAAACCGGCAAGACAACATTTCTTAGAGGTGGTTACTCAACACTTGAGGTCTGTATACTCTTCTACATTACTAACACAAACTAATTCCTCTTTCACTTCTTCTTTCTTCATCTCCTCTAAGTTCAGTTTATTTTTCGATCTGTCAGAGAATCTCAAAGTGTCAAACATACATTCTGTACGTGAAATGATCTGCATAAAACTTCTGATGTGCTCTTCATCAAATAAAGAAACATTTCATTCTTTAAATGATGTGTGTTTTAATAGATTACACACACACACACACACACACACACACACACACACACACACACACACACACACACACACACACACACACACACACACACACACACACACACACACACACACACTCACCTCTGATAAAGTCTTTTTAGCCAGCTGCATCTGTGAATAAATATAAACTGATTTATGAATTTCAAACTTTCTCATTCAGACATAATGAAGCCAAATAAACACAATTGTCATTGATTGTCACTGATCAAACACATGCTCTATCCTCTATAAACTCCATAAGGAGAACTTTTAACTCTATGTTTTAAGTTTTTAGACCGGGTGTGTTCAAATACACATTCATGTTGCTTAGTTCCTGTTTAATGAGGATTTACTCATAAAGCAATGACAATTTGACATTATTGCTGAACTAAAATAACATTAATAAGTAATGTAATAGAACTAATGTAATGAATCTGTTCGAATGAATTCTGTTTTGCCTATTTGTGAAGAAATTAAATTATTTAAGTATAAAGTTTTATTTTTAAGTTGTATAAAATTTTATATATACATTTTTCGTAAATACAATATCAGATTATAGACATGAAGTCTTACCCTTAATCTACAGTACAGAACAGTCAACACCATACCATAGATAATCAGAATTCCATCCAGAATATAACACAAACCGCTGTCCTGTTGTGCAGCTTAAACAAAATAAGAACAAAATCTTTACAAGAAAACAAAGTATGTTCTCAACCAATTATATTCACTTTGAAAAGATAAATAAGATATTTTACATAATAATAAAGGCAAAAAATGATTTAGATCAAACAATGAATGTTTAAATACAACATTAAAAACATTGAATAATTCGAATGAAATAAGAAACAACGGTGTTAAGATATGCAGCAGAAAACAGCTGTCTATAAAAAGCTGCCGACTCTGTTTATGTTTCATTTGACCCTTTAAAATTCGATTTGATTTATTTCACACAAAATCTGAATATATAAAGCAAGAGTTCTCATTTGATTCTGAATAACAACAATAATCTTACCAACACCCTCAGTTTTTAACAGAAGAATCAAACTCGTTCCCAGTAGATTCATTTTTCATAAAAAACCCAACGTGTTTGAAGAGAGAGATGAGTGAGGTTTGGAGAGTAAGACACAACTCAGAAAACTGTGTCAAACAATCAGCTCAGCAACGTACAAATACAAGAATTTCTCTCCTGGCTAAAACCAGCATTCATTTATAACCTCTTATACACATCAACCAAACACTGGCCACTTCCTGTTTCACAACACAACACAACACAACCCAACACATGACAACACAACCCAACACAACCCAACACAACACAACACAACACAACACCACACAACCAAACACAACACAACACAACACAACACAACACATCTCAAGGTAGTGAGGTATCATTTGGTAGACCTGAATGGAAAAAAACCCACTTTAAATGTGAATCCCTTAGCACAAACACATTATAACCACATTCAGGATCTTTTAAATATTTTATTCTAATGATAAATCAAAAGTAATGACAGGCTCTGATCTTTAGTTTCATGTCCTAAACTTCCTTCTTTTCTTTGGATTCCTTTCTGCGTGACGGTTTAAGATTTCCTGCAGAGCTGCAGAAGTAATATCAGAAATATTACTGACTGCCTTTACAAATGTTGAGTCATTTCCTATCGCTTAACTAAACACACAAAGACACACACAGACAGACACAGCGAGACGCACAGAAACACACAAAGACACACAGTCACACTCAGACTCAGACAGACAGACAGACAGACAGACAGACTGATAGACAGACAGACAGACACACACACACACACACACACACATACACACACACACACACACACACACACACACACACACACACACACACACACACACACACACACACACACACACACACACACACACACACACACACACAGAGAGATTTACAGAAGGACATAATGACACATACAGACATGACATCATTGGAATCTGTCATTCGAAAACATGGCTTGTCCTCTTACTTTTATGCAGATGACACGCAACTCCAACTTGCGTTTCACACTGAAGATCATACGATTGGGGCCCGAGTCTCAGCATGCCTAAGCGACACTTTGTTCTTGATGAAGAACCATCACCTACAGCTTAACCTTCCAGAAACTGAACTTCATGTCTTCCCGCCAATCCAAAGACCCATCACGACCTCTCTATCCAACTAGGATCATCAACCATTATGCCCTCCAGGACTGCTTGAAACTTAGGAGTAACAATCCATGATCAGCTTAACTTGACGGATCATGTTGCCACCACTGTCAGATCCTGCAGATTCATGCTCTTCAACATTAGGAAGATCAGACCTTTCCTCACGGAACATGCTTCACAAATGCTGGTTCTGGCTCTGGTCCGGTCCAGGCTGGACTACTGCAATGCTCTGCTTGCTGGACTCTCTATGTGCACAACAAAACCTTTGAAGATAAAACAGAATGCGGAGGCAAGAGTGGTGATCAAGGAACCTAAAAGGACCCATGTCACATCTCTCTTCATTAAACTACATTGGCTTCCCATAGCAGCTGCACTGTAAAAAAGAGTTGTAAAAAACAGCCAAAATCTGACTGTAACATACATACTGTTTTCCACTAAAACTGTAATGTACTGTAGAAAACAATGCATTCTGGGCAATATTTTGCTGTTTAAGAAATTTCAGTTAATTTACAGCCATTTTTTAACAGTACTCTACTGTATTTAAGTAAAAACTTTTGTAACTTCTCTCTCTGTGTAACTTGGTAACATTGTTGTAGCACTTGTTCACCTATTGTTGTATCGGCTATTTACCGCTTCATTGTCTCCTCGACTATTGTAAGTCGCTTTGGATAAAAGCGTCTGCTAAATGACTAAATGTAAATGTAAATTTAAGTAATACTGTTTTTGACTGTTTGCATTGCATTGTGGGCTGTGTTAAATACAGTACAATGCAGTTTTATATATATATATATGTTTTTTAATTGGATGTACAAGTGCGAGTAAAAGTTTGGTTAAAGTGTTTGCAATTGTCAAGCATCCAAAATTATTTTCGGTCAGGTATTTCTGATGACAATTTTTTTTCCCGAAGAAGAAACATGTTTCAAACGACATCTGCTTAACTTTGCCATTCGTCATCTAAAGTCATTCAACGGCATCTGCATGTGAACCTACACGGTAATTAAACGCATTTTCTCATATTCCTCACCAGTATTTTATTCAGGTAGTATTACCAGAAGTAATGTTATGACATCGATGCTGAGAAAACTGTGAGTTAGTGAGCGTATGATTTTAAAATGGCCCTTCAGTGCTGAAATGTGAATAGATGAATTATAAAACGTCTCTTAACGGTAAAATGTGTGAATAATTCATACATAAACACGCAGACGCCTGGTTTTATGAAGTTTGTTTTAGATGATCTCTAAACTAAGACTGTTGCTCGTTTTTGAAAACTGGCCAGTTAACAAACTATCGATCGTTGTGGCTTCCAATTCCACAAAAAATCACTGAACAAACTAAACAAACATGGTGTATGAAATGTCGATTTATTTAATGTTAGTTTAAAGGTGGCATATGTTTAAAAGGAAAATAGTTTTTCGTGTTTAATATCTACAGCAAACACATCTTATCTGAAAACTTGATTTGCGATTAGACATTTATTACGAAGAAAATCCGCTTTTATATTTGTCTTCTTTCTGACATATTTAAGTTGACTTATCTAAGGATGTTTAGTGTGAACACTTATTCAAAATGTTGATGACGTGGAATTGACAGCCTTAAGCAATTGTGTGAAATTGAGAGCAAAAATGTTCTAGCAAACCTTGGACAAACCTTCTGTAAGGTCACATTGTGCCCGCTGATCTATATTCATCTTTATAGATCTGTGGATTTGCCAGTATGATGTCGTCTAGTGACATTTAACTCCTTTCAATTGAAAGCAACTCTGCTGAAAGGTATAAAAAAGAGTTAGTGTTGTGAAAAATGAGTTGACTTGCAGGAAGTGTTTTGGTCGTCAACACTATCAGCAATCTCCTTGTTATCTGAGTTGTACTGTACATTGATAATTCTACAGTTATTTGGATCAAATGTTTTGTTTGCTGATGTTTTACAGAGATAACAGTTGGAATACCTCGGGAGACAACGTGCAGCCTGTAGTATGGATAAGTAGGTGTAAAATGACAAAGTCATTCACCAAGGACTAGAACTCTTTTGAAAGGTACACAAACCTCCTCGCCGGAATGTTTCAGAAAGTGCGGAAAAAATGTTGAACAAATGTTTTAGTTTTTGTTTTCAAAATGTTTTTCACTTAAAAGTTTTACTATATTTGTTGCGTAGATCCAAGACTGTTCCTAAATGTTTAATATGTTTGACTTCAGGATGTCATGTTTATAATTTATTTTGTTATGTTCCTGTCTGTTATTTGTTTATTTATTTTTTATTGCCATTGTTTTTATTTTTAAGTTTTTGTTTGTTAGCCAAAATCTGTTTTCACTGGCATTTTTTTATTTAGTTTTGAATACTTGTTAAATGTTGCTTTCTTTTAAATAAAACTTTATTTTCATTTATATCATTTAAGTGTTTGCTTGTTTAGATCTTTCGATATAAATGTATATATTTCAGTATAAGTAGATGTCTGTAGTCCCAAGAATAATGTTTAACTAAAAATCCAATTACAGTATCATTGGTTATTTTATTTTCTCTTTATTAAGGCATAAAAGAACACTAGATTTAAAATCAATAAATTTTTTTAAATTAAATAAGTAATGAATCTTCAGCCCAATTATTTCTATCCATTTTATGCCTTTGTACAACAAAGATTAAATTTAAAGTAACTATAATGATGTTGTAAATTGAAATAATCACAGAAATATTCTGTATTTAATTTTGACAGAATATGAATACTGTAGAATTACAGTAGATTGCTGTGCCACACAAAAAACAGAATTATACTGTATTTCATTTTTACGGTAATAAACTGTCAAATAAGTTCACAGTACTAATACTGTAAACTTACAGTAGATTGCTGGCAACATTACAGTTTTTTACGGAATTTTTTTACAGTGTGGCATTGATTTCAAATCTCTCCTTATCTCCTACAGGACCACCACAGGTTCAGCACCCAGATATCTTCACTCACTGATCCACAGGTTTATGTCCTCCAGATCTCTGGCTCTGCTAACGAACAACGTCTTGTGGTGTCATCTGAAAATGATAAGAAATCTCTCTCTCGCATCTTCTCTGCATCGGTTCCTCGATGGTGGAACGATCTGCCTCTTACATCACGCTTGGCAGACTCGGTCTCTATCTTTGGAAAACATCCAAAATCTCACCTCCTCCGTCTACACATCACACACTATGAAAACCTAAAAAAATTTAATAAAAAAAAAAACTTTTCCCTGCCCCACAGGTTTTTTCTTGCTTTGTGTAACTCGGTAACATTGTTGTAGCACTTGTTCACCTATTGTTGTATCGGCTATTTACCGCTTCATTGTCTCCTCGACTATTGTAAGTCGCTTTGGATAAAAGCGTCTGCTAAATGACTAAATGTAAATGTAGACTATTTCAAGCTAAAGCATCAAGCTCCTAAAATTAAAACTAATAGTGTAATATCTATGAAAACATCATGCAAATATATACAAATAACTCACAATACTGTTTGCTTTGTTTAGAGAGGGTTATTTAATAAAAACGGATGTTTGATTGATATTAAATAGAATGCACAAAAAAGGAAATATTCTGTTTTCGCAAATGAACTTTTCATATGATGTTCTTGAAGATGATTTTCTATACATTTAAATTATAGTGTCCAGTTAGATTTCTGTCATCATTTATACATTTAACACAATTATGACCAAGTTACATGAAATTGTCATAAAATGATCGACTGTTGGTTTTGGGGTGAGGTAAAAGATTTAACTGCCTACAAACTACATTAGCAGTGAAATAAAAACCTTTGGAAAAGAAGTCACATTTATTCAGTTTCTCAAGGCATCAATTTCTCAAAAAAAATGACATCATTGATCAAAAACTTTTTTCATTCATCTGCCATCAACAAAATGATGCTGGGTATCATTAATCATTTAAAGCTCCAAAACAATTATCTGGAACAATGATGAGAAAGGAAGGTTAGTGTTAGGAAATTTACTGTGTTTTCAACATCTCGCTCAGATCAATCTGAAGGAACCAGATTACATTAACAAACTAAAACATTAACCTCAGACACACAAAACTATTGCACATACTGCAAACAGGTAAATGCACACACTTGCACGCATACGCACGCACGCACACTGACACATACACATGAGTACACACAACCGCACAAACACACTCAACACTCATCAAATTATTCTGAAACACTAAACACTTAAAATCAACATTTTCGGCATGTGTGACACCCATAACAATTTCAGAAGTCATCTGCAGTTATAAAAACCATAACAAAAGAATATGAACAACAGACCAGATGGTTTTGACCAGACCGGTAAAGACCAAAACAACCCCTCATGTGGTTTTGTGTTAGGTTTGATCTGTGAGCTCTTGAACTCAAGAGTATTTGTGAGACTGTCTCTGTTAAAGGGGAATGGAGGACTTTGGTTGACTTTAGTAGGTTGTTGTGGGGGTTTCGCGGGCGGAGCTAAACAAAAGCTCCGCCTTCGAGCTAATGAAGTATGTCACCAGCAGAGACAAGAGCAAGACGGCCACACCAACCCCCAGAGTTAACATCTGTCAGGAATGAAGAGAGATAATGTTATAAACAGCACATGTTATGTGTAGTGTTACCGCAGTAAAGAGTTTGTGTTACCTCCAGCTCTCGACTGGCCACCAGAAAGATTCGAGCTTTAATGCTCTTCCAGCGAGACTCTGTCCATGTGGAATAATCTTTAGAGCCGTACTCAAGCAGTTCAAATGCAGGTGAGATAGCCTTAGACAGGCGGACAGACGCTCTCACACAGTACGGGTCTGCGGTGCTGTTGACTGATGACGGACCCGACACCCAGAAATAAGAGAACATCTGAGAGGAATAAAAGAAGACGATCAGAGCATGTGTCATAAAGTGTCATTAGATCTGAATGGTATATCATGAAGGATTTTCTCACATCTTTGCTCTCCGTGCTGATGTCACTGGGGTTCTGACACTCCGTCTCTGTCAGGTTGGTCACGGTTCCTGTAAGGTTTGCCAGAATATACTGCACAAAACGTGTCACACTGTGAACTGGACCTTGGATCCTTGGAGCCAGACCGACGTAGAACTGAGGAGGACCAGAACCTTCACACAATACAACAACAATCCGAATCAAAACATGCTTTATTGTCAGGTGTGCTAAAACACACTAGGAATTTGTCTTGGTGCAGAAGCTTCCAGTACACAATATAAGGTGACAGGACAAGTAACAAGCAACATAGGAAACAAAAAGTAATAAAATGTATAAATATGCAAGATATCGTGTGATAGTTTCTGTTCTTTCAAACTCTCTGAATCATGAAGAATTTCCAGAATGATCAAAACAGAAAACGTCAGACTGAGGCCATTCAGGACTAAATTTGATGTCATATCTGTGTGTGAACAGAAGTGGATTAAAGGATTCTGACCTAACAGGGAACTATCTTTCTTTATGACTTCTGGAGGTAGCAAAGACCTGAACCAGCTGTTATTCTTCTGAACCAGAAAACCATAGAGCAACTGATTAACCTGAGAGAGAAACACCAGTTAGTAAATTAGAATATATACTTATATATATGTGCATGTGTTTGCATGTTCTCTGGTCATGTGACTCACAGTCTTGGGGTCCGCGGTGATGTTATTCAATTCACTGTCTTTTCCTCCGGCCTGCAAGTAAAGCGAGCGTGCGACTAATGTGGCCACATCAGCAAGAGACTGAAATAACAAACCAAGATAACAACACTTTGAGCAAAGCATTCTAGGATTGACATCATATGAAGTCTGGTTAAGTTGGAGATTTGTTTGTCAATGATAAATAGGCACAAATATTAACTTTAATGCAACAAGTCATGTAATAGAAAATAGATGATGGTCTAAAGGAATCATGAGTAGAAATCAGAATGATCAGCTGACACACAGGCAAAATAGCAACAGATGTGTTGTGGTACCTTCGCCGTGTCGGTCTCATACTGCATCTGCTCGTCTGGACTCAGACCAGACGGATATGTCACATTCAGATTTTCAGCTGTGTCATATATACTCTCGTAGTATCTGTTAAGAAACATCAGTCAGCTCATCTGATCAGTAATCAAGAGTTATTTCATGTGTGATGTCACACCTGTTGGTGAAAGCTGATTGGTGGTCTGTCAGAACGAGTCCTGGGATTGGTTTTGCACGCAGGAAGCGGTGGAATGAGGACGGAGGTAAAGCTTGAGTGACATTAGGCTCAGCCAATGAGAGATTCAGTTGAGCTGCGACTGATTTCATGCGCATGACAAGATCTGACACCTGAGAGAGAGAGAGAGAGAGAGAGAGAGAGAGAGAGAGACCAGAGAGAGAGAGAGAGAGAGAGAGAGAGAGAGACCAGAGAGAGAGAGAGAGAGACCAGAGAGAGAGACCAGAGAGACCAGAGAGAGAGACCAGAGAGAGAGAGACCAGAGAGAGAGAGACAGAGAGAGAGAGACCAGAGAGAGAGACAGAGAGACAGAGAGAGACAGAGAGAGAGAGACCAGAGAGAGAGAGAGAGAGAGAGAGAGAGTGAGAGAGATGTGGAAGGGATCCTGAATTTGCCGGACATGCACAGAAACACACAGTTTATGTTTTGTTTACACCCACATCAGGACCCACACTGCCGTTGCTGCGGGACACAGGGTCAGAGTGCATCCATAAGTCCCGCCCACTTCGCAGCCCCACCTACACACAACAGGAAGTGCTGTGAATTCACTGACACATCATTTGGAACTATGTTTTTGATATATCACACACCTGACCGATCTCTAGCATGGAGTGCACATTTTTCAAGTCCATAACAAACTCATTTCTCTGCATGTCATACACCATCTTAGAGCTGCCAATGTAGTCGAAGGCCTCCTGTTACACACAATCAGATCTTTTAACGAACCCAACTACATAATGAATTAAAGAGAGAATCATGCATCTCACCCCCTGGAAGAAAGTGAAGAAGATCTGTCGAAGAGGCGGAGCTGCTTGAGTGACAGGAAACAGAGCTTGAATGGCAGCCAACAGGGTGACAATACCAGAAACGGTCCCCTCGGCCGCTGGAGCCTCTTCCCAGAAAAAAGATCTTCCGTCCAACTGAAGAAAAAAGCAAAACTGAGGTAAATAACGCAGCACATGCAAGTAAAGGACATGAGAAATTGTACTAACATTGCTCTTTTTTTATACGTGAGAAATTAATATTTTAATTAAAGCACAAGATGTGTTTGTGTAAATCACAGAAGAGCACACATGTGGAGTCAGAATGACATGTGATAGATGTGACAAGTGATGTTTGCTCACTCTGGTGGCAGCTATGACAAAGCTCTGGTTCTGGATGTGACCTTTAGCGCTGTAATTGAGGGGTTGTGTGGACGTCCATACGTTAAAATCATTCAAGGGGTCACAAAGAACTTCTAATAGAAAACAAAAAGAATGAAGTAATAAACAGGTACCTAATTACACAAACCAAACCCTGTGTGCGTGTGTGCGCGCGCGTGTGTGTGTGTGTACCTGGGTTGATGCTGAATCTGTTTTGGAGATCAGTGCGTCTCATGCAGGTGACAGTGTTGGTCACAGCGAGCATGTGTGAGAAGAGCTGCATGGCACACAGAGGATACTGAGGAGCGCTTCCATTCACACGTGAGTTATGATCCTCATAACACTATAACACAAACAAACCTTAAGATCATATAAACTCACACCACACACATTTATGTCCAGTAAGACACACACCTTACGGATGACCTCTGTCTGATTCTCATCTTTCAGAGCAAACACAGGAAAACCAAAGTCTTCATAAGAAAGACCGTTCCCGAGAGGATTCCACGTGGTCATGTTACAGTCTGCATACGCTGGACCATATTTCGATGTATACACACCTGACATACACATAATTATATTATTATATGAATTATACATCTATTAGATTATTCATGTTTTATTTGTGTTTTCACAAACACCTGAGTTCTGGTTGGGACAGGTTGTGTGAGGTGAGAATCCTTCAACTGGGCCTGTCTTTGACACAATAACAGCGACTCCGGCCACTCTGGATGAGTTCTTCATTCTTAACATGACAGATCTATAGGGAAACACGCCAGTTCAGACACACACACTTAATCACACACAAACACATACAGATGTTAAAGTACCGGTTAAAGAAGGCTGCTTCCATGACAACCATGTATGGAGGATGTGGTCCTGTACTGAGTATCCAGTCCAGGTCTGATTCACTCTCCAGTACATGCAGAACACCCGTGTCTCCTGATATAGATGCTGAGAGACAGAGAGAGAGAATCAATCAATCAATCAATCAATCAATCAATCAATACATCACGTGAGGTCATGAGTAATGTCAAGAGCTATAAACCTGGTCAATCAGTATGATCTGTTAAAGGAAGACTTTAAAGGCGGGGTATCACACACAGTTTCTGAGAATTTCAGTTGGGTATATGTAGTGTAGAATTGAGTTCTTCATATCTCCAAAAAGAGTAATGGGGCATTGAGCAAAGAAATCAGAATCAGATTGAGCTTTATTCCCATGTGTGCTTGAACACACAAGGAATTTGTTTAAGTTACAGAACTTCCAGTACACAACGTAAGTGACAAGACAAGAAACAATTAACAAAATAAATATAAATATGTAAGTTGAACACACAGTGGTGGAAATGCAATGTTACAGAAGAACATTCAATCAGATCATATCATCTGAACCACATGTGTGGATGTCTGGAATATTCCTTTAGGTTTACTTAGACAGCGTTCGGGTGAGTCGTGGTCTGCTGGTAAGAGACTTGTAAGCAGAAGGTTTGAATCTCAGTGTCAGCAGATAATAACTGAAGTGTTCTTGAAGACGTCTTAACCCTGTTTACTCTACAGTGATAGATGTACACTATACAATACTGTAAGAGATTGTGGATAAAAGAGTCTGCCAAATGAATAACTGTAATTGTAATTTGAGGTGAATGCTGCACGTGTTCGTGTTATTAAGATATAAAGAATAAATAAATTGGATTGTGAAAATGTTTGATGATAAGTTTTCATCTGAAAGGGACTTACACTGACAGCCGATCTGATGTGTGGAGTTCAGCAGTCGAACACACGGAACCGTTTCATTCACTTTCACATAAATCTTCTGTTCTACTGAACTGCTGCTCACACCTGCACACACACGCACAAGCACAAGCACACGCACAAGCACACACACACACACACACACACACACACACACACACACACACACACACACACACACACACACACACACACACACACAGACACACACACACACACACACACACACACACACACACACACACACACACACACACACACACAGTTAATATCACACAGTGAGCTGAAGACAGATTATTGTGTTATTGGGCGAGTTTGACAATACTGAAAAGCTTTAAAACTATATCAGGTTCTGTATAGCACTACAGTACTACATTAATAATATAATAATAATATAATAATAATAAAATAATAAATAATATAATGATAATAATAATATAATAATAAATAATATAATAATAATAATACAATAATAATATAATATAATAATAAATAATAATATAATATAATAATAAATAATAAATAATATAATAAATAATAATATAATAATAATAAAATAATATAATAATAAATAATATAATAATAATAATAATATAATAATTAATAATATAATAATAAATAATAATATAATAATAAATAATATAATAATAATAATAATAATATAATAATAATTAATAATATAATAATAAATAATATAATAATAAATAATATAATAATAAATAATAATAAATAATATAATAATAAATAATATAATAATAATTAATAATATAATAATAAATAATAATAAATAATATAATAATAAATAATAAGAATATAATAATAATAATAAGAATATAATAATAAATAAAAATATAATAATATTTTAAGAGTCAAAAGGGTTTTCCTAAAAGATCCATTGAGACTGAAATATTTCTCTTTAAGCATGAAAGGTTTAATATAATGTTTAAGAACACAAGAGTGTAATAATCTCTTGAGAATAATAATCACATATATAACTTTAGTTATCATTTAGATTAAACACTGAGAGTAAAATACTCAGTCTGACTTTATATAAATACCTGTTTAATAAACACCACAGAGAGAATAACTGGACTATAAATACTATAAATACTGACACATACTTTCGTGTCATTTTACTGAGAAACTTTTATTCATTATTAATAATTCACTTTGTTTATATGCGCGGCCTGTAAATGTGACCAATATTCTCCTCCAGTGACGTCACAAACTCATATTATCAGATGAAAGGATGACATTAATACTCACATGTGTAGAATAAAGCAGTAAGTATCAGTTTAATCGCGTTTATACACTTAAAATGATCCATATTCTTCATTTAAAGAGCAACATAAACCCGGAACACTGCGTGTTTACTTCCGCTTCCGCTTTCTCCTTCTGCGCGAGAGATCCTTCACCAGCAGCGCGAGACAGCGACATCCGTGGCCTTCATGACGTCATCAGGATGTCGAATAATACTAATGTGAAATGTAACATGCATTTAAAATATAATTATGTCTTTCAATAAAATCTATAAAACATTTGTATTAAATGAAAAACAAAACACTGTTTTTTAATGTATATTAACATTATTAACATTTTTTAATGTTTATTAACATTATTAACATTTTTTAATGTTTATTAACATTATTAACATTTTTTAATGTTTATTAACATTATTAACATTTTTTTAATGTATATTAACATTATTAAATTTTTTTTAAATGTTTATTAACATTATTAACATTTTTTTAATGTTTATTAACATTATTAACATTTTTTTAATGTTTATTAACATTATTAACATTTTTTTAATGTATATTAACATTATTAATTTTTTTTTAAATGTTTATTAACATTATTAACATTTTTTTAATGTTTATTAACATTATTAACATTTTTTTAATGTTTATTAACATTATTAACATTTTTTTAATGTTTATTAACATTATTAACATTTTTTTTAAATGTTTATTAACATTATTAACATTTTTTTAATGTTTATTAACATTATTAACATTTTTTAATGTTTATTAACATTATTAACATTTTTTTTAATGTTTATTAACATTATTAAAATTTTTTAATGTTTATTGACATTATTAAAAATTTTTAAATGTTTATTAACATTATTAACATTTTTTTAATGTTTATTAACATTATTAAAAAAAATTTAATGTTTATTAACATTATTAACATTTTTTAATGTTTATTAACATTATTAAATTTTTTTTAATGTTTATTAACATTATTAACATTTTTGTAATGTTTATTAACATTATTAACATTTTTTAATGTTTATTAACATTATTAACAATTTTTTAATGTTTATTAACATTATTAACATTTTTTAATGTTTATTAACATTATTAACATTTTTTTAATGTTTATTAACATTATTAAAAAATTTTTATGTAATGTACATTATACCATAAAATCACAATAATAATAATAATAATAATATTTTAGATTCAAGAATGATAAATGTTTTACGATCTTTTGAATCCAAAGGTTTGGACACATTCTTAAAAGAAGTCAAAAGAGATTTAATATCAGAAGCAAATAATATGTTTCTTCAAGGATTCTAGGGCTTGTTTATGAAAATGGGATTGTTTAATGTGTAATTAACTACACTTAAAATGTGAAGATTAGGTTAAGGATCCAAAACCAGGATAATAACTCATTATTAGATAACTCATCAATTCTTCATCCAGTTCATTAAGTTCTATTCATAGATTTCCGATCAACACAGTCTTATTTTTCCAAATTAAATGGAATAGCAGAGATTTCATAGATTTGATAAATCAGGATAAATTAAGTGTGAAATGCCCTCAGCTTTAATCAGCAACACTCCATAAATAATTCAATAAACAAATAATTGAACATTTTATTATTATCTATTCTTGTCTGAATCTGATCTACAGATATCAACCCTTAAATATTTAACATGGCATTAAACTTTAATACAATTAACACAATTGTTCTTTACATCATGAACAGACAACATTTCAATTTTGTTGGAATTTATCATTAACCCTGAAGCTTTGGACAAAAGATTAAATTCATTTTAAACCAGCAGACACTTGTCAATCATTTCTAGTATCGTCGTTATAATGATCAATGTATTTCCTCCAATATTTATACCTTCAATATCTGAGCTCTTTATGTGCAAACTAAATAACTCAGAGGCCAATAGACAAAGTAAAAGAGCCATAGGACATCCCAATACCTCTGTCCACAGAAAACACTGTTAATACTGTTATATAGAGCATGGATCTACCAAAACCAAACTTAGAAAGGGCTTCAAAAAATGCTCAACTGTATCGAAAGCTTAATAAAAGTCAATCATTGAAAAACGATTTGTTTATGTAAACTTTAGTATGTAATTCTTTTCTTCATTAAATGTGATAACGGCCACAAAGCGACGACACTGCAGTATTACAACACACAAAAGTCACATGTAGGGCTTACTTGACATTATATTATAAAAATACAATAAATTGTTTATTTACTTCATAAAACATATATTACTGCAGTCAATAGAAGATTAAATATTCTCATGTTGCACATAACACAACAATTCTCTTTATATAGATCTAAAATACACACATACTCAATCCATATCACACCACATCATGTCATTTATATATATTTGACATTTATAGTTGATTCTTTTAGAGATGGTAATGTTTAACAGTTTAAGAAAGCTTTACAGATCCTTAAAAACCCAACATTATTATAATCACAATTCTTTTTAACAATGAGCTTTGAAAAGCAGATCAAATGTGTGTGAGATCATTAAAGAATCAGCTGATTGGATAATGCAGAAAGTGATTGTGTGTTTTACTGAATGCTACAACGGGTCAGTGTTGCTATCTTTAAAGCGGGAGACATAATTAAAGCTCCATCTTTAAACAAATTCAACATTTGTGCCAAAATCTGTGTGGCCATCGCAGCTTCTGTAACAACTGAAGCGGCAGGAAACAGAAAAGACAGGAGTGCTGGCCCAAAAGAACCGATCCCCATTCCAAACATTACAAGACTGAGATTAATTATCATGATGGTGTAAACGGAGTAGTTTTCAGGCTCTTGACTCTCTTCCTCTCTCTTCTTCTGCTCTTCACACATCCATTCATCAATGTTCATCATTTCGATCGGTTCATGCTTCTTTCTCTCTCTCACATCCCTCTCCAGTCTGCGTAGGTTCATCTGCTCCATATTCAGAGACGCTTGCATCCGCATCAGTCGTTTGGTGAAGGGGTTTACATTCTCTTTTTCTTTTTTAATGTCAGCCTCTATCTGATCAATCCTGACTCTGACACGATTCTTTATTTTCTCGAAATCTTCTCTGTCTTCTTTCATATGTGCAGTGAATGCAGCCCGGCGCTGATCAGCTTCCTTCTTTATGTCTTCTTTTATCTTCTCTTTTCTTCTCTCATCTACCAGGGCCTTGGCCTTCTGCACTTTCTCTATCATGTCATTCTTGAAGGGTTTGTTTTCATGCTGAAGCAGCAGCTCATCCACTTTCTTCAGGAGTCCAGAGACCTGTTCTCTGTTTGTTGGATCATTGTTGTTAAAAGCCACATAACGCTTCCCAAACATTTCCAAAAGTTCCTGAACCTTTGGATTTTGGTTTGAAAGGAACTCATCGATGGACGTTCCATTAAGTCTGTCTGCATGTGAGAAGACAATGATGACGTGATTGCTGATCTCATGCTGAAACATCTCTTGAATCCTCTGCACAGTCTGCTGGTGCTCTTGTGTGTATCGTTCTATCGGTATGACCAGCAGAAACGCATGAGGACCAGGTGAACATAACGTTAGACAGTGTATAAGTTCACGTTGAACCTCTTCTTCTGTAAGATCTGTGTCAAATAGACCAGGTGTGTCTATGAGAAGAAGATTTCTTCCCTCCACAGTTCCATGTTCTCTTTTACACTTTTTTGTGACCGAACCCATGCTCAATACGGAATCAAACCGCTCTTCACCCAAGATTGTGTTTCCTGATGCGCTTTTACCTGAACCTGTTTTACCCAACAGAACCAGACGAACTTCGTTCTGTCCGGGGTTTGGTGAGGATTCTTCACAGGGACCGTTTTCATCAGGTGTTTCAATCTTAATGGATTCTTTTTGCCTTCTGTAGGGTCTGCGGCTGTAACGGTTAACCGGTAATGGCCTTGGCGGTCCTGATGAAAAATAGAATCAATATATAAAAATTTCAGCAAACAAATCAGATGTTTATCTTGTTATCTCACACGTGTCTTCTCTCAATGGTATGGTAATGCCATTAAATGTCTAAAAAGTCTCCGCGAACATCTACACAAACATCTCCATTCGAGGATCCGCTTTACTTGACGGATCATGTTGCCACCTCTGTCCGATCCTGCAGATTCATGCTCTTCAACATTAGGAAGATCAGACCTTTCCTCACGGAACATGCTAAACAAATCCTGGTCCGGTCCAGGCTGGACTACTGCGATGTTCTGCTTGCTGAACTCTATGTGCACAACAAAACCTTTGAAGATAAAACAGAATGCAGCGGAAGGGCGAAAAGAACCCACGTCACACCTCTCTTCATCGTCACTAACGAACAACATCTTGTGGTGTCATCTGAAAAGGTCATCTGGCTCTGCATGGGTTCCTCGATGGTGGAACGATCGCCTCTTACATCACTCTTGGCAGACTCGGTCTCTATCCTTAAAAAATGCCTAAAAATCTCATCTCTACCGTCTACACCTCACACACTAGGAAACCTTCTTTCTAACCTTCTCACTCATTATAATAAAAAAACCTTTACCTTCTTCCCCCCCTACAGGTTTTATCTCTCTTTGTGTAACTTAGTAACCTTGATGTAGAACTTGTTCACCTATTGTTGTATCGGCTATTTACCGCTTCATTGTCTCCTCGACTATTGTAAGTTGCTTTGGTTGAAAGCGTCTGCTAAATGTCTAAATGTAAATGTAAATGTCCCTTCAATCTTAATCAAAAGTCAATATTATTAAAGATCTCCATATGAATACAAACACTTCTCATGATATTTACTCAAATCCAGATTATTTGACACATACTCTTCGTGTGTTTCACTTACACTCTTATTTGGGTCTCTTTTAAGCAGATTTTGGAGAAAAATCTGAGACTTCATTGAGACATAATGAAACAAGACTGAGAACTTCAAAAAGCAGTGAGGAATAATATTGTGGGATCATTCGGATTTGAAATATTGGGTCAATATATTTTCAGATAAAGGATAAGTGCTTACACAACAGCAGTGGATCAATACACAATGTGATGAGATTGAATGGAAATAATGACAAAAGTTTCCAGTGAGACTTATTAAAGTGTCAGATGAAAACTGGACATACTTTTTGAACCTGTTAGCCCCAAACCATAACGTGTTTTACACCTTATATACAACAGAACTGTTCTGTAATGTCAAAGACAAGAGAAGATTTCTGAAAACCTCGATCTTTAAGAATGTTCTTGACAAATAAAAGAATTATAAAACTGGAGAAATGGATAGTATAATAATAATTATGTCCTGATGAATAAATATTGTTCAGATTACCTTGGTCTGACATGTTGTCCTGTTTCAGACGTTGGTTTAAGTGACCTGAAGTTTCGTTTTTCAGATGGGAAGGGCTTCCAGAGAAATGAAACAAAACTTGGGAGTTCCCTTTCTGTCGGTCTCTCGACGTTGTGTCGAAGAACGACAGTATGGGGTTCGCTCTTGAGAACCAATCGACTCTGACTTTGTTTAAAAGGCCAATAAAATTTGGCGAATGAAATTTGCATACCATGCCCCGCCCCGGACATCCGGGTATAAAATGGGAGACGGCGTGCTCATTCATTACCTTTGTTCTTCGGAACCTGGCGGATGACTTCAAGTCTGAAGCAAGAATCGACTTCTGTTTGCCTCGCCAGACAACACCCATTGCCCCCTGTGGTACTCCTTGACCGAGGGCTCCCTCGGCACGGATGCCCTAGCGCACAGCTGGCCCCGGGACAAGTGGAAGTACGCCTTCCCCCCAGTGAGCCTTCTTGCACAGGTCCTGTGCAAGGTCAGGGTCGAGGAACACCAGGTCCTGTTAATTGCGCCATACTGGCCCAACCAGGCTTGGTTCGCAGAGCTAATACCTCTAGCGATAGCTCCCCCCTGGCCCATTCCCCTGCGGAAGGACCTTCTGTCCCAGGGGAAGGGTACGGTATGGCACCCGCGACCAGACCTCTGGAATCTCCATGTCTGGTCCCTGGACGGGACGAGGAGATCCTGAACGAATTGCCTCCGGCGGTGGCGGACACAATTGTTCAGGCGAGGGCACCAACCACGAGGCGTTTATGCGCTGCAAAGTGGCGCATCTTCTCGTCCTGGTGCTCTTCACACGGTGAAGAGCCCGGAGCATGTGCGATCAGTGCAGTGCTGTCCTTTCTCCAGGAGAAACTAGAGGACAACCTTTCGCCATCTACGCTCAGGGTATATGTTGCCGCGATTGCCGCACACCATGAGCTGGTGGAGGGTAAGTCTCTCGGACAGCACAGCCTGGTCACAAGGTTCCTCAGGGGTGCGAGGCGGGTTAATCCCCCGCGTCCACGCTCCATACCCTCTTGGGATCTCGATGTGGTCCTAGCGGGCCTTTCCGAGACTCCTTTCGAGCCCCTAGTAGAGTCTGACCTTCCTCGTCTCACGGGGAAGACAGCACTCCTAGTAGCGCTCGCCTCTATCAAGAGGGTAGGGGACCTACATGCACTCTCCATGTCCGACGAGTGCCTACCGTTCGGGCCGAATAACTCTCACCTTATCCTGAGACCCCGACCCGGCTACGTGCCCAAAGTTCCTACCACCCCCTTTCGGGATCAGGTAGTGAACCTGCAGGCGCTCCCCACGGGGGAGGAAGACCCAACTCCTTCAGTGCTGTGTCCGGTACGAGCGTTACGCTTCTACCTGGAACGCACGCAGAGCTTCAGGAGCTCTGAGCAGCTTTTTGTCTGTTATGGAGGTCAGCAAAGAGGGAGAGCTGTCTCCAAACAGAGATTGGCACACTGGATCGTGGATGCCATTTCCATGGCTTACCGATGCCAGAACCTGCCATGCCCGCTCGCAGTGAGGGCTCACTCTACTAGGGGTGTAGCCTCCTCGTGGGCATTGGCTCAGGGCGCCTCTCTGGCAGACATCTGCACAGCTGCGGGTTGGGCTACGTCCAACACCTTTGCAAGGTTTTATAACCTCAGGGTGGAACCAGTTTCAGCTCGGGTTTTACGCAGGTAGAACTAGCCACTGGCCGGGCGTACGCCTGCGAAAGAGCCTCCTCCCCTTTTCAGGTGAGTTCAGTGCTCTAATCTACCTCTCTACTTCCCCTACGGGCGAGCATAGGTAACCTAATTCCATCACTCAGCACCTCCATGGTATCAGGCCGGGCGGAGCGGACCTTGTAACCAGGCTGAACATCGGAGTGAGCTGCCCTTTTCAGGTGAGCCCCTTTCTTCAGCCAGTGCTCCGTACGTAGTGGCTCCCCCCTCAGGGGTGGCCCCGTACGATGTAATTCCTTCACCAGAATTCCCCCATTAGGTGAATGTGTGATCTCCCTCACGTGGTGCTCCCAAAATACAGGTAGCAATGCACACAAATTGTTCCATGAGTTCTGCCCTTATCAGGTGAGACCATTGGTACATCTCCACATGTTAACCTCCCTACGGTAGGATGTGGCCTCCGTAACGCACTCCCTCCTTGAAGGGGCCGCGTTTCCCAGTGCAGTTCACGGTCGGGCGGCTATCTCGCTGTAGAGATAGGAAGGCCGTCGCCCGTGGAGACCGGTGGTAAGTTACCTCTCACCTTTTTGTCAAAAAGCTCTGGGACGTGTTACCATTTCCCCACTGGAAGGTTACGCTCTCGCGTAGAAGCACAGACCATTGGACCCGCTCGAGCCTGTCAGGGTCGCTCCGCTAGAGATCGTGACGCAGCACAGCGCCGTGGCGTGTTACATAGGAACCCCATACTGTCGTTCTTCGACACAACGTCGAGAGACCGACAGAAAGGGAACGTCTAGGTTACTATTGTAACCCCGGTTCCCTGATGGAGGGAACGAGACGTTGTGTCCTTTCGTGCCACGTCGCTGTGCTGCTCGTTGCAGCGATCGTGAGTCATCCTTACGTTCCTCAGCACAAAAGGTAATGAATGAGCACGCCGTCTCCCTTTTTATACCCGGATGTCCGGGGCGGGGCATGGCATGCACATTTCATTTGCCAAATTTCATTGGCCTTTTAAACAAAGTCAGAGTCGATTGGTTCTCAAGAGCGAACCCCATACTGTCGTTCTTCGACACAACGTCTCGTTCCCTCCATCAGGGAACCGGGGTTACAATAGTAACCCAGACGTTTTTATAACTACCATAAATCTTTTACTCTGAAACAAAGTTAAGAATAATTGAAAATACTTGCTTTATGATACATGTTTAGCTAAAGAGTAGTTTGATGAATAAAATGTTTTCATTGGAATTAAGTTCTTCACTTGAGTTTAAGTCTTTATTTTATAATCCAGTTAAAGTTCACAAAACATATAAAGCATTGTTGTACAACTCGAGATCATGGTTCAGAACTTTTTTTACTGTGCCAGATCTCATAGACAATGTTTAAGGCCTATATCAGATTACAATGATAACTTGCCCTGGCATCTATAAACAGGTCAGTAATGTTTTATTTTAGAAATGTGACCTTCCTCCTTAACCTAAGCCTTGCCTGTGAAACCTTGGAACCGGCTGAGCAGGTTTTACCTGAAACATTGGTAAGGAGTTTCTTATATTTGGACGTACAAAGTCAAGCCAGAAGACCAATGCTTTATTTTTAGTGCCTTACAAAAACACATCAACTGGAATGTAGTTGGAATCAAAGTCAAGTAAACACTTTGCTCCTTCTTACAAACTATTGATAAGCTGGAAAAAGTTCCGTCATGCTGTAGGCCTTATCACAGCACAGAAACAGCATTGGTTAAAATAATGAAGGACCAGCTCATAGCATCATACCATGGCAACATTTCACTACTGGTTCTGTTCGACCTAAGTGCTGCTTTTAATACTGAAGACCACAACAACTGGTTTTTCCAGATCGCTGGCAGAACTGGTTCTCCTGGCTGGGTCTGGTTCCTCTCGAGGTTTTGTCTCCTTTTGGAGTTGTTTTTCCTCGCCACCTCTTTTATTGGCCGACTGACATCAGCTTTAACTGCTCCTATTATAAATAATATTTAAATGCTATTCATTAGTGTCCAATATATGACTGTTTGCAAAATACATTGCTTGTGTTTCTCCGGTTTTCTTGTGTCTGTCGACTGTCTGTGTGTGTGTGTGTCGTGTCTTGATACCCTTTTATTCAATGTAAGACTGTTAGATATTTTTATGTACAGTTGGTTTAGAAACTTTGGAAAATGAAAAAAGCACTATATTAATAAATTTGAAGATTTAGTCAAAAACAAAACCAAAGCAATGTAATGTAATGTAGATAAACATCAAAACAATTTCAATTATGTTCCACAGCAGCAAAGTTTATTTCATTTAATCGAGAAATAACAGAAACAATAATGTTACCCAAAGACAGACGTCAATTTTCACTGTTCGCCAAAATAAAACTAAATCAGAAGTTCCTCTGGAAAAGTGCTGAAATCTCTCTTGCAGTGGGACACGTGAGAGATTCACTAAAACATTAAGTCTTACATTTAAAACCAATAAAACAAATAACAAAACATCAATTATAACATTATTTAAACACAACTAGAATTTAATTTACTTTGACTTTTTTTTCTTTAGGACGGCTCACATAAATAAGTAACATAAATAAATTTGTCTTTCCAGAAAAGCTGGAAGTTTATTCAGTAACACATTTTCTTCGTTTAGGACAGAACCCATCTTACAGCGTTTATAATCCTTTTCTGAACAGATTGAGAACTCATTTAAAAACTGCCTTAAAGAACCTTAACTTAACTTTTGACATGTGAAATAAATTATTTTTGTGAATAAATCACATTTTTGTCAATAAATAAACACTTAACAGTGCTAAAACAATGAATTAATTTAGTAAATGATGGGTAAAATCTCCCTGTGTACCATGTCAGTGTTAGATACAGTAAGATACAGTTCAGTTTATAAGACTTTTCAGTAAAACTTTTGATCTTTTGAATGTAAACATATTAAAGTTGAATATATCGCTGCACCTAGCATGATGCAAGATTATTTCTATGATCAGAAACATACTTTACACAAATACAGACGTCCATACCGTGCAATACTGTACAGGGTCGACTGTATACTATACAGGGATTCATAAGAAAAACCTGTTGTATAAATCCTAGATGCTATAGTGTTCTTCAAATGTAGTATGGTAAAGACTATAGCATATTACAGTATTTCTTGCAGTTTGTGATTTAACTCTAGTTAATAAAACAGAATACTATAGGATACTATGGTATTCCATCTATACTTTATTATTCTTGTATTTCTTATTACTATTTTAAACAATAGTATATTAAACTTAACTACAGGGATCCAATAGTATTTTGCAGTTCGATTGTCTGTTTCACCGCTGTCATTAAGAACGGGTTTAAATATGGTCAGCGTTTCTGTGAGAAAGTACTTATGTACAGTATGTTTCAGGTCTATGGTTTAGATTAAGTTGTGCACGGGTCATTTATTAACAGTCTTCTTGTGTTTTATTCTTCTTGAGCTCGATGCGAGAAACCATGATGGACACGAGTTTCTCCAGCTCTTTGGCTCTCCGTTTACCCGTCTGCAGAACCTCCTCGTGATTGGCCTTCTCCTCGCTGTCGTAATCCATCACCGCCTGATTGGTGATAAGAGAGAGAGCGAAGACTTTCATCCCGCAGTGACGTGCTACGATGACCTCATGAACTGTGCTCATTCCTGTAAAACACACACGATCTTAGTAATGCCGGAGACACGTTCAGCTCGCTTTCCATGAACATTTAGCATTATCATTTTATTTTACAACTTTCTGTTCTACCAATTTACAGAGAAAATTTGAATCCGTCCATTATTTAATCAAAAACATTTAAAGGACAAAGACTATTGCAGTTGGATTATGAGTGGTATGAAAGACGAGTATAAATTACACATCTAACTCACCGACAGCGTCGGCTCCGAGGAGACGGAGCATTCTGCATTCAGCGATGGTCTCAAAGGACGGCCCCCCCAACACACTGTACACACCCTCCTTCATGAACGCTGAATAACCCAGTTCTGCGGCGACCTCATGAGCGAGCTGCCGTAGACCACGATCATATGCATCTGACATACACGGAAACCTCACACCAAACCTACCACACAGATCAACACAGACCTAAACATTTCTCATAACATCAGTCAGTCTCACAGCAGCACATATATTAACTGTACCATAGTGAAGTCTAGGGTTGAGCAATATAACACTATAGGAAAAGTGCACATCGTAATTGTTAATACATGAAAGTTATGTATGAAATAAAGAATGTATATAGCTATGTATATAAGTTTTAGTAAGTGGGAGTGATGCTTTCTTTTTCCTGAAATAAGGTTGGTTATTTAATTTTTTATCTATATATAAGAGTTATATTAAAAATAAATATCATATCGCATATTGAGTATGCTACTAAATTGTTAAGAATGCTATCGTATTTTTCTCAATATTGCACATCCCCAGCACCGTCCCTGGACGTTTTTAGGATGTCAGATAATATTAACCACTTGATGATGTTAGTGGATACAACGAATGTTCACACAAATATTAGATAAATAAATATGTTGTTATGTATTTTTGAATCTGAATGCAAGATTCACAAGTGTTAATAAATTGTGGTGATATCTCACACAGTAAACATCTGACAGAAACACATGATGATGAAACCTGTTACCTGTCATCATTGCGTCCCACAAGTGGGTTATTTCCAGCGAACCCGGGAATATTGATATGATCTTTAATAACCATCACATCACCCACTTTAAAATCCTGATTGAGTCCTCCAGCAGCATTAGTCAGAATCATGGTCTCTACACCCATCAGATTCAACACCCTGATGGGCATTGTGATCTGCGCAGAACAAACATCATAACATCATAACCCCGTGTATATACCTGCTCTTGAATTCTTCATTCTCATCATGTGCATTGTAAAGCACTGTAATCACTTATATGAAACACACGTTCCATGACATCTATGTGAATGATATGTACAGTTTCAGATATCATGTGTGTGCAGAAACACGCTAGATGTGTTTACTTTTCACACAGGTCACGTTTATTAAGACACAAACACCGTGTACAGATTGAGTAAATAGTGTAGTGTTAGTAAAGCACACGGCTGTAGTGTAAGTAGTGTCAGTCACCTTCTGAGTGGCGTATCCTTCATAGAGATGAAATCTGCCCTGCATGCACACACACGCAATCCCTTTAAGAGTGCCAAACACCAACTTTCCAGCGTGACCATGAACTACACACACACACACACACACACACACACACACAACCAGACGAGACACAGACACAACACACAACCAGACATCAGTTCTTCTGTAGGAATGTGATGTTTTCACATGGGATGACGAATGAATGAATGACTGAATGAATGACTGAATGAATGAATGACTGAATGAATGACTGAGTAAATGACTGAATGAATGACTGAATAACTGAATGAATGACTGAATGAATGAATGAATGAATGAATGAATGAATGACTGAATGAATGAATGACTGAATGAATGAATGACTGAATGACTGAATGAATGACTGAATAACTGAATGAATGACTGAATGAATGACTGAATGAATGAATGACTGAATGACTGAATGAATGACTGAATAACTGAATGAATGACTGAATGAATGACTGAATGAATGAATGAATGACTGAATGAATGACTGAATGAATGACTGAATGAATGAATGACTGAATGAATGAATGACTGAATGAATGACTGAATGAATGACTGAATGAATGACTGAATGAATGAATGAATGAATGACTGAATGAATGAATGAATGAATGAATGAATGACTGAATGAATGACTGAATGAATGACTGAATGACTGAATGAATGACTGAATGAATGACTGAATGAATGACTGAATGAATGAATGAATGAATGACTGAATGACTGAATGAATGAATGACTGGATGAATGAATGAATGACTGATTGAATGAATGAATGACTGAATGAATGAATGACTGAATGAATGAATGACTGAATGAATGACTGAATGACTGAATGAATGACTGGATGAATGACTGGATGAATGAATGAATGACTGATTGAATGAATGAATGAATGAATGACTGAATGAATGAATGACTGAATGAATGACTGAATGAATGAATGACTGAATGAATGAATGACTGAATGAATGACTGAATGAATGAATGAATGAATGACTGAATGAATGAATGAATGAATGAATGACTGAATGAATGACTGAATGAATGACTGAATGAATGAATGACTGAATGAATGAATGACTGAATGAATGAATGAATGAATGACTGAATGAATGACTGAATGAATGAATGACTGAATGAATGAATGAATGACTGAATGAATGACTGAATGAATGAATGAATGACTGAATGAATGAATGACTGAATGACTGAATGAATGAATGAATGACTGAATGAATGAATGAATGACTGAATGAATGAATGACTGAATGAATGAATGAATGAATGACTGAATGAATGAATGACTGAATGAATGACTGAATGAATGAATGAATGACTGAATGAATGACTGAATGAATGACTGAATGAATGAATGAATGACTGAATGAATGAATGACTGAATGAATGACTGAATGAATGACTGAATGACTGAATGACTGAATGACTGAATGAATGAATGACTGAATGAATGACTGAATGAATGAATGAATGACTGAATGACTGAATGAATGACTGAATGAATGAATGAATGAATGACTGAATGAATGACTGAATGAATGACTGAATGAATGACTGAATGAATGACTGAATGACTGAATGAATGACTGAATGAATGAATGAATGAATGAATGACTGAATGAATGACTGAATGAATGACTGAATGACTGAATGAATGAATGAATGAATGACTGAATGAATGACTGAATGAATGACTGAATGAATGACTGAATGAATGACTGAATGAATGAATGAATGACTGAATGACTGAATGAATGACTGAATGAATGAATGAATGACTGAATGAATGAATGAATAAATGACTGAATGAATGAATGGACTGACCCGTGCTTTCAGGGAAACCGGGAATATCGCTGTAGTTGAAGACCTGTTGATCTTTCAGCATCTCAGCCAGTCCACCGAGACCAGAACCACACACGATCCCGACCACAGGACCAGCTGGACACCGAGCCAACAGCCAATCAGCTGAGGCCTTACACTCCTCATACCTGTGCATGACACAAACATGTTACACACATGTCAATCATGAATAAAAGTGTTGTACAACACCTTCAGTGCTCTTATAGATCACTTATATAGATCACTTATAGATCACTTATATCTCACTTATAGATCACTTATATAGATCACTTATAGATCACTTACAGATCACTTATAGATCACTTATATAGATCACTTATATATCACTTATAGATCACTTATATCTCACTTATAGATCACTTATATCTCACTTATAGATCACTTATAGATCACTTATAGATCACTTATAGTTCATTTATATCTCACTTATAGATCACTTATATTTCACTTATAGATCACTTATATCTCACTTATAGATCACTTACAGATCACTTATAGATCACTTATATAGATCACTTATATATCACTTATAGATCACTTATATCTCACTTATAGATCACTTATAGATCACTTATATCTCACTTATAGATCACTTATAGTTCATTTATATATCACTTATATCTCACTTATAGATCACTTATATTTCACTTATAGATCACTTATATCTCACTTATAGATCACTTATATCTCACTTATAGATCACTTATAGTTCATTTATATATCACTTATATCTCACTTATAGATCACTTATATCTCACTTATATAGATCACTTATAGATCACTTATAGATCACTCATAGATCACTTATATAGATCACTTATAGATCACTTATAGATCACTTATATATCACTTATATCTCACTTATAGATCACTTATAGATCACTTATATCTCACTTATAGATCACTTATAGATCACTTATATCTCACTTATAGATCACTTAAATATCACTTATAGATCACTTATAGATCACTTATATATCACTTAAATATCACTTATAGATCACTTATAGATCACTTATATAGATCACTTATATAGATCACTTATAAATCACTTATAGATCACTTATAGATCACTTATATCTCACTTATAGATCACTTATAGATCACTTATATAGATCACTTATATCTCACTTATAGATCACTTATAGATCACTTATATAGATCACTTATATCTCACTTATAGATCACTTATAGATCACTTATATATCACTTAAATATCACTTATAGATCACTTATATATCACTTATAGATCACTTATATATCACTTATAGATCACTTATAGATCACTTATAGATCACTTATATAGATCACTTATATCTCACTTATATCTCACTTATAGATCACTTATAGATCACTTATATAGATCACTTATATCTCACTTATAGATCACTTATATATCACTTATAGATCACTTATATATCACTTAAATATCACTTATAGATCACTTATATATGTTTAATATATGATTTCACAGCAGTAGATGTTTAGATTAAATGCATGTATAATAATGTGTATTTATTATTTTCTTAATCTGATATTACATTTAATATTTTATTTAAAATGACTTATAATGAAATAATATGTTTATTATATCTTGAGATGTAAAGATGTTTAAATTAAACTTGTGTGTAATTCTATTTCCTCTCGTGACACGTGCGTGTTAAATCCATCAATGGAATTATTTCCTCATTAAAAATAAAAATAATAACTTAATAGAGAATAAATCACAGATGTAAAGTTTGAAGAGTGTATATAAACACAATTAATCCTCAATATTAAATAAGAATATATTTGATAGATGATGTAACTCACTCTGCACACGAATAAGGAAACATCAGAGTCCGTGACGTCACACAAGAAGAAGAAATAGAATTAAAATGAGAGCAGCTCGAGGTTTCTATCACAAATGTTGTGTGAGACCTTCTCCCGTGTGTGTGCGTGTGTGTGTGTGTGTGTGTGTGTGTGTGTGTGTGTGTGTGTGTGTGTGTGTGCGCGTGTGTGTGTGGGAAAGCGCTCTCTAACAGCTTCCTGCTGCATCACACACGCGTCGAGCCCTCTGATTGGTCCAGCCCGCGGGCGTTGGTCTCAAGAGATGCTGGGACGATGACGTCACATGACTCTGCGGAAAACAACGTCATGAATACGTCATAAAGTGATCAATTCATATCGATGCGATACAGATATATCACACGTGTTTCTATGACGACAGTGAAGGAATGTCTGTCCTCCTGTCAATCATGCAGTGCGTTTGGGTTCCTGACATCTGATTGGCTGATGTAGTGTGGGAGGCGGGGTTACCACTGTACGTCACATTAATTATACATTCTATAATGATCAACACATCATTCACAAAAACTGCTAAAAGTGTTGTTTCTTACAGAACCACACACACACACACACACACACACACACACACACACACACATACACACACACACACACACACACTGAACACATACACTGAACACACACACTGAACACACACACACACTGAACACACACACACTGAACACACACACACTGAACACACACACACACACACACACACACACACACACACACACACACACACACACACACACACACACTGAACACACACACACACACACACACACACACACACACACAAACACACACACACACACACACACACACACACACACACACACACACACACACACACACACACACACACACACACACACACAAACACACACACACACACACACACACACACACACACACACACACACTGAACACACACACACACACACACACACACACACACACACACACACACTGAACACACACACTGAACACACACACTGAACACACACACACACACACACACACAAACACACACACACACACACACACACACACACACACACACACACACACACACACACACACACACTGAACACACTGAACACACACACTGAACACACACACACACACACACACACACACTGAACACACACACTGAACACACACACACACACACACACACACACACACACACACACTGAACACACACACACACTGAACACACACACACACACACACACACACACACACACACACACACACACACAAACACACACACACACACACACACACACACACACACTGAACACACACACACACACACACACACTGAACACACACACACACACACACACACACACACACACACACACACACACACTGAACACACACACTGAACACACACACTGAACACACACACACACTGAACACACACACACACACACACACACACACACACACACACACACACACACACACACACACACACACACACACACACACACACACACACACTGAACACACACACTGAACACACACACACACTGAACACACACACACACACACACACACACACACTGAACACACACACACACTGAACACACACACTGAACACACACACACACACACACACACACACACACACACACACACTGAACACACACACACACACACACACACACACACACACATACGTACACACACACACACACACACACTGAACACACACACACACACACACACACACACACACACACACACTGAACACACACACACACACACTGAACACACACACACACACACACACTGAACACACACACACACTGAACACACACACACACACACACACACACACACACACATACGTACACACACACACACACACACACACTGAACACACACACACACACACACACACACTGAACACACACACACACTGAACACACACACACACTGAACACACACACACACACACACACTGAACACACACACACACACACACACACACACACACACACACACACACACACACACACACACACACACTGAACACACACACACACACACACACACACACACACACACACACACACACACACACACACACACACACACACACACACACACACTGAACACACACACTGAACACACACACTGAACACACACACTGAACACACACACACACACACACACACACACACACACACACACACACACACACACTGAACACACACACACACAGATGAGATGAGAGAATAAAATAAAACGCTTGCTCACTCTTTCTCACTTCTTATTCCTGTCACATCACAGGACATTCAGTTCCAACATCTCACAACACATTTACATCCACACGTGTGGAGGAAGTTTGTGGAAAGACCTCTCAATGTGGACAAACACTGAGTGACACAATGAAAGAAAGTCCATGAAGCCTTTTAATTCAGCTCCTTCCTTTCACAGCAGAGCAAAGACACAGAAGTGACACAAACTCACATTATATAACACACAACACTCATACATATTAAAGGAAGACTCTTTGTGTGTCTGGAAAACTGTATGGGACTCAGGGGAACACAAAAGAAGATATTTTGAAGAATGGTGGCAGAAATAGAAATAAATGGGTACTGCCACTGCTGTTAAGTTATATTACGATACTTTTCACTTTCTAGTGAACATTAACATCATGTTTTATAAAGCACTATTAAATAATACTCTTGTATTATTAGTGGTATTAGTTTGTAATCGTACAACATGGTACATTAATACTTACAA
>CM065654.1:898454-910954 GCA_033220385.1 Triplophysa yarkandensis
AACACACGTGTATAAACACCACAGAAGAAAGTGTTTTTCACCAGAGGACTACACATGACAGAAATATCATTAATGATTGAAAGTGACTTATGTATTAATGTGAGATTAATGAGAAACAACTGACCGAAATACATTTACATACACATTAACATTTCCTTAACAACACAATATACATTATAAAGAGAAATAGACATCATATATGATAATGATTCATTACTTTCAGCAGAGTTTTGTTTAATCAATGCCTAATCAATGTTTTAAAATATCATTTTTACAATATGTGTATATTATATATGTGTATATAACATGTGTCTATTTTATATGTTAATATTTCTATATGTTATATATGTGTATATAACATGAGGTGTATTTTATATATGTTAATATTTCTATATGTTATATATGTGTATATAACATGAGTGTATTTTATATATGTTAATATTTCTATATGTTATATATGTGTATATAACATGAGTGTATTTTATATATGTTAATATTTCTACATGTTATATATTTGTATATAACATGTGTGTATTTTATATATGTTAATATTTCTATACATTATATATGTGAATATATGTGTATCATGTGTTTATTATATATTTGAATATTTGTGTATATTATATATGTGTATATTATATATGTGAATATTTGCGTATAATATATTTGTGTATTTTATATATGTGCATACATGTGTTTATTATATATTTGAATATTTGTGTAGATTATATATGTTTATATTTGTGTATATTATATATGTGAATATTATATATGTGTATATAAGATCAGTGCATTTTATATATGTTAATATTTCTATATATTATATATGTGAATATTATATATGTGTGTATAACGTGAGTGTATTTTATATATGTTAAGATTTCTATATATTATATATGTGAATATTATATATGTGTATATAACATGTGTCTATTTTATATATGTTAATATTCTATTATATTATATATGTGCATATTCGTGTATATTATATATGTGAATATTATATATGTGTATATAACATGTGTGTATTTTATATATGTGTATACATGTGTTTATTATATATTTGAATATTTGTGTATTTTATATATGTGTATATTATATATGTGATATTTGCGTATAATATATTGTGTATTGTATATATGTGTATACATGTATTTATTATATATTTGAATATTTGTGTAGATTATATATGTTTATATTTGTGTATTTTATATATGTGAATATTATATATGTGAATATTCGTGTATATTATATATGTGAATATTATATATGTGTATATAACATGAATGTATTTTATATATGTTAATATTTCTATATATTATATATGTGAATATTATATATGTGTATATAACATAAGTGTATTTTATATATGTTAAGATTTCTGTATATTATATATGTGAATATTATATATGTCTATATAACATGTGTCTATTTTATATATGTTAATATTTCTATATATTATATATGTGAATATTCGTGTATATTATATATGTGAATATTATATATGTCTATATAACATGGGTGTATTTTATATATGTTAATATTTCTATACATTTTATATTTGAATATTTGTGTATATTATATTTTTGTATTTTATGTATGTGTATACATGTGTTTATTATATATTTGAATATTTGTGTAGATTATATATGTTTATATTTGTGTATTTTATATATGTGAATATTATATATGTGAATATTCGTGTATATTATATATGTGAATATTATATATGTGTATATAACGTGTGTATTTTTTATATGTTAATATTTCTATATATTATATATGTGAATATTATATATGTGTATATAACGTGTGTATTTTATATATGTTAATATTTCTATATGTTATATTTGTGAATATTCGTGTATATTATATATGTGCATATTATATATGTGTATATAACATGTTTGTAATTTATATATGTTAATATTTCTAAATATTATATATGTGAATATTATATATGTGTATATAACGTGTGTATTTTATATATGTTAATATTTCTATACATTATATATATGAATATTTGTGTATATTATATATGTTTATATTTGTGTATTTTATATATGTGTATATTATATATGTGAATATTCGTGTATATTATATATGTTTATATTTGTGTATTTTATATATGTGTATATTATATATGTGAATATTCGTGTATATTATATATGTGAATATTATATATGTGTATATAACGTGTGTATTTTATATATGTTAATATTTCTATATATTATATATGTGAATATTATATATGTGTATATAACATGTGTGTATTTTATATATGTTAATATTTCTATATATTATATATGTGAATATTCGTGTATATTATATATGTGAATATTATATATGTGTATATAACATGTGTGTATTTTATATATGTGTATACATGTGTTTATTATATATTTGTGTATATTATATATGTTTATATTATATATGTGAATATTTGTGTATATTATATTTGTCTATTTTATATATGTGTATACATGTGTTCATTATATATTTGTGTATATTATATATGTTTATATTTGTGTATATTATATTTGTCTATTTTATATATGTGTATACATGTGTTCATTATATATTTGTGTATATTATATATGTTTATATTTGTGTATTTTATATATATATGTATATTATATATGTGAATATTTTTGTATTTTATATATGTGTATATATGTGTTTGTTATATGTTTGAATATTTGTGTATATTATATATGTTTATATTTGTGTATTTTATATATGTGAATATTTGTGTATTTTATATATTTGTATATTATATATGTTTATATTTGTGTATATTACATGTGTGTATATTATATATGTGAATATTTCTGTATATTATATTTCTGTATATTTGTATATATTACATAGGTGTATATATGTGTATATTACATGTGTGTATATTATATATGTGAACATTTCTGTATATTATATTTGTGTATATTTGTATATATATCATGTTTGTATATTATATATGTGTATATTACATGTGTGTGTATATATGTGAATTTTTCTGTATATTATATTTGGGTATTGTATATATGTGTATATTTGGGTATATTACATGTGTGTATTTTATATATGTGTATATTACATGTGTGTATATTATATATGTGAATATTTCTGTATATTATATTTGTGTATTTTATATATGTGTATATTTTTGTATATTATATTTGTGTATTTTATATATGTGTATATTTTTGTATATTACATGTGTGTATATTATATAAGTGAATATTTCTGTATATTATATTTGTGTATTTTATATATGTGTATATTTCTGTATATTACATGTGTGTATATTATATATTTGAATTTTTCTGTATATTTAATTTGTGTATTTTATATATGTGTGTATTTTTGTATATTATATTTGTGTATATTTGTGTATTTTATATATGTGTATATTACATATAGGTATATATGTGTAATTTATATTTGTGTATATTACATGTGCGTATATTATATATGTGTATATTGCATACGTGCATATATGTGTGTATTACATGTTTGTATATTGTATATGTGTATATAACATGTGTGTATATTAGATGTGTATATTATTTATTTGTATATATGTGTATATTACATGTGTGTATATGACATATAACATCCATATGTTATAGATTTGTTTTGTTGTAACAGGTTCTTTTTTAAGTGATTTTCTTGTTAGTGAAAGGGAGATGTCAGTGACGCTAACTCCTGAAATATCATGGTAAAATGTCTATTTTTGGCAATGTTATAGTAAAGTAAAAGTATTAATGGTGCCCACAGGTGATTTATTCATTCATCAGATGCTCTTGAAGGGAACCTCATTAGAAAGGCATAAAACTGAAATCAATGGTATCATATATTTGAAGGTTTTCAGAAAGAACACGCTCGAACTGAACAGAATGTTAATACCATGGGAAACTTCTACGTTCATCATGCAGTATTATTGTTTTACTCGTTGACATCATCACTGGAAAGAGTCTCCTTACACAAGCACTTTCTTTTACAAGTATATGTTTAAGATTATCATGATGTTAGTATCTTCCACTGAGTTGTCCCATCACTGAGACTGGAGAAAAGATGGGAATGTGAAGACACTTAAACCCAACACACAACACAGGTGGAGATGAAGGCGTCAATAAGAAATAAAAAGTGAACATAGCTAGAAACTCAAAGACTCAGGAAGTTACTGAGGGAAGTTTAGTGGTTTCTTGCGTCACACACATTTTGCTCTCAATCTCCGGCCGGTAGAAAGAGAAGGTAAGAAGACACACTTTCTTTATTTGTATTTCTCATGTGAAAACTGTCTTTGGGTTTAGTTGTAAAGATGCTGCATGAGCATATTCTCTCATGTTGTGTGGATATAGATTGCTGTGGGTTTATTTCATAATTTAAGCGTGAGGCACTTACGGCCTTCAGATCTGATCACTTCATTTCCGCAAGAACACCAAAGAACACGGTGAGGAACAAACATGGTGAATAATTATCACTCCGAGACTTTCCAAAGATATTTCACACGTACAAATAAGAGAAGAGCTGAAATTGTAAGGTTTTGAGGTTATTTATGTTTTGATGAAGACAGATAGATCTGAAAGGTTTGAGGGTGTGGTTCAACGTTGCTGCAATATTCATAAAGCAAGATGAGGAAATGAGGTTTAGGTGCCACAAGCTCCGTTCTGCACCCATCTCACATGTGTTTGTTTTATCACGGATCTTACAGGTTTATTTCAAACATTTATTTCATCACAAACATAAACAAGATCTTTTTTAAATATGGCAGAATCAAATCTTTGCAAAAATCTCTACCTTAAATTTAATTTCTTTAGAATAGTTCACGTTTCAAGGGTACTTGAGTGTGCTCGCATCAATATAAGAGGAGTATGTTAGTAGTATAACGTAGGGATAGAAGTTCAATACTACTTTTTCAAACCCAACTCACTTATACGCAGAAAACATCACCTTATATTCTATATCAGAGGAATCAGAAATGAAATGTTGTCTTACAGAATACAAGCTTCATTGTTGATAATACAAATTTATCTTCTGATCTTGAGCTCTGAATTATTTGAATGAGAATTAAAATGTCATATTATTTTTTCTTCTTAGAAATCTTTCATATCTTCTTTCACTGGATGACATTCATTTATCCCAACGGTTATGCACAATGTAATCCATCACTGAAACATTGAAGTCCATGAGAGTTTCCAGAATAATTGTGAGATAAATCAGAGTCAAACCGAAACTGAATCATCAGATACTCTCCAGACCCATCATGTGTGGTTTAACATCATTCGTTTGTTCAAACGTTCATTAAAACACCTCGAGCACACCAACAGAAGAGCTGAATGTTTAAGGTGTAGAGAGAGAAGCAAACATGAGGAGAGGCCGGAGAAAAGGAACGAACAGAGATAAGGTGTTTGGATGTGACCTGCAGGAGCATCTGAACTCCACCGCACAAGAGAGTGAGATCAATCATTCAATCCTACGCTTCACTCTAAAGAGAATCTGCTGTGGATTAATCTCTCCCATGTGCTCAGTTCCTCAGGTGTTACGTAGATGCAGTGAGTTCATAGAAGAGTACGGGATTGTCGATGGGATCTACAGACTGTCTGGAGTCTCATCCAATACACAGAAACTCAGGTAAAACACCTTCTCAAAAAGTGGTAAAAAGATCAAAACAAAAGACGTGTTTTATAAAGAAATATGACGTGAGCACTTTAAAGGGTTTACATTACAGTACAGTCATAAAAACATTGTGAGATATCACGTTAATCCAGAGAAGGTGAAAAACATGGCATCATTTACTCTCCAGTTTGTCTCATTGATGTCTAGGAGAAATAACTGAGATAATAAAAAAGATCTTTGATTTTTTCCTTCTTATGGAAAGCTGTAAATCATTTCTTCAAAATCTTTAGCACCGTAACTGTAGACATCACACGTGCTCATTATGACATTCCAATATTTACAGTTGCTGAAGATTTTTAGTTGATTTACTGGGAAGGTTTAGAAAAAGGAAACTTGTGTTTTTCCATTGTGTTACTTAATCAAACTAACCTGTGTAAGTATGAATAAAAACATGATATGTTTCTGTGTTATGTGTATTGTTACAGGAGTGAGTTTGACACTGAAGGAACTCCTGAGCTGTATAAAGAAGTTTATCTGCAGGATATTCACTGCGTCAGTTCTTTATGTAAAGCTTATTTCAGAGAACTGCCCAATCCTCTCCTCACATATGAACTCTATGACCGCTTCGCTGTAAGACTTCACATTTGATGTCTTTCATGAAACACATACAGGCATGTTATCAATGTTTGTACCAATCTCTGGTCTCTCTCTCTCTCTCTCTCTGGTCTCTCTCTCTCTCTGGTCTCTCTCTCTCTCTGGTCTCTCTCTCTCTCTCTCTCTGGTCTGTCTCTCTCTCTCTCTGGTCTCTCTCTCTGGTCTGTCTCTCTCTCTCTCTGGTCTCTCTCTCTGGTCTCTCTGGTCTCTCTCTCTCTCTGGTCTCTCTCTCTCTGTTCTCTCTCTGGTCTCTCTCTCTCTCTCTCTCTCTGGTCTGTCTCTCTCTCTCTCTGGTCTCTCTCTCTCTCTCTCTCTCTGGTCTCTCTCTCTCTCTCTCTGGTCTGTCTCTCTCTCTCTGGTGTCTCTCTCTCTCTCTCTGGTCTCTCTCTCTCTCTCTCTGGTCTCTCTGGTCTCTCTGGTCTCTCTCTGGTCTCTCTCTCTCTCTCTCTGGTCTCTCTCTGGTCTCTCTCTCTGTTCTCTCTCTCTCTCTCTCTGGTCTCTCTGGTCTCTCTCTCTCTCTCTCTCTCTCTCTCTGGTCTCTCTCTGGTCTCTCTCTCTCTCTCTCTGGTCTCTCTCTCTCTCTCTCTCTCTCTAGGATGCAGTAGCTGTTCAGCTGGAGGATGAACGGCTGGTTAAGATTAAGGAGGTTTTGAAGGATTTACCTGTCCCTCATTACAGGTATAAACATCACATGTCAGTAATGTCTCTTACTGTACATCTGCTGTGACTTCACACTCACTCACACTCATCTTCTTCTAGAACTCTGGAATATTTGATGCATCACCTGGTCAAGATGTCCACACACTCATCTCAGACCAACATGCATTCCAGAAACCTGGCCATTGTCTGGGCTCCAAACCTCCTCAGGTGTGTGTGTACGTGTGTGCGCATTTTTATCATTTAGTGTGCGCGTTTATAATAATGGTTTCTTTAGGTCAAAGGACATCGAGTCTACTGGTTTCAATGGTACTGCAGCGTTCATGGAGGTGCGAGTTCAGTCTATTGTGGTGGAGTTTATTCTCACACATGTGCCCGAGCTTTTTTCTGCTCCAGGTACTTTATTATTCTTCTGCAAAGTTGGTTTTCTACTCATGGGTAAGATAATGTTAAACTGTGAAATATCCTGTCGGTCCTTCAGGATTGGCCGTAGAGCGCCGGAAGTCCCTCCCCTCACCAACGATACTGGCCGGTCAGGATGAACATTTTTTTAAGTCCCTCCCCCTTCACCTGAGTCCAGGAGATGGACCTCCACCCATGCGGCCGTATCACTCTATTATTGACGGCACAGACAAGTAAGATTGACTACAAATCCTTAAAAACCCCACAGATAATCCTTTCATTCTTATGACTGTACTGCTGTTTAAACTACTCTGAAATAATGCAAACAGTGAAAAGTAACATAAAAATACATTTTTATATGTAAAACTATATACAACCTTGACAAAATATCGACCAAATCACAGAGCACATGAATTTTTAAGTCTTAAAAAATGTAAAAAGATTTAATAATGTTTCTATTTGCATTAACTGAACTTTTAGTAAACAAAACTGGTAAAAGAAATCCAAATAAAATTGAACGATTCTCTGTATTTTAAGACCCTAAATACTGCTATAACAACATTTTTATATGATAATCTGAATGTTTCTCAGTTTTCTTTTCTCAAGACATGCTGTCAGTCTTTTGGGTGACTTTATGTCATTCCTGAGGTTAAATTTATGACACTTATTAAACTTACTGAACTAACACGACCAATATTCATATAGAAATGATGATTCAAATGTGGGATGATTTCATATCTTTGTATATGCTTGAAGTTAGGATTAGAATGGTGAGGATAACCCTTTCCAAACAAAAGGGTTTTTTTCTCCATGGTCCACTCATGTTTAATGAATATTAATCTCAAGCATGTGTTCAGGAGAAAGGGCTCGCTCAAAGGAAGAAAGTGGAAGTCCATCTTTAACTTGGGTGGGAGACTTCATGATCCACGCAAGAAAAGCAAATACTGCCTCAAAGGTTTTTTAAATCATTCTCTTTCATTGCATGACTAAATTCACCTAAATACACCATCAAAACCAAACCAAATGTGTATTTTGACTTGATCCACAGATAAAGAGAAGACATCACTGAGACCCGCCAAGAGTATGGACTCTCTGAGCTCTGGACCGTTCGCACAGGAGGGTATGAAATGATTTCTCTTTATGCACACCAGGATAACGACCTGAAATGAGATTAAATCTCACTCTGATGTTTCTCAGATCCAAAGCATCCTCCAGCTCTTGTCCTGTCCCCGGCCAACCCTGAGGGTGTGGCCTCTGTGGGCGGAGGCGTGTCCAGCGGTTATGCTGTAACCTACAGGCGCACAGGGGGGGCACAGGTGAGCATGGTGAGCGGTGGGTCTCCGGGCACTTATAATCGTCGTGATTCAGCCAGTGGAATGGAGGGAGCAGCTCAGGGAATGTCCAGGTCACCGGGCATGAGCAGTAAAGCTGAGCGCCGTGCAGGGATCCACATATCCGGTCCTTTCTCTGTAACCGTGCCACTTCACATAACGTCGGGTCTGGCTCTGGGTGTGCTACAGGGTGGCTGGAACGATAAGGAACAAAGAGTGCAAGGAGAAGCTGAAGAACATACAGAAACAGAAGAAGATGAAGATGAGGACCTCAAGAATTCAGAGCCTGATGATGATGATGATGGTGTTAAAGAGAGTAAACAAGGTGACTGTGAGATGATGACAACTCAGATTATAAAAGAAGAGGACGTGCTGGAGGAGGAAGATTCACTCGGAACTGAGGAAACAGTGAAAGAAGATCTGATTCAGGATCAGGAGACTATAGAGAAAAGTCTTGCCACCAAAGAAGACTTGCCACCACAGAATAAAGAGGAGACCCTGGAGGAGGAATACATGGGTGAGACAGAATTGTGCTGATGCAGAATTAATATCCATCATCTTGTTATCCAAAGTCATTTCCTCAAAGGGGTGGTTCACCCAAAAATTACTCAAACCCAAATTGTTCCAAACGATTTAAAAAAGAATCTCTTATTTCAACATTCTTCTAAAATTCTTTGTTCGTAGAAATTGTAGTAATTTTCCCCTCAAAATTAACAAGCTTTAATATTTTAAACAAACGCAGGTTCAGTACAATAAAAATAATAATAAACAACTGATATTATGCAAATATCATGTAAAGAATCTCTTGTCCACAGATATGAGAGGACATCATCAAGCTCAGGTGATGTCGGCTGATCAGAGAGAAATGGATGAGTTTTCTGAACAGGATGTTCAAGATGCGTTTGGATTTCTGGATATGATGGACAGCTCTGCATCAAACCAGGTATACAAATCAACACGTTTGATGAACATGAGATGTTATGTAAGATACCTAAAGTGAAAGTGCCCCCCCACAATAAAAATTGTTTGATCACTTATTTATGTTCTTGTCCTGTTAAAATCTTTATAACTTTATTTGTGCTGCAAAACACAAAATTAGATATTTTGAAGAATGTTGGTAACTGGCACTCCTTGACTTGCACTAGTTTGTGTTCATAGAAATGATTGAGTACCACAGCTGTACAGTTACCAACATCCTTTAATATAAAAGAGAAATCTTCACTTTAAAAAAAAGAGCGGGGGGCAGTCGTGGCCTGGTGGTTCGAATGTGTTGGACTCGTGATCCCAAGGTCGCCGGTTCGATACTCGGTACCAGCGGGAATACCACGACTGAGGTGAGACCCTTGAGCAAGGCACAGTCCCCCCACTGCTCCCGGGTACCGCAGCATGACTGCCCACTTCTCTGGGTGTGTGTTCACTTTGTGTGTGTGTGTGTGTGTGTGTGTGTGTGTGTGTGTTCACAGTGTGTGTGTGTGTGTGTGTGTGTGTGTGTGTGTGTGTGTGTGTGTACACTGGGATGAGTTCAATTGCAGAGCACAAATTCGCCACACGTCCCTTCACTTAATGATAACAGTATTCTCATGTTTGGTTGAATTATGGCTTTAAATTCTACTGTACTATTTGACGCATGTAAATGAGGATGGGTCTGGTAAATGGATCTTTCCTTTTCTGTCTGTTTTCAGCCCGAGTTTTCAGTAGAAGCACCGGAGGAGGTAGCTGAGGAAGATGAAGATGAAAGCACAAAAACTTCTGTCAGACAGGTACAGAATCTCAGAGATGAGTCTGAAGAAACAGAGGTTAACATGAGCACCCCTCCATTCACATCATGCAGAAGCTTTGCTGGAAAATCCCACAGTTTACCTTATAAATCCCGTCCCTTCATGCCTGCCCAGTCATTATCATCTGATGATGAATACAGCCCTGAGGATGAGGATGATGATGATGTGTCTGATAAAGACTTTCAATATGAAGACATGTTCTGTAAAAGTCTCCCATCCAGTCTTGCTTTTCACGGTTTATCCTGGTCTGCTGCTGGAACTTCTGCCAGCAGTCCTGAAGATGGGCCCTCTGACAACCAATCAGAATGCTTAGATGAGATAGATGTTATACTTCCTGATGAGGACAGCGAAGTCCTGCAGTCTATCAGCCAGTCACAATGCTTAGATGAGACAGATGTTATACTTCCTCCAATGGACAGTAAAGACCTTCAGTCCACCAGCCAATCAGAATGCTTAGATGAGACAGATGTTATACTTCCTCCAATGGACAGTAAAGACTTTCAGTCCATCAGCCAATCAGAATGCTTAGATGAAACAGATGTTATACTTCCTCCAATGGACAGTAAAGACCTTCAGTCCACCAGCCAATCAGAATGCTTAGATGAGACAGATGTTATACTTCCTGCTGAGGACAGTAAAGACCTTCAGTCTACCAGCCAATCAGAATGCTTAGATGAGACAGATGTTATACTTCCTCCAATAGACAGTAAAGACCTGCAGTCCACCAGCCAATCAGAATGCTTAGATGAGACAGATGTTATACTTCCTCCAATAGACAGTAAAGACCTTCAGTCCACAAGCCAATCAGAATGCATAGATGAGACAGATGTTCTACTTCCTGCTGAGGACAGTAAAGACCTTCAGTCCACCAGCCAATCAGAATGCTTAGATGAGACAGATGTTATACTTCCTCCAATGGACAGTAAAGACCTTCAGTCTACCAGCCAATCACAATGCACAGATCAGACAGATGTTATACTTCCTGCTGAGGACAGTAAAGACCTTCAGTCTACCAGCCAATCACAATGCATAGATGAGACAGATGTTATACTTCCTCCAATGGACAGTAAAGACCTTCAGTCCACCAGCCAATCACAATGCATAGATGAGACAGATGTTATACTTCCTGCTGAGGACAGTAAAGACCTTCAGTCCACCAGCCAATCACAATGCATAGATGAGACAGATGTTATACTTCCTGCTGAGGACAGTAAAGACCTTCAGTCCACCAGCCAATCACAATGCATAGATGAGACAGATGTTATACTTCCTGCTGAGGACAGTAAAGACCTTCAGTCCACCAGCCAATCAGAACCCATGATTCTCACTGCTGCTACAGATGACCATGAGACATGGACAGACACTTTTGTTCAAATCTATAATAAGACACATACGAGTGGATATTTAACGATGGATGATCTTCATGTAAATGATGATGAGAAGAATGAAGAAAACAAATCAGAAGATGTCACAAATAACAAAAAAGCAACGATGTAAGTATACTCATGTAGTCCCGACTTGAACGCTTCCTACACAAAAATCCTTTTTATTTTTGTAAGTTTATTCAAGGGTTGTATTAGTTTACTTTCTTTAAACCAAGAATACTGAAGAATATTGTTAGTCTTTCATTGTATTACTATGCAAATGTTTAGCAAATATAATATTTTGATACTTTTAATCAGATGCAGAATAAATATTTGTGTTTACATATTAAATGAAATTTAACTGTGGGGTAACACACAGACACAGGAGTAATTCTACAGGTTCATAATGCTTTCAAGTTTCTTGAGCATTTTATATTTTGAATTTTTTCAAGAATTATCCCTTTAAGTTTCTAATATTTGTGAAATGATTTGTATGTATACAGGGTGGAAGATTCCTCAGGGAGTGATGAGGACACATATTTCGGACCGGACCCAATACCCTGTTCAATGGAGCTCATCCAGACAGAGACGGCAAGCACCAATGTCCACGAGCCCATCCATGAACTGTGTGTGTGTGTGGAAGCTCCGCTGGATACTGAGATTTACACTGCCATTGAGATCCTCATCAGTGATGT
>CM065654.1:915954-925954 GCA_033220385.1 Triplophysa yarkandensis
GATCTGGCGGGCTCATACGTCTGTATCTGGTGTTATACCTGTGGTGGTTCTCCAGGCGATGAGGAGAGCTTTGAACTCGATGCGAGCGGCTATAGTGAGTCAGTGTAACCTCATGAAGAGAGACGTATGACGTGTGCTCTTTAAGGTTCCTTGAAGATGACTCTTGCCGCCGCCTTCTGAATCTTCTGCAGAGGTTTGGTGGGGGAAGACGGCAGTCCAGGGAGTAGAGCGTTGCAGTAATCCAGCTTAGACAGGACTAAGGCCTGAACTAGGATATACACAGCATGCTCCGAGGAGAAAGGTCTTATCTTGCTGATGTTGTAGAGAAGGAATCTGTAGGAACATGCAGGGAACATGATCCTTGAAAGATAGTTGATCATTGATTACTATTCCCAAATATTCTGGCTGTCCTGGAAGGTACTATGATGGAGGGAAGGAGAGGTAGTGATGGATCTTTGAGTCGGCAAAGTTGACAGGAAGTTTTTGCAAGGTTCAGTTGTAGATGGATTCATCCGGAGAGTGATGTCACTCAGGTAAGCTGAGACTCGTGCCGATACGTCTGGTCTTCATGTTGGATCACTAAGTGCAGCTGCGTGTCGTCCGCATAGCAGTGATAGGAAAAGCCATGCTTCCGAATGAGGGATTCCAGCGATGTCATGTAGATCAAGAAGAGCAGCGATCCAAGCACTGAGCCCTGATGTACACCGGTGATGACATGTTTTGATTCCGAGACTTCACCTCTCCAACACTTTAAAAGGACTTACCTTAGAAGTAAGACTGGGGCCTCTAAAGTACTGTGTCTGAGATACCTATGGTTTTGAGTGTCGAAAGCAGAATGCGATGGTTGACAGTGTGGAAAGCCGCTGAAAGGACCAGAAGATTGAGAACAGATGACCTAGAGGCTGATCTTGCCAGGCTTAAGTCTTCAAAACTGAAAGCAGAGCAGTTTCAGCCTGACTGGTTGCTGTGTAGGAGATTGTTCATAAAGGATATGAGTTGGTCAAAGACGGCACACTCAAGGTTTTTCCAGCAAAGAGCAGGAGAGATATCAGTCTGTAGTTCTCCAGGAGTGCAGGATTCAGGCTGTGTTTCTTTAACAGCGGTTGATTCGAGCCTCCTTAAAATTTGTAGAAAAATTACTTATTTATTCTTTTGGCATAAGATTTTATCTAAAGTGACTTACATGTGTTGTGCAATATACATCTATCACTGGAGAGTAAACAGGGGTAAGATGTCTTTCTCAAGAACACTTCAGTTATTATCTGCTGACACTGAGATCCAAACCAACAACCTTCTGATCACAAGTCCAACTCTCTAACCACCAGAACACAACTGAACACAGACTGATGTTCATACTTCTATGCGTAATTAAATTGATATAGTTTTTTTATTTCAGGTTCTGATACTATAGTTAGGTTTCATATGACAATTTGCAAAATCCCTACTTACACTTGATGTAAATACATAATATTTTATAGTTATATAATTGCACATTACAATATAGTAAAACATTACTATAATAAAAAACGGAACATTTGTATATTATGTACATTTACTTAATTTTACTTCTTATTAAATTAACATTCTTCTTTTCTATTTCTATATAATGTGTTTTTTAAGAGCTCTTGAAATCAAAACAAATTCCTTGTAAGTGTGAGCAAACTTATAGAATAAACCGGATTGTGTTTCTGGTGAACTTTCATACGATGATAATGTTTGTAAAAGAGGGTTGTGTATTAGTGATGACCACAGAAGTTTCTTTAATCCACTTTAAATCTTCATATAAAGTACATGTTGTTTTCTCTCTCTCATCAGAGATAAATCTAGATCTTGTGAAGTTAAGTGAAAGTCACGATGAAGGACACCCACAGACACATGCAGAGGATTCTTCTGTGCAGACGTTCACACTGAACGTGAGACCTATAGTTTGTTCATTAAATATTAGTTCTAATAGTTTATGTTAAATATTAATCTTTCTGATTCCTAAACGCAGGCAGATGGAATCAAATCCATTCAGATTAAAGAGGAACAGATAGAGGACGGACAGTGGGAGAGTGGAGCAGGTTTTACATTAAATGATTCTATACATCTCTATATCACATCTAGTATACTATTCAAATACACATTCATGTGCATTAATGAATATTCTGATTGTTTGTTTGCTAGTGTCTCCCGTGTTGGCACCAGAGGTGGAAGATCTGGACACGTTTAGCACTGAAGGAACAGGAACCACTGGAGAATGTAAGTGCTCCATCCCATCAACACCTTTTTTTTAAATAAAACAAATTAATCATGAAGGTTCATCCTTACACTAAAATATTTCACATCTTCTGTTGTTTGAACTGTAGGTGGATTGATTCTGAAAACCAAAATAAAGTCCAGTGGTTTGTGGAATTCACCTGTTTCAGAGGAGTTCCCTTCAAACTCAGAGGACTCCTCTCCTCCCGGCACAGCGGAGCAGCATGTCACCGGTGTTTCTTCAGACCAAAGAGAAGATTTAATCTCACAGCAGCAAGCTGAAGATCCGTACAGAACTTCAGAGTTTTCTCAGCACGGTGTTAACCACACGGTTCCACCGGATCACAGAGGAGACGGCACAGCCGAGAGGAGCTCACGCTGCCCTCAGTGCGGTAAGACATTCACCACACGATTCTACCTGAAGATTCACCAAAGGATCCACACAGGAGAGAGGCCATACACCTGCCCGCAGTGCGGCAAACGCTTCTACTGTAACTCTCATCTGATATCACACCAGCGCTCGCACACCGGAGAGAAACCATACAGCTGTGAAGAATGTGGTAAATCCTATTCTCATTTAAACTCTCTGAAACTCCACCAGCGCAGTCACACGGAAGAAGACACATATGTGTACTGGTAGCTTTCATCTACGGAGAAGATCCAAAACCTGCCAACAGCTTCAGATGCCATGTGTGTGGAAAGGACCCTGTGGATATGTGTCAGTTTCTTTTGTTGAGGATGAAAAATGACATGGATGTAATATTTCAGTTTTTAAAGACTAGTATAAATATTAGACATTATATTATAGTGTATTCTGAAGCCAGTTATTAGACATCACATATCGTCTCCGTCCGTCTAGACGTCAGGGCTACAGATTTGCTGTTTTCTTGAAAGAGTAAAACACTGTATCCCTTACATATTAAATACTGTTTCTTGATAAGTTTACACTTTTTAATATTTAGTTCATTTTTAACCTCTTTTACATGAAAGGTAGGGAAATGATTATCAAAAAACACTCAGATTTAAAAGGACAGCAACGATATGATGTTCTATCGAATTTTTATTCTAACCCTTTTTGTTTAGTTTAAATTGTATTAATTAATGTCAGAAAGGATCGGTGTTGACTTTGTTTTTATTGAGTGTAAATAATAAAAAGAGATAATAATCCTCCTGTATGATTTTCTGATGTAAACACTTCTTGTTGAGTGTAGTAAGAATAAGAAAACACTTTATGTGAATATGAATGTGATATTTACATGTTTGTCAGGAATATAAGAGATTTATTGAGCTGAAAACATCAATATATGACAGATTATTACTGTGATTTAATCTACAGTTCTGTATACATGATGTCATCTATATAATTACAGAAAATACATACATTTACTATAAGAGTCAATATGATTATTTGATATTTAAATCACATATATAATATAATAATATAAATAATAATTTAATTTATTATATAAAATACAATAATGTCCAACACACAATCTAATACAAAATAAAACACTTTCATGTGACATTCATAATTATAAACTTAATACAGAGCAGTTTATTGAATGGGTTGAACATTGGCTAAAATATTTTTAAACATAAAATCAAATATGAAATAAAAATAAAAAATAAAATAAAAATAAATCACAAGCTTAACGTCTCGTAAAGTACCGGATGTTGTTAAATGCAAACCGGAAGTCCGGCAGTCTTTGGTAGATGTGCATGAGAGATGCTGGTGTCTCGCAGTGATAACAAGTAAATATAATATTAAAATGCTTTTATCGTGTTTTAGGTTTGTAATGTTTATATATTGATAAAGAAATGAGCTGTAAAGTGATGTTACAAACTCAGATCTCCGCCATTCTGAATGTTCTCGTGAAGGCAGCAGTGACAGAGATCTGTGACGTCATCGAGCAAGAGACTGCTGGACTTCATCATGAGATCCAGAAGAGAAACGATGAGATCCAGAAGAGAAACGATGAGATCCAGAAGAGAAACGATGAGATCCAGAAGAGAAACGATGAGATCCAGGATCTGAAGTCTCGTCTGATGATGATGAGTGAGAGTAAAGTCCAGAGTCTGTCTGTGGACAGAAGTTCTGTGGCTGTTCAGGTCCAGATCATGGACTCAAGTAAGAGTTTTATCACTTCTCTTCTTATTTTATCACATGTTTTATCACATGTTTTATCACTTCTCTTCTTATTTTATCACATGTTTTTATCACTTCTCTTCTTATTTTATCACATGTTTTTATCACTTCTCTTCTTATTTTATCACATGTTTTATCACATGTTTTATCACTTCTCTTCTTATTTTATCACATGTTTTATCACATGTTTTATCACTTCTCTTCTTATTTTATCACATGTTTTATCACTTCTCTTCTTATTTTATCACATGTTTTATCACATGTTTTATCACTTCTCTTCTTATTTTATCACATGTTTTTATCACTTCTCTTCTTATTTTATCACATGTTTTTATCACTTCTCTTCTTATTTTATCACATGTTTTATCACTTCTCTTCTTATTTTATCACATGTTTTATCACTTCTCTTCTTATTTTATCACATGTTTTATCACTTCTCTTCTTATTTTATCACATGTTTTATCACTTCTCTTCTTATTTTATCACATGTTTTATCACTTCTCTTCTTATTTTATCACATGTTTTATCACTTCTCTTCTTATTTTATCACATGTTTTATCACTTCTCTTCTTATTTTATCACATGTTTTATCACTTCTCTTCTTATTTTATCACATGTTTTATCACTTCTCTTCTTATTTTATCACATGTTTTTATCACATGTTTTATCACTTCTCTTCTTATTTTATCACATGTTTTATCACTTCTCTTCTTATTTTATCACATGTTTTTATCACTTCTCTTCTTATTTTATCACATGTTTTTATCACTTCTCTTCTTATTTTATCACATGTTTTATCACTTCTCTTCTTATTTTATCACATGTTTTATCACTTCTCTTCTTATTTTATCACATGTTTTATCACTTCTCTTCTTATTTTATCACATGTTTTATCACTTCTCTTCTTATTTTATCACATGTTTTATCACTTCTCTTCTTATTTTATCACATGTTTTATCACTTCTCTTCTTATTTTATCACATGTTTTATCACTTCTCTTCTTATTTTATCACATGTTTTATCACTTCTCTTCTTATTTTATCACATGTTTTATCACTTCTCTTCTTATTTTATCACATGTTTTATCACTTCTCTTCTTATTTTATCACATGTTTTATCACTTCTCTTCTTATTTTATCACATGTTTTTATCACTTCTCTTCTTATTTTATCACATGTTTTATCACATCTCTTCTTATTTTATCACATGTTTTTATCACTTCTCTTCTTATTTTATCACATGTTTTATCACATCTCTTCTTATTTTATCACATGTTTTATCACATCTCTTCTTATTTTATCACATGTTTTATCACTTCTCTTCTTATTTTATCACATGTTTTATCACTTCTCTTCTTATTTTATCACATGTTTTATCACTTCTCTTCTTATTTTATCACATGTTTTATCACTTCTCTTCTTATTTTATCACATGTTTTTATCACATGTTTTTATCACTTCTCTTCTTATTTTATCACATGTTTTTATCACATGTTTTATCACTTCTCTTCTTATTTTATCACATGTTTTTATCACTTCTCTTCTTATTTTATCACATGTTTTTATCACTTCTCTTCTTATTTTATCACATGTTTTATCACTTCTCTTCTTATTTTATCACATGTTTTATCACATCTCTTCTTATTTTATCACATGTTTTATCACTTCTCTTCTTATTTTATCACATGTTTTATCACTTCTCTTCTTATTTTATCACATGTTTTATCACTTCTCTTCTTATTTTATCACATGTTTTTATCACATGTTTTATCACTTCTCTTCTTATTTTATCACATGTTTTATCACTTCTCTTCTTATTTTATCACATGTTTTTATCACTTCTCTTCTTATTTTATCACATGTTTTTATCACTTCTCTTCTTATTTTATCACATGTTTTATCACTTCTCTTCTTATTTTATCACATGTTTTATCACTTCTCTTCTTATTTTATCACATGTTTTATCACTTCTCTTCTTATTTTATCACATGTTTTTATCACATGTTTTTATCACATGTTTTATCACTTCTCTTCTTATTTTATCACATGTTTTTATCACTTCTCTTCTTATTTTATCACATGTTTTATCACTTCTCTTCTTATTTTATCACATGTTTTATCACTTCTCTTCTTATTTTATCACATGTTTTATCACTTCTCTTCTTATTTTATCACATGTTTTATCACTTCTCTTCTTATTTTATCACATGTTTTTATCACTTCTCTTCTTATTTAATCACATGTTTTTATCTATCACATGTTTTTATCACATGTTTTTATCACCTCTCTTCTTATTTTATCACATGTTTTATCACTTCTCTTCTTATTTTATCACATGTTTATTTCACATGTTTTTATCACATGTTTTTATCACATTTCTGTCATATAGCATTGTTTATAATACATGAGGTGATGGACACTAGTATGTGTCACACACTATAACATTAGTTTAGATCAGTTAGATCATAAACATTTATTTTTGGATATATTCATTTTAAAACTGTTGAGTTTAAGGTCAGATGATTGTGATTTCTATGTAAATTTCTATTGTAAAGTTTTAATGAAACATAATCAAACTCCATCAAGTCAAATGAATCAAGCACAAATTATGTTATTTTGGTTTATTGTGTTTTTTTAAACATGAAGAACTCTTTTACAAAACAAGATAAATGCCAAGTGTGTCATTTGTTGTGTAGTGAACATATTTGCGACTCCATTAATGTGTCATGTTTTTATCCTTAATATGATCTGTCTTCTCGACCAATCAGAATTCAGTCACTGTAATCCAACATGACAATGTTTTAAAGTGTTTGTTTGTGTTCAATGTTTTAAAGTGTTTGTTTGTGTTCAATGTTTTAAAGTGTTTGTTTGTGTTCAATGTTTTAAAGTGTTTGTTTGTGTTCAATGTTTTAAAGTGTTTGTTTGTGTTCAATGTTTTAAAGTGTTTGTTTGTGTTCAATGTTTTAAAGTGTTTGTTTGTGTTCAATGTTTTAAAGTGTTTGTTTGTGTTCAATGTTTTAAAGTGTTTGTTTGTGTTCAATGTTTTAAAGTGTTTGTTTGTGTTCAATGTTTTAAAGTGTTTGTTTGTGTTCAATGTTTTAAAGTGTTTGTTTGTGTTCAATGTTTTAAAATGACATCTTTAAACACTATTATCACTTTTGATGATCTGCATGAGTCCGTGAGATCTACACCTGACACACTGGACATTTGTGTTTATTTGAGTTCTATTCATTTATAGTAGGAGTCCCTGATGTCATATTTCATGTTATTTTTTATTTTGTCAAATTTAGAGTAAAAGACACCATTGCAAAAAATTTCAATTATATTTATACATAAACGTTTGTTTCTCCGCAGGTTGTAGTCAAGAGAAGACCATCATGAACGCTTCGGAAGAAAACCTCTCCGAGGAGAAGCCACACTTTTCACACATCGTCAGAAAAGAGGAAATGACATCATCAGAGAATCTCAGAGGGCCGTCAGAAGATGAAGATCTCAGTGGACTGGAGTTTGAGATGAAAATTGAACAGGTGGAGGAACTTGTTGATCAGAAACTAAATAACATTCATTCATTGTCAAACAGTGAAGGACAAAACCACTATGAACAGGCTGCAGATGACACGAACTCTCATTTATGGTCATCGGGAGGACATCTGGAGAGTCCGATGGAGCCCGAGCATCAGAGTTTTACAGATTCATATGTGTCACAGGTGTCGATGGAAGAGCAGATGACCACTGGGTTTTTTGGCTCTGGTATGATGTTGGAAAGTGAGAGCTTGGGCACTTTGGCAAATAAGGACATTGAGTACAGTTTGAATCTATTGACCCGGCAGGATTCCCACAGACACTCACCGGCACCTCCTGGAACCGGCCCAAACAACTCAGAAGTGTTCAGCAGATTTCCATCAGCTCATTCCAGTTCGTGTTTGCCTAAAACATTCCCACACAATGTGTATGTAGAAGAGCACCCGCGCCGCAACATGAGACCCAAACCGTTCCGATGTGAGGAGTGTGGTAAAGGCTTCACACAAAAAACCCGTTTAATAACACACAGACGTGTACACACGGGTGAAAAACCCTTCCGTTGTCAGCTGTGTGGCAAGACATTCTCCAGACAGGACAACTGTCTTCGGCACGTGCGCTTGCACAGTGGACAGCGCTGAGAAGCACACACACCCAGAGACCACAACAACTTCCTGCATCACAGATTATTTTATTGTGCTTTGTCTTCTGAAGCTTTCATCTGTTACTTTTGCCAAATATAAAATTACAGGTTTCTCTTATATTTTAACTTTTATTTCAGGTGAATTCAAATGATTTCATGTGAATTTATTATGATCATTAAAAGTCTTTATTATAAACATGTCATCGTGAATCAAGAGTCACTTCTCAATCTTATTAATCTTTTATGTATTGTCTTATGTACTTATTTTTAATGCAGCTCGATATAAATACACCACTAATGTTGTTTAATGGTAACAGAATGCAGAATTCTGGTCTGTTTCTTCCAAGAGGTCAAACAACAGTTCTGACCAGAGCAATGAAGGAGAAAGGAACACGTCCAACAATTAGCAACAATTATCATTTCATCTCATTATTCTTATATCATTCTTGATTATTTTAGTATGTGTATTGAATATTTCGTTTACAGAAGTGAATTGGGATGCTTTATTACTTTGTTTTTGATGTGTTGACAGGAAGGTTGTGCCTCAGAAGATCTTTACCTAATTTACCTAAATCAATGTTTGATGGCTTTACCTATCTGAGGAAAATGCTTTCTACACTGATCCACCAACAAAAAAAAAATACATGGACCAAACTTGACCTTTATCTTAAAGGTCTTGATTATGATTTTTATTTAAAAGCATATTTCCAGAGTAGAAAGCTGGACTCCTCCGAAGCTCTAGACTGTGTCATCTACTCCCGCTCAACAAAGTAATCAGGGTCTCTACTCACGGGTCGTGGGGAAGCGTGACTGGGCAGAGGTGGTAGAAAACCTCTGCTGGACTCGGATTGATCTCGGGATTTGCTTTTGTTCAGTGTTCTGCAGTCGTGATGTTCACCTGGAGGAGTGAGGAGCAGTGATCTGGTTCTGTATATGGATGGGAAGCGTATCCCGCTGAAGGATGCTGGAGTCGGTGCTGATGCTGTGGGAGGCTCGTGTAAATGAGTGTCAGAACTGGACAGAGTCAGTTTCACAGACGGCAACTGAAGTAATGTTTGAGGAAGTTCAGGTAGGGTATTCCTCCGGTACTCTAGACCTGATGGGTTCTCCGTGGGCTTCCTGGAGAACAAATCTGCTCCATCTTTGGGATTTGAAGGGATTTTCCTTGAATGACATGCACTTGGTAAACCAACTGAGCTCTGATCTTCTTCAGAAGTTGTATTCTTCTCAACATCTTCAAATGCTCCTTGCAGGTTCTTCTCGTAGGTCTGACTCAGATGGGCCAGGTTCTGGATGGCCAGCCAGGGCTCGGAGTGTAGCCTTTGACGGTACACAGTGTTGCTTCTTGGCAAGACTGGAGAAGCCGCACCACCTCGAAAATTAAAGATGTTTTCTCCATCAGAGATGGGAGAGTTGGTCTTCAGCTCAATATCTGAAGGAGACATACACGAGACG
>CM065654.1:935954-945954 GCA_033220385.1 Triplophysa yarkandensis
CAGTACGGTAGAATATGAGGTTCTTGCGCATGAATTCATAACTGTAAAGCAGAGGACAGACTTCACTTGTGTGTGTGTGTGTGTGTGTGTGTGTGCGTGTGTGTGTGCGTGCGTGCGTGCGTCTGCGAGTGTATAATCACGAGACACAGCAAATGCTGTGTGTGTCCATCACCTGGATTTAATGATGGCGTCTATCCACTCGACACACTGTTCCTGAGAATCACATTCAAACAAATACTTCCGCTCTGCCTCATCAAGAAATACTGAAGCAGAAGGAAATAGACTTCTCATTAAAGATCCCGAGTAGATCTAGTTTGACAGATGCTCATTGATGTAAATATAGATGCAATCCGTAACACTTTCTACACTTACCAATAGAGAAAACAAGCTCATCTTCTCTCTCCACCCGACACTGCTCCAACAGCAGAGCACCAATGGGCTGAAAACACACACACACACATAAACCGATTGTGCTCAGACTGTATCAATCAACCTCAAGAATCCTTCTTCCTCAAGAATAAAGAAGGGAACAGAAAGAGAATGCAGAAGTGTGTTTGGTTTAGTCCCCTACATTCTTTCCCTCTTTATAGTTTCTATATCAGAAGGGTCAGAATGAAACATCAGAGGTGTGATGCAGAACTCACCTCATCCTCATCAGTCCGAAAATAAAACAGGAAGTTAACGATCAGTTTCACCAAACGTTTCTTCACCACTGAAATAAACAAAGCATTATAAATGTCTTTCACTGATGATAATAACATGAGATGTGATGATGATGATGATAATAACATGAGCTATGATGATAATAATAACATGAGCTGTGAAGATAATAATAACATGAGCTGTGATGATGATAATAATAACATAATCTGTGATGATGATGATGATGATGATGATAATAACATGATCTGTGATGATGATGATGATAATAACAACATGATCTGTGATGATAATAACATGTGATGATGATGATAATAATAACATGTGATGATGATGATGATGATGATGATGATGATAATAATAACATGTGATGATGATGATGATAATAATAACATGTGATGATGATGATGATGATGATGATAATAACATGTGATGATGATGATAATAATAACATGTGATGATGATGATGATGATGATGATGATAACATGTGATGTGATGATAATAACATGTGATGTGATGATAATAACATGTGATGATGATGATAATAACATGTAATTATGATGATAATAACATGTAATTATGATAATAACATGTAATGATGATAATAACATGTGATGAGGATAATAACATGTGATGATGATGATGATGATGATAACATGTGATGTGATGATAATAACATGTGATGTGATGATAATAACATGTGATGTGATGATAATAACATGTGATGATGATGATAATAATAACATGTGATGATGATGATGATGATGATAACATGTGATGTGATGATAATAACATGTGATGATGATGATAATAATAACATGTGATGATGATGATGATGATGATGATGATGATAACATGTGATGTGATGATAATAACATGTGATGTGATGATAATAACATGTGATGATGATGATAATAACATGTGATGATGATGATAATAACATGTGATGATGATGATAATAATAACATGTGATGATGATGATAATAACATGTGATGATGGTGATAATAACATGTGATGATGGTGATAATAACATGTAATGATGATAATAACATGTGATGATGATAATAATAACATGTGATGATGATGATAATAATAACATGTGATGATGATGATAATAATAACATGTGATGATGATGATAATAACATGTGATGATGGTGATAATAACATGTGATGATGATGATAATAACATGTAATGATGATAATAACATGTGATGATGATAATAATAACATGTGATGATGATGATAATAATAACATGTGATGATGATGATAATAATAACATGTGATGATGATGATAATAACATGTGATGATGGTGATAATAACATGTGATGATGGTGATAATAACATGTGATGATGATGATGATGATGATAATAACATGTGATGATGGTGATAATAACATGTGATGATGATGATGATGATAATAACATGTGATGATGGTGATAATAACATGTGATGATGGTGATAATAACATGTGATGATGATAATAACATGTGATGATGATGATGATAGTAACATGTGATGATGGTGATAATAACATGTGATGATGGTGATAATAACATGTGATGATGGTGATAATAACATGTGATGATGGTGATAATAACATGTGATGATGATGATAATAACATGTGATGATGATGATAATAACATGTGATGATGGTGATAATAACATGTGATGATGATGATAATAACATGTGATGATGATGATAGTAACATGTGATGATGGTGATAATAACATGTGATGATGATAATAACATGTGATGATGATGATGATAATAACATGTGATGATGGTGATAATAACATGTGATGATGGTGATAATAACATGTGATGATGGTGATAATAACATGTGATGATGATGATAATAACATGTGATGATGGTGATAATAACATGTGATGATGATGATAATAACATGTGATGATGATGATAATAACATGTGATGATGATGATAATAACATGTGATGATGATGATAATAACATGTGATGATGGTGATAATAACATGTGATGATGATGATAGTAACATGTGATGATGGTGATAATAACATGTGATGATGATAATAACATGTGATGATGGTGATAATAACATGTGATGATGATAATAACATGTGATGATGATGATGATAATAACATGTGATGATGATGGTGATAATAACATGTGATGATGGTGATAATAACATGTGATGATGGTGATAATAACATGTGATGATGATGATAATAACATGTGATGATGGTGATAATAACATGTGATGATGGTGATAATAACATGTGATGATGATGATAATAACATGTGATGATGATGATAATAACATGTGATGATAATAACATGATCTGTGATAATAATAACATGTGATGATGATGATGATAACATGTGATGATGATGATGATAATAACATGTGATGATGATGGTGATAATAACATGTGATGATGATGATAATAACATGTGATGATGATGATGATAATAACATGTGATGATGATGGTGATAATAACATGTGATGATGATGATAATAACATGTGATGATGATGGTGATAATAACATGTGATGATGATGATAATAACATGTGATGATGATGATGATAATAACATGTGATGATGATGGTGATAATAACATGTGATGATGGTGATAATAACATGTGATGATGGTGATAATAACATGTGATGATGATGATAATAACATGTGATGATGGTGATAATAACATGTGATGATGGTGATAATAACATGTGATGATGATGATAATAACATGTGATGATGATGATAATAACATGTGATGATAATAACATGATCTGTGATAATAATAACATGTGATGATGATGATGATAACATGTGATGATAATAACATGATGATGATGATAATAACATGTGATGATGATGATAACATGTGTAGAATGAATCTCACCATCTCCTCTCTTTGGTCCTCTCATCCCCAGCTCAGATGATCTCTCTGACGGCTGGCGGCTCAGGAACATCAGCTCTTTCTCATTAAATCTCATCTTTAACTCTTTTATCTCTCATCATCATAACATGAGCATCACACACAGCTCTGTGACGTCATCGAACTCTTCTCGTTAGCCTGTGTTCAATAAAGTCCGCTGCTCGTGCTCTGATCGCACCCGGAACACACTTAAGTTACACACACACACACACACACACACACGAACACACACACACACACACACTTTAGTGACTGTGAGCAGGAAGTGAACACTTCCGGTCACCAGAGGGCGCTCATTCAACACCTTCTCGTCATATTAAACTCTTATTTAAACATCTGATTATATTTCATAAACTTCTGTCTATTATAGACTTAAATGCTGTTCTTAGACAAAACGTGTAGAAGTATAAAATCTGTGGTTTAATGTTTGTGTTTTATAAATAAAGTTGAACCGGAACCGGAAGTGCACCTCTCTCTCTCTCTCTCTCTCCTGCGGCTGCGCACTGAGCTAACAGCAGCTCGAGCGTGATTTAGACATTGTGGTAAGAATTTAAATATTTACTCATTAAACTCATTTAAACTCAATATAAACCCACAGTTCCTATAACTCTCGAGCTTTTGTTCAAGCTGTAATGGATCAGGATCGGTGTTGTGTTTCTTTAGTTCTGCTGTGAACATTATTGTTTATATTCATTCATTTCTTCCGTGTCTGAATGATTTGTTTGTTGTATGTTTTCTTATCAATGTTTGATATAATTATATAATAATGTGTGATGCGTTTGTAGTCTTGTGTCAGTAATTAAAATCCTCTTAATTATTCTTATTATTAAATAATGAAATCACTCAATTCTGTGTTACACTTTACATGAAAGTTACATGTTACACACACACACACACACACACACACACACACAGTAGTGAACACACACACACACACACACACACACACACACACACACACACACACACACACACACACACACACACACACACACTAGTGAACACACACACACACACACACACACACACACCTTAGTGAACACACACACACACTAGTGAACACACACACACACACACCTTAGTGAACACACACACACACACTAGTGAACACATACACACACACTAGTAAACACACATACACACAGCCGTGAACACTCTCACACACACACACACACAAATACACTAGAGGTGAACATATACATACACACAGCCGTGAACACGCACACACACACACACACACACACACAGCCGTGAACACACACACTCACACACACACACACACACACAGCCGTGAACACACTCTCACACACACACTAGTGAACACACATACACACAGCCGTGAACACTCTCACACACACACACACACACAGCCGTGAACACACACACTCACACACACACACACACACAGCCGTGAACACACTCTCACACACACACACACACACACTAGTGAACACACATACACACAGCCGTGAACACTCTCACACACACACACACAAATACACTAGAGGTGAACATATACATACACACAGCCGTGAACACGCACACACACACACACAGCCGTGAACACACACTCACACACACACACACACAGCCGTGAACACACACACACTCACACACACACACACTAGTGAACACACACACATAGCCGTGAACACACACTTATTCCCCGTTACGTTTAACACTTGCTTTAAAGATAGAAAAGAAATCGATGATTAAATCAGTCGTGTTTGTTTGTCATGTGACTTCAGGAGTTTATCATCGTGAGGATCCGTCATCATGGATTTCCAGCACAGAGCTGGAGGGAAAACAGGAAGCGGTGGCGTGGCGTCAGCGTCAGAGAGTAACCGAGACCGACGCGAGCGTCTACGTCAGCTCGCACTCGAGACAATAGACATCAATAAAGATCCTTACTTTATGAAAAACCATCTGGGCTCATATGAGTGTAAACTGTGTCTCACTCTTCATAATAATGAGGTAAGAGAAATGATCAGTGTATGAACGTGAATGTGTGACGATCATCTTTACATCATCTTATATTTGTGTTCTCTAGGGAAGTTATCTGGCTCACACACAGGGCAAGAAGCATCAGACTAACCTGTGAGTGAGGTGTTTTGTTCATGTTAATTTCTCTGAATGATGTGAATGAAAATAACTGATGGTGGTTTGTGCCTTCTTTATTTCAGAGCGAGACGAGCAGCAAAAGAGGCAAAGGAATCACCGGCACAGCCTGCCCCAGAGAAAGTCAAGGTGGAAGTGAAGAAATTTGTCAAGATCGGTCGACCTGGTTATAAAGGTATAAAGATCCATGTTTCCTGACACACATTCATTCATTCATGTGAAATGGTTTTACAAATCAATTCAAATGTGATCGGTTTCTTTAATAAAACTCTTTGTTTATATAAATGAAAGGTTATCGCTTAACACTTCTTGTGAATATTTTTTGCTTACTCATAGTTACAAAACAGAGAGACTCGGAAAGTGGGCAGCAGAGTTTGCTATTCCAGGTAACTCATTTAGATTCATCAGTTCCGTCATCTGTCTGCAAATCTTATCAGTTTTCTCTCATTCTGATGTATATTTTTTGAAATCGTCTGATTCTCTGTTTTTTCAGATCGACTATCCAGAGGTCGCAGAAGGTATCGGACCAAGACATCGATTTATGTCAGCATATGAGCAGAGAATTGAACCTCCTGACCGACGCTGGCAGTACCTCCTGTTTGCTGCTGAACCTTATGAAACCATCGCGTTCAAGGTCTGTCGTGTCTAAAATGCTTTAGATATGATGTGCTCTCTGTGTGTTTGTGTGTGTGTTAGTGTGATACCTAACGCAACGCTTCAGAAAATAAATCAGTTTTTGATTTGTTTTCAGGTCCCCAGTCGTGAGATTGATAAAGCAGAGACCCGTTTTTGGACTCACTGGAACAGGGAAACAAAACAAGTGAGAAATATGTCTCGTGATAGTTGTTTAAATGGCGTGTATTCATGTCATAAAGACAGATTATTTTGTGTGTTTGTGTGACTTGTTTAGGATTGTTGGATTTGAGTTATTGTTTGTTTGATCTATTTGTGTTGAACAAACCGTCTCTGTTTGTCCAGTTCTTTTTACAGTTTCACTTTAAGATGGAAAAAGCTCTAACTGCTGCACCAGGTCAAGCTGTGTCTGTTGGCGTCAAGCGTCCGCCTTCGCTCATCACTGGACTAGGTCCACGCCCAATGGGTGACTCCATGCCACCTCCTCCACCTGGAGGCATCCCAGGAATGCCCCCTTTGCCACCTGGTGCTCATCTACCACCTCAGATGCCTCCGCCAGGAGCCCTTCCACCCCACATGAGGCCTCCCCTCCACGCAGGAGGACAACCTGGAATGCAATAACTGAACATTTCGGACTCTGTTGTGATAATTTTTATTTTTCTCTCGTCACAATGGACATATTTGTAATACATAACCCTGATGTGTTTCATCTGAATATGTTGATAACACTGTTCTGTGCCCAGTGTGAAACCTTTTATTCTGTTTGTGTAGGGTGTCTGAATGTGTCTCTCATGTGTAGAGGTAATCACAGCAACACAGCCTTACCAAACAAAATCTATTATTCTTTTTTGTGTTTTTAGTATTAAAATGTAAAACAAATTGTGCTTGCTTTTCTGATTCATAAATGAATGCTCAAGTTTTGTATTCGGTTTGTTTAAAGGATTTTCCAGCATAAAATATTCATTTCTAGTGTATTTTCTTAAAGTGAAAATGAAAATGACTTTTGCCCTCAAGTGTTCCAAACCTGTGGACAAATCTACATTTACTACAAAGATAGACGTTTAGAGAAAGGTTAGATCGAATACTAATGTTGTCCCAACACTTTTTGTTTTCCTACATTTCAGAGTATCTTTGTGTGTTCAAAAGAACAAGTATGATAAAATACATTTGATATAATAATGGTAGTTAACTGTCCCCATAAAACTTCTGTTTCTAACGCTCTTATGATTTTTTTTATGTGTAACTGAACAAAGAGTGACCTCCTTTAAAGTTTTTGGTCAGGTGTGTTGAAATCTTATCTAATAATTCTTGATGGTTCTTTTAACAGTTTCAGTGTTTGATTCACACGTTTGTTGGTGAACTTTTCCTTAACACCCTGTCTACACCTGACCTGACACAACTAACCACTGTTAAGCCCACTGGATCATCTATTCCGAACAAAATGTCATGTTCAGTGTGGATGGGACACTAATAAGCTGAAAACCAGTGAGCTCAATCTAGTGATACATGTTATCATGAATCTATCCGTACAACACAAAGCTAAAGGGAACATCATTTTAAAAAAAGTTTTATTTGTCCAAAGCACAGCTTCACTTCAATCTCTTCTGAGCCAAAAACTGAAATCACTTCCGAAATCTTTCAATTCTACCAGACCGTAACTACAGTAATACATGATAAGGTTTCATTTAAGAACTGAAACACAAGGTCATTTCTGTGACCTCCTCAAATAACCAGTAACATTATTGTCATGAAACGAGAATATCCAGATAAGAAATATAAAAATCAAGAATATTTGTAACATTTAAAAAAAACTTCTTTATCCCAATAACCAGATGTTACTATAACTTTCATTGAAAATCCGTTTGTTGAACTCTATTTCCTTTTTTAAAAAGCCTTATAATCCATCTTCTCCGTCTGTCTCACCCACTATAAACCTCTTTTCTCACTCTTTAATATGTTGACTGCACATGGCTTCTACATTGTATTTTATCTTACTAGGACCAGAAATATTTCACTTTTTGTTACCTCCTTTTACTGTTTTTTAGCTTCTTTACTAAACCTCACTTGTAATTCACTTTGGATAAAAGTGTGACTCAACGAAAAATAAGATTTTATGGAGAAAGTGTTTCAAATATCAAGATTTATGGTTTCATTTCATTTTCTTCATGGCAGATATTATTTCTTATGGTTCTTTGTTGTGGTATTTGGAGGATTTTTCTTTGCTTTCTTCACAGGTTTCTTCTTTGATCTTTCCATCTTCTCCACTTCTTCTTCCTCGATAATTTTCTTCTTGACTTTAATCTCTTTCTCTTTTGTCCTCTTCATTTTCTCTTTTGTCTCACCCGTGTCACGTCGTCCTCTTCTCTCATTGAATCTGGTCTCTCTCTTCTTGAGGAGTCTCAGGTCTGGAAGGCTTCGGTGTTTAAAGCTCCTGGATGCTCTTTCTTGCAGTGTCCTTTTGGATTTGGGTTTGCTAGAGCTCTCATCATCCTCATCATCATCATCATCATCGAGCCACCAGAAGAATGAGTCCCATAAAGACATCTCAGGCTGAGAACATTTATTCACAGGTGACTGAACTGCATTTAAAGTCCTGTTTTATTTCCTCAACCTTAAGGTGTGATGTGACTTTCTTTCTTTACTTGAAACTTGGACCTAAATCTCATTATTTGTGTCTCATGAAAAAAGAAAGTCACACAGAACGTGAAAGGTCAGTGAATGATGTTCTCACCTCTTGTGTTGGTAGTTTTGCTCTCCTGATGAAAGTGTGTCTCTCACTCACAGCGGTGAACTCTTCACGGACGTCCCTTCGGCCTCTGAGAGCCTCTGTGTGTAAATAACATTCAATCATTTTCCTCTGACTTGGTTTCAGTCCCTGGAGAGATGTCGTACAGACCACATGAATGTTTCAGCTGTGTTGTAAACCTGCCGTTTATTCTCTGTAGGCCGGAGGTGAGCACCAGGACGGTCATGGCGATGATCAGACATCTGTTGAGTGTCACTCCCTCCCATGGCGTCTCAATCTGAGTCAGATTCTGAACGGACAGAGCTTTACGCAGTGTTGCTGAAGAGACAGACATGATGTTGCAGCTATAAAACACATTTCTGTTTTCAGTTTTATTTTCATTGAACTGCTCAGACTGGTTTAGTTTCAGGATTTTACAAAGTAGATTTATGTATCGATCATCTATCAAACCGTAAGAGCTGAACTTCTTTCTTCTGTATAACATGAAAAGATATATTATAAAGAATGTTGACAACCAAACAGTATTGGAGCCCATTTACTTCCAATGTATGGACACAAAACCAATGCCGGTGAATGAGAACCAGTTACCGACATTCTTCAAAATATCTTCTTTTGTTTTCTGCAGAAAACAGAAACTCACACATTTTTGAAATGACAATATGATGAAAAATGATGAGAGCAATTCTGTGTTTGGGTGAACTATCACAATGAGCTAGAAATAAACGCAGTTAAAGTGAGTGAGTGAATTGAAGTGACCTTTTTCCCCATCCCAGTGTACACACACACACACACACACACACACACACACACACACACTGTGAACGCACACCCGGAGCAGAGCTTTAGAGACATACTTGCACTAGAGCCAGGATGTTCACGTGGGGTCATCTTAGGCACCTGCTGGACCACTG
>CM065654.1:955754-993254 GCA_033220385.1 Triplophysa yarkandensis
ACAGGTAAACTGATTCTCGAAATTCTTCGGATGTGTTCGGGTGTATATTTGTAAAATAAAACAACACATAATTGGAATGGCATGATGGCAATGATGTTTGAACGAGATGAGTCATCTGTTGTGTTGTTAATGTCTCGATTAGAGTGTTTTTAGTGAGCTGTGTTTTGTACGGCGGACATTGACGGATAAAGAACCAAGAAAAAGCTTTCTTAATGTTAATCCCTAACACACACAAAACAAAAGCCTGAATATGAATAGCCATCAGATAAACACACAGGTAAGTGATTGAACTCTCTCAATCCTTCAGTGTGAAACAGGCCTATTTGCATGTTCTTGATTATCTGTTTAAACTGTTGTTGTGTTTTCTGATTTGAGTGAGCAGATGTGATGGACGGGTTGAGGTTTTTATAGATGTTCATTGTACATTTTCATCTGAACCCAAGCTGACTTCCTGTCTGGTTCAGTTTCTTTCTCAGTCTGTTCATATTAATATTAATATATCATTGTATTTTAATAAACTAAAGTAAAACTACTCAAAAGTTATCACTTATTTGCAGAGGTCCAATCGACGTTACTATTGGGCCATTAAACGTGTTTTATATTGTTGTCACTGAAAGCATCTCGAATCAACAAACAAAACCACTAAATCCTTGAATTATAAATGAATAAAAAAGTGTATGAGGCAATTTATTATCCATACATTCTATCAGTGACGAAAATAACATTGCTCCAGACTATGAAAAATAATTTATTGTCATCAGCTCGTTTTACATTCACATTTACATTTATTCATTTGGCAGACACTTTTATCTAAAAAGTGACTCGCAGTGTTATACAGTTGTCAAGTATAACTTCAGAGTAATCAGGGGTAAGATGTCTTCAAGAACACTTCAGTTATTATCTGCTGACACTGAGATGCAAACCAACAACCTTCTGATCACAAGTCTGGTGGATTACGGAGAAGTGTTTTTCAGGTGGCTCTCAAAACATTCATAATCTCTGAGATTACTTTAACACTTCACGTGTTCTCAAAATCCCCTCCTGATGTCTGTAAAAACGCGGTCTGTTAGAGACGGATAAATCTAAATGGATGTTTTCACAGCACAAAGCACACCGTTGGTTTATGATCACATCCTTCAGCAGGTAAAATGTTTAAACCAGTGAAGTCATTTATGATGTATGGATGTATGAAACAGGATGTACGGATAAAATGCATCATGAAAGAGAGAGAGAGAGAGAGAGAGAGAGAGAGAGAGAGAGAGAGAGAGAGAGAGAGAGAGAGAGAGAGAGAGAGAGAGAGAGAGAGAGATGTCTCAGTTGTTGTGGGGAGTAATTAATCACAGTGATCCATTAGACATTCAGATTCACACAGATTGGACGTGTGTCCCTGTGCAGGTCACTAATGTTGCCCTCTCTAACCACACACAGACACTTTTACTGTCTCAGGGGTCCAGTTTCTCACAAGACCACAGAAACTCAAAAGAGAATTCTTATTGATTCATACACTCATACATTTCAAATATCAATCTGATGAAAAGAGATTACAGCCATAACCACAGACTGGCTTTATTCATTGACTTTATCTCTGCTTTTAGAACGTGTTTAACATGTTTATTAGTGCTTCCACAATCTGTCTCTTAAACGACCATAAACAAGACCTCTGGCACCAGCACAATAATACTGAGAACCTTCAACTTAATTACAATCTTAACAAGAACAATCATGTTAGAACCATTTTAGGTTTCTTTACAGTCCAAAGACTCAGAAGGTTTTTCAGATGTTTGGAGAAATACAGGCCACACAGGATTTGTTTTCTGGTTATTATTAAGAGTGTAATGTAAAATACTAGAGAACATCACAAACTGTAAGATATGGAAATATGTGATGCATTATTCTTTACTGTAAGTGTTTGTTTGGTCTGAAGTGTAATTTTAAGGGTGAGATGTGTGGACTTTTCCCTACACAAGCATTCTGTTCTGAAAGATTTCCATAATCATGTGGTGTAAACTGAATGTGTAGAATGTTTTAAACGCCAGTCACCAGTGGACATGAGAGCATCCTCAGGTTTTTAAAACAAAGCGCCATAAATTAAACGTCAGTGTGGTTAGCTGTCTCTCACTTCCCAATCGAGCATTGATCCACGCTCTTGAGTTAAAAAGGGAAGCTGGGAAACTGGGCTATTGATCAGCTGGAGGTCACGCTCCCTATCGCACGAACACTCCGCAGATTTTCTGACACCCCCAGAGAGGGTCGAGGGGTCTCAAATGGACCCTAAGGACGAAAAGATACCAATGAACACACAAATGTGACCATTTACCAGGAAACCTATGAGCACAGATCTCCGATCTGTCGTCGGTCTATCCCCTTATCAGCCTGTGACAGCAAATCGTTGTTTAAATGTTTGATGGTCATCCAGTCCAGGAGAAATCCACAGTCTTAAAAACCAAACATCACCCTTATGAGAAATAAATCACAGCACACTCACTTTCTACAGCCTGATATAAATATACTTCTCCATAGAGTTAATCAATTACATGTACCATCAAAAATACCCTTCTATATTGCAACATTAAGTGAATAAACACAAATAAAGAGATTTATCTCAACTCACTTTTGTGTGTGGTCGAAAAATGACAGTGAATGAAAACTTAAAAATGACAATGAATGAAAACTTAAAAATGACAATGAATGATAACTTAAAAAATGACAATGAATGAAAACTTAAACAATTTAAATGAATGAAAATTAAAAAAATGGACAATGAATGAAAACTTAAAAATGACAATGAATGAAAATTTAAAAAATTTAAATGAATGAAAACCTAAACAATTTAAATGAATGAAAACTTAAAATTAAAAAGAATGAAAAATTAAAAATGACAATGAATGAAAATTTAAAAATGACAATGAATGAAAACTTTAAAAATGACAATGAATGAAAACTTAAAAAATTTAAATGAATGAAAACTTAAAAATTAAAATGAATGAAAACTTAAAAAATTTAAATGAATGAAAACTTAAAAATTAAAATGAATGAAAACTTAAAAATGACAATGGAGAAATGTTATCAAATACAAAATGAAGTAAATAAATAGCAAACAATATTTCTGTGTTTGTGTTGGACTTCAGTGACCTCGACACTTTATTTACTGAATTAATATTTTATATATTTTTCCACAATATGATTTTGTGTTTGAGCTCAGCACTACTGGTGTGATTTCTTTCATCTGTTGTGTGTTTGTTGTGTTGTGTTGTGTTGTGTTGTCTAGTGATGATGACTGACCTGCAAGTCTTAACGCAGACATCCTCTGGAACTCGGGCTCCTGTAAACCACTTCCACATCCTCCTGAAGGTTTCCCGTCCGGACTTGAGCTTACTCCACGGCTTCGGGTTCCGCAGCAGGTCCGACAGAGTTCCCTGGGACCGGCACAAGATCCTTTGGGCGAAGATGGCCTGCGGGATGCTGTATCTCTTGAGCTCGGCCGTGATCCTCTGCGCCACTTCTTTGGTGTTGATCTCCTCCAGCTGACCCGAAGCGGCGCTCTGCCCGGTGCCGGTTCCGAGTCTCTCCCTGTCGGTCAGCATGGATCCGTTAGACTGGGAGTGTAAGTGCCCGTGGGGGTGCATGCCGTTGAGGTTCGACATCATGCCGTGTCCGTGAGCCCCTAAACTCCGGGCCAGATGTTCCTCGCTCCGTGACAGCATCGCCGCGTGAGACTCGAACCCCGCCCGGGGTCAGGATCTTCTCGGCGGGCAGGTGGGCACCGGGTCCGTACCCAGACAGCGTCTGCTGGGAGTTGTGCAGGGACCCGAGGCCGTTCGGCAGCGGAGACAACGGCTGGCCCATCCCGGACATGTCTTTGGGGTAGTGCCCGTATAAGTTGCCCATGGATGCCAGCCCCCGGTCGTCCCGCATGAGGGTAAAACTCCCGCTCACCGTTTCCGGCGGCGAGGCGCTGGTGGTGGTGTGGGTGAGGGTGGGCATGGTGGAATTTGTCGGACACGGTGGAGATCGGCGGCAGGTGTTGGAGGGGGGTGAGGGTGGTGTACGTGTTGGTCAAGCTCATACCCGACTCACACATGGGCATGGACGGGTGAAGATGACCGGACAGTGTTGGGTCGGTCCGGTACTCACCGGCGCCCTCGAGGATCGATGCCATGCCGGACACCATCGCCGAACGCCCGTGAGACGCCAGGTTCCGATGAGAGGACGCCGTGGGTCTGCCGTGGGAGACATTCATGAGATCTCCCGTGTGGGAGTGAGACACACCGTGCATGTTTCCAATGTTCTCCATTGTGAGTTCCATGATAAAACGAGACCGGATCGAACCCGAAAAGATCTCAAAACCAATCCATCGATTTCGCAGAGACTCCGCTCAGTCCGACGTGATGTTCCGACGCTGTTGTGTTGGCTTAAATCACTCTTTTGTGTTCACTCTTTTGTGTTCACTCTTTTGTGTTCACTCTTTTACACGGAGCGCACTGTGCGTGTCTGCAGATGAGCGCTTCTGATGAGAGAACACACACACACAGCTGACTTTGTGTGTGTGTGTGTGTGTGTGTGTGTGTGTGTGTGTGTGTGTGTGTGTGTGTGTGTGTGTGTGTGTGTGTGTGTGTGTGTGTGGTGTGTGTGTGTGTGTGTGTGTGTCACAATATATTTTAAATCTTCTTAAAACAACACATTTCATTCCGAACAATTTTGATGTAATAATAAATATCTGTAATATAATATAATATAATATAATGTAATATAATATAATACACTATAATAGAATAGAATATAATAGACTATAATAGAATATAATATAATATAATATAATATAGTATAATATAATATAATGTAATGTAATGTAATGTAATGTAATGTAATATAATATAATATAATATAATATAATGTAATATAATATAGATAATTTAAATCGCGCGTTTATAAAGTATTATGGAAGGAGTTTTCTTTTGACATCTTAATAATAAATGTTATTCTGCACACATTCTTGTGTTTTGGTTTGTGCATTTTTCTTAAGTTGTGTAACTTTATCTCCTTAGGTTAAGGACAATTAAAACTATAACTGAACATAATGCATTTATAAAGTACATAAGTTAAATCTGCTGTCTTTTTAACAGTGAAGTTATTTGTGTAAATGTGCTTTAACGCGTCATGTAAGGCTGTATACACATTTCACAACAAGCCTGACTTAATAAATAATATTTATAAATATAAAAAACAGAAATGTTAATTGATAAAAAATATTTTTAAATATAAAAAGCAGAAAAATGAATTGATAAATAATATTAATAAATATAAAGATCAGACAAATAATATTGATAAATATAAAGATCAGATAAATAATATTAATAAATATTAAGAGCAGATAAATATAATTAATAAATATAAAGAGCAGATAAATAATATTAATAAATATAAAGATCAGATAAATAATATTAATAAATATTAAGATCAGATAAATATAATTAATAAATATAAAGAGCAGATAAATATAATTAATAAATATAAAGAGCAGATAAATATAATTAATAAATATAAAGAGCAGATAAATATAATTAATAAATATAAAGAGCAGATATATATAATTAATAAATATAAAGATCAGATAAATAATATTAATAAATATAAAGAGCAGGTATATATTCTGCGGGCCGAACGCGTTCAGCTGTATTGGGCCGTTGGCTGAGATTCGTGGAGTTTCTTTTGGGTGCTCATTGATAAATGTGATCAATATATTGACTGACACTGATTAATTATGTTTTTTGACCCAGGCTGAGGGGGGGGGGCACAGGTCAGAAAGTTTTGGTGCAGAGAAAGAGAAGGAAAATGAATCCAGAAGCACCTGCAGCTCCTGTGAGACACAGCCGAGACACAGACGAGACACAGCCGAGACACAGCCGAGACACAACCGAGACACAGCCGAGACACAACCGAGACACAGCCGAGACACAGCCGAGACACAACCGAGACACAACCGAGACACAACCGAGACACAACCGAGACACAACCGAGACACAGCCGAGACACAACCGAGACACAACCGAGACACAGCCGAGACACAGACGAGACACTAGCAAGGGTAAAGCCATGAATTTCATATAATTCTAATAAATAAGAATAAATTATTCAAATTAAACATTAGACTGTATATGAAAACAAATGTGTATAACACTACTGGAATGTGTCTGTTTTTACAACTGTAATGTTAATATTTTTAACAGATTTAATATAATATTTAATATAATATAATATACTTCTGTCGCATTCACAATATTAGATGTTATTTAAAAAGTGTTGTCATCTTGTGTTTTATAAATTATATGTCAAATATTATTATTAGAGTTGTGTAAATTAGCTTTAAATGTCCCACAATATTCATTATGTTTGTGTGTAGAGTTGTGTGTTTGTGTGATGTTGTGTAGAAGTGACATTTTCCAGTTGTGTTAGTCAATGTTACACAACTGAGTTGTGTGTGTGTTGTGTTAATGTTCTTTTATTGGTGAGAACTTCTATATAAATGAGTCTTCCTCAGCCAGCAGTGGATCGGTTATCTGTGTTCGGTTCGGTTCGGTTCTGTGAGGAATGTCCACATCATGACTTTCTGAGACTTCTCAAGTGTCTGAGCTTAAGACAACACATGGGGATTTAATGCTTCTTCATCAACTCGATTCTACATTTAAAGTGAGATTAAAGTGAGATTAAAGCAGGTGAAATAAAGTCTTATAATAATTGTGTGCTTATAGTTTAACTGCTGGCTTCACTGGATCTTAGATCATTAAATATGGACTTCTGTTCTTCCAGAACTCTTTATATGAAAGCATTCTTTCGACATGAGTTTATTGTTATTTAATTTAAAACTAAAGAGATATTACCTCTGTCTAATATACATTTTCATTTAAGCCGTACATAAAATCACAATTTATGTTCTCATGTTTCTCATTATTTGCATTTGTTCTGGTTATTTTAGGTATTTGTAGTTTTTTTACACCAAAGGCCCTTTCACACAATTCTTGCTGATATTTAAACATTTATTTTAGTATTATAGTTTATTAACGTCAAAATCATGAAAAATTACAAGTTCAGAGACTCGACCATAGTGCAAATAAATAACCCGTAAACTATTCTTTATATTATATCATCGAATTATTCGTCTATCGAATTAATTGTTTGGATCTTTAAATAAAAGTTGGCCTCAGAATATTTTATTCATAAAACGAAAATATTGTTGAAGATGTATTTATTCTTTTTTATAAATGTAAATTAGTTGTTAAAAATCACCGCAAGCTATAAAGATTGTCCGAGATCTTTATTTAAAATAAAACAATTTTAATATAACTCATATATAATAAGTAATTCGTGGATTATGTTGATTTTCAGTGTAAAGTGACTGATGAAATCACACAAGTTTTATCTGTTCACATAAAAAGAAATCTTTCAAATTAATAATATTATTTTGCTATAAAATGTTCGAGGTTAATTACAAAACACAAACCGTAATTATAATAATGACTATAATACTATTTATATTGTTTCTATTTGATCATTTTCCTTTGTATTGTTTGTGATTTTAAATAAAAGGAAACATTTAATTTTAGTGTTTGTTTTAATTTGAATTAACACAATTGTTATAGTCCATAGATTCGGATCATGATAAGTTTTGAAACCGTTTTAAGATTGGAGATTATTTGGTAAAGACAGCAGAAGTTCAGAAGTTCAGATGTTCAGATGTTCAGATGTTCAGATGTTCAGATGTTCAGATGTTCAGATGTTCCTCTCTTGGGGAGATGTTCACACAACTTTTGATGAAGGATTCTTTCTCAGGTTCTGATTGCTTAATTAATTCCCATTTCAGAAATTATTCGATCAGTGTTTCACATTAATATAGAACTTTGTCTGCGATCTGTTTTCTGAGATAAAGTCCTATAGAATGAAGCTTTCCTGTGAATATTTCTCTGTAGGGTTGTTGAGATCTGGGACTGATGTGTAGATGAAGAACTCTTGTATTGATATGATCGGAAATCTATAACCTATAGGTCAATACAGATTCCAGATTGTGTGGCTTCTGCAGCAAACGAATCTACTGAAACATGAAATAAAGATGATTATATTCTTTCTTTTCATTTATATATATTTCTATTTTGAGAGCACTTATTTCGACATTTATCACTCCCCGTGTACTCGTTTATATTAATTTATAATAGTTTTTTTATAAAACCCGTTTCGTTATGAACTATATCATTTATAATAATAATTTATTTGATTTAAGTTCTAATAATACTTCTTGTGGAATTCAGAAAAGAGCAGATGTTTTATTAAATTGTAAAATTAAACATTGAAATCGTTTTTGTTCGTTTTGCTTAAATGTTTAAAAACAGGTTTATTTTAATATAATGTAAATCTATGTCAATGATAATAATGATTGAAATATTTATTCTGAGATTTTAAACCGCTTTTAATGAACAGACTTTAATAGCAATTACATTTATCACATCATTACAAATCAATAGAAACTACAACTACAAATAATTGATGTTATATTATGACAATTAATGCCTCTAGAGCTTTTTGACATACAATAGTTATTCGTTTGCTTTTATAATGTCAGTTTATTGTGCTAAAATGTGTTTTATTTAAAGAAATAGTTTTAACAATAATCAATTCTTTTGTTTTTAACAGGAAAGAGTGTTACAGACACCAGGAGTTCAGGCCTACAGAAGATGTGAATAACTCCAACATGTCTGTGGCTGTGATCAATAACACTGATGCATCTAACAATCACAAACCCCAACATGAACTCATTCTGTAAGGATAAAAAGATGCATACACACTTTTATTTGTCATGTAAGTAAACAGATCCAACTGAGAGATGAATGAGTGCTGTGTGTTTTTTCTTTAATATTTCTGCAAAGAGAAGTCTTCTCCACTTGTATTTTTTTTAATTGAATGATGTGTGACATTTGACAAATAAAGATCAATTTATCTGAGACATCATAAATCTCTCTCCCTGCAGATAAAGAAATATGTAGAAGAGTAAAATCTGTCCAGCAAATAAAGCTGCTTTATAAAAGTCCAAACATGATTCTCTTGTAATTAAAACATCAATTCCAACACTTAAGACACAAACAGCCAGAAGCATCTTCTGTAAAAATAAATAAATAAAATCATAAAACATCTCAGCCCTCAAATTCATTGGTGCACTGGTTGCTAAGAAACAGAAGGAGAGATGGATTGAACAGGAATAGTCGATCAATTCTGCTGAGAGACAGAGAGAGAGAGAGAGAGAGAGAGAGAGAGAGAGAGAGAGAGAGAGAGAGAGAGAGAGAGAGAGAGAGAGAGAGAGAGAGAGAGAGAGAGAGAGAGAGAGAGACCAGAGACAGAGAGAGAGAGACCAGAGACAGAGAGAGAGAGACCAGAGAGAGAGAGAGAGAGAGAGAGAGAGAGAGAGAGAGAGACAGAGACCGAGAGAGAGAGAGAGAGAGACCAGAGACAGAGAGAGAGAGAGAGAGAGACCAGAGAGAGAGAGAGAGACAGAGAGACCAGAGAGAGAGAGAGAGAGAGAGAGAGAGAGAGAGAGAGACCGAGAGAGAGAGAGAGAGAGAGAGACCAGAGAGAAGAGAGAGAGAGAGAGAGACCAGAGAACAGAGACAGAGAGAGAGAGAGAGAGAGAGAGAGAGAGAGAGAGAGAGAGAGAGAGAGAGAGAGAGAGAGAGAGAGAGAGAGAGAGACCAGAGAGAGAGAGAGACCAGAGAGAGAGACCAGAGAGACCAGAGAGACCAGAGAGAGACCAGAGAGAGAGAGAGACAGACAGAGAGAAAGAGAGAGAGAGACAGACAGAGACCAGAGAGAGACCAGAGAGAGAGAGAGACCAGAGAGATACCAGAGAGAGACCAGAGAGAGAGAGAGAGAGAGAGAGAGAGAGAGACGAGAGAGAGAGAGAGAGAGAGAGAGAGAGACCAGAGAGAGAGACCAGAGAGAGACCAGAGAGAGAGACCAGAGAGATACCAGAGAGAGACCAGAGAGAGAGAGAGAGAGACCAGAGAGAGAGAGAGACAGAGAGAGACCAGAGAGAGACCAGAGAGAGAGACCAGAGAGAGACCAGAGAGAGAGAGAGAGAGAGAGACCAGAGAGAGAGACCAGAGAGAGAGACCCAGAGAGAGACCAGAGAGAGAGAGAGAGAGAGAGAGAGGACCAGAGAGAGAGACCGAAGAGAGAGAGAGAGAGAGACCAGAGAGAGAGAGAGAGAGAGAGAGAGAGAGAGACCAGAGAGAGAGACCAGAGAGAGAGAGACCAGAGAGAGAGAGAGAGAGACCAGAGAGAGAGACCAGAGAGAGAGACCAGAGAGAGAGAGAGACCAGAGAGAGAGACCAGAGAGAGAGAGACAGAGAGAGAGAAGACCAGAGAGAGAGAGAGAGAGAGAGACCAGAGAGAGAGACCAGAGAGAGAGAGAGACCAAGAGAGAGAGACCAGAGAGAGAGACCATGAGAGAGAGGAGCCAGAGAGAGACCAGAGAGGAGGCCAGAGAGAGAGACCAGAGTGGAGAGAAGACCAAGAGTTTGTTTAAAAGAAAAACAAACTAGAGCTAACAAGCGTTGTCCAGGTTCACATTTCTCATGTGTTCACTAATAAAGCTTCAGTTGATTTGTATGTATTTTATTATTTTAATATTCATATAAAATGTGATGTATGTGTATGAAGTACAGTACATATATGTGCAGATTAATGTATTCTGTAAAATACATGAGTGTATCCTCTCTTGTGGTGTTATGCCCGTTCAGAGCATATTGAGAATGAATATTGATCTTTTTTCTGCAGCCAGCTCAGTTTTTTATAGCTCATGCAGAGTCTGATGTGTGTTCTCTTACAGTAGAACTGAATGCCAAATTTTCCCCCGTTTATTCTCATTTATTCTCATTTATTCTCTCATTTATTCTCATTTATTCTCTCATTTATTCTCATTTATTCTCTCATTGACACGAGTGGCAAATTATTAGCACAAAAAATCATGAATCTCTATGGAAAAGCAGGGAAAGCTCTGATCTTTATTCAGCATGTTTTTATCCTGAAGGACAGAACTGTGATTCATGTTTTTGTGTATGTGTAAATCATTTATTTTATACTGTCCTTTAAGATAATCTTTCTGTTTTCAGATAAAAAATCTTGTTTTTAATACACAATGAATTCACAATATATGTTATTAATATTTTATTATATTGGTTGAAATGAAATAATTCTATCTAACAAATTCACCTCTAGTTGTTTTGTGTATTTTTGTTTTTCAATGACTCACACTGAACATGAGTGTTGAGGGGAGAGAGAGAGAGAGAGAGAGAGAGAGAGAGAGAGAGAGAGAGAGACCAGAGAGAGACCAGAGAGAGACCAGAGAGAGAGAGAGACCAGAGAGAGACCAGAGAGAGAGAGAGAGAGACTCTGTCAGAATGCTGTCCTATAAATCTCAGTTGTTAACATTTTTACAAATATCTTTCTTTTTGTGTGGCAGAACAAAGACATTTATACAGTTTTGAATCAACGTGATGTTGACCAATTCATGACAGAATTTTCCTTTTTGTATGGAGTATGTCTTTAAGTTATTGTGTTAAAACCACCAGACAACCCGCTCTCTCCTTTGTGGTGATATTTTAAATCTTTGTTGTCTTGGGCGGGCCAGTGATCTATACTAGACCAATAAAAGACAGAAGATGTGTATAGGATATGCACTTGCTCATTAATATCTGATGTCATTTTTAGATGGGATTTAAATGAATTCATTATTTTTCATGTTTGTTTTATATATTTCATGTGTTTAAGACTGTAGGTTTTGCTTTAGAATGACCTCTGAGGTGTATCTGTATGTAGGTGAAAGCTGAAGCAGGGTCACTGAATGTCCACCGAGGGCCCGGGGCAGATTTCATCGGGTCAGTGAGAGTGAGAAATGATGTACGGTCTCTTATCTCCTCTTAACAGAAACGAGTCGCATGTGATCAGACGGCCACACAATCTCTGTTGTCTGTCTTTCCCCACTGATATTCATTGATTTGGCTAATGAAATGTGACTGACCAGTGTGCTGAGCTCCACCGGCCAATCAGAGGCTTTCATCACATATCATTAACAAAATTGACCAATGAGAGCAGACTATACTTAAAGTTAATTCTATTGAGTTTACTTAAAGAAAGTTTATGTATTTTTTTTCTTGACTTTTTAAGTATGATAAAATCACCTACCAACCGTAAACTTTTTTTACTTTAAACGTCTGAATCAAATGGTCTTCTTTTAACTTTTTAATTTGAATTATTATACGAAACTCATACAAAGAGTGTTTTATATTTTCTTTAGGGTCTCTGCTGCTCCTTTAAACACTCCAAATACAAAATCTGTCTGTTTTATGTTAAATAGTTGAAAGATGTTTTCATCATGTGCCCGTATGAGTTGTTTGGATCTTTCACCTGTCCTGACATCAGAACAGGGAAACTATTCATAGAATCCCCCCGACCAATCGAACCCTCATCCATAGATCCGCTGAAGTATATAAGTGGGATAGCTATGACCAATTCTCACATGAAGCATTGTGTTGTAGGCTGCACGCATCTCCAATCCTTACACGGCATACCAGCTAAAGAGATCAGAAAAATACATGCCAAGTTCATTTGCCACGGCCATGTCCCATCAACTGTCAAAAAGAATGTTGGTGTGTGTGCTTATCATTTCAAGATGGACTGCTCTGAAAACCTCAAACAGAGACAAGCAGGACAAGCCTTCATGTGATGGAGGGAGCTGTGACAAGTCAATAGATGATGGAGACATAAGGACTTTCATAGAAGTGTTGTGTTTATAGTGTTCGTGTTTTCTCCATTCCATACATGCGTCGATCAAATAATTATTACAGCTCGATAAAGAAAACAAACACAATTTTCAACTTGAGATGAACTTTCTAAAGACCCGGAAGGGCGAGTTAACATTCCGTAAGTAATGCATTATTTTCAACAATAAATGACCTGTACATTATAATACTGCACTTCAGTATCTTTATATAAAAAAAGAATACTTTGGAAACTATGTTCTTAATAACAGAAGTGTGACTAGTGTAATACAGATCCACAGGTATTTATACAACACTTCCACGGCACAAGTGTGTAAATAAAGGAACTTAGGGACTATTTTCTCCTTTTGAAATTCAGCACAGCAAAAGCATTCAAGCATCAGTTATTCATTCTACACAACACCCCGTTTAGGTAAATACAGAGGAGTTAAAGAGATAATGTGGCGTGAATATGTGAATGTATGTTTGAGTGATATAAAAGACAGTGACAGTAAAACAACTTACTTGTCAGTTAATATGTTGGATCATGACCAACCTGTCCAGGTGTGTAATGCAACCTTGTGTAATAGCACTGAGTATGAGGAAGACATGATGGGCCCAGCACCTTACAGTGAGGAAATTATGAAAATACACTTATATACCTCCGGACCTTACTTTTGAATATAAGCATCCAAAGAAAGAGCAAGTCATCGTTTTTCTCACTTCAACCGAGGAGAAGTACACATGTTGTGTTAGGAAACACCCAATGAACACACAAAACCACACAAGATGGGCTGATGACTCTTATTCTGTACCTAATGAATCCCAAACACAAAGAAACAAAGCTCCCGTAGGCAAGACATCTGTGAAGAATAAAAGTTGAACATTTTATTAGTTAGCAATAAGGTCGATAAGTTTTATTTCCATTTTTGATTTGCGTAATAAATATTATTTTGTTTTGTGAATGTATGTTTGATACCGCCTGTATTTCCTTATAATAGCCATACATTATAATAGAGGAAACCAGCACTTTGGGGAATTGTCTGATTTTATTGAAAATTATATTTGATCTCTTGATGTAACAGAGGTTGAATAGTATGATTTTGTCGGTGTGTCTCAGAATGACTTTTGTCATTATGTTAATAATCAGGTTAGAATAAATGACATTTAATTTTCATAGTTTGATCATACAGAATAAAAATCTGTGCTTTTATTACATTTAAAAATGTAAGAGAATGTAAGTTATTGTGCCAGTGTTTGAACTGAAAGTTGTCCCAGTTTTATCTGGCCTGCACCTGAATCTGTTCACATCTTCAGTCATAACCAGTGGAGAAATATGGCAGGCTCATTTTTTTCCACAGGCATATTGATTTTGTGAGGGAACAAAGGGAGAATAGCAAACGCTGGAAATACAGTGTGAGGAAAACCTGTCATTTATTCTCAAGATGGAAATTATGCTTCACAATACAGAATCTCAGACATTAGTAATCACATCACACATCTTAAATGTGCTCCACACCATTAAAAAATGTTCATGATGGGATGAAGATGCAAACACACACACACAAGCACGCACGCACGCACACACACACACACACATACAGAAAATGAATGTAAGAGAAAAGAGAGAGTGAATAGATCACAGATGATGAAATGTGTGTGTTGTTTTGTTTTACAGTATGAGAGTGAGAGTGTTGAGCTAGTGTTTGGGTGATTAGTCTGGTTGGCCAGCGATAGAGAGAGTTGATCAATACTTTATTGATCAGAGCCCAGCAGCATCAGGGGGATTGAAGGGAGAGAGGGGGGGATGCAGGTTGACTTTTAGAAATCCTTTACTCAGGAGATGATAAATAATCCTCAGAATTAGAAAGAGCATAAACAAAAAACTGATTTCCAGCTGGATCTGACAGAAGAGACGCATTTGAATACTACATTTATTCGTGCTACATGTGGTCAGCAGATGTTGCTTTGTGGTTGCTGGGTTCTTTTGAGTTTAAGGGTTTAAAGCCGCTGTCATATAAGATGCTTCAGCATAATCTAGTTGATTCTAGAAAAGTAATTAAAAAGTGACTATTCTTATTTACTTATCTTCAAGTCATGTCCAACCTTCAAAATACAAAAGAAGATATTCTGAAGAATTGAACTCTATTGACATCTACCGTGTTAATACAAAACCACAGAGACACATCTCAAAATATCTTCTTCTGCATCCAACAAAAAAACGAGTCTCCTACAGGTTTGCATTTTATGTTGTGTGAGTAGTGTTGATACTAACACGTTTCTTCTTATATCTACACATTCTGTTGGCTATCACACATCAAAGATTCAAAGGGTTGTGTATTTCAAGCCTGTAAACAGTTTTCATTTGAAGTCCTGGTTGGATTTTGTTCAATCAGACATTAGTAAGACGTTCTGCTGTGGATGATAGTTGAGAAAGTGATTGGAGAGCTCTTATGGGTCTGAGCTGCCATAAAAGCCATTCTTATGAGTATTGATCCATATCCTTGACTTGGGTGCTAAAAATGTGCTCCATTATTAGGCCTGCGGGTTTTGCTTTCACTGTCCTTTCCACGACGACACGTGTGAAAGCCTCTAAATCTCAAACAAATATACCATGAAGACCTTTAAAGGTCAGCTTAGACCTGATATGAACCTCTGCTCGGATGGAAACTGGGGATGATTCATGTGGTCTTTCTCATGTTTAGGGAGAGTTGAAACTACTCTTTTAAATACAGGAATGAGAAGAAGAGTTCTAAATAAATGTTTGATTTAAAAAGGTTTTTTGTGTTCATGTGTTGTGTTTTTCTAAACTTTAACGTTATTTTAAAACAATCAGATTTCATTATCAATTTTACAAGAATTTACAAGCTTCAAATCACTTGACCACATAATTTTTTTAATATGAGAGTGTACGTCTGAATTTTAAAACAGTTGTGTGGAGAAAAAATAAAACTGTGCAAGCATTATTTTGAAAGTGTATTTAAGGAATGTCTGTGAATTGGATGACTATGTAACGACAAGAATAGCTTGCCAGGGTGAGATTTGTTTAAAAAAAACATTTTAATTCATCCTTGGCATAAGGTTTCTCTGAAGATGCTAAAATGTAACATTGTTTAGGTTCAATTTGAATGTTATTATCATACGTTGCATTTGAAACATTCCTCTCATTCCATTGTTTGGATTTGTTTACCTTTATTCTGAAATCAGGATAGAATTCTAATAGAATGAAGTTTAGGCATCTTTTGTTTGAAGGATTGAAAAGTAAGATTCCTTGAAATTGTCAACCTTATCATGTAAATATCGAGGTTTTTAATACAAATAGCACATATGTCCACATTTGGTGGTTCAGACACCCATGTGAAGTCTCTCTTTACATAAGCATTATATTTTCAGTTCATGATTTTCAGTGTAAAGTAAGAGCTATTTTCAGCATTGTCACATCCATAAAGGCACGTTTTTCTCATAAACTGACACAGGAAAATAAAATAAAGTAAATATATAATCTTCTAAATAGAGCTATCCCTCGTCCGATTGTTAGATATCATTGCTTCTTATCTATGGATTGCTATTCAGTTAAATCTTAAGAAATTTGTCTCCCCAAAATGTGTCCTTTTTTGTCACGTCCATAGCGTATGTTTATATATCTTTTCCAAAATTGAAAACATATGTATTGACATATATTTATATATATATATATATTCTCAGGGTGTTTTTAATGTCACGGCCATGATGCTGGAGATGCCCAGATGAGTATTGTCTGGAGTAATGTTGCTTTGTGCATAAGTAAAATTTAGATTCTTTATTTAGATTTTATTTAGATAAATTTAGATTAGCAATAGCAGAACTTTTTTAATCAGAACGGATCTTAAGAATGGATCTCTTGTTCTTTAAAGAACAGGAAAGAAATTATTCTTTAAAGGTTTCTTTGTTGAATCAAAAATTATACTTATATCACTGCAGATTCTTTAAGCACCTTTATTTTTTTAAGAGTGTATAACAGGACACATTTTAGTGCATTTTTCCTGCCATATGTCAGGGGTCAGAGGTCAGATGAGGTGACCTCTCGTGTGCCATTACTGTGATCACCATAATCAAATCTATAAGAGGACTCTAGCAAGCGGAAAAAAATTACTGACATGTAAAACAATCATGAATGTGATGTGAAATTTCTCAATTCGGACTTTAACATCATTATAATAAAAGTGATGTGGGTCCATTAATCCTTCTTGTTGTTCTCCGAGGAAACACATTTGAGCGTTCAAAGAGAAGATGGTTGACTCAATAAAAATCTAAAGAGACATCCTCTTCTCAGGAGGGTTTGTTGATCAGTTCTTCTGTGGCTTTCATTCTCAGAGAGGTTCAGGGGTTAGACGTGAGCGAGGTCAAAGGTGAACGGTTTGTTTTAAATTGTCTAGAAGGGATGTTACATAACTAAGAGTTATCGAGCCGGATGTGGCGTTTATGATCCGTCACACATCAGAAATGTTTATGGCCACGGAGGAGAAAAGCTCAGTAAGAGGTCAAGAGAGTACAAGCGGTGTTTACCTACTCTTTAAATAACCGAGTACTTCCCCATAAATCTCACATGCTTTATATCAAATCCTAAAGAACAGAATAAACATGATGTTTACTTTCAGAACTCGACTCGACTGGGAAACTAAGATGGGTTATTGACAACATGCCTCTTGCATATGCGGATCTATTATTCTCTTTTATCATGACCCGAGTCATCCCATGATACTCTTTTCATTATTATTTTACAATATTTCTCATTCTCCGCTGGAGACTTATCCTCTCCTCCTTTGCCCTTGTACCATCCCGTCCCCAGGACTCTAACACTTGGTCGTCCTGATCCGTCACTGCTCTTAAATTAATATATTGATATTGACAAGCCATCTGCTGCAGGGCATAAATTATTGGGTGGAAGAAGCTTTTGATCACATGTCTTTTACTATCCACCATGACATAGATACCCCTCCTGGGATGAGTTCTGTGCCAAATCCCAATCACTGGAAACATATTCAGATATTGAGCAAACTCCAGAACATGACCGGAGAAGAAGATTACAAGCTTTAAAAAACCCGATTCAACTCTGTAAAGTCTCTTTATTGCGTTTAATGTTAACTGTACGAAATAAATATAAAAAGATCTGGTTAAAAAGTCCATTCTCAAACATCTTTGCAAGAAAAATGCAAATTGCAACAAAAAAAAATATATATATATATAAAGGTTTGATCTATTTTTAATCTGCTATTCTTCAAAAGTACAGAAAGCACTCCCAAACACAGATGTGTTCAAACAACACAAGGGGTGACAGAAAGTGTGCGGGGGTCTCTACACTTTACATGTCTGTTCAAATGGTCAATATTCTAATCATATAGATGAAGGTTGAGCCGGATGAAAGGACAGCCAATCAGTGTGAGTACTGCCCCAGCCCTCTGGCCATCGCTCACCCCTCCACCCCTTCAGTGACCCTAAGGTCAAAGGTCACCTCCTAAGGTCGACCATCCCCAGCCTCTGCACTGGACAGAGTCGTTGCCATGGACACACAGCTGTCTCAGGAGAATGTTGTCCATCATGGAAATGAGCAGGTGAAGATCTTTCACTCCCTCTGCTGGATTCAAACAAACACTTTACACACACTCAAATAGGACAAAAGCATCATTTTTAATCTTTTCAAAAAATTTTATATGTTATATATGTTATGTATGTTGTGTATGTTATATATGTCATGTATGTTATATATGTTATATATGTTTTGTATGTTATATATGTTATGTATGTTATGTATGTTATGTATGTTATATATGTTATATATGTTTTGTATGTTATATATGTTATGTATGTTATATATGTTATATATGTTATATATGTTTTGTATGTTATATATGTTTTGTATGTTATGTATGTTATGTATGTTATATATGTCATGTATGTTATATATGTTATATATGTTATGTATGTTATATATGTTTTGTATGTTATATATGTTTTGTATGTTATATATGTTTTGTATGTTATGTATGTTATGTATGTTATGTATGTTATATATGTTATATATGTTATGTATGTTATGTATGTTATGTATGTTATATATGTTATATATGTTATGTATGTTATGTATGTTATGTATGTTATGTATGTTATATATGTTATATATGTTTTGTATGTTATATATGTTTTGTATGTTATGTATGTTATGTATGTTATATATGTCATGTATGTTATATATGTTATATATGTTATGTATGTTATATATGTTATATATGTTATATATGTTATATATGTTATATATGTTTTGTATGTTATATATGTTTTGTATGTTATGTATGTTATGTATGTTATATATGTCATGTATGTTATATATGTCATGTATGTTATGTATGTTATATATGTTTTGTATGTTATATATGTTATGTATGTTATATATGTTATGTATGTTATATATGTTATATATGTTATATATGTTATGTATGTTATATATGTTATGTATGTTATATATGTTATGTATGTTATATATGTTATATATGTTTTGTATGTTATGTATGTTATGTATGTTTTGTATGTTATATATGTTATGTATGTTATATATGTTATGTATGTTATATATGTTATATATGTTTTGTATGTTATGTATGTTATGTATGTTTTGTATGTTATATATGTTATATATGTTTTGTATGTTATATATGTTTTGTATGTTATGTATGTTATATATGTTTTGTATGTTATATATGTTATGTATGTTATATATGTTATATATGTTATATATGTTTTGTATGTTATATATGTTTTGTATGTTATGTATGTTATGTATGTTTTGTATGTTATATATGTTATGTATGTTATATATGTTAAATATGTTATATATGTTTTGTATGTTATGTATGTTTTGTATGTTATATATGTTATGTATGTTATATATGTTATGTATGTTATATATGTTATATATGTTATATATGTTTTGTATGTTATATATGTTTTGTATGTTATGTATGTTATGTATGTTATATATGTCATGTATGTTATATATGTTATATATGTTATGTATGTTATATATGTTTTGTATGTTATATATGTTATATATGTTATATATGTTTTGTATGTTATATATGTTTTGTATGTTATGTATGTTATATATGTCATGTATGTTATATATGTCATGTATGTTATGTATGTTATATATGTTTTGTATGTTATATATGTTATGTATGTTATATATGTTATGTATGTTATATATGTTATATATGTTATATATGTTATGTATGTTATATATGTTATGTATGTTATATATGTTATGTATGTTATATATGTTATATATGTTATATATGTTTTGTATGTTATATATGTTTTGTATGTTATGTATGTTATGTATGTTATATATGTCATGTATGTTATATATGTTATATATGTTATATATGTTTTGTATGTTATATATGTTATGTATGTTATATATGTCATGTATATTATATATGTTTTGTATGTTATATATGTCATGTATGTTATATATGTCATGTATGTTATATATGTCATGTATGTTATATATGTTATATATGTCATGTATGTTACATATGTTTTATATGTTATATATGTCATGTATGTTATATATGTTTTCTATGTTATATATGTCATGTATGTTATATATGTCATGTATGTTATATATGTCATGTATGTTATATATGTCATGTATGTTATATATGTCATGTATGTTATATATGTTATATATGTCATGTATGTTACATATGTTTTATATGTTATATATGTCATGTATGTTATATATGTTTTCTATGTTATATATGTCATGTATGTTATATATGTTATATATGTCATGTATGTTACATATGTTTTGTATGTTATATATGTCATGTATGTTATATATGTCATGTATGTTATATATGTCATGTATGTTATATATGTTTTCTATGTTATATATATCATGTATGTTATATATGTCATGTATGTTATATATGTTTTCTATGTTATATATATCATGTATGTTATATATGTCATGTATGTTATATATGTCATGTATGTTATATATGTTTTGTATGTTATATATGTCATGTATGTTATATATGTCATGTATGTTATATATGTTTTCTATGTTATATATATCATGTATGTTATATATGTCATGTATGTTATATATGTCATGTATGTTAGATATGTCATGTATGTTATATATGTTTTGTATGTTATATATGTTTTGTATGTTATATATGTCATGTATGTTATATATGTTATATATGTTTTGTATGTTATATATGTTATGTATGTTATATATGTTATGTATGTTATATATGTTATATATGTTATATATGTTATGTATGTTATATATGTTATGTATGTTATATATGTTATGTATGTTATATATGTTATATATGTTTTGTATGTTATGTATGTTATGTATGTTTTGTATGTTATATATGTTATGTATGTTATATATGTTATGTATGTTATATATGTTATATATGTTTTGTATGTTATGTATGTTATGTATGTTTTGTATGTTATATATGTTATATATGTTTTGTATGTTATATATGTTTTGTATGTTATGTATGTTATATATGTTTTGTATGTTATATATGTTATGTATGTTATATATGTTATATATGTTATATATGTTTTGTATGTTATATATGTTTTGTATGTTATGTATGTTATGTATGTTTTGTATGTTATATATGTTATGTATGTTATATATGTTATATATGTTATATATGTTTTGTATGTTATGTATGTTTTGTATGTTATATATGTTATGTATGTTATATATGTTATGTATGTTATATATGTTATATATGTTATATATGTTTTGTATGTTATATATGTTTTGTATGTTATGTATGTTATGTATGTTATATATGTCATGTATGTTATATATGTTATATATGTTATGTATGTTATATATGTTTTGTATGTTATATATGTTATATATGTTATATATGTTTTGTATGTTATATATGTTTTGTATGTTATGTATGTTATATATGTCATGTATGTTATATATGTCATGTATGTTATGTATGTTATATATGTTTTGTATGTTATATATGTTATGTATGTTATATATGTTATGTATGTTATATATGTTATATATGTTATATATGTTATGTATGTTATATATGTTATGTATGTTATATATGTTATGTATGTTATATATGTTATATATGTTATATATGTTTTGTATGTTATATATGTTTTGTATGTTATGTATGTTATGTATGTTATATATGTCATGTATGTTATATATGTTATATATGTTATATATGTTTTGTATGTTATATATGTTATGTATGTTATATATGTCATGTATATTATATATGTTTTGTATGTTATATATGTCATGTATGTTATATATGTCATGTATGTTATATATGTCATGTATGTTATATATGTTATATATGTCATGTATGTTACATATGTTTTATATGTTATATATGTCATGTATGTTATATATGTTTTCTATGTTATATATGTCATGTATGTTATATATGTCATGTATGTTATATATGTCATGTATGTTATATATGTCATGTATGTTATATATGTCATGTATGTTATATATGTTATATATGTCATGTATGTTACATATGTTTTATATGTTATATATGTCATGTATGTTATATATGTTTTCTATGTTATATATGTCATGTATGTTATATATGTTATATATGTCATGTATGTTACATATGTTTTGTATGTTATATATGTCATGTATGTTATATATGTCATGTATGTTATATATGTCATGTATGTTATATATGTTTTCTATGTTATATATATCATGTATGTTATATATGTCATGTATGTTATATATGTTTTCTATGTTATATATATCATGTATGTTATATATGTCATGTATGTTATATATGTCATGTATGTTATATATGTTTTGTATGTTATATATGTCATGTATGTTATATATGTCATGTATGTTATATATGTTTTCTATGTTATATATATCATGTATGTTATATATGTCATGTATGTTATATATGTCATGTATGTTATATATGTCATGTATGTTATATATGTTTTGTATGTTATATATGTTTTGTATGTTATATATGTCATGTATGTTATATATGTCATGTATGTTATATATGTCATGTATGTTATATATGTCATGTATGTTATATATGTCATGTATGTTATATATGTCATGTATGTTATATATGTCATGTATGTTATATATGTCATGTATGTTATATATGTTTTGTATGTTATATATGTCATGTATGTTATATATGTCATGTATGTTATATATGTTTTGTATGTTATATATGCTATTATTGTTTGTATGTTGTAATGCCTAAAGTTGTGTTTATTTTCTGCATCATGTACATGAAAATCTTCTGTCTTATTTATTTGACACTATACATTATATTATAGTTTCATTTGACTTAAAACTGAACTGATATCTGTCTGTATGTGTGAATGCAGATAAACAGATGTATGGGGATTTATGCCCTCTGGTGGTCTCAGACTGTTAGAAATATTCCATAATTATTTTATTCCTTTATTTCAAACTTTATGTATGCATGTATATTTATGTGTTTCTCTAATAAATATACCAATGTATTGTTATATATTTTAACATTGATGAGTTCTCTTTATATCACAGCTTCAGTTCACTCACAGAAACATGAATTATAAATGTCTTTCATTATTTAATTGTAATAATAATGTTCATGTTTTAAATGGATCTGTTTTGTTGAACCCACCTGTTGACCTGTTGACCTGTTGACCCCGGTCACGTGACGCACACATTCCTTTAATTGATGACGTAAGTGTCTCGTGCTGTGAGAAGTGTGTTTGTGCACAGATATTTCATGTAATTATTCAGATTTCTGTAAATATGTCCAGTGAGGTTCTGGAAGCTGTGGCAAGTATATTTTATTCACCTTTATTTGACGTGAACATGACAATAAAACTTCATGACTCGATGTGTCGGTGGTTTGTTTAACACAACTCGAGTTTAACTTTATTTAAAGTTATAATGAATTGTCTGGAGGAATATCTGGTCAAATATGTTTTCAAAAACAATAAGAATATATGTGGATATTGTGTGTGTGTGTGTGTGTGTGTGTGTGTGTGTGTGTGTGTGTGTGTGTGTGTGTGTGTGTGTGTGTGTGTGTGTGTGTGTGTGTGTGTGTGTGTGTGTGTGTGTGTGTTTGTGTGTGTGTGTGTGTCTGGTGTGTGTGTGTGTGTGTGTGTGTGTGTGTGTCTGTTATGTCTTGTGTGTGTGTGTGTGAGTGTGTGTCTGGTGTGTGTGTGTCTGGTGTGTGTGTGTCTGTTGTGTGTGTGTGTGTGTGTGTGTGTGTGTGTGTGTGTGTGTGTGTCTGTTGGGTGTTTGGCTGTGTGTCTGTCGGTGTGTGCGTGCGTGCGTGCGTGTGTGTGTGTGTGTGTGTGTGTGTGTGTGTGTGTGTGTGTGTTTGTCTGGTGTGTGTGTGTGTGTGTGTGTGTGTGTGTGTGCATGTGTGTGCGTGCGTGCGTGTGTGTGTTTTGACATGTCCTATCTTCACAGGAAATGCTGGAGGTTTTGAGGGTGACAGAACTTCGTTCTCTGCTCTCCAGGATGGGGAGAAATAAAAACGGGCTGAAAAAAGTTCTGATGAATAGAGTTCTAAATCTGCTTGAGAATGAATGCAGTCACGAGCTGCTGTCTGCCGTCCAAGAGCTACACAATCTCCGGCAGGGATCTAAAGACCCTCGCAGGAGCTCAAAGCCCAATATCATCACAGCCAGTCCTGTGGAAACCATCTCCATTCCAGAGAGACCTGAAGCACTTAAAGCTGTCTCTACAGAACCACAGATGATTCAACTGCCCTTCTACCAGACACTAGAGACCATTCTGCCCCCTACACCTTTAGGTAGCAGTTACATTTACATTTATTCATTTGACAGATGCTTTCTATAAAAGGTGACTTACAGTATTAAGCTGTTGTCAATCATCACTGTAGAGTAAACAGGGGTAAGACGTCTTCAAGAACACTTCAGTCATTGTCTGAGATTCAAACCAACAACCTTCTAGTTTTTACAAGATTACAAGTCCAACTCCAAAACCACCAGAACACGACTGACCCCCCAAATTTACATACACATAAGATTTCAATTTGAAACTTTATTATCTAAATTAATTCTCAAGTCATTTCAGAATGTAATCCAGAAGTATAATAATTCAACACTTCTCTTAAATATGATCTAAAATATATGATATAGTATACTGAAATGTTCAGAAGAAATGCTTTAATTTGTATGTATTGTTTCTATTCTTGTGTATTCAGTGCCGGTGATTGGAGGACCCTTGCAGAACACGGACTTTCTGTTTCATCTCAGTAAGAGTCAACAGGCTCAGATCCAGAACACTCAGTGAGTTTCTGATAGAACACATCTCAGTGTTTTTAATGTTTGAGGTTTAGGATATAGAAACAGTTAACCAGGAGCATTGTTGTTTTTCTTTTCTACATTGAGGGAGATACTCTAGTACGTGATCCTCATCTGTTTCTGTAGGTCTCCGTCAAGCACATTTGTGACATTTATCATGAGGGCATCACACATATTTCTTTTGAACTGTTTTTGTGTCAAAAAGAAATATTTTCACCAAGTGATAACAAGGTTTTCTTCTGAAAATGTACTTTAACCACCTAGAAGTACATGTATAAGAGATCTATGAACGTGTGCGATTCCTGTCAAAAACCGGACACAATAATGAACAATCTTTCCTCTTTCAGAAGATCTGGATCCATGTCCATTCAGGTTGTGCTCAGGTGAATCTCAGAATACTTTGAAGCTATTATACTGTCAGTCATAGAAATGTATATTTTTATGAAGGTTTGTGTAAAGATCTATAAAGTACAGAAGATGTCAGAGATGTTGATGTGTATTTCAGGATTTGTTACAGTGAGAGTATTGGTGTTGAAGAAGATCAGTATCCAGCAAACATTGCTGTTTCAGTCAATCATTCCAACTGTCCTGTACAGGTGATCTCTACCTTTACATCGTCCTCATTACATTTATACAGTTAATATGCAAATAACTACGGATTCATGATTATGAGAAAAAATCACAATTGTCGATAATTCTTCATGATATTGTAATAATAATAATGGTTGATTGACTTTACATGTAAATTTGCACATGATGTTAATTCTCTACAGTGCAGCTGCATGAAATATTCTAAACATCTCTTATTCATGACTGTATTTAATGCCCAAACCGAGTGTCAAAACAAACAGAAAAGAGCACAAATGGGAAGCTGTTATATGTTGTATAGACGTTTGGCAATTATGTCATTGTTTTACCTGGAATTGTAATCCCAATCAATCTTTTGCTCAGTTGTGCAGCCCTACAAATAACACAAAGATATAAACACTGCTGCCATGATATGTAAATGGATTGAATGATTGTGGATATAAGAATATTTAAATGTTTGTGTTTAAATATAAACAATATCATATTGACTGTAAATGAAAAAGTGTATCATCCTCCATTATTTACATAGTGTTTCTTTTATTCATGCATGATGTTTCCAGTATTCTTATTCATCTCATAAACCAGGAACAGAACCATCACGTCCCTGTCGCCCGATAGACATCACACCTTTATTGTATGATTCATTTACAAACCGCTTCTCAGTGACGTGGGGAAACTACGGCAAGGTACAGAAAAATACCACACGAACACACAATGTTCTCATGGAGACTTTGAAACATTAGAAATCATATAAAGTGTGTGTGTTTGTTTGTGTGTGTGTGCTTGCGTGTATAGTGTTTCTCTGTTGCGTTGTATCTGGTGCGTGTGGTTTCCTCTCAGGATTTGTTAAGTCAGCTGCGCAGGACAGCAGTTGAGAGTCTGGAGGTCTGCCGACAGCGAGGTGATGATGATGACGATGATATTCTTCAAACATGTATATTTACATTTACATTTAGTCATTTAGCAGACGCTTTTATCTAAAGCGACTTACAATAGTCGAGGAGACAATGAAGCAGTAAATAGCCGATACAACAATAGGTGAACAAGTGCTACAACAATGTTACCGAGTTACACAGAGAGAGAAGTTACAAAAGTGTTTTTTTTTTTGATAGAGTGAGTAGTTAGAAAAGAAGTGAGTTAGGTGTAGCCGGAAAAGATGAGTTTTTAGGAGTTTTTTTAAAGATAGAGACCGAGATATATATATACATATATATATATGTATATATATTTACCTGCAGAACTTACAGTTGAGAGAGACATCTGAAGAGATCTATCTGACCTTCAGACAATAATAAAAATAAACAGAATTAACTGTGAATGGCTGTCAGTGGAGAATGTTTATTATATTTTAATAATTTAATATGTAGATCTTCATTGATGAGTCAATGTATCTGTTACAGTTTATGAGAAATTAACCTCTGATTCAGAGAATGAGATCGCCACCACAGGACTTCAAGTATCACTCATGTGTCCAGTAAGAAAACATTATCTTCACAACATATAATTATCAAACATTAATATAAGAAGCATTATTTCTGTGATAGATACACACTCATTGTGTGTGTGTGTGTGTGTGTGTGTGTGTGTGTGTGTGTGTGTGTGTGTGTGTGTGTGTGTGTGTGTGTGTGTGTGTGTGTGTGTGTGTGTGTGTGTGTGTGTGTGTGTGTGTGTGTGTGTGTGTGTGTGTGTGTGTGTGTGTGTGTGTGTGTGTGTGTGTGTGTTCTAAGCTGGCGAAGATGCGTATGTCAGTGGCTTGTAGAGCGCGAGGATGTGCCCATCTGCAGTGCTTTGATGCATCCTTCTATCTTCAAATGAATGAGAAGAAGCCCAGATGGATCTGCCCTGTGTGTCACAGATATGCTCCCTTTGATGCTCTGTGTATCGACAGGTACACCACAGACTACAGAACTGTGTTCAAACTCACTTTCATATACTATATTCACAATATCCTCATACACTACACTGGGCCACATAAGATATTTAATGGTGCTTACACCTTATTGATATATATATATATATATATGGTGTTTTGTTGTTATTGAAGAAACCGCAGGCTCACGACACGTCTGATGTTTGTTCTCATCTGTAGTTTGCTGTGTGAAGTTCTTGAGAGTTCCGGAGAAGAAGTGGAGGAGATTGAATATCTGTCTGATAGCAGTTGGAGACCTGTGAGAGACAGAAACAAGAATGAATCAGCTTTCCATCCTCCCAAACACAGTACGAACAGATCTCAGATCAGACTTTCTCAGCATTGTAATGTTCTGAAGAAATTAAAAAATGTTTACTGCATTTATAACTTTAGCCCAGTCAAGTGTCAGTGTTTTTGGATTATAACATAACTTTCTTCTTCTATATCAGAGAGAAATCCTTCACCGGTGGACAGCATTGTTGTGGATCTGACTCAGAGTTCTGATGATGATGATGATGATGATGATCTGAAAGTGGAGATGATTTCTACACATCTACAAGATAAGAAAGTACACTTTAGAAAATCGTCCATGATCAAAACCCCTCGATCTAAAAGCAGATCCAGAACCATTAACTGAGCTGTAATCCAAATGTTTATTTATTTAGGTTTTAGAAGACAGACTTTTGGTGTTTTGAAATACTTTATTTTGTTAAGTTTTATATATGTATATGCTTGTGTTGTACAATAAAGTCTTTTTAATTATTGTGACGTTCACTCTTATGTTTCACAGAATAGCTGTCTAAACTTCAAAAGTATCCAAACTATTGTGTTGTGACAAGATAAACACCGGCAATGTTTGTATCGAAGTTTTTTTTATAAAGCCGACTTTAATATTCTAACTTAACTCAGGCTTAGAAACCAGGACCTTTGCTAATAATTTTAATAATTAATAGTTATTTTATACTTTTTATTTTTTCTCCTTTTAAACTCTTCAGTCAATACGGTTTGTAATAATATAATAAATAATTTACTTAGTTAAAATAAATGAAAAGTAAAAGAAAAATGTGTTATTTTGCAGCTTCCTCGTGGGGTTTAGTTTTGCCCGTTCCAATATGGCGGCGAGCTCGTGCGGTTCTCCCCGATCTCGCGAGACTTCAACTGTTGTTATGTTTCCGGTTACTCGTGTTAAACTGAGCGAACTTTCATCATTCTGTCCCGGAAGATTCTGCTCACCTGGACCCATTCCGTCCGGAACCGGCTTTACACTTCTTGTCACATTTATCTCGTCCAGACTTTAAGAGTTTAAAGAGGTTTACACCTCAGTGAACACAGACTGATGCTAGCATGCTAACAACATCCTCTTGTGACATTAAATCATCAGTTTTATTCTTTAATGTCATATTTTTGGACATACATATTTAATGAAGTATGTTATATGAGGTGTTGTGTGTTAGCAGCAGTAATGTGTGTGTTTATATGTGATTTTCCCATATAAGTGTGGTTTACAGAAGATGTTTGTGTAATAAAGATCTGTTATGACGAGTTTAGCATTGGAATCTTTGACACGTGGTGAGGTTAAAGGTCACTGACACAGCATGGCTCCTAAAAAGAGACCAGGTCCTATAGTGATCACATCTTCTGATGACCCTCAGACATCTTCTCCATCGTCTGAGTAAGAGACATAAACAATGTATACATTCGTATCCTCCAACATGTCATCTAACTCTTTCTCTGTCGCTCCAGAACAAATATCGAAGTCCTTCAGAAGAAGTTAGAAGAACTTGACCTGGATGAGCAACAGAAGAAGCGTCTGGAAGCTTTCCTCACACAGAAAGCCAATCTGGGTGAACTGAAGGATGATGACTTCCAGCAGATCTCTGAACTGGGCGCAGGGAACGGAGGCGTTGTGAATAAGGTTCGCCACAAACCCTCCGGTCTCATCATGGCCAGAAAGGTAAAGTTCTACATTCCACGGGTTTCCTTCTCACACACATGCTCGTACTCTTCATCTCTGGAGGAGAGCTTTCAAGATTGGGTGGATTCGTCAGCAACGCTTCAGTAATCATTCGTTTGTTTCAGTTGATTCATCTGGAGATCAAGCCTGCGATCAGACATCAGATCATCAGAGAACTGCAGGTTCTGCACGAGTGTAACTCGCCGTACATCGTCGGCTTCTACGGGGCGTTCTACAGTGATGGAGAGATCAGTATGTGTATGGAGCACATGGTAAGACGGTGAAGATTGAGAAGACATACCTTACACTGATGGTGTTGGTGATTAACTGTGTGGCCGTCGACAGGACGGAGGATCGTTGGATCAAGTTCTCAGATACGCTGGCAGAATTCCAGAAGAGATCCTGGGGAAAGTCAGCATAGCTGTGAGTAATCATCACAGGACTGATTTTCAGATATCATTTCAATCTTTATGAAGATGAATTTGTTTCTTAAAGGTTTTAAGAGGTCTTGCTTATCTTCGGGAGAACCATCAGATTATTCACAGAGGTACAAAGTCTAAACCAACATCACGCTTCTGAACTGATCTGTCTGTTCACTTACAGAAAATATTTGTGTTTACAGATGTGAAACCCTCTAATATTCTAGTCAATTCTCGTGGGGAGATCAAACTGTGTGACTTTGGAGTGAGCGGGCAGCTCATCGACTCCATGGCTAACTCTTTTGTGGGCACACGGTCCTACATGTCGGTATGTGTGACTGTTGGTCAGTTCATATAATATCCTGATGGCATCATTTACCCATTGTGACGTTTGTGTGATTGACGAGCAGCCGGAGAGATTGCAGGGCACTCATTATTCTGTACAGTCTGATGTGTGGAGTATGGGGCTCTCTCTCGTTGAGATGGCCATCGGCAGATATCCCATCCCTCCACCAGACCCGAGAGAACTGGAAGGCATCTTTGGTCGATCGGTGATGGATATTGGAGAGTCAGAGACACACAGCAACTCTCCACGACCCAGAGCACCAGGCAGACCCATCAGCGGTACGACACGTCTGGTTCAAGTTTATCTTAAAACGTCCAAATAAGATTGTATCTTTTTTTTACATTTCACACACAAGAAATTTGTCTTGGTTACAGAAGGCAAGTGACAAGAAACATAGGAAACAAAAATAAGATATCAAAATAAATATACAAGTTAAACACACAATGGTACAATACAATGTGACAGATAAAGCTTTGGATGGAATAGAATATGTACAGATGTTTTATAAATATACAAGTTATAAGATGCTTTATGTGAAATGTCTGAGGGAGAGTATTGGACACATTTAATGCACAGTAGGGTGTATAATATGTATTTACAGGATATCTCCAGGTGTTTTAAAAACACAAATGATTAAGGTGCTACATACGAAAAGTCTGATGAAACGTTACTTATTGCTCACATTTCCTGCACAAGAGCAGGAAACATTTAACTGTTCATGCGATAGATGGCCTGAGGAAAGAAGCTTTATCTGTGTCTGGATGTATTTGTGCTCGGTGTTCTGTAGCACCGACCGTAGGTAACAGTTCAAACAGAGAGTGTGCTGGTGTGAGGGGTCCAGAGTGATTTTACGAGCCCCTTTTACTCACTCTGGGAGTAGGGTCCTGGAAATGTGGGAAGAGAAGTGCATACAATATTTATTTGTGAAGATAACACAGAAAGATATTTATAAGAACGCTTATAACCAACCAGTTGTTAAACACCATTGACTTCCATAGTAGGAAAATATATCTTTTTTGATCTGTTAAACAAAAATGAAATATTATGAAGTGTGTCCATATTTCCACAGCAGTAGATGACAGTGTTACTTATTGTCTTTATTTCCTCTGCAGGTCATGGGCCAGTAATGGCTATATTTGAACTTCTGGATTATATTGTGAATGAGGCAAGATTCCTTTTTAAAACCACAGAGATTAGTTTTAGTATGCAGTAATAATGTTATTAACATGTCACACATGTTGTTTTGACCTCCAGCCACCTCCCAAACTCCCGCTTGGTGTCTTCACTCCAGATTTCCAAGATTTTGTCACCAAATGGTGAGTGTACACGTCATGTAAAACGGTGGATTGGTTCACATATTTTTTCCCCAGACTTTAATTTAATGTTCTTTACATTTCTTTGTAGTTTGATTAAGAACCCAGCGGACCGGGCTGATATGAAGATGTTGATGGTGAGTTCTGAACTATTCTTTCTCTTTGTTTGTGAACATGGTCTTTATAAACTCTGATCTGCTACTGTTACAGCATTTCTGCTTATGCAACCCAGGCAAAAATAAGTAATGTGAGTCACTGTCTCATGCAATTGAAACATGTTTATGACTCACATGTATGTGTTTTACAGAACCACACGTTTATAAAGCGTTCAGAGGTGGAGGAGGTGGACTTTGCTGGATGGTTGTGTAAAACCGTCAGACTCAATCAGCCCTGAACACCCACCAGAACACCTGTATGAGGGACACACAATCACATGTTTTCTGTGTCTATAATGACACATTGAGCACTTACACACACACACACACACACACACACACACACACACACACACACACACACACACACACACACACACACACGTGTGTCTACTCATACAACACATGCAAAGCTGCTTATTTCATACTTCTACAGACATGAGTGACTCCGGCAACTCCTCTGACTTATATTTCACACCAGAAACATGAACATTTATTTCTATACAGAAAATTTAAGGACTGTTAAACGGAAATCTGAAGATATCACAGTCACAAGAATTCAGTCGCACTGTTGTTATGGACCTGAAACAGGCTTTATTTTCATTTATTGTCATTATGACTTTTTTAATTTTAGGGTTAGAATTATATGTAGAAATGTTTTCTTGAGATGTAATCACTTTTACATCTGTAATAAATCACATCATCTTTTTGTTCTTGCACAAACATCCGCTCCCCTCCTCATCAGATGTCAATTTAAATATTAAATCATTTTTGTGCTTCTTTAGTTTTCCAAACATGATTTTATCATACAAACATCCTCAGAATAAAAACGAATGTCATTTTCAAAATCTCAACATCGCTGTTCTTATTTTTTTCTTCAAAGGATCCATATAGAATCATATTTAGAGTATTTCACCATCACTTCTACATGTGTCCAATATCAAATGAATGACCCGCTGGATTTTCCACAGTGTGGTGATTGTGTAAATCCTTTTTATTGCTATAGATTAAAATTATTTTGGCCAATTTTGAAAAGTTCCCTTTTTTATGAAACATTAGTTTTTAGAAATGTAAAATGTGAGATACAGGAGTTAAGGATCTGAATCTCAAGCGGAGATATTTTACATCTTTAAGTGTGTTTAGATGTTTGTTTGAACAGACGTGGTCGAGATGTTTGTCTTTTTTTATTTATGACTTTTGTTTTTAACATTATGTAATTATTCTATTGATGTACATTATGTGTGATATAGGTGAAGAGTGTAATGTCTCGTGTCAGTCAACAGAAGGCAGCACATACATCTGTATTCAATTGTTCAACTAGCATATGTATAATGTTAAGATGAAAAATAACCAGATGATGTTGAGAAATCATAAACTAAACAGATGTTTGTGATGTAACCCCGACTCTGCTGCCAAAAACACCGTGTCTATTCATTTAGATAAAATGACAAGATGTTCGGCTTTAAGTCTATGCAAGAACATAAAGTTTTGAATGTGAAGTCTGTAACAAGTCAAGAGTTTTGCTTTATTGGGCATTATAAGCGATCAGTTTTGGGGATTCGAACAAAATATCTCGTCAGAGGTCAAATCCTAAAAACTGTACAGGATTCACAAAGCCCCTTGAACCCACCTGACAGTATCTCTCCATCACAAACACTGCACCCCCCTGTAATCACACTTCATATCTGAGCCATACATCCATGTGTACATGTTTCCAGAGACTGTCAAACATGAAACACATGAAGAGTATTGAGTTGTTCTACATTGGATCTGGATTGGAGTAAACGTGATGAGAAAGATTTCACAAATCTGATGAAACTCGAACGCATCCTTCAGTGAGATTTCGGACTCTTTTTCACATGAGAAAAATCTGAGACACAGACGAGACTTAAGCAAACATTTCAACGTTCTCTTCATTGAATGTCGGTGGTGTGTGTGTGAGAAATCAGTGAGACAGTTATGAGATCTCCTCGTGGGTTCTTCTCTTTTTTCAGCACATTGAGGCCTGATGTAAAATGGACCAGAGAAGGTTTGCTTCCTCTCTCAAGCTGGCACATGTGTGTCTCTCTCTCTCAAACTGCTTCTCATTCTTTTCTCATCATCCCATCCCCCCGTTCTTACAGATTAGAATTCATTAGCAATCAAAGAGTCTCTGTGGAACTCCTGCTCTTAATTACCAGCTCATTTGCATTTTTGCATATTAATGACTGCAGAGTTTGCTGTCTGACTGCGGCAGTGAGCGAGGATTTAAAGTCATCCTGTCTGTTTACTCTCACATGACGAGCACAAAGAAAATGACCAGAATCCCAGAATGGCCTAAAAAACACTAGAATATGATGGAATATTGACTGCAGGATATTGCAGTGTATTTATATTCATAATGAGGCATTGTTGCAAAGCTAGAGAAAATATAAGAAAATAAACTGAATACATGAAAGTATTGCAATTTTATTGCAAGAATGTGCATTGACAACACTGACTGATCATGATTGTTCATTTCGTATCAAATGCATTTTCATATAATTCATATAAATATGAGTGTTTTAATAATGACCTGAAATATAAGGTTTGTAGCGTTCTATATGTTTAAACATGAATGGAGAAATTATAGTGAACGCTGGTGAATACTCAGAAACACAATCATATTTTATTAGGATGCAACAGTTTTCATGTTTTATATATTTATATTCAGCTTTTGGGCACATTCCATTAGTGACACACCCACACTTGATTGTTAAGATTGTGGGATATTGTGATATGTTTTATGATTGTTATTAATCTCCAAAAACACACAACAGTTTAGTGAGAAACACACAACTAAAGAGAAAGAAAACAAAGATTTACTTTATAGTTTTATAGATATTATTCTTACAATATGAACCAGGTTTTGGTATTTTGTGGAGAAATTGTGAATGATGGTTATGTGTACACTTTAAACCGTCTAAAGCTGGTGGCTTTGTGGTGTTTGAGTTTTATAAACCTTTCTGCTGAGTTGCTGTTGTGTTGTGTTGTGTTGTTGGTGGTTGTTTTGAGCGGCATCACTTACAAAAAACTTGGCCTCAGTTTTTTTTACTCATTTTTTAAGATCAATTTAGAAAAACAACAGCACATATCTCGTTACTTTAATCAAAATCTAAATTCAGTCGTTATTTATTCTCCTTATGTGTTTGTTAACTGTATTCGTGTATTTTTCTTCAGTGGAACACAAACCTAGATATTTAGAGAAATGTCTCAGTGGTTTGGAAGACATTCTTTAAAATATCGTCTTTTGTGTTCTGGAGAAGCAAGAAAGGATAATGTTTGCTTTAATTGTTGTTTTAATAGTGTTTATGAACATCTCTAGTGTGATACACACATCCTGTTCTCATCAGTGACACTGTGACCGCAGGGTTGCACAGTAGCAGTGTGTTGATGTGCAAGAGTGTGTGAGAGAGCATGTGTTGTGTGCACTACTGTAACCTGAGCGTGGGCGTTGGGATACACCGGCTATCCCCAAAAACTCACAGCAAGGGAATCCCGCTTTACAGGACGAGTAACAAATATTGTAAAGCGACGCCTCAGATGGTGAAATGAGTCCCAAAAGAAACAAATCCATCTCTGCCCTCTTGTGTATGTGTGTGTGTGTGTGTGTGTGTGTGTGTGTGTGTGTGTGTGTGTGTGTGTGTGTGTGTGTGTGTGTGTGTGTGTGTGTGTGTGTGTGTGTGTGTGTGTGTGTGTGTGTGTGTGTGTGTGTGTGTGTGTGTGTGTGTGTGTGTGTGTACGAACAATGATGACATGAGTGTATGTTGATCTCTGTGATTGTTGGAGTTTATGTTTCACATGTGGATGATGCATCAGGTCCTGTGACTTGTGTTGGGGGTGTCATAATCATTTGCATTGAAGGAGAGACATCATAGACACTCACCTTAAACATCCTGGCAATAACATGAAATCACCCTAACAACCACTAAAAACATCCTATCAGGTCCATAGCAACGCCTCGTCACAGTATCATTTCTACATGTGTAGAGATCACCAATACAAACGACTTTAAAAACTGAAATAAAATTAAATGTTTGATGATTTCCTGACAGCCAGCAGAACAAATTTGAGCTGATGAGAATGAGATGAGATCACGAGAAACATCTGCATGTCTCAAAGGAAGTAGAACGTGTGTGTGTGTGTGTGTGTGTGTGTGTGTGTGTGTGTGTGTGTGTGTGTGTGTGTGTGTGTGTGTGTGTGTGTGTGTGTGTGTGTGTGTGTGTGTGTGTGTGTGTGTGTGTGTGTGTGTGTGTGTGTGTGTGTGTGTGTGTGTGTGTGTGTGTGTGTGTGTGTGTGTGTGTGTAAGTGTTTGTGTGTGTGTGTGTGTGTGTGTGTGTGTGTGTGTGTGTGTGTGTGTGTGTGTGTGTGTGTGTGTGTGTGTGTGTGTGTGTGTGTGTGTGTGTGTGTGTGTGTGTGTGTGTGTGTGTGTGTGTGTGTGCGTGCAAGTATGAGAGAAACCCTTTGATGTTGTTTGTGTGGTGGTCTTGTTGCATATTGATGTTTGTGTGTGTGCTCTCTTCTGTCCCCCAGTGCATGTTGGTTTTTCTTGAGAAAGTAAACCACGAGCCCAGAGTCGCGTCTGTCAGTGTGTCATCAAAGATGAAATTCTCTAGAAACAGGTGCAGAACTCTCCCACAACATTAACGCTGTCACATCTGATAAGAACTGCACTTCCATGATTTCCGTGTGCTGTGAAGTTTCCTCCATGAACATCAGTATGCTGTCAGTGTAGTGATGTCTGGAGTCTGTATTGAAGTATTCGGCTCAGATGCTGGATGCGTCTGCTAAATGACTAAATGTAAATGTAAATGTGGATGCTGCTGTCCTGCTCAGAAACTCTTCTGCTGGTGGAAAACCCCTCTGTTGGGATCTCTTGTGACTTTAAAAGTCAGTCCAACTCAACCTGTCCATCATTTCTCTCATATCTGAAGATTATTACTAAATCTTGTTATTCACATTTCATTGTTTGACATCAGCGCACAGATTGATCTTATTCTGTTTTTATAACAGTTTAAACGTGAAGTCGTGTACTCAAAGTTTGCGCCTCTTAAACTTACGCTTGGTTTTAATTTTAAAGTTTAAAACAATAGTATTGAAACTAACCAGTATGTGACTGTGCTGTATGTTTTGTGTGTTTTTGTAAGCATTGTCCATGTTGTCATGATTATTGAGATGGATGATGTAAAACAGTGGTTTCGTGTTATATACAGAATGTGTTCATGTGAACTCTCTTGATCTTTCATCTCAGCTTTTGGGACTGTTATTGCTCTTATTTTCCCATTCATCTTCCTATTCACAGCATCTGCCGTGCTCCGTCTCCGCTCATCTGTCTGTATCTTGAGCATTCTGACCCTTATCTTTCCACCGTCGGGCGTATCTCTTGTGCTTGTCATTTGTGAGAGGTGCTGGTTGCCATGGTTTCAGTGGTATTGAGATGCTTTCAGTTAGCTAATCCTGCTTGACGCTCTCCAAACCTTGAGATGAATGCACTTCACGCCAGACACAGCTGCCCAGAATTCACTTCTGTACGTTCAGAGGCCAGGGTCAGAGTCTGAGCCGTGTGTCTGTACCCGGGAACATCGGGAAGCTGAATCGACCGCAC
>CM065654.1:998254-1028254 GCA_033220385.1 Triplophysa yarkandensis
TTCTTGTTTTGTGATTCATTGATCTTAAAGATGTGTGACTTCCTACATGTTGGTGCTATTATAAAAGTGTGTGTGTGTTACAGTTATAGTGTGAGGTAACATTGGGTTCATCTGTTATTATGTATCGGCTTGGTGAATAACTAAAAACTGTGTACAATTATCTCATTATGTCATCTGTCTCTACGAAACACACATTTAAAAACATGTCGGTATGGTGCACAGTTATGTCAAAGTTGTGTTGAAAATAATTTTGGGATTAATACAAGGTTTTATTAATATATTAGGAGTGGTATGTTAATGAAAATAATTAATATCAGTGTCAGAATCTGGTCGATACTTGGTTATGATGGTTCCAATCCTCTCCTCCTTTACACTTGTATTTTATGTGTCTTTAATTGACCAAGCAAAAGAGAACAAAACACGACGGAGGAGGAATTAGACTGAGAACATTTTTATAATTATATTTACAAATAATATTGTTTTTTGTGAATCCTTTGGCAAACATAATTGTGTTGTGAAAACAGGATTCATTTGGATAGCAATTTCTGATTTGGTCTTCGGGTTTGGAATAACACACCATCAAGTTGTAGTCATATATTAGTCTTCTGAAATCTCTTAGTAGTCTAGTTTTAATCAACTCAATATCATTCGGCGAGCTCTCTCTGAAAAATACACAAACTTGACAAGTTCATAGTCCGAAAAAAAGCATTTTCCTTGAATCATTCGATGCATATGATATTAGAGGTGAAAAAGAACATTATTGAATTTTTTTCCTGATCCGTGGTCCTCTCTTCTATGAGAATACACAAAAGGAATAAAATAATTTTTTCCGCTCTCCCACATTTCCTGACACACCATTTGTTGAGTCAAGTAAAACACCACAACATCTGTTATAATAGGACACATTTTATTCAATTTTAAGACATTGCATCGATTAACCATTGTTTAGCTGAATATCCAAATCACAGATTATTTCATTAATCTTCTATTTTAAAGCTAAACATGGTGTTTTTTCTCATAAAATAACCTTAAAATGAGTATTTATGCTAACCAATGCAAGTATTTCTGGATACGCCGTCTGTATTTCACGCATCAAAGTTGGTGTGTTCTCCCAGCTATTTTTGCTCCACATGGTTTACAGATGCTCTTGATGTCCTTGTTGACAATGAAACAGGAAAAAGAAGTAGATCAAAGGAGTGGATGAGATCAAGTTCTAACATTTCTGTCGTTCACGACACATGCCGTTGTCCTTGTATTGAATGCACTAAACGCTAGCATGTTGCTAACGAGAGATTTATCCAAAGCCATGTAAGCACGATTGTGCACATAAGCACTACTACATGTAATGTATAACAAACGGTGTCAAAACTTCAAACCGCAGATTTTGAAAATGGCTCCGCAAAGATCCGTCTGTCCTCAAACGGTTTGGGCTGATTGGATTTCTTTCTAAAGCTCCAACAAATGTGGACTTCTTTTTAGACCTCTTCTCCATTTGTCCCTCTGTAATATTTTCCACTTGTATTTATTTGTTGACTTAATTGTCAGCTATATTTCGTCACACTGTTCGTCGATTGGCTATAATACATTGGTTCCTCAACAATATCAACACTGACCAAAAGCTATTTTACAGAAAATGTTGTGCTCTTAAAGTAAAGTTTCCCTTTCATGTACTTGTCGATGAAAGTGCTGGTTATAATTTTGGTTAAGGTGTTTTAGATTTACCCTCATGATGATGATTGACATGCGTCACTCTGTTGTCTTGAAAATGATGTGATGAGATAATTAATGAATTTCTCCAATTTCTTTAACATCACAAGTTTATTCAAAGATCGAACAAATCACTCATACTGAAATTAGAAGAAAATAGATTTCCTTCATCAAGGTCATTAGAATTAATTGGTTACCATTGTTAACTTTTTAGATGATTGTTGCTGTAAAAGGGTTGTTTTGTTATAATATAGGTAAAATTTCTATCAGTATTTGTTGTTTCATGATATCAAAATAATAATGTGTTCATTCCAGTAAACATGGCATGAATTTCTCGTATTCAAGGTGTTTTATGTGTAGGATGGTAGGTGGGTGTTGAGGTGGGTTGTTGGGGCTCGGGACTCTGGACTGAAGACTCATTGGTGGTCTTCCGGTTAACCACGGGCATATACTCTGATGTGGTCTATGCTGGGAAAACCCAATGCTAAGACATCTGTAGTATCATCAGTGTTATGTTGTATATTGATATCAGTAATAAATTCAATGATATTGTGTTTTAAGTGTTATAGCAGGAGCTGGTGTTCAAAATTGTTGTTAAATAGTTGGCACAAATATGGCAAAGCCCACAAATTTTTGTTTGTCAATGGTTAATTTTTTTTATGAAAAATCTAACAAGAATCTTCTTCTTCCCTGCAGAATTATTCTAAAGTCTGAGAGAACTCAAACAAGGATTAGTGTTTAGGAGACGCACAGAATGACGACAGACATGGAACTGAATGACCTGCTGGATTTCAGTGTTGTAAGTTCAGCATGCAGTGTTGTGTGATGTTCAAAACTATATGTGATATGAAATATGAAGGATTTAGTTCTCATATTTCTATAAAGGTTGCTAAACGGTATCCAGAACATTAACCACAAGAACATGCAGATTTAGTTTATCCTAAATAATTTTATTAATGGTGTCTTATCAAATAATATTGATGAAATTAGAAATAATTTTCTTTTATAAAGATCATTTGATAATAATGTGTTACATACAATACATACAATTTCCATCATACTTTGTCATCAAAGGTCACAGTGTCTTCTTTTGAAACTTGAGTGAAAATATGATGTTTTCTAGAACCCATACTGTGTGTTTACTGCAGGAATAATGCTCTCTCTCATTCTTATAGATGTTCCCTCATCCGGTGGCTAACGGGAAGACCAGAGGCCCGGCATTAACCCCTTCTCAGTTTGGTAGGTTCATTCCAGACAATTAAAGAATGGTTCTAGAACAACAGATTATTGGGTAAAGTAATGAGAATTTTCTTGAGGAATAGCCACCTTGTGAAACAGTTAAGACCATGAGACTGTTTTAGCTGTTTCATGTTCTCAGCTGTCGCCTCTCCATCATGGGGGATGATGAGAAACTATAGTTCTTCTCTCACCCCTGCTAACAATGTCAACAAACATCAAAACACAACAGCCACCCCCTACTGCTAGTACAACAATATTCCCCAAATGCGTTCTCTTTCTCTCTCTGTCCTCTATCGACTGTAAGCATTACCTGCTATTCTTGAAGCAGAATGTCTTGGATATTGTGCAAATGTTGGTGATGCTCACTAAAGAGATTTTGCGAAAGAAAAAGACATTTGAATATCAGAGAACGTAAATGTAAAAAATATTTTTAAAAACTCGTATGGTTTCTCATAATGCTCAATGTGTTAAATGTGTTTAAAACATTGGTCTTAGAGGAAAGTTTTATATTATTTATAAAACGTTCTTTATGCTGTGAGAATTCTGTCTTCATCTCTAAACATTTAGGAGATGATTAGCGTGCTCATTTGTCGTGATTTTTTTTCTGTGTTTTTGGCCACAAGGTTTCATTTTCTAAGTACCTGAAAGTGAGAATAATGTATTTATAACAGCAGAACCTATGCCAGAAATATAGACAGCTTTGCATGAGTAGGAAAGTCAAATGTTTTAAAAACTAAAAACTAGGGAATTAGTGTCTATATTATATATCTGAAACTACATAGCATTTGTTTATTTATATCAAAATGTATGAGAAGGAAATATCAATGCGCCCGAACGAATATAATTGACCAGAGATATTATAAATCTTTTTTTTTGTTAATGTTTCATGCCTTCTCCGGGCCTATCTGAAAACCAATATTGTGCATTTGAAGACTTTATTGAGATAAACAGAAGGTTATGAGTCACTCCGAGAGATAAGCAGTTATTGTGTTTGCTTCAGAGAATGTCCTGTGTAGTAACATGATGTTGTGTTGTGTTTGTGTGTCTAGGACTCTTGTAGTCCATGACTCAAGTGTGACTTGTTCAGTTCTAGCGTTTCGCTTCACATAATTACAGCTCTGGTTTCTCATGTGAACGTCTCTATCCTGACTCACTCCATGAGCTCACGATCCGCTCTTCATGCCCTTCAGGGGGAATGTCTGCAAGGCTGCGTGTACCGCCTCTATTGTGCCGTGTAATTAACACATCGGGCAGGTAGTGTGAAACGCAGGACCGAAGAAAAGAGTCCGTGCGCTCGATGAGTTTCAGGTGCAAGGATTTATAACCGATCATTTAGAAAGAAGAATTTATTATTTTAGTTTTACAGACGCGTGTATGGACTTTGATGGATTATGTGAATGAGTTAAAATAGATCTGTTCATAAATCTAAATCAACCAAGTTTACATGAAACAATTCAGAATAGACAGAAGAAGATATTTGGAAGAATGCTGGTAATTCAATACTGTTTTTCCCTGTTATTTAAATGAATTGAACACATACCAAATAGTTTAGAGTTGGATTTGTAAGCAGAAGGTTCCGGGTACGATTCTCAGTGTCGGCAGACAATAACTCAAGTGTCCTTGAGGAAGACATCTTACCCCTGTTTGATCGGCAGTGATGATTGACTAATGCATAATACTGTAAGTCACTTGGGATAAGTGTCTGCCAAATTAATAAATGTAAACATTTTTCAAAATATCCTTTGTATTCTGCAGAAAATACATACAAAGTATTTGTTCAAGGTTTGTAATGTAACAGGGAGAGTAAATATGACAGAACTTTTATTGTATGGAAATGATTCACATCTGTATTTTTTAACTTGATCCCTTTAAAACTATATTTATTTAACAATGATTTGAATTAAAACAACAAGCAAACCAAACATCTTAACATGAAATTATCAATTGGATGAAGTAATGTGTGCAACCTTTTTTCAGCATGAAGTCTGCTCATGTGGATCAGCTGTAGTCGCTCAAACACACAGCAGACGCTCTTTATTGGACCTGCTGAGTGAAGTTCTGTTTATTCAGGTGCAGAAGGGAATGTCTCAAAACTTCAGCCACTCACTTTTAATGTAAAGAGATTTTTATGGCTGTCTGCAGAAGAACCTGGCTCATTCTGAATGAGTTTCTTCATGTTTTCATCTTCTAATCAGCTCTGTTAATCGGAGTGAATATTCAGTGCACTTATGAATATGGATCTCATCTATTTTTGAGATTTTTTCATATCATGTTGACATATCATCACCCTCCTGTTGTTTCTTCGTGGTATTTCACAGTATCAGCTGTCTTTCATTTCTCTCTCTCTGTCTCCCACCCGTCACCGTTCTCTGTAAATAACCATCTCACTTCCCCTTAACCTGAAACACTATTAGAGTCAACGTAAATGACCCCAAAACTGAAGTTTCTGTAGTCAAGTTTTCTGAAACATCGTATTTTGGGATCGTCTCATTTAGTAATGAAAGCATTTTTGGTTTTGGCCAAAATTCGAACAATAAAAGGTAGTCATGTCCTCAACATGTCCTAATAATGTTAAAATTAATGATCAGTGTTTCTTTTTAACATAGTAATAGTATAGTTACAATGTTTATAGTTTTAATAGAAATATCATGCTAAAAAAAAAAAAGGGTACAATTGTGGTGATAAAAAACCCCTAGTGAACCAAAGTAAAACAGCTTAAACCTGAAATCGAAATGACTCGTCTGATTGGTGAGATATGTCTGAAGTCAGTAGCGTCCGTGATGTCTCTGTATATAGAACTTTTAATAGCTTTAGAAACGGAACCTTTGAATAGATGTGATCAGTCAGATTGTTCATCGTCTGCAGGAAGTCCTGTTATTGTTGAACGTCTAGAATAATAAACGCCGGTAAGCTCTGGAGTCTCGGCGAGTGCTTGAATAATTCTTTCCTGTTTTGCAGGTTCTGCTCTGTCAGTGGTGTGTGTTGTTCCACAGCGTGTGCTGTGTCGTCCCGTGTCGCTTTATTGAATTTGCTGACACAGGCCCGTGACCCCCGCCCGTGCATTGCGGTTGTCACGGCAATGGCTCCAGAGTCATAATTCACTCGGCCGCTATACTTCTGTTCCGCTCGATCGCCGGCGCTGTCATCACACACCCCCATCCCCCTTTTTAATTAGACAACAAAACAAAAAATATGAATATTCATAAGCAGAGGCCTCATTAATATGCACAATTATGCAAATCAGTGCACAATTAAGCCGCATCTCTCCAGAGATGTGTGCGAGCGTTAAGGCGCGGACGGAGAGGGGGGGCTGAGGTTTCGGGAAATTTCTGCACCATCAATCTTTAAAATATTTCCCTTCTGTGTATCTCCAGCCCATCAGGCTTCATGTGTCTCTAGATTTTCCAGATTTACTGCCACATTGAAGTGCTTTTTTAACATCGTTCACTGCACGTTAGTGGTTTTGAAACCTCCGAGGTTGGTTTGATGGGTAGTCTCATGTCAGCTGGTTTGATGCACAAACACAGAATAACCAAACCCTGTCAGGTCCTGAGGAATTATCTGACCTGTACATTTATGAACATCATTATTCTGTATATGACATACACATGCATATCTTATGTTCTAATGTCATCACAGGAATAGAGCTTTACTCTTTAGAGTAAAGGGATGTTCTTTTTTGTAGGTTTTATTGAATGTTTAGAGTTTTTTTGCAGAATATGACATGGGATGTTGATTGCATTTGTATATTTTTACTCTCTCAGGATTGGATGAAAGAAACGGTCCGGGTTCCTGGGGCCCAGGGGAATCCAACAGTCCCTCTTATAATATACGGGTAAGAACTGAGGAAAATATAAGAACAGGACACAGACAGACACCAATATTCATGTTTAAGATCTCTTGGTGCTGATATTCTTGCTTTCTTTAAATTGATATTCAGTATATACTTTTAAAATGAACAATATTAACTATTAAAACCATGTGTAATGTTTAAAATGTTATTTAATGCTTCGTAAAATTTGTAGCTTTGATAAACTTTTTGCACTTAATTAATTTTGCTGATGTATGTAATGTCATATCCATGATGATTTCTGAATGAGTCATTTTATCAGTTTCATTTAGAAATGTAGAAACAATGCCACTCACTCTAAAACCTAAAGGACACAGACTTGATCATGTTGTGTGATCGAGGACGTCATCGTATATCCAGACATGCAGGTTATTTTAAAGGAAGCTGTGGTGTATTGTATGGTCTGTCTGTGTTTGTGGGTCAGTCGGTCAGTGTGTGAGAATTAAACGATCGATGAGTTCATCTCTCACCCATCATCGTGATAAGACGAATGACGCATCACAGGTCATGTGACACACAGTACAGATGCCGTTTTATGTTCGGACTATTTAGTAGGATAGTCTGACCTTCACGGTGTGTTTTAACCGATCCTTCAGGAGGTTTTGCAGGTGTTGTGTGTAACATTGCTTGTTTTTGTGTGTTAGGCATATGGAGATCATTATCCTGAGGACGGTTCTCCGTTATATAATTTAGGCCTTGATGGTAAGTCAACACAACACAACAGTCACAAAGGTTTATTCCTCAGGGTTTGGGATTAAAAAAAGAGCTAACATTAGTCTTGGTAACGATTGATACAAAATATTATATTTCAGAACAATTATATTTTGGGCCTCAGAATATCTTCTGGTTGATGCATATTTTTTGTGTTGTGGTATGTTATCGCTGTCTGTCATTGCTAGTCTGAACCCGTTATCAGCCTGTTAGGTTTAACCACACATGAGGCATGAAACCCATGAAATATCCCTCTATGCTGAGCAGCTTTAGGTCACACAGGGATTTCTGTGAAAGAAGAGGGGGGTTTATCCTGGTCTCCAGGCCCCTCCTAGAGGTTTAAAGCCGGGTGACCCCCAGCCATCAAATAAAAGCAGAGCAGGGGCTTAATTAGCACACAGCAATTTATGATGAGACAATTTGCTGTTTGTGTCTGGTCGTTTATCTATAAAGCACCGCATCTTAACGTTACTAGAGATTTCACATCTCTGCATCCTGTGCTCATTTCATGAGCATTATTAATCGCAGTTCAATGACGTGTGTGTGTGTGTGTGTGTGTGTGTGTGTGTGTGTGTGTGTGTGTGTGTGTGTGTGTGTGTGTGTGTGTGTGTGTGTGTGTGTGTGTGTGTGTGTGTGTGTGTGTGTGTGTGTGTGTGTGTGTGTGTGTGTGTGTGTGTGTGTGTGTGTGTGTGTGTGTGTGTGTGTGTGTGTGTGTGTGTGATGTTTTTCAGGTAAAGCCGAAAGAGGTTACCCATTTGGCACACAGGTAAAGTTACACTCGATGTTAATAAGCCGTTGACCAGTTCCCTGTTTCATCCTCTTGTCTGATCTCTGTCCTGTTATGTGTTCTTTCAGTCACAGCTTATGTCAGGCGATATGGTCCCAGGTTCAGATGTGTACAGCCCTCATAACAACCGCAGGAGGTTGCCAGACTCCAACATAGGTGAGACTAGCTGAGTTTGAAGTCTGACCTTGTTATGAATTAGTACAAAAATGTACAAGTTTTTATAATACTTAACATTCACCCACAGAAGACAAAGACAAAAATTTTGAACGCTTCACTATAGCACATAGGTTATGCGAAGACTAAACATTCAGGACATATTTCATTTTTACAACCACTGTACACATAATTTCAAATGCTGTTTGACTTCAGATCTATTCTCTATGTAAATGTATTTCAGCTGATGTTAATAACACACTGATTCAACATAGGTTTGATGTATTTTATTAAATATGAAATAATAATAAAAATAAAAAATATTACAATATTTTATGAAAATATTATATAATTAAATAAGGACATGCGACAGCTGTGTTTCATAAAGCTTTCATTTTAAATCAACGTTCTTATTTTATGCATTTAAAATAGAGAGGTTGCTTCTGATTAAGTGTAAACAAAAAATGACGATTCAAGATACTTATCAATATACTTAAAGTATGATGACTGTTAAAAGGCTTTGACATCTCCGCTGAAGTCTAAATCATTTTTGTCAATTCAGATCCACCACCTAAAAAGATCCGGAAGGTTCCTCCTGGCCTGCCGTCATCAGTGTCATCGGTGAGTGTTGTTGTGTGTTCCGTGTCTGAGCCTGGATTATCACTCTGACCCAATACACACACACAGACATGTGCAGATATTCTCTTTTCCTTGCTGTGTATGCAGTCATGCATTCATGCATACATGTGCATTCAAAACACCCATCCCCCTCACAAACATGCTCTTACTTATGTCTGTATGGATGAAGTGCTCATCCTCTTATACCTCAGAGGTCTTGGGCCGTTGCCGTGGGCAACAGTGTCTGGTCAATTTACCGGTTCTTTTAATCCAGAGTGAAATATATGCTGTCTTCCATCTCATAGGGTTTCACTTATATTGATAACGTATGGCACAGGCTATAAATTATTCATCAGACTCAATGAATTTAACCTAAAAACTCTCATTGAGGTCTTTTTCATAATTGAAGACATTTTACAGAATAATGCAGCGCTCGTATTTTCCACAATATCTTAAAGTGCCATCGCTCCTCTTGTGTGCCTGTCATCCAGGATATCTTCTTTTATTTCTCTTTTTGCTTTAAATTTCCTCTGGCTGTCTCCGTGTGTCTCCAGCTGTCTGTGGTGTTGGCTGATCTCCAGGAACGGGCAGATGGCTTTGTAATTGGGAATGAATCTCTGTCTTTCTCCTGTGTGTTTATTTTCTCCATCTCTCCTCTTCTCCACCATCTTAACTCATAAATCTTGCTCCGTTCTTTTCCCCCTTTGTGACATTGAACCGTAAAGGGTTTCAGTGTGTCATTTTTCAGACCTGTGTGTTTGGTAGGATGTGTCATACTGTCATCATGTTTCTGATGGTGTTTATTTTGTCCAGCAGGTCTATCAAGGTGCTACGAGTGATGATTACAACCCTGGTTCCAAACCGGGAAACCTCTATCAATTTTACATGCAAGGTTTGTATCTGTAGAATATGCAGGGCTTAATCTGTATGTGTACACAAATGCATAAAAAATGCTTGGCGTGTGTGTGTGCGTGCGTGCCTGGTTGCGTGCGTGCGTGTGTGTGTGTGTGTTTTTCATTAATTCAGTTCTTTTTTAGCCTTATTGACCTGTGTGTTGTGTTTGAAAAAAATGTTTTCTCCATCAATAGTCCTAATGTTATATTGGTATTAAGTATTCTCACTGTGTCTTTTAACAGATGGGATTTCAGAACACTGGGGACAATCTGGATATTCACCTGTTATGAATAACTCTCCTCACATCGCTCAGCCTGCTCCCTTCATAAATGCACAGGTGAGAGAATTACATCTGCAACAGCTGTAAAAATTACATACAGTCAAGCTTCATGTCTTAAATAAAAGTATAATTGTTCTGAAAACTTATTTCTGTTATAGCTTCTCACTTGAAGTAAGTTATCAAAACATAATGAAGTTAAAGTGGTCAGATTTGCTTGTATGATGCTCCAGTTTTTTAATATCACGACCCATTTAAGAGACCTATAGTTTTGTCAGATTATATTGGTTAAAAATAAACCCTGATGATGACATCAGAGAGATTTTTCCTCTTTGACGAGCCACAGACCTTTATGTGGAAAAGCACTTGTTTTTAATCCACATCCCTGATTCAACATCACAGACGTGTGTGTGTGTGTGTGTGTGTGTGTGTGTGTGTCCGTGCGTGTGTGTCCGTGCGTGTGTGTCCGTGCGTGTGTGTGTGTGTGCGTGTGTGTGTGTGTGTGTGTGTGTCCACAGAAGCGACAGCCGCTGCCCCTGTCACCTCAGAACTATCCACTGCACGGCAGCGACGTCAACTTACCCACTAGCTTCCATACGGCTTCTGCTGGATATGGAGTTCCCAACCACACGCCACCCATAAACGGAACAGAGAATATCATGGGTAAGACTTTCCACTCGACCACAGACCAGAGATTGGTGGTCAGGTTTACTGCTGTGACCTGCTGCGGTCTGATTTCATCTGTTTGAATGTGTGTTTCTTTCTCAAAACAGCGAACCGGGCCGGAAATGCCGGGAGCTCGGGCGCTGAGATTGGAAAAGCTCTGGCTTCGGTAAAACTATTTTATTACTTATTTAAATTATTATTATTATTTATAAATAAAACACAACTTGATGAGACTGATAATATTACTTATTGATCCATCAGTACAGTCAAAAAATTTTATATTATTTTTAAATTTTATTTTACATATGGTATATTTTTTAACTGTTAACCCTCCAGAAACATGTTTGCCTTGTTTGCTTTCTTCTAATATTGTGTAGTGTGAAAGTTTCTGAAATCCTTTACTTGGTGTATTATAGATCTATTCCTCTGACAATAATGGAAGCAGTTTTCCGTCCACTTCATCCACTCCTGTGGGTTCTCCTTCAAATGTTGCTGGTGAGATTTTTTTCTGTATACAGCTCTGTGCTGCCATCTGTTGTGCACAAGTTTCTACGCAGTTTAAAGAATCATTGATGTCTCTTTGTTTGTGTCAACAGCCTCAGCATCTCAGTGGTCCAAAGGTTCATCTCACACAGCTCCATCACCTGGTTTTGAGCCAGGCCTGCAAACAGCGGTATGTGAATATGCACATCCTGGATTAAATCATGAGATGAATGACACATCACCTCATGATCTGACTCTTTTCTCCTCTGCAGGGTAAGATGGATGACCGTCTGGGTGAAGTGTTGCATGTGTTGGGAAATCATGCGGGCGGTGGACAGGGCTTAGTTGCAGAACTGCAGAGTTTGACCGCCTCTGTCTCCGGACACCCTGGCAGCGCGGCGGCTCTGAGCTCCATCAGTCAGGCTTTCGGCCTTGTCAACCGACTGCAGGGGATTGTGAGTTTGATCTCAACCCCATTGTATTTTTTTGTGTTGTTTTGCAGGGTTGGTTGTGCTAAATTATTTCTTTATTTAGATGTCAAGTCGCAACGACGACTCCACAGGTCTATCTCCATCTAGTGTTCTTCTCCAGGGACACCAGGCCCTGTCTACATCCCAATCCGACAGCTTCACTGGTACATCTTGATCCTTCCTTCTTTCTGTCATTTGATCAAATTGATATTCAGACTTGTGAATAAAAAGTTTTGTGGGTTTATTCAGGTCTTTTGGGCAGCCTCTCTCGCTCCTCTCACAACTCCAGCTCTGATGTAAAGCATGAAGATAATGAAGATGATGAGAACGTGTCCATCAGTGATAAATCAGAGAGTGATAAGAAAGACGGAAAGAGTCGTACACTTACAAGGTACCTGACACACACTGATGCTTAATATGCCTTTTTGTTGTTTTAGATAAGACAGTAACCTGCCTTCAGGGAACAATGAAATTGAATTTTGACACTCGTCGGTGTCTTTTTTTATAATAATATGAGAAGTATTTTAAACGTCTTTAGATGCTTATTACGTTATAATGATAAAAAGATGTTTGTGTCTTTAATAAATATCACGCTTCCAACTTCACATCAGCACCCCTCAAGTCACGCACGTGTTTATCTCTGCACTGGTTGTCTTGCTGTAACCCCCTGTGTTCCTCTGTCCCGTCAAGTCAAGATGATGAGGACGATGAGGACTTGCCGGTGGAGGTGAAGGCGGAGCGGGAGAAAGAGCGCCGCGTGGCCAATAACGCCCGCGAGCGCTTGCGCGTGCGCGACATCAACGAGGCCTTCAAAGAGTTGGGCCGCATGTGTCAGCTGCACCTAAGCAATGAGAAACCGCAGACCAAACTTCTCATCCTGCATCAGGCCGTAAACGTTATTCTCAACCTGGAGCAGCAAGTGAGAGGTCAGTGTGTGGGGCTGACCTCAGATCAGTGAGCGGACAGCGGGGAGATCTGGCTGTGGGTCGGGGGGAGAGGAGGTTAAATGTTCCAGGTTCAATCTACAGATAAAACAGGATTGAAAAGGACAAGTTTAAATTATTAAACCCTGAAACATATTCTAGTTTTTATTTTGCAGCATGCTTTTATAACCAAAAATTGTTGAGTCCTCCGACCTCCCCGCGCTCCACACAGGTGCTTGTTTAGGGTGCTGTGGTGGTTAGCTGGTTCTGCATGTTTCTGTCCGTCATTCTTGTGTGTTTCTGCTTTATGTTCATCTCATCTGCTTGTGAACAGACATGTGTTAAAGCTAGTTGTGATCTTACACTAACCAAGATAGTATTTGGAGTGATCAATATTTATATATAGTTTAATGATCCATAGCTGTGTCCTTCATGCTTAGATAAACCTACTGGCTCTACTGAGAACCATTTTCATCCTCTAGCGATGTTTGTTTTTGTCATTTCTGAGTCATTCTTATCATTAGCGTGACTGTATCTCTCTCCGTCATCGTGCCGCTCTCTTTCCACAGGCATTAACCCGGCTAAAAGTCGACTTGCTTTTTTTGTCTGATAATAATCTGATCTCTGCTTGCATGTCCCGTCACGTTTAACCCTCGTATGCCAGGTTGTTTTTTCTTTTACCATCTCTCCACCTGTTCCTTAGCTCTTTTCTTCGCAGATGACCACAGCGATCTCTGTCTCATGCAGTATAAATGCATCTCAGCATCGGGATGTGTTTACGATGAGATGGTGGTATTCACCTCATCCTGTCTTCCGTGCGGCCGTCTCGATGGCGGTGTGTGTGTGTCTGTGCGGTTCTTGGCAGATGGCGTGTTTCTCTGATCTAATCTTGCTGTCCTCTGGTCTTATATCTTGCTCTCTGTCGCTCTGTGGCAGCTCCCACAGGTCTCCCCAAATCCACTGATCGATCTCTCACACTAAGAAGTTGTTAGAAACTTAAACACAATTCATCAGAGTCTGGTTATAGATTTCTGCTTTCCTCTCCGCATCTCTGCTGGATCCTCCATCGGCACGTATGAATTATCCTACAGTTTACACTTTTAGATTTAATAATAGTGTTCGGTCATGAAAAATCTGTGAAATTTCCAAAGACAATATAAATATTTCAGGTTTTGTAGATCTTTTATTAGCTTGAAATTCCTCAACATAAGAAATATTTTTTATAAATTTAATGAAAAAAGGATCTTGAACAGAACTAGATGAAGGTTTTAACTAGAGCCTGGTCGTCCCGGCAGCAGCGTGTCAGAGGAGTGCCTCACGGTGGAGGAGAAGGAGCAACGTGAGCGGGAACGCCGGCTGGCCAATAATGCCCGGGAGAGGGTTCGCGTACGGGACATTAATGAAGCCTTCAGGGAGCTGGGCCGCATGTGTCAGCTGCACCTGAAGAGCGACAAAGCTCAAACCAAACTCATCATCCTCCAGCAAGCCGTGCAGGTCATCCTGGGCCTGGAGAGACAGGTGCGAGGTAGGAGAAATCCGCCCCTCGACACACAAACACCGCCAGCGTTCTGCCAAGAATCACCAAACACAATTGCCACTGTCAGCGCTCTTCTTCAACGCTTTACTGCATCTGTGGCACCATACTCTGCTTCCCTTCACCTTCCTTTCACCCTGTTTGATGTGCTCCTGGATCGACATCTTTATGTGTGTTAGAAAGGGACAGATCATCTAAAAATGATTCCCTATTATGTGGTTAGATTTCTCTGTGTGACCAATTCTTCAATGGAAACAAAAGAAGATATTTTGGCAAATGTTTGGACGATTTAAGTCGATAGGGCTTTTGTGTTCAGCATTCTACCAGTTATCTTCTGTTGTGTTTTCCATAAGAAATTCATATTCTGGTTTGTCATGAAATTAAATAAGTGACAGAATTCATTTTTCTTGTGAACTTTCCCTTTTGAAAGACCAGATTGAATATTGAATTTAACACTCTTCAGTGTTTATGTGCTGATTTTTACATATTTTTGTGTGTGTTCAGAGCGTAATCTGAACCCAAAAGCTGCATGTCTAAAGAGGAGAGAAGAAGAGAAAGTCACAGGAGATCCTCAGATGTTGTCTGGTCTGGGTGGAGATGGACACAGCCATATGTAACGCACAGGTTAGTCAATCTCATAGAAATGTCTTCTTTTGTTTTAAGTTCATAAAAATCCAAAACAACATTCAAAATGTAGTTTCATTGATGTCATTTCATGCACTTTTGTAACAGTGTAGATTACCCCTCAACATTCTCTCGTGTACTTCAGTTGTTTCCAAATCTGTTAACATATTCTTGTTATGAAGAAAACGTAGAAAGATATTTAAGAATATTTACAAAGGAATTTGTAAAGATTTGTAACAACAAGAGAGTTTGGGTCTTTTATTTCAGTTTGATTTTTTTTACTTAAAGAAAAGTTGCCGTAGCAATAGCTTAAAATAACTTCAATAATTTTCATTTAGATTTAGTTTGTCATTGAATAGTTAGACTTATATCAGAGAAACTGAAAGGTTTTGTGTTTTTAAGAATCATGTTGTTTTTAAACCTTTCAGACTTTGATGATGTTCAAACCTGTTTTTCATACCTGAAAAACAGAAGTTTTGGCATGATTTCCATAAGAACAGTTTTACTTTTCACAGCCAGACTTGTGATAATACGAGACAGGAATATTGTGCGCAACATGCTGAACTTAATTTCTCTACCCTTGGGTTTGTAATTTTTTTTATCTCTATCTTCAATAGATGATGGATGACAAGCTCTCCGTTGACGTGGCCTTAATCTTCCTGTTATAGATCCAGTGTCTACACACATACACACATTCTTGATTTATATATTATAAACAGATGTGTTAGAGACTCTTACACACACACACACACACACACACACACACACACACGCGCAAACAAAAATGTACAGTACATACACACTCGAGCTGCTTGTTTGGCTCTACAGTAAGTATGTACTCAACACACACACACACACACACACACACACACACACACACACACATGGACCATTGTTGGATATCACACATGAGAAACAGCGTTAGAAGGGTCTGGAAAGCCCTGCTGTTGACTAACATTTACAGTGTGCTGTTATATAGCACATATGCATCTACCCATGAGCCTTTTGTATTAAACACAAGGTCAAGCTCCGCTGAGGGAACACAATTCAGTTTTTTTTTGTAAAACATGTATTCTAGTCAATTTTATTTTGTATCGCTTTGTGTTGAAGGTGTAGAATTTGAATGAATGGTCAGTTTGCATTTTGTTACCGATGGAGTAAATGGATGCTGTCAGGAACACAAGGCTGATATTTCACCCAAACATCTAAAAATTATTTTGCATAAATGAAGTTTGTTTATTGGACCCAACCTGCAACAAGATTTCCTCTGTATATAAATTGTTTTGGCATTCAACTCATGAGAATACAGAGATAAAATTACTCATGGTAGGAAATTAATTTTGATTGGAAATGAAATCAGTGGATGATAGTTTAAAACTGTAACTTTAATACAGTGCTAAAACTGCATTACAAATCATTCGATGAAATTCCCAAATGCAAGTGGTCCTAAAAGTAGCAAAATATTATTGATGTTTTCTTTTGATTTTGGAGTGAAATGTTGTTTTTCTTCCCCCTGCGTAGTTTCTTTAGTATTGGAAACGCTGCATGACGCTTAGTTATTTCTTTCTTTAAAGTTTTACTTTTCTTTCTTTACAAACTGATGCACATGTATCACCACTTCATGACTGAACGTATGAGCATTTCAGTAACGTATTATAACTTTCCTCTCTTCCTGAATAGACGTATGAACCATGAGCAGATATCTGCTTGTACACAAACTGAAGCTGACCGCTTGCATTGTTAATAGCTAAAATGTCAGTGTTTGTGCATTTTATCAACTTAACAATTTGTCCAAACTGAATTTGCTGCCACTTCTTGTCAATGTTTCTACACAACGTAGAGAAATCTAGATTGTGACATTTTTACAAGATGACCCTTGGGTTGTAAAACTTTTTTTTACTTTTTATAAAGTTCTGTTAAATGTTTGTGTGTTTACTGATTTGTTTTTTGTTATTATCTGTGTTAATGAAAATGTTAGATGAATCTAGTGCTGAAGTATGCCAGGAACAAATGATGTTTCATATTTCTGTTGTAATTCTGATCTCTTTTTATTACAAGAGAGCATGAAATGATGACCGCTCTTTTTCCTTGTATAAGAAAATCGAGATGCCAATGTAAGCGTTTTCACACAAAGATATTCCTTATTGTTTATAAGGTGAATAGTCACTGTGTGTGTGTCAATACCTGCCCAGATTTAAAACGGCCATCAATGGTTTCATAGTCAACATCATGTTTTTGTTCTAGAATGAAAGGAAGCACAGTACTGAGTTTATCTCTAGAGATCATTTTGTTTTTCTTTATTTGTACTAACATCATCTTTTACAACTAAAAGATGATTATATGAATTGTTCTGATTTATTAACTCTTAAAGGAGCGAGAGTGGCCTTCAACATTCTCCAGACTTCAGCTGCTGTGGAGTCTGATGGGGAGTGATAATGTACTCGTGCCTGCATCTCTTCTGTTCAGTTTTATTCTGGAGTCAGTCGGGTTTTTATTCAAATGTCACGTCTTGTGGCTTCACTTGAGAATATTTTATAAATTCACATGAAGAGGGACATCAGAATTCCAGATGTATGTTAAGTGAATTCTTGCTCCTCTGAGCAAAATAAAGTACTTTCTTTGTAAACTTTGATTTGTTTGTGTGGATTAAGTTTAGCGTTTGACAGAACTGGGAGAAGAAATTAGTGGTCCTTGTTTTTTTAAATCGCTTGTTTACCACGAGAGTACTTGATATAATGACAGTATAAGTTAAACCCAAGTAATAATTTACCAAACACAAACTTCAATAGATAAAACCAACAATACACAGTCTATTATTCAAATGTTAAAGTATAATAACCCTGCAACTTGTAACCATATATTGTAACTCATAACCAGAGAAATGAAGGAACGTATTTTACTGAGGATCTATAAGGAATATATAGTGCTTTGGTGTTTTTTTAGTTTATTATATAAAATCTTGTTTGCCAACTTAAAGATCAGACTAACCAATCGTGCTTTACTTTTGGGTTGTTAATAAATTGTGTTTGAGAGCACATAATAGAAATGTGTCTGAGTGCATGCCAACTCTTTTGATGTAAGTTGATTCTTTTTTTGTAGTTGAATTAATTCTTGAGATGGAACAGAACAGTGTTTAATTCCACTAGGCCCAGACGATTTATCAATACTATTATACCGTCTCATCATATACATCATTAATGTTTTATTAAATATTAAGAATTAATGTTTGAAATATTTTCCGTCCCTGTCAGATACTTATAAATGTATAATGCACAACTTGAACAATTGTTATGCACTACAAATAAACCTTAATTAAATTAAATTAAATTTAGTTAATTCGAATGCAATATTTGGCTGGAATCTGCATCTTTAGGGCTTCTTTTCAACAGTTTATTGTTTCCATAAATGCAGTTATTTGTCTTTTTCCTGTGTTTTATATTATTTCTTCTTCTTGGTTTTATATATTTGATCATTCTGAACTTTTATGCCAACATGAAGTTTATAAATGATTCATTAACCCAATGATTTTATTCATAATCTTTAAAATAATATTTTAATAATCAGACCATTAAAGTTAATAAATAACCAGCAATAAAAGCACACAGACACAATAATTTCACTAAACTAAAGGGACTTTTAATTTCCTCTTTTTAATTCCTGTCGGGTCGCGCACAGTGTGACGTAACATCCGCAGTTTCCGGTGTGTTTCCTCTGGCGAGTCCTGCTGCTGCTCACACAAATCTAACAATGTTGGGCAAAATAATCGGACAGAAATATGTGTCGATCGCCAAAACATGGTAGGATTATGAGAGAAGTGTGCTCGTCATATGTGCTGTGTTTGTCCTTTAATAGCAACTTGTGTTGTTTTTAATTCATACTTTTGTCCTTGTCACGACCTGTAGCCTGCTAAGCTAAGCTAACTGATCCAGGTCATGATAACACACAGACACACACACACACACAGACACACACACACACAGACAGACAGACACACACACACACACACACACACACACACACACACACACACACACACACACACAGACAGACAGACACACACTGTACACACACACACACACACACACACACACACAGATAGACAGACAGACAGACACACACACACACACACACACACACACACACACACACACACACACACAGATAGACAGACAGACAGACACACACACACACACACACACACACACACACACACACACACAGATAGACAGACAGACAGACACACACAGACAGACAGACACACACACACACACACTGTACACACACACACACACACACACACACATGTATTGTACTGTAGTATTGTATTGTGTTTATTTGGAGTATTCCTGAGACTTTAAATCCTGTGAATGTTTTCTTCACATGCACAATAGAATGTGTAGTTATTGTGAGTTGTTCAGCATGTCTCCTGTGATGTTTTTGTGTATTTAGGGTCCCTACACTTGCAGTCTGGGGAGGTGTTGGAGGAGTCGCTCTGGTTCACTTCACAGACTGGAGGCTCATCTTAGATTATGTTCCCTACATCAGTGGAAAGTTCAAGAGAGAAGAGTAGAAGTCAACAAAGGTTGGACTGTCTCTTACATCTTTAAGATTCTTGTTTTAGGAAGCTGTCTGGAGGTCAGCAGCATGTGTCCTCAGATCATCTTTGTCTTTTATTCTTCATGTGAACATCTGATCGTTTCAGCAGATACTCGTGTCCCTTCTCTCTTTATTCCTTTAGAGCATTCTTTTAGTTTTTAAACATTCTTTTCTTAGTAAAGTAAGGACTATTTTAGGATTGTCACATCCATCCCACAGATTTATTTGTTTTTCAAATAGAAACTTGTGCATAGATTGATATATTTCTGATGTTTAAACACTATCACCAAGGGTTCTGTATAATATAAGAGTTGCTTCAGATTACAGGTTATTATTATATTCTCAGAGTGTTTTTCTGTCGTGTCCGTGACTCTGGAACTTCCCAGATCACATTCCAAACATTCTCAAGTTGTTGCTGTTTGTTTTTCTCTTTAGGTCTCCTTGCTTTGGATTAATGGAAACTGGAGATGGATTCACAATTGAAGATGGACATCATTTGCAAATGAACTCTTAAATCCAGCTCGGTTTTCTTGATAACTTCATCTGAACGATGTTATATTTATATTTGGAGGATATAATCCCTTTTCTCACATAAAGGGTCCAAATGAAAGTGTGTGTAATATCTGGAGAAATCTCTTGACTGAGTGTCATTAAAGTCCGGATCATTTGTTGTGGATCTGATCTGTTATCATTCTGTCATCGGCTTGATCTCGGTCTGTGTGATGGGGCTCGTTAATAAATAAATGAATACAAATGATAAGTTGTGTTGCTTTTGTGATCACCGGCTATACGTGTGCATCAGTTTACTCACATTCTTGTACTTGTTGCGTGTATTGTAAACGCCACATGTCATTCACTCTGGAGTAAAGCGTCTGTTAAATGTACATATATAAAATATTTATAAGATATTCATCTCATTATTTCATAAACATTTCCTTTACTACACAACATTCCTTTCAAAGCGACAACACAAGGGCCCAAACAAAACACTTCTGAAAGAAACATCTGACACCTGCTTACACTACACAACTCTGATGTTCACTACACAACTCTGATGTTCACTACACAACACTGAGGTTCACTACACAACTCTGTTTACACTACACACCACTGATGTTCACTACACAACTTCGTTTACACTACACAACACTGAGGTTCACTACACAACACTGTTAACACTACACAACTCCGTTTACACTACACAACACTGAGGTTCACTACACAACACTGTTTACACTACACAAGATTGCGGTTCACTACACAACACTGTTTACACAACACTACACAACACTGTTTACACTTAACAACTCCGTTTACACTACACAACACTGATGTTCACTACACAACACTGTTTACACAACATTGCGGTTCACTACACAACACTGTTTACACTACACAACACTGATGTTCACTACACAACACTGTTTACACTACACAACATTGCGGTTCACTACACAACACTGACGTTCACTACACAACACTGATGTTCACTACACAACATTGCGGTTCACTACACAACACTGTTTACACTACACAACATTGCGGTTCACTACACAACACTACACAACACTGATGTTCACTACACAACACTGATGTTCACTACACAACATTGCGGTTCACTACACAACACTGTTTACACTACACAACATTGCGGTTCACTACACAACACTGTTTACACTACACAACATTGCGGTTCACTACACAACACTGTTTACACTACACAAGATTGCGGTTCACTACACAACTCCGTTTACACTACACAACACTGAGGTTCACTACACAACACTGTTTACACTACACAAGATTGCGGTTCACTACACAACACTGTTTACACAACACTACACAACACTGTTTACACTACACAACTCCGTTTACACTACACAACACTGTTTACACTACACAACACTGATGTTCACTACACAACACTGTTTACACAACATTGCGGTTCACTACACAACACTGTTTACACTACACAACACTGATGTTCACTACACAACACTGTTTACACTACACAACATTGCGGTTCACTACACAACACTGATGTTCACTACACAACACTGATGTTCACTACACAACATTGCGGTTCACTACACAACACTGTTTACACTACACAACACTGATGTTCACTACACAACACTGATGTTCACTACACAACATTGCGGTTCACTACACAACACTGTTTACACTACACAACATTGCGGTTCACTACACAACACTGTTTACACTACACAACATTGCGGTTCACTACACAACACTGTTTACACTACACAACACTAAGGTTCACAACACTGTTTACACTACACAACACTGAGGTTCACCTCACAACACTGTTTACACTACACAACACTGTTTACACTACACTGCGGTTCACTACACAACACTGTTTACACTACACAACATTGCGGTTCACTACACAACACTACACAACACTGTTTACACTACATAACATTGCGGTTCACTACACAACACTGTTTACACTACACAACATTGATGTTCACAACATTGTTTACACTACACAACACTGTTTACACTACACAACACTGTTTACACAACACAACACTGATGTTCACAACACTGTTTACACTACACAACACTGATGTTCACAACACTGTTTACACTACACAACACTGTTTACACAACACTGTTTACACAACACAACACTGATGTTCACAACACTGTTTACACTACACAACACTGAGATTCACCTCACAACACTGTTTACACAACACAACACTGATGTTCACAACACTGTTTACACTACACAACACTAATGTTCACAACACTGTTTACACTACACAACACTGTTTACACAACACAACACTGATGTTCACAACACTGTTTACACTACACAACACTGATGTTCACAACACTGTTTACACTACACAACACTGAGGTTCACCTCACAACACTGTTTACACTACACAACACTGAGGTTCACCTCACAACACTGTTTACACTACACAACACTGTTTACACTACACTGCGGTTCACTACACAACACTGTTTACACAACACTGTTTACACTACACAACTCCGTTTACACTACACAACACTGATGTTCACTACACAACACTGTTTACACAACATTGCGGTTCACTACACAACACTGTTTACACTACACAACACTGATGTTCACTACACAACACTGTTTACACAACATTGCGGTTCACTACACAACACTGATGTTCACTACACAACACTGATGTTCACTACACAACACTGAAGTTCAAAACACAACACTGTTTACACAACACAACACTGATGTTCACTACACAACACTGTTTACACTACACAACACTGATGTTCACTACACAACACTGTTTACGCAACATTGCGGTTCACTACACAACACTGATGTTCACTACACGACACTGTTTACACGACACAACACTGAGGTTCACAACACAACACTAATTTTCACTACACAACACTAATTTTCACTACACAACACTGTTTACACTACACAACACGGATGTTCACTACACAACACTGTTTACACTACACAACATTGATGTTCACTACACAACACTGTTTATACTACAAAACATTGAGGTTCACAACACAACACTGTTTACACTACACAACACTGATGTTCACTACACAACACTGTTTACACTACACAACTCCGTTTACACTACACAACACTGAGGTTCACAACACAACACTGTTTACACTACACAACACTGTTTACACTACACACCACTGATGTTCACTACACAACACTGAGGTTCACAACACAACACTAATTTTCACTACACAACACTGTTTACACTACACAACACTGTTTACACTACACAACACTGATGTACACTACACAACACTGAGGTCCACAACACTACACAACACTGATGTTCACAACACTACACAACACTGATGTTCACTACACAACACTACACAACACTGATGTTCACTACACAACACTACACTACACAACACTGATGTTCACTACACAACACTGATGTTCACTACACAACACTGTTTACACTACACAACACTGATGTTCACTACACAACACTGTTTACACTACACAACACTGATGTTCACTACACAACACTACACAACACTGTTTACGCTACACAACACTGATGTTCACTACACAACACTACACAACACTACACAACACTGTTTACACTACACAACACTGATGTTCACTACACAACACTACACAACACTACACAACACTGTTTACACTACACAACACTGATGTTCACTACACAACACTACACAACACTGTTTACACTACACAACACTGATGTTCACTACACAACACTGTTTACACTACACAACTCTGATGTTCACTACACAACACTACACAACACTGATGTTCACTACACAACACTACACTACACAACACTGATGTTCACTACACAACACTGATGTTCACTACACAACACTGTTTACACTACACAACACTGATGTTCACTACACAACACTACACAACACTGTTTACACTACACAACACTGATGTTCACTACACAACACTACACAACACTGTTTACACTACACAACACTGATGTTCACTACACAACACTGTTTACACTACACAACACTGATGTTCACTACACAACACTGATGTTCACTACACAACACTACACTACACAACACTGATGTTCACTACACAACACTGATGTTCACTACACAACACTGTTTACACTACACAACACTGATGTTCACTACACAACACTGTTTACACTACACAACACTGATGTTCACTACACAACACTACACAACACTGTTTACGCTACACAACACTGATGTTCACTACACAACACTACACAACACTGTTTACACTACACAACACTGATGTTCACTACACAACACTACACAACACTACACAACACTGTTTACACTACACAACACTGATGTTCACTACACAACACTACACAACACTGTTTACACTACACAACACTGATGTTCACTACACAACACTGTTTACACTACACAACAATGATGTTCACTACACAACACTGTTTACACTACACAACACTGATGTTCACTACACAACACTGATGTTCACTACACAACACTACACAACACTGTTTACACTACACAACACTGATGTTCACTACACAACACTACACAACACTGTTTACACTACACAACACTGATGTTCACTACACAACACTACACAACACTGTTTACACTACACAACACTGATGTTCACTACACAACACTGATTTTCACTACACAACACTGTTTACACTTCACAACACTGTTTACACTACACAACACTGATGTTCACTACACAACACTACACAACACTGTTTACACTACACAACACTGATGTTCACTACACAACACTGATTTTCACTACACAACACTGTTTACACTTCACAACACTGTTTACACTACACAACAATGATGTTCACTACACAACACTACACAACACTACACAACACTTGTGAGTCACTTTAGATAAAAGAGTCTGTTAAATGAATCAATGTCACTCAGTTCCGAGTCGATTCGCAATGATCCGAATCCACGAGTCATCTTTACATTGAGGTCACGTGTACAGAATGAGTTTATTATTATTATTATTTATTTATCTGTGTTGTGTTTTATATTTAATGAGATATCACTGAGATACCACTGAGATATATCTGAGATATCACTGAAATATTACTGAGATACCACTGAGATATATCTGAGATATATCTGAGATATTACTGAGATATTACTGAGATACCACTGAGATATAGCTGAGATATCACTGAGATATCACTGAGATATCACTGAGATATCACTGAGATATATCTGAGATATCACTGAGATATCACTGAGATATCACTGAGATATATCTGAGATATCACTGAGATATTACTGAGATACCACTGAGATATATCTGAGATATCACTGAGATATCACTGAGATATCACTGAGATATATCTGAGATATCACTGAGATATTACTGAGATACCACTGAGATATATCTGAGATATCACTGAGATATTACTGAGATACCACTGAGATACCACTGAGATATATCTGAGATATTACTGAGATACCACTGAGATATATCTGAGATATTACTGAGATACCACTGAGATACCACTGAGATATATCTGAGATATTACTGAGATACCACTGAGATATTACTGAGATACCACTGAGATACCACTGAGATATATCTGAGATATATCTGAGATACCACTGAGATATATCTGAGATACCACTGAGATATATCTGAGATACCACTGAGATATATCTGAGATACCACTGAGATATATCTGAGATATTACTGAGATACCACTGAGATATATCTGAGATATTACTGAGATACCACTGAGATATATCTGAGATACCACTGAGATATATCTGAGATATCACTGAGATACCACTGAGATACCACTGAGATATATCTGAGATATTACTGAGATACCACTGAGATATCACTGAGATATTACTGAGAGATATTGTTCTGAGTTTTATTAATTTTTTAATTTTTTTAATTTTTAATTTTTTTTATTTATTAATTTATTTAACACTTCAGAACAGTAAATTAATACAGATAAACATGGAAAAATAAAACTAAAATAAAAAATACACAAAAAAAGAAAAGAGACGATGCATTTACCTTAAGTGATGCTCTGAATATTTTTTTTATTTTAATTTTTTTATTCAACATCCCAAAGCAGTAAATCCATGCATATAACATGGACAAATAACAAAAGACAAAAATAAAAAAATAAACAATATACTGATACAATTAGTAAATGATTCAGGAGTCGACTCTTTGTTCACGTGAGTCTGCAGTAAATGATTCAGGAGTCGACTCTTTGTTCACGTGAGTCTGCAGTAAATGATTCAGGAGTCGACTCTTTGTTCATGTGAGTCTGCAGTAAATGATTCAGGAGTCGACTCTCTGTTCACGTGAGTCTGCAGTAAATGATTCAGGAGTCGACTCTTTGTTCATGTGAGTCTGCAGTAAATGATTCAGGAGTCGACTCTTTGTTCACGTGAGTCTGCAGTAAATGATTCAGGAGTCGACTCTCTGTTCACGTGAGTCTGCAGTAAATGATTCAGGAGTCGACTCTCTGTTCACGTGAGTCTGCAGTAAATGATTCAGGAGTCGACTCTCTGTTCACGTGAGTCGTTTGATTCAGAAGGTCGCGAGGTTAAAGCAGTGCGCGAGCGGTCATCTTTAACCCAAACCTTCTTCTTCTTCTTCTTCATCTCCCAGACAGACTTCAGGAACCACAGACACTTCCAGAAACATGGAGAGGAAAAGGTGGGGGTGCTCGGCCCTCCCAAATGGTTGGAAAAGGGAAGAAGTGACCAGAAAGTCGGGCTTGTCCGCGGGGAAAAGTGATGTCTATTACTTTAGGTACTGCAGTCAGAGGAGTTAGCCGAAGATCAGAGAGATTCAAACTTACTTTATATACATCTGCGTGTACATCATCCATACATTAAGCCGTTAAACACGCTCTGGGATCAGTTGTGTGCTGTATAAGACACGTGATCATGAGGAAGTTCTGCTTCTGTGTGTTTAGTGAGCTAGCACTGAGTGCTAATCCCTGATAGCAAACATGCTAACTCTGTTATTGTTGATGTGCTCAACACAAGGACTTCTTCTCATTGTTTCTGATTTAAAATAATGTGCTTGATTTAAAGCTCTTAGTAAGAAAGAAGATTACATTCATTTTATTTATAATGAGTTTTTCTGTAAAGTTGCATTATTGGACTTATAGTGGAGAATTACATTTAATGTCTTTATTGCAAACTCTTCTTGAAAGTATATTTGCAATAATAATACAATCATATGTAAGTAGATTATATTAGAGTTAAAGTATAGAAATAAACCTTCAGTGTCAGGTGTATATGAGATTATCATCATATTATGACACTATATAACCCAACATTTATCTAACTACTTCATTAATACTTCTTATGGATGGCATTTATTAGTTTCTTCTGTGATTATTAATATAGCTCAACATGACTGTAAAGCATCGTTTTAATGTGTTCCTTAAGTTTCCTAATGCTTGAATGTTCTCTCCGTTCTCAGTCCAACAGGGAAGAAGTTTCGGAGCAAACCCCAGCTGGCCCGATATCTGGGAAACTCCATGGATCTGAGTTCCTTTGATTTCCGGACCGGGAAGATGCTGATGAGCAAACTCAGTAAAAACAGACAGCGGACACGATTGGAGAACAGTCAGAACAAGGTAAACACCGGAGAGGAGAGAGATCTGGTTCTTATTCTTTTATTTCAATCATCAAACCGTTCCTCAGCTCAGACACGGCAGAACAGAAACATATTCGTCTGTTGTTTTTTAGGGTAAACCTGATCTAAACACGTCCTTACCGGTCCGACAAACCGCATCCATCTTTAAACAGCCGGTCACCAAGGTCACAAATCATCCCAGTAATAAAGTAAAGACAGACACTCAGAAAGCAGTGGAACAGCCCAGACAGGTACGTCATCTTCATCGTCTTTATTGTCACGTCATATTTATTCACCTTCATAGTTCTATACTGTCATGTTTGTCTAAAATAAAACATTTAAAAATCCTGTTCAAGCCAACATTCAGTCTGGAATCAAAAATGGTTTGTTGAAGAAGTGAACTATCAATGTGTGAGAAAGAGTGTCCTTATTTTATAGACTAAATAACAACATTCAGGTTTGAACATCACTACTTAAATGTTTGGATGATTCCATTTGAATTCTTTATTCAGTCAGGAGTCACGTCATATATTTATTTTTCTTGTTTTAATTTGAAGCTGTTTTGGGAGAAGAAGCTGAGTGGACTCCATACATCCGATATTTCAGAAGAGCTCATGAAAACAATGGATCTTCCCAAGGGGTTACAAGGTGAGGACAGTAAACTCTCTCCAAATGCTCCAAAACCCGCTGGTGATGTTTACCATATTTTATTTCATGAAAATATTTCGTGAAGGTTTCGCTTCATTGTCTCCTCGACTATTGTAAGTCGCTTTGGATAAAAGCGTCTGCTAAATGACTAAATGTAAATGAATAATGAAATGGTGTGTGATGTTGACATGCGTGGTGTAGGTGTTGGTCCCGGGTACACGGATAAGACTCTGATCGCAGCTCTAGCCAGCGCTCTTCACACCAGCTCTTCTCCCATCACGGGTCAGCTGTCTGCAGCCGTGGAGAAGAATCCTGGAGTCTGGCTCAACACAACACAACCCCTGTGCAAATCTTTCCTTGTCACCGATGATGACATCAGGTACACACACCTGTACTGTAAACGAGAAATGTTTATTACTACATTCCTAAATGAAAGGCACTGAGAGAATGTTTTGCTCTGACAGGAAGCAGGAAGATCTGGTTTTTAGTGTGAGGAAGAGACTGGAAGAAGCCCTCATGGCTGACATGTTAGCACATATTGAAGAAGCCTCTATTGATGGCACAACACCACAGGATGAATCCAACGATGAGGAGGAAGAGGAGGAGTCCGGATAGCTGTAAGAAACTTCACAGGAGTTTGGATGCTTTGATTTTTATATAAAGTGTGTGAAGAATGTGTTTGTATTATATTTGTAGAATGATCAGTGGCTTCAAACACCCAAAGATGCACTCAGACTCTAAAGCCTATGCAGAACATCCAGCTCTTAACTCCACAAACGTTACATTTCAACAGACTGTTTTATAAAACTAAGGCTTCTCTCCTTTATTTAATCAGTTTGTCGGACACACACGTATGGTAGATGTTATGAACGATTCCACTGCTTGTCCATGAATCTGACGATTGTGTTAAACCGTATACTACATTTAGAAAGCTTGAATACTGTAAACGCCATGTTTTCTATTCTAAAGTAAAATCATGACGATCTCTACCATCCAACATTTGTTTTTACACATGATAACATGATCTTTGAGATATTCTAATCATGACACGTGTGGATTTGTAATAGCTGGTACAAATGCGGTGCTCAACTTTTTGTATTGTTTGGTTTATATTTTAGTTTTTGTTACAATACCACGTGGAGATACAAACTTTTACATTGGTGCTTTTTCACTTCCCCATAATAATCATATAGTCCTGAATCTGTGTTTGTGTCACGTCATCACAGACCTGCTACAGAACTGAATATATGACCTGTGTTTATTTGATGACAGTGACTTTTTCACAATCATGATTAATATTAAAGAATATTTACTCAAAGTCTCAGATGTTTGCTGTTTAGAGTTCACAGACATCTTCAAGATGTATAAAACACATCAAGTGTGTGTGCGTGCGTGCGTGTGTGTGTGTGTGTGTGTGGAGGTGAGCTGAGACTTGAATGTTTTCTTTGTTGCGGACATTCTGGAAATCTTTAAATCTCGGGTAAAGAAACTAAAGTGTTCATCGTGAGTTTATTTCTCTTAAAACAGTTTTAATATTTATAATCTCTTATCATATTGACCGAGATTATTGAGAAAAACAATCAGAGCGCGTGGCCTCTGAACCCTTTGTTATGAGCTGGCGTGACGTCATCACCGCGTGCTGCGGGCGTCTTCAGTCAG
>CM065654.1:1033254-1040754 GCA_033220385.1 Triplophysa yarkandensis
TAATCAGTCAACAAACTCATAATGTCTCTGTCTCTCTCTGTCTCTCTCTCTCTCTCTGTCTGTCTGCAGGTTGTAAGATTAAAGCTTTGCGAGCAAAAACCAACACATACATCAAGACCCCTGTGAGAGGAGAAGATCCCGTGTTTATCGTGACGGGCAGACGTGAAGATGTGGAGATGGCCAAACGAGAGATAGTTTCTGCAGCCGAGCATTTCTCCATGATCCGTGCCTCGCGCTGTAAAGCGGGTGGAAGCGGTCCCGCTTCAGGCGGATCTCTTCCAGGACCTCCCAACCTGCCGGGTCAGACCACCATCCAGGTTCGAGTTCCGTACAGAGTTGTTGGGCTTGTGGTTGGACCCAAAGGAGCCACGATTAAGCGCATCCAGCAGCAGACGCACACTTACATCGTCACACCCAGCCGTGAGAAAGACCCCGTGTTCGAGGTGACCGGCATGCCGGAGAACGTGGACAGAGCCCGAGAGGAGATCGAAACGCACATCACGCTCCGCACCGGCGCCTTTGTGGATCTCCAAGGCGACAACGACTTTCACAGCAACGGCACTGACGTCAGCTTAGAGGGTCTCGGAATGCTGGGTCTAGGCGGTACGCTGTGGTCTCGTGCCAGTCACTCAGCACCGCCTCCTCCTGCCACCAACCAGCACTCCACCCGTAAGATGTCCTCCGCGTCATACTCCAACGGCGCTCTGAGTTCAGAGTCCTTCTCAGCGACGCGGCGAGCGACAGATGGAGGCAGTCCCACGAGTCCCTTCAGCACAAGCAGCGCCGGCGGCAGCTTCTCATTCGGTGGTGACTCCACACCGGGCCTCCCTGGCACCTCTGAAGACCTGGGCTTTGAGTTTAGCGGCAGTAACATCTGGGCGCCCTTCCTCAATGGTGGAAAACAGCAGCCGCAGGTCCGGCGCAACAGCAGCGGTCTCAGCGGTGGTGCTGTGACCCCGCGTCTATCACCCACTCTGCCCTCAGATCCTTCCAGCATCGACCACCCGCTGGCACGCCGGGCACAGAGCGACCCCCTCAGCGCCCTCTCCTGGCTGCAGGCGAGCGGCGGCGGATCATTCTCAGGCGGCAGTAGCAGCAGCGGCGGAAGCTCAACTGGTTACTCATCCTGCTCGGCCTCATCGCTGCCCGGCGGCTCGCCCACTGATTCGGAGGGAGGAGGCAGTGGCGTGGGCATAGCGTCTTCTGTGCTGGGACGACTGAAAGCGGGCGGTCTTGCCGTAATGGTGCCTGGCGGAAGCAAGGACTGTTACGTATGCTGCGAGAGCGAAGTGACTGCCGCTTTGGTTCCCTGCGGGCACAATCTCTTCTGCATGGATTGCGCGGGTCAGATATGCCAGTCCCAAGATGCAGAGTGTCCCGTTTGCCGTACCCCTGCCACACAGTGCATCCGGATCTTCTCTTAATGCTCCTGTTAAAGACTGCCTTCATAGGATTGACAGTGATTATTAGATGACACTATTCTGATGTTGATTTATTGACTCTAAAAATAATAATAATAACAATAATAACTCTGACATTTATGATGTTAATAGCGACTCGAGTACTTTTCTCTTGGAACTGAGGATCAAACAGTGTCTTATCTTTAGCCCTTCTCTATCATCCTCTCCTAATGAACGGTTATTTCTTCATTATGCTTCCGAGCGACCGTTTTTCTACTCGCAGATATTTTCCAACTTTTACGCTTGCATAAGACTGCACTTTTTTTCTAACGTCTTGTTTCGTTACAAGGTTGGCAATGCAGTTGTTTTTTAAATTATTTTTATAAAATCTTGTGTTGCTGTTAAGCATTTTTAATGTCTTTTTTTTTTTTTTTAAATGCGGTCTATTTTGTGCAGCATACTCGCAACAACAACAACGCAAGAACCTGCACACTCGTTTAGACCAAAACATTAGAGATATTCCTGTTTATTATTATCAATGAAGAATGGAACACTTAATATTTATACACATTATCTGACGTTATAGTTATTGTTGAATCTAAAATAGATAGAATAGTACATGTTATAAATCTCATTCATATGATGTCACACTTCCTTCTAAACACTCATACTCCTGTAGATGAAGTCAGAGTCATTCCTACAGTCTTCACTCCTGAAACAGGGTCAGTAGTATTCGACATGATGACATCTTTATCTGTTACAATTTTACTGTTTAAGAGACTTTTGTTGTTGTGGTTGGACTGATCGTGGGCAGCACAGGCGTTGACTCCGCCCCTCATCAAACCACATGACTTTATACTGAATTCTAACTTTAAATGAATGTTCTCTTTGTTGTTGTGTGTGTTTGTGTGTGTGTGGTGGTGAATAGGGTTTTAAATGGACTGTTGTATAGCCATCCCAATCGTGCACTGCGACACATTGAAATGTTCTTTTGACTCCGAGCGCCTCGTCTCGGTTCAAGCTGGAGTGAAGTCTGTCTTCCGGCTCTCCCGCCGTCTCGTTTCACATTGGCATCCCGCAGCGGTCGCACTTAGACTCAGAATTCCCTAAAGCTGCCTGTGAACGTGTGAATCTGTAGCCCCGTCGTGACAAAAGCCATGTATCCAACACACTTTAAAGGGCTTCCGGTAATAATACACTACACTTCTTCAGGTCGTGTCCTGCGTTATGTCTAATAAACAGGATCTATGTCCCCGCAGAATCCGTATGGCAGCTATATCATCCAGGGCTTCCATACGTTAATAGGCTGTCAAATCTTCCATGAGGACGGCCGGAAGAGAGGGACTTTCTTGAAGGCAGTTTTTCTTTATCCGATATGATTTGCATGATTTGTACATATCAGTGATGTCATTTTTTAACCTTGTGTTACTTGTGCCATCAAAAGTGAGAGCAGTGAATGGTGCCTTGGTGTTAGAGGTCAACGCTGACTCATCAGATTGTTTCATCAACTTATCCTTCATTCTCTTCACATTCTTTTTTAAATACAGAGATGACGCTTCAGCCATCATCTTCATCGTATTTCTATAGAGAGCCATGTGGTATCTGAGCCGCTTTTGACGTTTGTTCTTAGTTAGGATTGAGGGAATCTTCTGGTGAGGTGCTGTAGTACAGAGAGTAGCTTAAAGTCTGTAGTTTTCTATTCTCGTGTCTGTGGCGTGTTTGGGCATCTGGATCGGGCCATGAAGGTCACATGAATAACAGGAGCTAGACCTGAAGCTGGATTGTTTGCCGCCTCATGGTTTTAAAACAGGGTTTTATGTGGATGGATTTCAGAGATCTCAGGCAGATAAGCATCGGAAAGACGTCAAACGCTGTTTTCCCATGAATCCTTTTTTGCCCGAAATTTTGCTCCACTTTGTTTTTGCTTTAAATTTTCTCTCTCTTTTTTTTGTACGCAGAACCAAAACTTGTTTTAATAACAGAACTTCAGGCCGAATTGTAAATATCCTGAATACAATCAGTAGGATTTGTTTTCAAAAAGTACAAAACTGAAAAAGCTTAATGTAGTTTTTAAGACGCGTATCTTTATTTGTAACTTAAACTCTCTGCATGTCTTGAAGCCATCAGGCGTTATCTAATAATTTTCTACAAATGAAAAGACAAAAAAAGAACTTTTTTTACACATTTTATTTTTACAATTTATTTGCTTACCTTGACATAAATATCCCAGATTATAATGTGACCCTTTTATTACGACAAATTTATCTTTATTTTCCATATTTTGTTTCCTGTGTACAACATATAGGCAATTTATAACAAAATGAGAAAAAATTATTGAAGAAATTTAAAATTGAAATATATTTTATTTGAAAGTTTATGGACCTTTTAACCGTGAGCTGGAACAATTGTATACTCATATCATTTGAGCTAACTTTACGGTTATGAGAAATGTATTGAGAGTTTTATTTTTTATGCTTCTTTAATAAAATCTTTTTTGTTGTTTGTTTTTGTACTGTAAACCAATAATCCTGGAGCCGAGTGTCTTTATTTACTGTACTGTAATTCTTATTTTATGGTTTAGGTCATTTTATTATAAGACATTTTAGCAGCCATTCACACTTTTATAAACTTTTAAATAAAAACACCTTAAATACCAATATAGTATACATTAGAACAATGTTCTGTACTGTAGTTCTGTTCACACTTTAACTTCAACTGGAATCAAAACACGAGGAAGCTCGAGGAAAATAGTTGGTCTAATATACCAAAAATTAAAGTTTCAAATGTTACTTATTCTCTTGTCAGTTTGAAGCTGTAGGACTTGTTTCGTTTAAATAGCACATTTTACTTGTCATTGTATTTGAACTCATAATGACACAAACAGAGCTGAGCTTCAATATTTTAAGATATCTGATGAAAGAAACTGAAAGCGCACTATTCCTGTAGTGTGTATATTCTGTATAAGATATCTCAGCTGTTCTGGACCTGACCTTACATTTCCATTATTTAAACTGATTAAAATCATCCTTACATGAAGTCCTAAAGAAAGGCAATGCCCATGTTTCAAATGTTTTTATAGGGGTCATGGGGACGGTATTATTTTTCATGAAAGTCGACCATCAGCATTGTCACATGTTCCTATATACTAAAAAATGTAATACCTGGCTCTAATTTATTTGAATGTAATTTATTCCAAACAGTTTTTTAAATGTCTACAAATTTGTACACAAATAATGTGAAAAACTGTCCGTGAATCAAATGAATTGCTTTTCAGTGTCTGTATATTTATACTCACTTAATGCACAGATTTAATAAGTAAAATTACACATGTCAATTCATAAAGACACATGTTCATAGTTCTTTAGATAGTCAGCATTTCTGACATTTGTATCTCACTTCTAAAACCAAAGCACCTCATATATTTCTCCGAATGAGCTTTTTCCTCCACAACATTGATGAGAACTCAGAAAGCAATTTGCTCATAAAAACAACGGTGATGATAAAAGTTTATTTTTGAGTTCTTTTCTTCTTCAAATGAACCAGTTTTTTATTATAGAATATGAACAAACGCGTGAAGAGCACAATAAAAGCCCAGAATGAGTTCATCTTTGTTTTAATAGGAAGCAAATTCTGCAGTAATCCACCATCATCATTAATAACAAAATCAAAATTAGAAACACTCCGATATAAAAACACCCGCTCATGCCGAGACATGAATACCAGATCTGTTATTCACAAGCTCTTCTTTTGAAAAATAAACACACAGGGAAATATCCTCATAAAATTAATTCATCACATGTCCATTACTGACAGGTCAACATTGAAGAGATGCGTGCTGGCACGATTAACTTTATTTCCCATCATGCACTTGGTTTTATTGGCAGCACTGTATGTGGACATGCACACATGCATATGGGTTCACTTCATGCCTGCTTGTGCTTCGGTGTGTATGTGTGTGTGTCTGTGTGTGTGTGTGTGTGAGTGAAGGTGAGCTGTGGTCCATGATGTCAAGGCTTGTGTGAATTAACATTCAATGGCTGTGTTACATTTGGTTTGCACTGAAATCAAGCCATTTTAACATTAATGCTAGTGACAGAACATTTTTGTTTACTCAAAAAAAAGTAAATAACGTTTCGCTTTTTCTTCAAAGTTCTGTAAATTTGAGAAACTTCACCTGTAAAGATACAACTAAATGTCACAAGTTATTTTTCTGAACAATGTAACACATCACACATTTGATGTCTATGCAATCATTTATAATGAACACATGCTTCAAATCTTAAAAAAGACGAAATAAATAAATCACATCATTGTCTGTATTGTACGTAGCATAACATCATTCAACCACGTACATGAAAGTCTCATAAATTACATATGTGCAAAAACATTGGGTCATGTGATGTTTTATCTCATTTAAAACATCCACGTGAAGTTCATGTGTTTTGGCTGTTAGAGAAATATTACAACACAATGTTTTAATCATCATTCCTGACATCAAATCTCTTAAATAAATGCTGATCAAAATGAAATAAAATTCAAATGTAAATCACCTTGTATGATTAGATTTGAGAAAACTTGTAATACAGAGAAGTGTGGATTGTCATAGAATTAGTAGAAAACGCATCCTTCATGTGTTTTATGAATAAGACACAAGAAAAATAAGGAATGAAGTGTAAAAGAATAACTCAGTTTTACTCTTCTGAGTTATTCTGCTGTGAAGAAGCGACAGTATTTTTGTGCTGATACAAATACTTCATTAGTTCTGAATGTGTGTGTCTGCAATAGAAATAGTGCATGAAGTACTCCAAAAATACTTACTGATAAATACTTCATATCATTTTGGGTAAAGGGAAGGAGAATTGAGAGGATAAGAGAGGATCATATGGCTCTTAAACCCAAACAAACAGAATGAATATTAATGGTTAAGTATTGTTTCTAGAATTATTAAAGTGTCACTGTGAACGGTTGAGCCCTGTGTCTTTCTTTCATTGTATTGCTGTAGAATCAACACAGATTGATGGTTTACACATTACACAGCCAGAGAAACTATGATGAATACCTCTACACCTAGGAGATTATGAGCACTTTAAACTGAATTTAGTGAGAACTTCTTTACACCTGTTACAAACTCACAAGGAACAAAAAAGACCCCTTCATGTCACTGTAAACCTGTCTCATTTTTCAGTAGAATGCAAAAGAAGATATTTTGAGAAATGTTGCATTAGTTTTGTATTCATATTGTTCATTCAACATTCTTTAATATATCCTATTGTATTCTGCAGAAGAATAAAAGTCAATACAGGTTTGGCACAAGGGTAAGACAAACAAGGAAAGAAGTCCGATTTTTGGGTGATTGGGTTCAGCTCCTTAATCTTCCCTTTCATTATTTGTGTCTATATTTGGATATCCAGTACAGAACAGATACACCATGTATTGACGCAAAGAAACAAAGTGAAGGCCCGTAATGCACAGCGGCGGTTGGGCACGTGTTATCGAGTCACAGTGTTTTTAAGGCGTATCTTCGTCATGCTGAAGACAAAAGAGAGCAGCGCAGAGATGCGGCGACATGCAGAAAGTGCAAATAAATCACAAGCCCCGGCGTGTTTCACAATTCAACAGCGTGTGTGTAAAACACAGGTGATGGTGTAAGGGATTACGGGTACTGTAGTACCTCAAGGCCGCAATGCATTGTAACTGAGTCTTATAAAGAACATTAAGTGAGACGTATTGCAGTAATACCAGCTTCATCATCAGAACATTTACAACCTTAACATCGGCCTCACGACCACACGCCGCGTTCACCTCAAGTCCTATTCACACGACACCAGTCAATAAACACCGTGTTAACATTTACTTCTTAATTTGAGAAGCTTTTGAATGAATCCTGAAATGATGCAAATCTGGCATTTGACCAGAATGCAGCATTTTGCCTATAAGATATTTGGCAAACAATACAATTATCTTTATAAAACTCATAACACAACTGCAAAATACCGTTAAAATAAACCAACATAATCTGAGGATTAAAGATTGAAAGTGTGAGTATTAATCTGTTTAACTTCTCTATTGATGAGTGTGTGCAGTGCGTTGTGGGGAATCG
>CM065654.1:1042284-1089784 GCA_033220385.1 Triplophysa yarkandensis
ATGTGTCCAAGTTAGCAAGCATAGAGCTTTGTAATTTCAACCTTGTTATCATTTGGTTATATTTCAGAGAAAAGATATAAATGTAAAGGCGTATGTAAACCAAACAAAAGTAGACTTTAAAGAGTATTTTCTTTATGTATTGAACATTTTCATTGATGGATTTTTTTTGTTCCTTAGCTCATACTACGAACAGCCTTTGTGTTGTTGAAAATATATGTCAACTTAAGTAAATGAATGAAGACACTGAGATCTCAGCATCCCCCTCTCACATGCTCGCACAATGAAAATGACATCGCTTTCTGGTGCCAAACACAGCAGCGCTACATCATTAGTTTGGCAACGGTGAATGAGGCTGAAAATAGCTGCTTGTCAATAACATTCAAAACACAACCACTGCGGCCTTTCTACACGCTCCCATACCAATCACTGTGAGATGCTTGACTGTCTACTGCCTACATACTGTAAACTACATCCCGACCGAACCTGGAGCGTATAAGTGACCTTTTCTCAAACGCTCTACATTAGACACAAAAAGTGCATCTAACTTACGACAGACTCCCCTTACAGTAAAGACACGCGTGGATGAGGAAATCCCGTGTGAATTTCCATGCACAACCCATGTCTCGACATGTGGTGATATGTCTCTACATGTGATCACGTTTTTCCCATTACACCGCAATGTGTAACCACAAAAGTGTTCCAGAAACACACATTTTACATTTTTGTCTTTTCTGTTAGGGCCTACAGTCATCTCCAATGGTCAATACATTTGTAGTTGAAGTACTGTATGTTGCTAAGATAACAACATAAATTATTCATCTGCAAATCTTATGGAGAGATATACAGAATAAACGTTTGAATAGATAACTTTATTTTCAAAATAGGTTTCAAAGAATGTTGGAAGCTGAGACCCATTCGCATAGGTTTTGTGTCTATATAATAGTACCTGATGGGTATCAGGGGTGTGCGGTTCCCAACATTCTTCAAAGTATCTTCAAAAGTCTTCAAAGATACAATTATTTATTAGATCATGTTGTTTGACTAACGTGGAAAAACATGACCGAAATTCAGTTGTATGGACTCGTTAGCTTTGACAACTTTGAAAACTCTTTAAAACCAATTCTAGGAATCAAACTCAATGTTTTTATGTTTGTAATAAAGGATTCTAATAAGAGACAGCAAACACACATACACATACACACTAACAGGCTCATTTGAGTGGCAGATCTGGAGTGGCCATGGTTTATGAAGGACAACATGGAGAATTTGTCAGCAGAAATCATCACACACACACACCCACACACACACATGCAAACACACATATGCACACGCACGAACGAACGAACGAACGCACGGACACAGACACACACAGACACACACACACACACACACACACACACACACACACACACACACACACACTCAAAAACACTCCAGTCCAGTGCACAATACACACTCACTGCTGTACACTTTCACACATAAACAAACATACATACACACTCGCCTCGGGCCTATTACAGCACCACATCGCATTACTGCTTCACTTTCAAACGAAAGAAGAAAAACATGCGTGGGGGCGGGACTTAGTGACCTAGAATTCATAAGCGTAGCATTGGATCGTTATTCGTTTTGATGTGTGACTGTGAGCGCCTACATTATAGGTCATTGCCAAATGGCAGCAACATGAAGCTCGCTCTCTCTCTCTCTCTCTCTCTCTCTCTCCTTCTCTCTCTCTCTCTCTCTCTCTCTCTCTCTCTCTCTCTCTCTCTCTCTCTCTCTCTCTCTCTCTCTCTCTCTCTCTCTCTCTCTCTCTCTCTCTCTCTCTCTCTCTCTCTCTCTCTCTCTCTCTCCTTCTCTCTCTCTCTCTCTCTCTCTCTCTCTCAGTCTCTTTCTCTCTCTCTCTCTCTCTCTCTCTCTCTCAGTCTCTTTCTATCTCTCTTCAAATACATTTTTTTCAATTTAGGTGAGCTTTATTGGTATGACAAAATTTACATTCGTATTGCCAAACATTTGCTAGGCTGCGTACAAAGAGTGCAGGTAATTATACAAATGTAAATAAGGGTTATAAGAAAATAAAAAAACAATCCAATGACATAAAACATAACATAATAAAGGGTGGGTGTTAATAATATATGGAAATATTAAAAATATAAACAAAGTACTGTTTAGAAAAAAGCAAAATATACAATTGAATGTATTTACTCAATAAGAGAAATTGTATGCATTGGAAGCGGTATTGGGATGGAATTGTGATCACCTAACACAACCCAGAACACCTTAACAATTTCACAGACGTACTCTGAAAACCCTTCACATTATCCTCAGAAGATGTCAAACATCCTTCTAATCAGAATGAGAAAGTTTCGCTCTCGCCAGAGAACACACTCCAGCTCCTGTGCTCCGGGTTGCCTAGAGACGGCTGATATGTAACGTTTGTTTGAACTAATTCTCCTGCCGAAGCGGAGGCAGATTTAGCACGAATCAATGGCAATGATTTTTAAAACGGAAGTGTGCTGCCTTTAAGACACAGCTGAAGAACTCTCATTGCACAACACAACCCAGAGGAACCGTCACATCACAGAGAACACATAATATCACTTCTTTTCTCCGAGACTGCAATGAGATTCAATGTTCCTTTAAACCATTTACTTCTTATATGTCTTTTCTCTGGATTTTTCATTTTGACCAAACCACTTCCACTGTTACAGTTTTGTTCATACAGGGTCAAGTTAAAGTCTATGGATGATTTAATGCATTTAATATTTGTCAGCTTTTATAATGCTATACTGTATGAATACACGCGTAGTAGGAGAGCAATAAAATGTTGTTATGGGAGGTCAAGAGAATATAGAAACACACGCACACGCGCACACACGCACACACGCACACACACACACACACACACACACACACACACACACACACACACACACAGGTGTGCACATGAGGCAGGTGCAGGTAAGTATCATCTCTTAAAGCTGCGGTGCATGCGATTAAGAGTCTTAGCAGCACTAAAGCTTCACACTTTGCAAACTGAATAACAATGAACTCAATTGAGCATGTTAGAGAAACATCTATTGTCTTCTGTTAGATGAACTGTAAAACAAGACAGCAAAGCAAAAACGCCACGAGAATGGTCAACTGTGTGTGTGTGTGTGTGTGTGTGTGTGTGTGTGTGTGTGTGTGTGTGTGTGTGTGTGTGTGTGTGTGTGTGTGTGTGTGTGTGTGTGTGTGTGTGTGTGTGTGTGTGTGTGTGTGTGTGTGTGTGTGTGTGTGTGTGTGTGCATGCGTGTATATGTGTGATGCTGAAATTGCATTTTTCTCATTACACTTACACTGATAACAGGCTTGCTGCCGTTACTATGGCAACTATAGATCCTCAAGCTGTGCCATGCGAAGAATCTAGAGAACAGCGGATGGAGAACACGCACAAACACACACACATGGCAGGAAAGATTGAAACCCTGTGTCGACTTCTAGCTGTGTTTCTGTTGACCTTGTTCCCACACACCACGCTCATGTTCAAATTAACAAATACAATATAACACTTTAACAGTCTATCAAAATATCAGAAATGACCGTTTGAGGTCTAACTTCTCAACCATTTATGAGAAATGCAATCTATGAGACCTAGGAATCTAAAAACTATAAAACAGATTGAAATCGATATAGAGGCATGGAAGTTGCACGAAGCTCTGTTCATCAAAATCTCATTATCATTTATCTTAATTCACAGGCAAACACATTATTTAATAGTCATTTAAATTAGTAAAATACTATAGTCAAAAACTGTAACTGACCTTAATATAATAAATTGCGTTTTATATAATTCTATAGGTTAAGCAAAATAAATATTTAGTTGACCAAATACTTCATTAAAAAAACTTTATTGACATCATTTCAATATCATTTAAGCTTTAATTTCTCTTATTCTGATTTAAGTTCATTCACAAATCTGTTAAGATTAAATAAAATGTTAAGACTAAGTTAGTTTTTATAGTGTACAGTGAAAAGTATGCATTTTCACTATTCCGAATTCATGGATTCAAAGCATTAAAGTTTTACCAGCATTTACTTTCCATTTGAAGAATTATGCAATAACAATCTTGAATAAGTAAGTTCTTTCTCCTTCAGTCCTTAATTTCCCTAAATATATGCGACTGTGTGTCCACATTTGTTTTTCTTGTTATCACCGCACCGTCCTGTGAATCGTCCCCTCAGGGATTCCTAAGCTTTAACTGAACTAAACCGAATTAAAGTGAGTTGGGCTAAATTGAATCTATTCAAGGCGAATCAAATCAAATGGAACAGAATTTGATTAAAAAGAGTTAAAGTGAGCCGAATGGATTTTGAATATATTTAAACAAAATAGGACAAAATGAATTCTTGCCAAATTGTCGCAACTTCTAGGGGACGAAATAACAGTACGACACACACAGATGCGTCTGCATTATTAAATATTATTACAGAGCTTGCTCTTGGAAATCTTTCTCAGAAAAAGAGATTTCTGCAGATAGACTGATGTGGATGTTAACCTTTCAGGTCAAATATCAAAAAACACCAATGATGTTGTCTACAAGGCATTGATGTTTCAGAATTTTCACCAATCTTCATTTCATTTTTCACTCTTCCTAAACACGGAAAATTCCTCTGCCTCGACTGTCTAATAACATCTTGTATAAATGTTATTTCTCCGATCTCATCATCTTCCTCTGAGGCCCTGTGGCCTGCCGTCCGCCTTCCAGAGTCGCTTAATGGAGATACAGGAACCTGGCCGACCCGTTCGTGGCTTCTCCAGCACAAAAAACACACAAACACACACATGCTCAGGGCTTCAACGTGACCCTGGCGCCCTGTTTGCCTATTTCATTTCTCTCCATTTTCTCTCGAAACTCAGCGCGCTCAACATATCTCTCCACATATTACTCTATTCATCTTCAAGCTCTCACTATTTATATTCTTGTTTCTCCGTCTCTCTCCTCTCTTGCGTTCCAGACAACTCTCTGATAAATACCCTAGTTATGAATTATACTGTAGTTCTAACAGGCGAACCATCCAGAGCGCAGTAATTCCTCATAGTATAACAATTCAGTCTGACAATCCGATAGAGTCCTTAAATAAAGCAAAGTAAGGCAATGACGCCCCTACACCATAAATTTCCCAGGAACATTTCAGTGGAGTCATCCGACTTCATGGGAAATCGTTGACTTGTACAACGGGGTTGATTCACTCACACCCCTGATAACAATACAACACAACACACATTGATCAATATTAGCCAACATCTACACCATGGATTGCACTGTCGATTCATCTGTTTTACATCGGTTCTTTAAACTGGATTGGTCTCGGGTGTATTAGTTAAATCTAGAAAAACACGAAGAGCTAAGCTGAGGTCCCAGTCATCATCATCATCATCGCCAATACACGTGGACAAACACAGAACACCACCAATGACATGAATGAATAATGCTATACACATAAATTAAAACAACTCGTAAACAACACTTATAAAACACTTGATGTACACTGATACACACAAAAACCAATTACATAAAATATTATTAAACGAAGTAAGAGTAAAATTTAACCCAACTACTAACAAAATGTTTTTTTTCAATGAATCTTCAGGAATATTGTTTAAACTTTTAATGAGGAAAATATCTGAATGTTTAAGACATGAAGAATTAAAAAATACAAAAACATTGAGTGAAAATCCAGTTTATATGTTTTCAGGATTTTCACATAGAAGACAAATTAAATGTAGTTTAAAAAATAAGAATATTTTTAATAACAAGTTAATTTTAATACCTTTAATAAGTATTTAACTTATAATTAATTTTACATTTGAAATATTTAAAATAAATATTTAATAAATCAAAATAAAATTATTTATTTATGAAAGAAATGACAAAAGAAATCTAAATATACAAAAGTCGCAAAGTAGATCAGATTTGATGACAACCATCTGAGCAAGACCAAGCAATCCTCCCCTAGCCAGACTAACTAACCCTTCTCAACCCGGATCAGAATAAAACTCACAACTCACGAGTAAAGCCCAACAAACAAGTGATACAAGTCTTTAAACCAGAGACTGGCTGATGTTATAACCCATCTGTCTCCAGACTCAAATGTCTCTCTCTGGGTCTCATTTACCATGACCCCACACCAAACCCATCTCCGTCACACATACACCTCTGAGTAAATGCAGCTTTTCCATCACTAAGTTGTCCAGTTTTATAAACAGCTCCTTTCAAGCAGAATCTCATTTGGTAAAATGCATAAACAGCTCTCGGTTTGAGAACGATGACTTGCATTTTCATCATTTATTGTGCTACACGCTCCACTAGGAGCAGCTGGATGATTTGACGTCAGAGATTTTTGGAATTTGGGGAAATCCTGTTAAGAACATGTATGGCTCACATTTCATCTATAAGTTTTATTTCATTTTATTTCATTTTTTGGTTTGTTTACCTACACGTCTCTAAACCTGTTCGACTTTTTTTAAGTCTACAGAACAGAATAAAATATTTTGGATATACTAACACTCCAAGGATCTTCCACATTCCTTGTTCTGTAAATATTGTAATAGTGTTATTATGTAAAAATTTTTGCTTTAAATTATGATTGATACTTACATTTTGAATTATTGTCATATGTCTAGTTATATGATTTATATTCTGAAATTTTTTTATACATTTATAGTGTAAAATATTTTAAATATATATTTAAGAATTAATAAAAATAAAGATCTTAATGCCTATATTTTCCTTATCCGTTTCTTGATCATTTATGTGCAAATTCAAATTATGAATTTCTCACTCACAGATGTCCTTAACAGTTCCAGGTCTGCACTTTTCTAGCTGTTTTTCTGCATCCATGTGTGCAAGTCAACAAGGTTAATGTTCATAACCTTTACATTAATCTGCCGGCACTCTTTACCATCGCCTGACTTCCGGCAGCTGGCCCCCGGCAGTTATAGACCCTGTGGGAGCAAATGAATGTGCGTCCACACATCTGCTCATGACAGCTTACCGTGTGTACATGTGTTTGCACGTGAGCCAAACAAACCCAACAGCACACCTATGAATAACACACACACACACACACACACACACACACACACACACACACACACACACACACACACACACACACACACACACACACACACACAAACACACACACACAGATATATATATACAAATACATTGCATTTCCCTACAGACTCGCAGCTCACTGAACACATATTCACACACACACACACACACACACATACACACACACACACACACACACACACACACACACACACATACACACACACACACACACACACACACACACACACACACAGATATATATACAAATACACTGCATTTCCCTACAGACTCGCAGCTCACTGAACACATATTCACACACACACACACACACACACGCACGCACACACGCACGCATGCACTCGTACACACACACACACACACACACACACACACACACACACAGACACGGAAAAGAAATGTAATCTCTGTAATCTCTGTGGTTTCGTGATGGCATTGAAGTAAATGGAGATGACATGGAGAGAAATTAAGTGTCAAAAGAGATCTTATATTCCCAACATTCATATTTAACTTGAAAACTCTTCTTTTTCCTTTATCCACAAAGAAGAGGAAATAGCCTCTAGTATAATCTCGAGTCATCTCCTTGATTGTCAATCCCAAAATCCACCTCGAGAGCACAAAGCTCAATAAATCCATTAATACACCTTAAAGGTGTGATGGACGGTTTTCTTTTATAAACCCACCCGCTCTCTGAACATTGATTTAAATACAGAGTGTCTTGACGTGGTAACCAAAATGACCTTGGTGGTTTTGTAAAAGTTGCTTAAAAGTATATACAGAAATAAACAGGGCCTGTTTTAAAAAAATACCTAAACTATAGCATAGAGGAACTTACTGGAATACTAAAATATCAAAGATTAACTGTATGCATGTTTTTAAAAAAATTCAATTTAAGGGTGCTGTGTTATATTCATTCGTGCTAAAATTATAATGAAAAATAATGATATAGAGCTGTCACCCTTAATCACATCGAGAATAAAAGATTGTGTTAACATCATCCATGTCTGTGTACTGTGAGTATTCTTTTTGTACATGTATGTAAAGAAAATATTTTGATGAAGTTTTTTTTACCAGTAATTAAAACATTTTTTTATTATTTGTTTTTCGTAACTTTTATGGATGAGATTTTTGTTTGACAACCCTGTTTTTTGTACCTCTTAAGGGGGAAATTCCAGCAAACAGACAATAAAAAGCCAAAGAAAAATTAATGCATGTGAGACGTTTGTCAAGTCGTCCAACAAACACACAAAATAATGAAGTATGTAATTGCCCTCATCATGGTAAAAAAAGATGATAAAGGAATGATATTATGTCAAATGATAAGGGGGTATCTCTGCTTCCTATAACAAAAATACACATTTATTTCCTTGTTCAAAACTCAATTTCACTTCTTTGGTTTTTCATGAAATGACGTTTAAAAGCTACAAATATAATCGAACACTAAAATGAAGTTCCCACAATACGTGTAGTAAAGAGAGCAACATTTTCTACAAATATAACATTTATACATTCTGATGTTACATTAGGTCAAATTTGTAACCCCTTATTTGTGGTGTCCTGACATGCTCTTTGGTTTTCGAAAATAGCATAGAAATGTCTGCTGTATGTGTGGGATCAGATTCATGCATACAATACGTGTAGATGTGAACGAAGGAACAACTGAGAGAGAGAGAGAGAGAGAGAGAGAGAGAGAGAGAGAGAGAGAGAGAGAGAGAGAGAGAGAGAGAGAGAGAGAGAGAGAGAGAGAGAGAGAGAGAGAGAGAGAGAGAGAGAGACATACCCCTGGTAGAGTCTTCTGTTCATGCAGTGCATTCTGGGCTTTGATGGCTGATTCACGAGCACAGTAGGTGAGAAACGCACAGCCTGTAAAAATGAGACGAGAATCAGATACAGAGTTACACACGCCTACACACCAACGCACACACACTCACACACACGCACTTTTAACAAAGCTTCATGTTACGCTTTCATGCTGCCATTTATCACAAACAATCTCTGCAGAGCAAAGCTGAACATGGCGAACGATTTTTGGTTTTGTTTCGAATACTGCACAACCAGTCCGGTTTTATTTCTATAGCGCTTTTCACAATTTCCTTTGTTGCAAAGCAGCTCAACGCAGAACAATTTAGCTTGGTTTCCATCGACCAATTTTAATGCACATTTTGGAATATCACAAAAAAACTCTGTAGGAAAACACAAAGTCATATAGATTCAAAAAAACCCACGCTGAATAGGATAACTTTTTGGTCAAAAGATGAAATGTGCATGAACCACAATGGAAACACATTTACTGAACAAAACGTGTGTGCATTAAAATTAGGCTGAAAATATAAATTATTGTTAGTAAATTTTCTTGTTGTTGAGTAGTCGTTTGATTATGTGTCGTAATGTAGAGGCCTGCAATATCACCAATTGACCGCTGTCATAGTAACGGTTAATAGAGAACTGATGCGTTGTTACACTGTTTAAAGAAGGAAACTTTTCAGTAAGATGTGATGCGCGTACACGAGTGCAGTCACGCTCAATAATGAAAGGTGGAAACAAACAGATCTACCCAACGAGTTCAAACGGTGAGTTTCAAAATCTCTTATCGGTTGAATGATAAATGTCGTAGTGTGTAAAAGGAGAGGTATCTCAGTGCTTTAGACTATTAAACATGTTGAGTTTCATGTTCAACAAGATCCATTTGTTAAAACTGAGTAAGAGGCATGATGATATATTTCTGTGCTCAACACATTTCTCCGTACAGCCAAAGGTTTCAGGAACTTTTTTTTAAACGTTCAACTTCATGAAATCAAAAGTTATTTATTGGCCATTTACCCGTTAAATAAAATTGAGTGTTGTTTTATTATCATGTTTTGCTATATAAATATATAAATAAATCTTTTTAGTAGAGAATTCAATAATATTAGTAATGATGATAACAAGATATGTAATAATAATACAATTTACAAAAATGTCAGTATTTGATTTGCAAAGAATAAATCTTTGAGAGTATTTGTGTATTTTGAGTTAATTTCGAAAAACACGTAAATAGAGTAATCTGTTAAATTGCTTCAAGTTCATTAAAACAAGACGAACTTTAAACAAAAGCTGAAGTGATTTTTTTTATTATTACGTTGTATATGTATTACTCAATGTCTTATAACTAGATGCAACTGAATAATCATTCAAAAAATCATTCAAAACCTACCGATTTAAACAATCAATAATTAATCAAATAATCATTATAATACGAAATTATCAAAATAATCGTTTGTTGCAGCCGTTATTAGTCACGTGACTGCACCAGCATTGATGGTGTACCGTGTGAAATCCATCATTCATCTTTTTATTTAACATTTGGCACTAATTTATCCTATTTTTAACTTCTCACTCGTTGGATTGAAATGTTTTATAATTTTATATATGGAAATTTTGGCTAATAACAATAACCAACCAACTCGTTTAAATTTGGATGCAGATAGCTGATAAATATTTTATTCTAAGCACGAACAACTGATTTTATTTTAAATTACTATTTATTTCAGTTACTATACATTTCCATGGCCAAATTTTTTGCATAAAATCTATTGCTTGACAAAAATAAAACATAAATAAAGCAAGTGATGATTAAAGCCATTTCAGCCAGTAATAAGTGTGGTTCAGCCATCAGAAATAATACCTAATTTACCGGCCTTAAGATATAGACATAATTTTATTATTAGTCCGATAACGATAATACTAAAAATAGCATTTATTGGCCAATATCAATAAGCCGTCCGATCCCCATTTTATATTCAGGTTTTATTCTAGTTCCATTTATATTTATATTAATATGCAAAAAAGCCATATGATGTTATGGTAAATATAAAAATAAATCTCAATAATAAAAAATAAACATATAAAATATAATATGATAATGTTAAAATATAATATTAAAATATAATATTAACATACATTAACAATCATTTTTGTTGCTTTGTCAAATCATGGATCACATGGTGTGAAATGTATTGGATATTGGAAATTTATCTGGATATGGCTCGAGACCCTTCAATGGGATTTAGTCCTATTATTATCCACTAGGTGAGGACTAGAAAAGGAAAAGCTCACTTCTCCTAAACAAGCAGCTCAAATTGAGTCCTCATTCATGTTAAGAGCAATGAAAGTGCTGGACGTATAACACCCCAAAGTTTAATATGATTTTTATTGGACTAAAGTTACATCTTATCCAGACATGTCATCATTGTCAATGTTATTCTTCAAAAAGGGCCGAGGGGCTCTATGACCCTGTGTCACGGCATCCCACAGAGGTCACAGCCCAGAAGATCTGGCCTGGAGAAAAGGTTCAGAGTCTCACTATTGATCAGACAAAATCAATGAAGAGTCACACAATGGGTCTCCAGAGTCGGTCTCCACAACCAGAAATCTCTTTCCAACGAACTGGGTTATAACCCAAGAGAAACCTTCACTAGTGGTTCGGCTGCCCTGACCTTGTAACCTCAGTTCATCACATCCAATCCCAAAAGAGCCTCTCATAATGATTTCCAATCGCCATGGTCACACATCCATCACTTGTGTCACTTTGAACACTTTCATCTGTGCTAGTGTACTGCTACATTAAGTTGACAAATTTACACATTGCAAGTTCTCTCTTAAATATGAAAGGATGTATCCCGCATAAACATAAATTCATTTTATATACATTACATATAATATGTAAACTGTTGATATATTGTGTCATTTTGACAAGTTTGTGGGTTGGTTTAATTATAAACAGATAAAGGCAAATAATAACCAATATTTTTTAAAATTTAGAGTTTGGAAGAAATGTCTCTAGTTCACAGAATAAAACAAAACTCTCCTCTCAAACACATAACGTACTAATTAATAAAAATGCATTGATAATATTTTGGGGCATTATTTGTATATGGGAGATTTATATGTCTTTATTACAAGACAAATATCATAACTTCAGATTTATGGTGAGTTCCAATTTTACAAGAATAAATGAAAGTTGGATTCTAAAATATCCACAATCAAACTCCTCCAGAACATAAAGGCTTGTTTTGATGATCCGGTGTTTTAAGTTATGTATAAGACATGTGAAATAACAAAATTAGAAGTTTTAGAACCAAATAGCTATTCCTCAGATCTGCCTAACACACGGCCCTGTGTTCGCCGTCAGCATATTTGAAGATTTGAATTTGCCCGCCCAAATGTAAACGTGGGTAAAGAAGGCATAACCTTAAACGTCATTATAGTGTTGTGGATGCTACCGCAGACATGTCCATGTCGATGTGTGTTTAGTTTAGCTTTGCTTGGGCTAAAACAGAGAAAGGCCACTGTGTAAAGACAACATGAGTAGTTATGATTAGTAATCCTTCACATATTGATCAAGTTGCACTGGCAAGGTTAATGTATCGGTCTGATCTTCATTTCTACAGAGATCGATACAGTGATATTGGCCCCATGTTATCGCCTCTTGTCTGTCAGTATCTCTGATGCTGATGTTACCTTGTAAAACTTCCGTTACATCGTTTGCAGTGTTCGGCCAATAGCAACGTACTTTTATCTGGCCAATCAAAGCACACCTGACTTTTCACAGTGATGAGCTTCGTAAAAATCAACACGTTTCAGAGAGGCCGGGCCAAGAGGACGTCTAAAGGAAATCTAAAATGTAAGATATTTTTTAACCACTGCGTTTTTTTAAATCTTAAACCATGTATTCACGTTGCTTTACACCTAATACAGACAATACTATCAGTTTCAGTATAGTCATATGATCCATTTAAAGCAGATTTAGAGATCTACATCAGCGAATCCTGTTCAGGTTCTCCTTCGTGGTTTTGACAACAATGTTTGTGTGTCTGGTGTTAATTTGGTATGTAATGATTGTGGTTGTAGAAGCAGAAGTCTAGCATAACCTGTAACCCTTAATTAAAGCGGTCACATTCAGATGAATCTAAACCCACGCTCTGAGCAAAAGAGTCAAGAGTGCACCGAGCAGTTCATGTAGAACTAATCACAAACAAACACACACACACAAACGCACGCGGGCACACACACACACGGGCACACACACACACGGGCACACACACACACACACACACACACACACACACACACACACACACACACACACACACACACACACACACACACACACACACACAAGAACTAATCACAAACAAACACACACACACACACGCGTACACACACACACACACACACACACACACACACACAAACAAACACATTTAAACATTAATCCTAATGTTCTGAAGCCTTTAGGTTAGGATGCCGATCAACAAAACAAAACTCAACCCAATGTACCATCTCTGTTTATTGGCCTTAGAAAAGCAAACATCAAAGTTGTGATTAGGTACATGGACAGTATGGCACAGCTGCGTCGCATGAAGGAAGAAAACAGAGCGTTTGGCCTTATACACGGCAGGATAACACGCAGGGCAATTTAAGATAGAGACAGAAAATTGGATTCAGCGAGTGTTATTCGATGCATGTGCTATCTGTGTTGTATCAGGCATGGATCAATACAGAACTCAGGGAGCAGAGAATGATAGTTATCTCCTTATCATTTTCCATTAAAATCCTCTTTGATAACACATTTCATCACAGTATGGTGGGTGCGGAGAGAGGGATAGAGAAAGAAGAAAGGAAGCGATAGGAAGATGGAGCTCCTCGGTCTCCTCAGCAAACAGGCCGCGCTGGATTACCGACTATAAATGATATTAAAATCTCCCTATTGTAGTAATTTCATTTCCTCTCCTAAAATAAATCTCACCCTGCAAACACAAAGTACCGGCAGCCAAGAGCTTTTGCACACCCTAAAATATAGCCAAAGAGATTATTTTTAAATGAAACGACTCAATTATTCATGTGTGTTTTAAATACACGTGCCTGCGACTTCATTATGTTAATGGATTAAACCAACAAGAGCTTTAGGACAGGAACAAATTAAGACGATTTGCAAGAACATTTTTACAAAAATAACTTGATATAAAACTCGATGTTTACTGAAGGATGATTGAAGCAGTCCGAAAGAGGTTCAAATCACAGATCCTACTATACACATCAGCTATAGTTATAGACTTATGAGCCTTTGCAAACCGTGCCAATAAAAGACACTGATTTATGAAGAAAGACGTGTGGATTTAAACACTCATGAAGAAATCATAATGCGGTTACAGGGTTAAAGCATGCTGAAGGTTTTTATATCCATGTGATTGAAAAGCAAATAACAGTCTCTTACGCTTGGCTACCCAAAGTCCCTGAAGTGCCTCCATTTCATTTACATTACGCAGCTATTAAGTTATATAGCTTTACATTATATACATCGTATGTGTCCAATAAAGCAATTGTAACATTTCTGTGAGCCGAAGTGGAAGTAATGTGCGTCGCATTATGTGTCTTTATGTGCATACATTCATGAGTCGCCTTTCAAATCACAAACGCTACTGAGAACCTGAAAGCCTCAACACGTAAGATTTTATTAAAGGTGACGTCTGTTGTTTCAGTACCTGTAGCAGCACAAAATTAAATTGTGAACATGATATAATTATCTAAAATAACCTTATTCAAGATAGGGGATTTTGTCGAAATTATGTTTAAATTCACGCGATAGTTCACCTACTGTAGAAGTTCTCTGATCGTTTCTCCATCATTTGTCATTTAAACCTGTACGACTCTGCAGACCACAAAAGAAGATATTCTGAAGAATGCTGGTAATCAAACAGTTCCGGGGCTAAAGCTTTATGTAACATAACCAAGCTGAACCCCCCAAATACTGATTTTGATATTATGGTATCACCATCATGAAACAGAATTGAGCTCCAATCCTAACCTAAAACATCTGAACTAGTACATCTACTCTTGGATTAGTCATTTATTAGAGCAGTGGACCTTGGTTTTAAGAAAGAACTTAGATCTTGAATGAATATTTGCTATTGAACTTTTTAGTACAACATTGGTTTTTCTTTGTGAAGGACACATCCACTAAAACATAATTCATTTCACCTTCATTTTGAAACAGCTTTGTCCCTTTAATGATTTAAAGGAATAACTCATCAGAAAAAGAATATTGGATTATCATCAACCCAAACACACAGATGTCATTTTAAACCTCTATGACTTTCCTTCTGCAGGTCACAAAAAAAGATATTTTGAAGAATGATGGTAACTGAACAATAGCCAAACCCACTCAAACAGGTTTGAAATGAAAAGAGAGCATTTCCTTAAAATGCTGCCTACGTTCCATAAAGCTTAACATTGTAACGCCAGCTTGTCTTGTCTCTCAAGCATTCGTAAAAGAAAGCATGCAATTAAATCAAACTTGAAATAAATAACATTAACATTGATAATGAATAGTACATTATAACATTACTTAGCCTTACACAATACTGCACACAATCCAGGTTTATTATCCATCATGCCTCCAACAAAACCAATATTCCTCAAAACATATTTCACACAATACAGCACTAAAACATAATGAAATAAAGTAAAATGTTAAACCTCACAGATGTAAGGACACTGCAACTTGGGTTATTTGGTTACCAACATTCTTAAAAATATCTTCTTATGTGTTCTGCAGAAGAAAGTCACAGAGGCATGACATATCATGAGGATGAATATATTTTCACGTTTAACTTTCCCTTTAAGGCCCTCAGACTGAGAAACACTGAGCCGGACCAACCAAAGGCCAATATGGAGACCAGTCTAGCTATCCAAGATCATCTGGGGCTAGTTAGCTTGCTTTTTCTTCATCAGGCTTTGGAACAGAACCTTTCAGGCTATATGGCAGCATGTCTTCAACACGTAGATGTTTTGTTGCAGAAAAATAAGTGACAGTCTAAAGGAATTTACTATTCCTGTTATACCCGTGTATGCGTGTGTGTGTGTGTGTGTGTGTGTGTGTGTGTGTGTGTGTGTGTGTGTGTGTGTGTGTGTGTGTGTGTGTGTGTGTGTGTGTGTGTGTGTGTGTGAGTGTGTGTGTGTGTGTGTGTGTGTGTGTACGTGTATGTGTGACACACCTCCAGCGCTGAATCATCCTCCCTCTCTCTCACTCTATGGGCATCAACTATTATTCATGTATGCGTGTGTGTGTGTGTGTGTGTGTGTGTGTGTGTGTGTGTGTGTGTGTGTGTGTGTGTGTGTGTGTGTGTGTGTGTGTGCGTGCGTGTGTGTTTCTACAAATGGGTTTTCGAGATCAATTAACATGACATTTTAATGTTCTCCTTTGCCGTCAAATGTATGATAGATAGTGTGAACAAGAATCCGTGCGTTGTGTCACTTCGGACGAGATTTTCTGAAGAGATCTCAACAAAGACTCAAATCTGCCAAGTCAAAAAATTGGAAACCATCATGACTTCATAGCACACACTGTAAATTCGGATGAGACTTTAATTTGGGCACAAACCTCATCCCCCGAGCCCATTGTCCTGTATTCACATTGCTGTCTTTGATCTCATGTGCATAACTGAAAAGGTTAAATGTTTAATTTCCTTTAGCAATGAGATGTGCATGTCTTATGCATCATCTGCATGCCGAGCGTGGCTGCCCTACTTCTCTGAGAGCACACAAAAATCTCAGATGATACACAAGTGGGAGTGACCACAACACATCCAGTTTTATGATCACAACACAATAACACAAGCTTGACAAACAGGCCGTGTTAGGTCCTCATGAGGGATGTGACTTCTGTCATCATCCAATTCACTTTGAATGACATCTGTCAGTCGGCATCAATAAAAGTGCAGAGCTGATTCAATTCAATGAAATATCATACATGTTACATATATTGGAGGTCTTGAAGATATGCAAAAGCACATCCTATATAATAGATCCAGGTGCACAGGCAAACAATGCATGAGTGGATGAATGGATCAGCATGAAAATCTTCAGTGTTGAAGGGAACCCTGTGGGTTTGTGATGGTTCAGTTAACAGTGCCACACAACCTTACAACAATTAGTGCACAACAGATGAACACAGCATCCTTACCTTTGTGCATGCCCGTGTATCTGTCCTTAAGGACGGTCAGCTCGTGGATCTTCCCAAACTGCTCGAAAAGAGGTTTCAGGTCCTTTTCCTCGAGATTGCGAGGGATCTGTCCTATAAAGAGCTTGATGGCATCCTGGTCCTTCATGGTTCCGTTGTCGGAGTGGATGGAGATGGTCTCGGAGCCGTTCATGGGCTTGGGGAAGGTGATGTGCGCGTACTGGGGCTGGTGCGGGATCAGGAGCAGTGGTGCCGCTGCCTGGCTCGGTACCGCCCCCGGTCCGGTGAAGAGCAGGCTGGCGTGGGCAGGATGATGCTGAGGATGCTGAGGATGCGGAGGATGCTGCTGAGGATGCTGCTGAGGATGCTGAGGATGCTGAGGATGCTGAGGATGCTGATGCTGAGGATGCTGCTGAGGATGCTGAGGATGCTGAGGATGCTGAGGATGCTGAGGATGCTGAGGATGCTGATGCTGAGGATGCTGCTGATGCTGAGGATGCTGCTGATGCTGAGGATGCTGAGGATGCTGCTGATGCTGAGGATGCTGCTGATGCTGAGGATGCTGAGGATGCTGAGGATGCTGCTGTCTTCTCCCGTCAGTCTGGGTGAATCTTGCCATTCTGCGCGCAGCGGACAGCGCGATGATGAGAACAACATACACACGTACGCACGCACGTACGCACGCACGCGTGGTGAGAGAGGACGCGCTCAGCTGGAAACGCGACGCGCGCTTTCTATTCGACGCGTGACGCAAGGATGAGAGTGATGCGCGGTCACGACTGAGATGCGCGGGGCTGGAGCGTCACCTGTCGACCATTGTTCTGATGAACTTGCAAACATCAGATTGTAAATGATGAGGTTCGCCTGTGGATCTGTAATGGTCTGTGCATGTGTTTATGGGATGTTGTCTGGGGGTTGAAGGAGATGTTTTATAAAACACTTTACATCATTTTGTATTCATTGATATTTTTACATAGACTCATATGTGTTGATATTCAATAATTGATTTATTGTTTATTATAAACTGTATTGTTTGAATATGTGTATGCATTTGATTTATGATGACGCTTCTAATCCATCCAAATAAAATGTTGGAAATGTCTTTAAAGGAGAGAAAACTAAACAAGAGAACATGCAATATATATATAATATATACAATATATAATATATACAACAGAGACTCATTCTATAGAATATAAATTATAAATGTAATAAATGTAAATGTACAGTCTGTTTCTGACCCTCGGATTTAGATCACCGGCTCATCCAATCCATCAAAAGAGTTTAAAGAATTCATTTTAAACAAATGCTTTAAATCATTGACATGTTGGACACGACCGAATGAATTCTGATTGTTCAGACTTGCAGTTTGGGAAGAAAGTGTGTCTTGTTATAAACATGCCTAATGTAACCTTCCAAAGAAATTGTGTGATCAGTTTTGGATAATATCTCATCAGGCTTTGTTTTTCCCCACGATTTGATCTAAAGTAGTCTTTTAAAGCTGCTTTTCAACCATGCAAATTGTATAAAACACCATCCAAACATTTGAAAATGAGGGCCATACGCCAGTCGTCCATCAATATCTAAAATGATTAAGTACTTAAAGATTAGTTATTTCTATTATATTTAGATTAGATTAGATTCAACTTTATTGTCATTGCACATGTAGGATACAAGGCAACATAATGCAGTTAGCATCCAACCAGAAGTGCAATAAGCAGTAAATACAGGATATATATGTATATATACAATAATTATACAGAATATATCAGTATAGATAAGTATTATGGACAGATATTTCATCATACAGTCATTATTAGGAATATTGTTGACAAGACTTTGTCTGAAATACAGCGAAACATAAGATGTGTTAAGATGGTTATGACACATAAGCTTCTATATATTCATTACAATTCTACCTTATACACAAAAATTAAACATGGGTTTACTACAAAATTGTATTGGTTATTCTAGTTCAAACCATGGTTAATAGTTCTATTTAAAAAAAGGATTTATATCTCCTAAATAACCTCTGAATGCTCGGCCCATATTAAGTTGATATTCCCACATATATTGTATGGTTTACAATAGAAATCCATTATAAGTATAGGTTAATACGCGCATTGACCAAACCAAGATAGTGCAAACTAATATAATCACTAAACTATCGAAAAGGAAGTGGAATAGGCCGATATCACTGTGAAAAATTAGCTGTATCTGTAAAAAAATACAGTATCCATGCATATTTAAAATGTGTATAACTGAAGGGTTCTTGAAGACATCTTACCCCTGTTTACTTTACAGTAATGATTGACTTCTGCATAATACTTTGTGTTTAAACTCACACTCAATTTTACATTAATTCATTTGGCAGACGCTTTTATTCAAAGTGACTTACAGTATTGTACATTAGTAACTCATCAGTGTAGAGTAAACAGGGGTAAGACGTCTTCAAGAACACTTCAGTTATTGTCTCCTGACCCTGGGATTCGAACCAACAACCTTCTGCTCACAAGTCCAACTCTTTACAAGTCCAACTGACCCATAATACTTGTGAGTCGCTTTGGATGAAAGCGTCTGCCAAATGAATAAATGTAAATGTAGATGTAAGTAAATCATGGTAAATATTCTTAAATAAAATTACTCTAGTGATTCCAGATCTGTGTAAATGTCTTTGTTGTTACGAAAGCGTGTAACCCAAACAGTTCCCGACAGACCATAATTGATCAAAACAAATTAAAATTAATTAATTAAAATTACCCCCCACCCCCCCTTCAAGTGTTGTCCTTCATTCTTCAAAATATCTTATTATGTTTTACTACTTTGGGGGTCAGTGGGGTTCAAATTTTTTTTGGTACAAATAAATTTTTCTGTGTTTCCAGAACAAAGAAATGTAAACAGATTTGCAAGGGAATTATAACAGAATGTTTACTCTTCTGACATCTTTTATAAATATATATAATTATAAAACATATGTTCTAATATCACATCCTAAATAAATGTTCCCTCTTATGTTCCTCAATATTAATGTATGTTGTGTAAATAGTAACAATCAAGAACTCTTTGTTTAACAACTTTTTAACTCTTCACTTTTTTATTATGCAATTATAAACATATTATTACAAACATATACATATCACAAAAATAATAAAATAATTATATGTCTATACAAACAATAAAGAAATAAAAAATAAAATTAATAAATAAATGCCAGGAAGAAGTAAATTAAATTATATTAAAGTTATATATATTTAAAAATGTTGTTAATCATGATTTTACTCTTCACATGAAAGCTGTGCTCACTCTTAATGACGTCACTCCCACGTGTGCGCAGCTCAGCACCACGTCGTGCGCACATTTCCGCTTACGTCACTTGGAGGACCAACAATACTCAGTGTTTGAATCGTGTTGCTCAAACTCTTTCTTTTAGCGATTATCTTTAATTAAGGTTCATTTTTGCAAGTCAAACATGTCGGTGAATTATGCCGCCGGTCTCTCTCCGTATGCGGATAAGGGAATCTGTGGTCTCCCTGAGGTGATGTTTACATGTGTTAGCATGCTAGCTAGATTAGCCTTCAATTAAACATAGATGTCTTTGTGTCTATAGTGATGTTTAATTGGCACAATAATAATTATGATATTTAAATATTTGCATTATATTTTGCCATATTTCATTGTTTATGTTTTTAATGGCAATGTGTTTGCACATATCAGACAGTTGTCATCATTGTGTGTGTGTACATAAAGATGACGTCATGTATGTTATTGTATGTATAGTGAGATGTCATATAAGATGAAATATGATGCTATATGGACTGAGCATTGATCTCCAATACAATTAACCTGTATGCCATCAATACATTAATGTTTTAACTTGATTACTTCAAATAAAAGTCAAGTAATTAAATATAAATATATCAGTATTTAAGTATAACTATAAAGTTTATCTAGGCAGATTTCTTCTTTTCGTATGTCATCCATGTTACATTCATAAAAGTGACTCACAATATTTGGCTCCATAAAGTTGTTGAACAAGTTGTTTGTTGTGTAACTGACTCGTGTACTTCTGTTGTTGTAGATATTTGACAGCGCAGAAGAATTAAAGACTAAAGCTGAGACTTTGGCTCAGTGGATCAGGGAGTCTCAGTACATGGTTGTGCACTCAGGGGCCGGAATCAGCACTTCTACAGGCATCCCAGACTTCAGGTAACACACGCACGCACGCACGCACACGGATACACACACACACACACACACACACACACACACACACACACACACACACACACACACACACACACACACACACACGCATAGACGCAAACACACAGATACACACACACACACACACACGCATGCACGCAAACACACGGATACACGCACGCAAACACACAGATACACACACACATGGTTACAGACACACACACAAGTTCGCACACACAAACAAGTACGCATACACACGGATGCACACACATGCATGCAAACACACGCACGCAAACACACACACACACACGCACACAGACACACACTCAAGTACACACACACACGCACGCACGCAAACACACTGATGCATACACATGCACGCACACACACACACACACACACACACACACACACACACACACACACACACACACACACACACACACACACACACACACACACACACACACACACACACACACACACACACACAGACACACAGACAGACAGACAATTGAACAGTGCAAATGTTCCTATCATATGAAGGGGAATTTTTAGATTTATAGAAACAACTTTGTGGTTAGACTTGTTACGACCTTTACTTCCTCTAGATAGTCGAGTTCGATCGTCTTCTCGGCGCCCAGCCAAGGCCCGCGAGGAGCCCCGGCGAGGCCGATCCGAGGACCTTGCTAAACCATCGGATCGGTAGTAGCGACGGGCAGTGTGTACAAAGGGCAGGAACTTAACGGCACACGTTAGGCACACGCTGATCCGGCCATTGTGGCGTGCGTGCAGCCCCGGACATCTAAGGGCATCACAGACCTGTTATCGTTCCGTCTCGTGTAGCTGAACGCCACTTGTGTCTCTAAGAAGTTGGACGCCGACCGCACGGGGCCGCGTAACTATTTAGCAAATGGGAATTTCGTTCGTTATCGGAATCAACCAGACAAATCGCTCCACCAACTAAGAACGGCCATGCACCACCACTTCTTATACTTTAGGGATAAAATAATGTCAAAAATGTATCAAAGATTTTTAAATTTTAGTAAAAACTCTTCCTTTATGTAACACTTAGGTCATCTTTACACAGCAAAGGAGGCACAGGAACCAAATCTGAAGCGGTGTGAAACCACTAAAATGAGCATTTGCACACAAAAAAAAACTGAACACACACATCATTTTACAATGTCACGCCTGATGGGGGTTTATCAAAATAGTAGCTTATGCATATTGACAGTTATTTTCTTCACTTACACGCACTGCTCCAGGTGTGTGTTCACAGTTTGTGCTTTCACTTACTGTGTGTGCGTTCACTTACTGTGTGTGTGTACACTGGGATGGGTTAAAAGCAGAGCACTAATTCTAAGTATGGCACACCATTATTGGCCACACGTCACTTCCCGTCACTACAGTGTGTGCCATGACCTTCACTTTACTTTTTTCACTTTAAAAGAAATGATTTACGGCATCAGGAATATTGCGGCTTGATAATGTGTTTCAAAGAGCCAGAACGTCCCTCAAGCGCAGACACCACAATTGAAAACCGATACCAGGTTCCATTTTTTTAGGGGAGATTTCTACATGGGACAGACAGCGTCTGTGGGTGAAATGTTGTGCACAAGCAGATTTTTGTGGAAAGTAATGGTACAGATGGTAGTCAAGCCAAGTCCCCTTATTTTATATAGAGCTGCAAACATTGCAAGCTACTTGGAGAAAGCCTAATAAGGATGTAACATTTCACTATTAGCCTGTTGAAAATCAGTTGAAATATGTGAAGATTCAAACTGACAGAAATGTGAAGGAGAGGTATCCGGTTCATGCATTTAAAGTGATTTACACTATTCAAAATGAAAAAAAAATTGAGCTGCTATGTTCAAAGTGGTACATTTGTTAAAAACCTGGTTCTATGCTTGATATAGTTTTTCTGTGTTTCGTAATCTTTTGATTTTTGATTCACAAAAAAGTGGCTGGATCAGTGTCATTATTTTATCCAGAGACAATCCACATGGGATTAAGTAGTGCGATATCACAATAATTTATGAACATTCATATGATCTAATGAACTCCTTGAGTAATGTTATCAAATGACAGGTATGATATTTATGAAGTAGTATTGTGGAGACTACAGAGGACTGTCACTAGATGGAGTTATACTGTTATAATATCTTGTACAGTCAGAATATGTATCGTATTGCTTACTGTACAGCTCAGTCTTTACAGTATTTTTTGTTATTGATTTTCATGATTGTATTATGTTCATTACTTTATAATTTCTAAGTGTAGGTCAGGCTAAGTACATTGCATAATCTCATGATGTAATGTTCTTGGCCTAACCTTCTATTTACAATAATATTGTCCTGCTTTGGTCATAGGTATGTGTTGCCCTCACACAAATTGGTTCATCCATCTTTGTTCACTAGAAACAATATACTTTTTTACCGCTTCATTGTCTCCTCGACTATTGTAAGTCGCTTTGGATAAAAGCGTCTGCTATATGAATAAATGTAAATGTAAATGTAACTATTTTATGAATTCGGAAAATTGCCAATTGTTACTCTTTACAAGTCAAATGATGTCAAATTCTGCTCATGATATAAATAAAAATCTTGTACTTACTGTCTCATCTCACCAAAGTTTTCATTAAGAGAGAGTGTGTGTGATTTGCCTTTCCTCGCAGATCCATGTTGACCTCATTTCATTTTGGTTTACTTTCACGCTTCTGTTTGATCCGCATATTTGATATGTTTGATGAATTTTAAAGGTGGTTTCCGTGGGACTCAAAAATTTAAATTCTATCAATATTTATGTATTCTAGAAAAAACATTATATTTAATTTGGTTGTTGTGTATGCTTGCATTTATGTGTAACTATTGGAATCATAAAGCCTTTTTCTGGTAGTCTGCTTTTGTTTTGAAAAACATGTGGTTCAGCACATTTAATTGCCCACATTTATCTTTTCATAATCTCACAGCCAGAGCATTGGTTTTGCTTCAGGAGAACAGGTTGACGTTGTTTTGATGTCGTGCTCTCAGAGCGTGTGTCTTTCACTCGATTAGCATCCTTCGGTTGCTTTTATCACAGAGCTGTATTGCCTTCTGGGTCTCCAACAATGCTCTGTTTGAAACATCTTGCCAGGTTGCTTTGCGGTCTTTCACGAGTTAGTAATGAAGATGGCTTACTGCCCTCACACATATTACATAGAAAAGTCAATTGAAATCTGTTTGGCTGGCTTTGTGCAATTTCAGAGAGTGAAAGATTGCATGCTTTCATCCGACCAGGCTTTCACAATGGGCGCCAGAACTAATCCCTGGACTGGTCAAAGATGCTAGTAGATAAAAGATTGTTGATTAAAAGGTTTTTTCTTTAAGATGCAAAGACAAGAGTTCCTCTAGGACCTTCTATGTTAAGATGAACACAGATCTAAATGTTGTGTTGTTATTGGTTATTGACTGAGAAGTAGACCGGGCTTTTTTTCTGGTGGTCAAACATGTGTTTTGCAAGCCTAGATCTGTTGCCGGAAAAATGATGTGGGCTTATGGTCATGTAAATTTAAGAGTAAGCCCCAAACTGAATTTAAACCTCTAAGTAAATTCTTCTGTTATAATGGATAAAGTTTTTCCTCTAAACTTCTCCATCTGGAGTTTGAGTCATTGTGAGGCTCTCTGCCCTCCTGCTGTTCACCAAGTTTAGCAAAACATGATATGTGTCATCCATTCGGATCAGCTCCGTTGAGGAGCGTTTTTAGAATAAGATCAGGGACAGACACAGTAGGGGATGTCATTGGGATTGTAAAGTGATTTTGGTTTTTTTTCCTTAAAAGCCACTTAGAATGTTACTTGGAGAATGTTACTGAGGTTCTGGGTTTAGTTTTAAGCCTTTTCTTTTTGTTCTAAATTCTAAGTAAGAATTTTGCTTTTATTCACCCAGCACAAGTGTAATTAAAGTAGAGAATCTTCCTTAGACAATCTGTTATACTGTATATGCTTACATTTCAGTAACATTGGCAAACACCAGCGTTTGGGTTTAGATTTAGATAGAATAGATTCTTTAAGTCATCAATTAGGAGTATGATATGCATTTAAAATATGTTAAAATATTTGTTTGTATGTGTTTCTTAGAGGTCCTAAAGGAGTATGGACGATGGAGGAGAGAGGAGAGACCCCTCACTTTAACACCACGTTTGAGGACGCACGTCCGAGTTTGACTCACATGGCCCTACTGCAGCTCCAGAGAGCCGGACACCTGAAATACCTCATCAGTCAAAACGTGGACGGCCTTCATGTGAGATCCGGCTTTCCCAGGTGATCACGGATCATCTGATGTATAATAAACACAGAAAATGGGCAAAAGTTTCTTGAAATAGCAGAGTCTAATCTTACTAAGCTCTGATTGGCTGGTTGTGCTCTATGTGCAGATGTCAGCGTGTACAGGTTCTTAATCCATCACATCAGAAAGTGTGACACGAGGGAAGCAAATTGATTTTCACAAGCAAAATTTACAGATATGAATATATTGCCCAGAATCAGTCGTTGGTCTCTTGCCACTGTCAGAAAGTGATTCTGTTCGTTGATAACAAATGAAATATAATATTAATAAAAAAAAATTTGCCTTCGCTTAAATGGAAGTTAATAAATATATACCTATACAACGATATTTATAAAATCAGGAAATCATTTTTAAATTATCTTATTTAAAAATTCTAGATTGTAGTTAATTAAATCATAAAAAAATATACATTCATGCCATTTTAAAGACAATTTTCAGGTTTTCCAAAAATTTAATTTTTCTAAAATAAGTATTGGTAAAATTATTTGTTTTATTATTACAATACTACTCCCAAAAACTTCAAACCAAAACATTGAAAACAAAAACAGGTCAAGCATTTCAAAATAACAGAAGAGATGAGCTGTATTATTTCAGTTCAAATACATTTTTGTCATCATTTACTCAGCTTTCTGTTGATCCAAATCTGTGTGGATTTATTTGTTCTGATGAATATAGTGAAAGAATGTTAGATTTATTTGAAGGTATATTTGGATGCTTGTAAGCCAACAGTTCTTAGACACCATCGACTAACATAGTAGGAAAAATATTTATTATTGTTCTGTTCAACACAAAATTAGATATTTTGAAGAATGTAGGACATCACAAAGTTCTGAGGGACTTTTAACTACTTACTCAGCAGTAAGAGTTGTATTTCAGGACAGTCTATAATTTGTGTGATAATCTGAATTTTTATCACGTTTTTTATGTGTCCTTTAACGCTGTCAGTATCTCACATTGCTCTTGTATGAGGCTTGGTTTTGTTTAAATTTAACAGACACCGGAATGGAATGACCACAATAGACGTAGAAATGCTGATTGAAAATTTGGAATTGTCTCTTCATAAATTATTTGATTGGTTAGCTGACCTCCATTTTGTGTGTGATGTCTCATGCTGATTGACTCTTGTTTTTTTCCCCGCTGTTATTAGTGAATGGAATCAACATGTTTTGTTCTGGATGGAGGAGTCGCAGCAGTTAATGATCATTTCCTTTATTGGCATGAATAAAAATCATGTTGTATTGTGTTTTTTTTAATAATTTTTTTTGTTTTAAAAAAACAACTAATTCAATCACATTTTGAAAAAATTAGCCTGTAGAAAAGTTTGTAAAAGACTCGTTTTTAAATGCTTAAAAAACATCTGTTTATTGTTCATTCTGTGCACCTCAGTCTGGATGTAACAAAAAAAATCATTTATTCTAATGTGGTTTAAAACATGTTTAAAAGACACATTTTTTTTGTTGAACACAAAAGAGGATATTTTGAGAAATGTGCTTTAGTGTCCATACAATGGAAGGACACAACGTTTTCCCACGTTTAAAAAATCTGCAAATGAGGATTTGTAAAGAAAGTTTGGGTGAACTACCCAATCAAATTTTTCAACCTCTCAATGGCATATTTATTTCTTTCTCATATTTTGTTTTTGAAGGGATCGACTGTCAGAGCTCCATGGGAACATGTTTGTTGAAGAATGTGAGAAATGTGGCAAGTATGTCATCCATCTCTATAAACATACGTGTTAATGAAGCCTGTCTGTGTTTAGATATCAACTCTGTGAAAACATTCAACATGATTTTTTACCCAATAATAAAACACAGTTTCATCATTTACACATCTAGTTTAATTTCATACCCGTATGCTTTTATTTTACTGTGGAAAAACATATATTTTGAAGAATGTTGAAAACCAGCAACCATTCATTTACATTTAGTCATTTAGCTGACGCTTTTATCCAAAGCGCCTTACAAATGAGGTTTACAAATGAAGCATATACAGCATTAGGTAACAACGCAATCACAAGTCAAATTGATGCCAGTCCTAGCAAGAAAAACACAACATGCGTACCAAGTGCCATTCATTTAGAACATGGGTGCCACTGCGGTTTCATTACCAACTTTCCTCAACATATCTTCTTAATGTGTAAATGATGACATTTTTGAGGTGGAGTTTCATTTTAAATTCAATTGATATGTTTTTATTATTTTAAATAATTTGGTGAGTTAAGGAATCATAATTTTTTGTATTTCTATATCTGTGATGCTTATTCGACTACATCGTTGAATCTGGAGATGTTCCCACATGAAACGCGACTCCTTTACACTGTACAGAATTGTATCTAAATTACCTATTCCCCAAAGCTGCACAAATTTACTCCTAAAACAAGACAGATATTGATTCATTTTTATTTGCTCAGTGCAGATTGTATGTTTGACATTGATAAAGATGGAGTATGGATTAAATATGTGTATCATAGTTCTTCCTCTGACAGATAAACCCTTTGAGAATACAGCGCTATTGATCGCAAGCCAAACTCTTTATAAAAGCTGGAAACTGGCCTCGCGCAGATTTTCTCATTGTCACAGTGATAAGCAGTTTTGCTCTGGACTCTTTCAGACAATACGTTCGGGACAAGGTAATTGGAGTGATGGGACTAAAGCCAACAGGACGCTTTTGTGAGGTCACACGCTCCAGAGGACTCCGAACCTGCAGGTGACTTAAAAAACAGAATCAATGTGTGAATTTTATTTTCAGTATTTCCATGTTCTGATTTCTCATGGTCTAGGAAACTGACATTGACGCATTACTGTGGGCAACAGGCCTGGTGATGCAAGCCAATAAAAGTGGAAAGCAAAGCAACGGCCGGAGATGTCTGTCTGACGCATGTGTACTTTAGTCCAAAAATGTAAAAATATCTCATAGCGATCATGTACCCCCCTAAGAATGATGTAGTTGTTACTCACGTGTGACGTCTGACGTGTGTTCTTTTGGCAGAGGCAAGCTGATCAGCACAATATTGGACTGGGAGGACTCACTGCCAGACAGAGACCTCAACAGAGCAGATGAAGCATGCAGGTACAGATGATGAATAACAGAGAGATAGATATGAGTTTCTTCTGACGAACACAAAGAAGATGTTTTAACAAATGTAACAAGGCAAGACAATAAGGCACAGTGTTTAACATTCTCCAAAATATCATCTTTTCTGTTCTTCTGAAGAAAGAAAGATTTAAATGACACAAAGGTAAGTAAATGGTAATTTTGTTTTAATGCTAATAAAACAGTCAAAGTTAGCTTCACGGAGATACTCAAAGAGGCTCTGTACGGGATCAGAGGGATGAAAGAAACCCTGGATGCATGGCACTCTGGGATTGGGAACATCATAGTGTTTGGGTTAAATGGGGCTGTTGAGTTTTCAGAGAAAATACAAGAGCAGAAATCCAATCAGCTTCTGTTGAGAATTATTAATGTGTAATTTTACTTTTACTGTATTCAGCTCTTCAATTCCCTATACGGTTTTGGGATCAGTTGAGGTTTAAAAAAGAAATTTGTTCACTTTCTTAGGATCTTTCAGTACTTTAAATGTTCTTCGTGTAGCCTTCGAATGAATGAAGTTCAAATAAAACAGAATCTCTGACAAGCCCAGACACAAGGATGAGGAGCTGATACTAACTTTACTTGAGCTGTTAGAATAGATTTTATTTCTCAAGTTCTGCAAACTTTTTTGACTAAACACAAAACCAAAATCTGTTATTGAAATCTTTTTGGTGGATTGCAGCTTTAAATTGACAGAAAAATTATTTTGTTATTTACCCTTCTTACTCATTTCGTATGACTTTCTTCTGCAGGAAACGAAAGAAAATATTTGGAAGAATGTTGGTTACTAGTACCTGTTACCTTGAATTGGTTTGTGTCCAACACACACCCAAGTAAATGGGTGCTCTTCGTAGATCAACTTCTTTCAAAGTTGTGGAAGCTGAGTAAATTTCACCCAAAAATTTAAAATGTGTTACTATTTACTGGCCGCCTTATCATTTCAGATTTTCTTCCCCCACAAAAGAAGTTATTTTGAAGAATGTTGGCACCTATTCATTTACCAGGATGACTTATATTTTTTTAATTAAGATATAGGCTTGTTCTAAACCAGCCCTTTAATATTGCCAACAGTAACAGCCATGTTTCCCTGAATAATCATCATATAGACACAGGTTTATGAGATGACATAACGGGGAAAATGGTCTTAATTATGAAAGAGGAGAATTACACTGTGTGGTTATATGAAAAATGCTTTTGTTTGTAGTGTAATAAGCCTCTGAATTTAGCATCAAAACGCAACTAATTATATAAATGATGATGAAAGGATGTTTGTAAACCGTAAATCTTTGGCAAGTCCATTCTTGTGTGTTGCATAGAAACAGAACTGTGTACAGGCTTTGAATGACATGAATAAATTATTATTGGATTCATCTTTTTTTTAATTGCATGTATTCAGTCCTTTAGAGTCATGCAGTAGGTGTAATTGTGAGTCTTGCTTTCATTTATTCTATAGATAATGGACATTTTGAACAACAGTTTGCATGTTTTTCTTCTCTTAGGCGAGCAGACCTGGCCTTAACATTGGGTACGTCTCTGCAAATTAAACCCAGTGGAGATCTGCCTCTGTTAACCAAACGCACAGGAGGAAAGCTGGTTATAGTCAACCTTCAGACCACCAAACATGTAAGTTTAACTCAGTCAGAAGTCTCCAGGGATGACAAAGAGTTGCCTCTGAGCATTTCAAATCAGCTTCAATCTATTACACTTTTCACAATCAATCGAAAGAGGAAAGAGTACTATATGCAATACATTTCTGTTCTGTGTATAGAAAATGTTCCATATTAAAAGTCATTTTATGAACGTTTTTGACAACAGAGAAAAACTAAATAATATAAATAAAACAAGCACACCTGCACTTAATATTTTTTCAGTTTAATAGATTTAGATTACAAAGCAAAAACACCCAGAATCATTTTTAGAATCCAGCATCTTTAGTCAAGGGTTGATTGTAAAGTTAACTGTTTCTGTGTGTTATCATATTAGTAATTAAAAATGTGTATATATATATTACATTCCCTGTCCATCAAAATTAGTTTGCGAGAGTTGTGCTTCTAGGCAGCCAAGTTTATAACGCATCCATGTAGCTTTGAATGAGCAGAAAATGTGTATTAGGATGGTATGAGATAAATCCCTTCAGCTCACTGGTTAAATATTATCCTTATTGATTTTCAGAATCAAATAACATAAAGTGTATAAAGTAAATGAAAAGACGACCAAAATATTTGTTTAAGAAGTGCAGTTCCGAAATGTTTGGTCTAAATAAGAAAATGTAGTGTCAACAAAATTAATAACTTCATTCATTAATCGCGGTATAAATATAACATGAAAAACTATTTCTTGAAACTTACATTAAATTAATAAAAAATAACATTTAAAATCATTTAACTTCATTATTCAGGCGAAATTAATTCTTTCGGATAGACAGATATATGGTCAATATGAGAACCCCTACTTTTAAGCTCTGCTGCAATAAATTTTAGCCTTTCATTCTCATTAGTAAAATAACATTTATAAAGAGGCTTTACATCTGAATTCATCAAAGGTGGATTTACTTTTTAAGCCTGTTTTGTTTGTGTCTGTCGGTTCATTTCTGAATTCATCATGACACCAGAAAGTTTTAAAGGCATTAATCCTGTTAAATTTAAACCACGACTATCGGCCCGAGTTAGACTATTCAGAGCTCTTTTGCCAACAGACATCTTGCTTTCGCTTCATATTAACTTTTCCAAATTTGATTAGTTTGGTGAATCTCTTTTGGATTTTGAGCATTGAAGCACATGCTGCATGTTTTGATCAACATGTCAGTTTTTGCATTTGGTTAAGTTGTGTTAAAGCTGCATAACATTTTTAGAAATTGAATTTGACAAGTCGTGTGGGTTTTTCGACTGAATGTTAACTAGTTTACTGAGAAATTGTTTAATTCAAACATTATATTATTTTTCATGTTGTTTATACTTTCCTGTGCTTCTCCGTTTTGTAGGACAAGCATGCACACTTGCGTATCCACGGTTATGTGGATGAAGTCATGGGTCAGCTGATGAAACTGCTGGGATTGGAGATTCCTGAATGGCCGGGACCGATGCTGTGCGAGACTTCAGGTGGAGACCTTGACATCCTTCCATTTGGAGCATGGAAAAAGGAAGTGAAGATTGAGCTGAAGATAGAAGAAAATAAACACACAGTCCTGAAGAATAGAAGGAAGAGAAAGGCTGATAGCGAGACCAATATTGGGGAAAATGTTAAAGCAGAAACGGAGGTAAAAAAAGAAGACACAATACCGGCAGCAAACAAACATAAAGACGCCGACTTGAGTGACTCTTGACCAATCAAAAAACCGAACTCCAGCTGTGAGACGCAGCCTTTCAATGGCTCCTCCCACAGTTCTTCGGATGTGAATAGCACTGTCACAGAAACTTCAGATGACAATAAAAACACAGGCGAGAGCTCTTTATAGAGAACTCTAACAGATGCTGAACTGCAAAACTCAGGCAGCTTGGTCATCAATGACTCAAATAATATCTTAATTCTCCTGAAATCATTTAGTTCCAAACACAGAACACCTTCTTTAAGCACACAGAAAATGTCATACTCGTGAGATTATATGACTAAAATAAGGTATGTTAGATTTTAAATGTTCGTAATGCCGCAGCGTGTTTTGTTAAACGGAAAGGAAAGTGATGTCGTAGAACTGTGATTGTGCAATATTACCAAAACTTCAATAGCAGAGAGTTTGCATGGATAGTGATTTTTCTCATCGCTGAATGAAAGCATTGATGAAGTGTGATCATATTTTAAATCTCAGATTAGGTTTAAAGGTTAAAATATTCTCGGTCATACTTTACCCGATTGTCCCCAAAAAAAAAAACCTGAATTATATTGTGCAAAAAAGACAAGGATTGCTCTTGTGTGGTTTTGTGTTCATACCATAGAAGTCAATTCGGTTGGTTGCCAAGATTCTTCAAAATATCTTCTTTTGTGGTCCACAGAAGAAAGTCATACCGGTTTAAAATGACTTGAGGATGAACAAATGAGTGATTTTTTTTTAATTGTAAAGTGTTTACAATCATGATTTTTATCATGACTACTTCAAGTTTGTGTAAGGACAAATTCACAGTTCTGAGAATTTTGATTTTGTTACAATTTGGGGGTAAAATATGATCTTAACCTGTTTTATGAGATTGACTCTTAACATAGTCAGCCAGTGAGAGTACAGTGATGAGGTTTATTAGCGATTTGTGCTTTTCGAGAAAAAGTGAGCAATGGCTTGAACTCTTTGTCTTACTCAGATGCTTTAAAACATCGGTGTTGTTTTTGATGATATTCAGCTGTCCTGTGTGATAACTTGTTTCTTTTGACCTTTTATATGAAGACTTCATGTTGTATATAAACAAAGAAGTGAAGCTGTCACCTTTAGTCTGTGTCTGTAAGTTATTTAAATGTTAACTGTGTTCCAAGGCATCATCGGTCCACTTCAGACTGCTATTCCACATAAGTTCTGTGTGGAGTTTCGGATTTAGTTCCATTTTGGTTAGTGTTGTTTCTTAAAAAGCACCAACAGGCAGTGAAGATCAGTGTAGTTCTCTTTGCTCAATTTCTTCTTTGATGTGAAGGAGTCCAGCAGAGCGAGCGATACACGACAACAGGCCTCTGAATTCTCCAGACGAGTTTTGAAAGTAGAAAGGATTCATAGATGGATGGTGACCGTCTCTTGACACTTCTCTCCTCTGGTTTGATGAGAGCGGACAATGGAAGTCAAGCATTCATCATGACCCTAGGGTGCCATTTGGACGTTTTTGACGGTCCTCTTGTAATCAAGCCAATTTTGAAAGATGTCTCTCCTTCACTTGTCATCCCCAGCACAAAAAACAAGCTTGTGTCAAAGCGCTGTGTAAAACAACAAAGCCAAGGGGAAAACTTCAGTTCAGGAAGGCTTTGTGAACACAGAGGCTTTGTACTATGCATTTAGATTGCTCAAGGGACTAAAAGCGTTCCTGTAAAGTCAGCATTCTGATCAAAGACTAATGAGAGCCGGACAGAGAACTTTGACTGTCAAAGTAATTCTACTTGCTGTGTTGTCCTGGATTTCTTCCAGAGTTGCTCTGTTTGTCCCCGAGTTTGTTAAATACTTAAAAGTTTGCAGAGGTTGGGAAGTTCAAAGCTTCAACAAACTTCAACAGCATTCGACAATAAAACAGAAAATCAACGTATCCATAATCATGTTGACTTGTTTTTACAGTTTATACTATTGAAAAAAAGCAAGAATAATAAAACTTACAAACTTGCATTACAAAACTGTTTCCAGTTTATATTTATAAATTTGATGTGAATTGTCTGAAATGTCCATGGTTAAACTAAAATCTTGAGTGCACATGAAATTAAGAAATTACAACTATAACATTTTCAGATCTTAAATGTTTTAAAGTGGGTTTTTTTTGTAATGTTGTACCTTTGAGAAACAGATTAATGCCCCAAGTGATATTTCAACAGTTGTCCCAGTTAAAAATTTTGATCTGATTTCATACATTTTTGAATTACATCAGATACAGATCTAGATTTTTCAAATCTTGTCACATTTGATTCTTTTTTCAAAGCTTAAAGTCTGTCTGTTTTACATTGTAATCTTGTGATGTAAACCATAGTCCTAGACGCATCAGCCAGCATCTTTGTCTACAGCTCAGAGACTCTGGAAAACAGTTTGTTTTATTGAATAAAGCAAGAAATTAGTACTAAAGCTTGTTTATAATTTTATAATAATTGTGTATAATTCTGAATTAAAATCTCCGGGCTGCCTTTATGCACAAACGCTTCAAGCTTTACTTTTGACCAAAAAAAATCCTTCTCAGCTTTTTTTGTCATAATTGTTTTTTAAATTTGTGACCCAAGGCGCAATCTTTTTTGTGCTTGGATTAAAATGCAATATTACAAATCCCAAGCAAGTTGTTTTTACGTCTCTAGCTCCACATTTTAATTAAGGGTCCAGAAGATTTTGCTTTGAAGTCTTGCACACAGTGAGATGAAAAAGTGACACCGAAGGAATCGCTATTATAGAATTCAGCTGTTCTCTTTTGGCAGACACGAAAATGGGCAAGCTGCTGAACACTCAAAGACCTCAGATCATTTTCCAATCATTCCCACCTCCGGCATCCAGCTCATCTCAGCATGGACATCCCAGAACCCCCTCTGGACTTCCTACAGTCCTGATACCTCTACGGAATACTAACACCTTCCCAAATAACCTTCTCCCGCAGAAAACTCTTCAAACGTTCTTCTTCGGCTTCTTGAGGTAGAGTTCATCCTGTCTTATATGTTAGAGCAGATGTTCCTTCCGTCTTAAATTGAAATCATAAATCTAAGAGCTGAATTATCATTGAGCAAAACTGAGATATACTTGTGGAATAATCTGAAGATATAACAATAGCACAGTCATCTGTGGATTACATCAGACCTCTGTATCTCATGATCCTCTTCTCCTCTCCCACTCACAGCCAACCGCCCTCAGCGATACAATCCAATTTGGAAACCTCATGGTTCTGGCTTCATCATTGGTAAGCATCTCAACGGTCTTCTTAGGCCTCGCCATTAGCTCTCTTCTGTTTGACATTCATCCGCAAGCTGACTGGCCTGAAATTAGAACGATTCAACACAATTTGGGTGAAAAAAGCGATTGTTATAAATGATCAGGGACTCTGGGGTTGTTTAAATGAATGTTCTTTCAGTAGAAAAGGCCTGTTTAAAGATTCACATCTGCCTGAATAAACGCTGACAGCGCAGGGCTGAAAGTTGTGCAGAAACACACGGTGTTCTGGAGCATAGATGAAAGTGTTTCAGAGCGTGAAATGAACCCACAATCTACCATCCTTATTCTCAGCGTTTGCAATAGCGTTTGCAAGAATTTTGTGACTTGTTGTATGCAGCATCATTTACATTTGGTAGAAGCCCGAAGAAAGCGACATCATATGTGTTCATCCATTTATTAATAATCAATATTATTTTAACAATTAAAGGCAGTGTCAAAAATTTTTTATATACTTCATAAAACTGAGTTGGGGTTAAGTCCAAAACCGTGTCTTAATATGGAGAGAAACATTATGTAAAAGCGACAGATGTCATATCTGAAGGCTGGAGCTATCCAAAAAAGGAAACACCCTTTTGGTGTAGGGCCATGTTTTTTTGGAGATCTCGGATGTCAACATTGAGTACCAGAAATCATAGACCCTGCCTTTAAGTGAATATATTGGAATAGTGAGTTCTCTGTATCGATCATTTTAAATTCTGTTTTTTATCTCTCTAAATCAACAGAAAACAGTCTATTTTGTTTGGAAATCCCCATCTCAAACAAATGTCTTAGATACATTTTAAATGTATGTTACACATTATTTTATTGCATTTGCCGCTATTCCATCTTTAAACCTGCACCGCTGTCAACATAGGGATCTGCTTTAAATCGGACGGGCACAACACACTTTCAATTCAAGAACATTCGACCTATCCCGATCATCAGCCGATCAGTAGGTGCATCTATTCTTATTTTATTTAATACTGAATTTTTTTTAATTTCATCTCATTTATGTAATATTTAATAGCTGGGTACAGATTATTTGTGATCAAGTAAACGTAAAACGTAAAAACTTCCAAATGATTGGAGAAAAATAGATGCATTGGCAGGATAAGCATAAATATAGATGTAAAATAGTTTCAAATCAAGATTCAAATTTTGAACTCTGTTAAGTTTAAAGCAGAGGACCAATCAGATGCAAGCTTGTTGACTACATTACCCACCTCAATAGATAAGGTTCATTGATAGGAATAGTCACCAACACATATAATCTTGATAGAATCACAAGTTGTCATATTCAGTCTGAAGTGTCTGTTGGCAGGAAGAACTAGGGTGGATTTAAAAAGCAATGCTTCAAAGTCCATGTTTTAGAATCAGGCCAGTCAAATCAGAACTAGCCCAGGCCAGAGGAGAGCGTCTTAAAGATGCCCAGTCTTCTCCGTGTCAGTTCTGCTCCCATTATAGACATGAAATGCCAAATGTATTCCCCCAGAGACAGAGCGCTCAACCTCCTGTCACAAAAACAACAGGCCAACAGCCCATTAACAGATGATGGCCTACACATGGACAGCACTTCTCCTGAATGATCTCACACTGGGAGGCATGAGGAAGAAGCTCAGTGCCGATGTCTTCAATGGAGTTAATCTAGAGATGGGTTACTTTTGTTATTTGATGAAAATAATTTGATATGCTCTCCTAAATCTAATTCCTAAACTCTTGCGTGTGTTTGTCAGAAATTACTCATAGCCTTTAACTCAGTGGTGAGAGCATGGAGCAAGCGGTGGAAATATTATGGGTTTAATATCCGGTGGTGCAGATACTTGGAAACAATATGTATAGTACTATATAATGTAATTATCTAAGATAGATGTATCTGTCGTATGCCAAATGTAATATCCGATATGGGAATCCACGCAATATGTGTAGTTTGTTCTCTGTATATATTTTACTTGAAGTATGTGTTACTACATTCCTGTGTAGATATGAATGATTAATTAAATTAGTCTGCTTGCAGTAGATGCAAAGTCTTTTTTAAGACATTTTTGATACTGAATACAGAACCTTTTTTTATTTCTTAAGCATACCTGGATCAAAATACACATACTTCGTCGAGAAATCCTCCGTCTGTTAGAATTCTTTAGTGTAATTTTAGGGATATTTTTTAAAGTATTAAAAGGAAGTGAACTTTAGTTTGAAAGAAGCATACTAAAAGAAAACAGTCCTTTTGTAAATGCTGTTTTAAAGAGAATTTCTGGCAACCTCAATAGTGCGTCTGCTTTAAAACACACAATGGTTTTCTTGTGACACAGATAAAAATTTAAATTCTAATTATGGCATTAATAGTTCATCAATCTCGGGTCCGATGCATAGGTGTTTATAAAAGCACGGTCTAATTCTCGGTCTAAGAGGGTTTAGATGGGATTTTATATTTCCTTGGCTTACAGACGTCCAGCTTTCATTGCAAAAACCTTGACGTGTCTCAAGTATACCAAAGTGAAAATTTTTTGCTTTAATCTCAGTTAAAAATGACCACATTTTTCAAGGGAATAAAACTTTGGCTTTTCAAATATTTTATTTCACCACAACATGAAAACGGACAAAAAGATATTTTAAATAATCAATCTTGTTTTGTTCAGGATTTGAAGGTCATATTTTATATCAGGTTGCCTGTCGAATGAAAAATCCCCCTGATGCTGCTGTTCTGGAGGTGATGTGTTGTGAATAATCTTCTCTTCTTTAATTTGAATAATTCAGAATGTATGTGCAGTCTCTCTGGATCTCTCTGAATGAGCTAATGAGTCATTGAGACTGACACGAACACTCGCAGATCCTCAAATGAACTCTACTTTCTGTAATTATACCTCTTTATGCCACAATGTACAATTGATTTCCCATGATGCCTGTCTTTTCACTTTGACCGATAAAGTGTAGGTGTTGGGTAATTCAGAAGTGAAATCATTTGGCTGTTTTATCGGTTGTCGTGTGAGTGAATGTCATAGTAATTATACTGTTATAGCAATTATTTTGTCATTTAAAAACGAGTGAAACTGGTATTCATTTTAAAAGAATTCAAAGCTCTTGCTTTGTAGAAATAATTGAAAGAGTGCAAGAGGTTTGGAGTATTTGGGTCCTTGTATGTCTGATCAAAACCACTTCTGTTCAGTTCATTTCAGTGCCGTAAGGTTTTTTGATTGAGAATGCTGGCGGGGGTCTCGAAGGTAGATATTTATGTTCATGTCAATATTTGGGCTCTTTGAATGAGTCTGACTCCGCTGAAGAAAATCTTTGATGTTTATACTGACATTTTCTCACCTAATGAGAAATCTTTGCTTTACGTTTAGTTTATAGATCATATGAGGAATAGTTAGAAGAAACAGTGAGAGGTTATCACTGTCGAACACATGGAGAATGTCTTCCCCGCTTTTTTGATTTTGTGTTTTTTTGGTTGTCTTATCCATTTATATATCTCTGTATATTTTACTCATCACTTGTAACTAAGCCCAAACTTCTCTTCTTCTTTAAATATGTAGATGTAAAGAGAATTGTGCTGTAAACCAAAAATACTACATACTGAGTCCTCAAAATATCTTTCATACAGGTTTGAAATGACAAAAGGGTGAACAAATGATGACAGAATGTTCATTTTTGGCTGAACTATCACTTTACAATCTCTAAAGTTCAACTTAAATCTCCAGCATATTTTAAAAGAGTATTAACACACCTTCTCACATTGATTTCATGTATATATTTCTATCTTTTGTTGAACACAAAAAAGATATTTTGAAGAATGTTGCTAAGTGTAAATGCTTGGTCCTTCTTCACTGGTTTTGTATGGACACCAAACCAGTGATGGGGACAAACATTTTACTGATGTTTTCCTTTTGAGTTCTTTAAAATAAAGAAATTATATCTTCATGCTATATGTATTTATTTGATCAGTGCATCAAATAATGTTGCATATTGCATGACAATTCTTTAACATTATCCTATCATTTTTGGGGTTTTTTGATATTATTATCAATCTTCTAAATGATTCCCTAATGTGACTGCGGACACTCCACAAGAACCCGTTGTAAAATGTATTTGATTTCAGAGCTCCAGAGTCCTTACAACATTAATACAATAACTTTCATGATCTTTTCAGTCGCCCACCATCCATGCAAAATAAGTTCTAAAAATAATTTTATGAAGGCTTCACCCACCAAGAGCAATGTATAATCTCACAACATAATGAGAATTAATACATGAACTATAAATGTAATTAAGAATTTTTGAATTATTTTTTATATTAAAATTTTTTCTCACTAGTATTTACAAGTCCCAGTTGATCAAATGTAATTTGAAGAATGTGTTTTTTTCAGACGACGTTCAGATCTATTTTTAAAAACTCTACATAAGACATTGATAAAAAGGTAAAGAAGTACATTCAAACCATCTGCAAGTAAAGAGATGATTTGCAAAACTTAATCAAAATCATTCCAATTAATATTATTCAAACTGCAGTGTAATTTTGTTTATTAGGTAAACTTATTTAAACAAATACAGATGACACATTAAAACATAAACCACAATTAAAACATACTATTTAATAAATGAAAATAAAATTATTTTAAAACTCAAATAAAACTTTTTGCTAGATAGTGAACCAGAGAGCACTGTCAGATAACCTTGAATATTATTTTAATAATTAGATTTCAACTAAATAGTCATCTGTTGTTGGTCCTACACAGATTATGATCATTTTGAAATATTGCACGAGTAAATGATGGTGCACATCTTTGGTAACTGTTTTTGAAGTGTCCAGCGGGTATATGTGTCTTTAATAACATTAAACCGATGAATGCTGAAGAGTGTGAAGGTTGTGCGAGTCGCTTTTTGCCATGAAAGTATAATGTGTGTAAAGGTCTACAAAGATATTTTATCATGTTGCTCTTTCAATGAAATGTCTTTTGGTACAAAGTTTCTTTAATATATATTAACATATATCAATGCAATGTGTATTTATGTTATGAGGTGGCTCATTCATCTTTCTGTATATGTGTGCCCATAAACATGAGTAAATAGAGCTAAAAATCAATAAAAACCCTGAGACCCACTTTAACCATCAGTGCTGTGAACGCTGGTTGATAATAACTTTGGTTGATAACTTAATAATGGTTATTATACGTCTGCAGAATGTCGGTTTATTTGAAGAGTTGTGTTCGTGAGGATGAGTCATGTTGGTCTGGAAATGTTTTCTTGTTCTCTGAATCTTGATAAATCAGATGGAAGATGTGTATATTTGTAGAGGTCACTTCAGTTGTGCTCAACATCTCCTAGAAAACATTTACCGTTGGTTTAATATCAGAAACTTACTTTGATCTGCTTTTTTTAGGCTTTCCAGAAATCTTTCATCTGCACACTAAACAGTTTTTTAGAATTAGTCAATTTTAAGTTTAATTAATTTCTCCTATGAATTGTAAAATCATTTACATTTATGCATTTAGCAGACCATTTATTCAAAGCGACTCACAAAGAAGTATTACTAAAGTAATTTTTCCAAATTCCCAGTAAATATATTGTCTTAAGTAAAAAATGCTAGCTTTAAAATATTTCTTTTTTCATCAAATAAACTTAAATCATAAATGTATATTTTAGAGAAATTAAAATTTGCATTATTTAAACATTTTTAACAATGTCAGATTAAAAATATTTTTTTTAACATTTACTAAGCTACATTTTGTTGTGTAACAGATCAAATGTGAAAATTTTGAATTAAATATAATATATTTGTTTATAATAATTCTTCAGAAGACCACATTTTTTGGAGAACGTCACTCCGGGGAGTTAATCTGAGTATTTTCCCAATGTGAATCATACAAAAGCATAAAGGTCCTCATTAAAGACAACCGAGATAGTTGTACAAAAATGTATCATACTATGGAAGTTCATATGAATAAAAAAGAGATGTAAAATGAATAAAATTACTTTTTTCTTGGGCTCAAAGGGGATTCATACAACCCCAATTCCAACAAAAAATCTTTTCCTTGTTCATCTGAAAAACATCTCAAAGGACCTGGTACGACAGCAAACTCTCAATATTCTGTGAACATTTTCTTCAGGGTTATTATTTTGCTGTTCTTTGTGTGAATGTTGATGTGTGTAAATATGTGTCGTTCACAGGATAACACAATGTCTGATGTGTGTTTTTGTGAGAACAGCAGGACAGCCAAACCATTAAACACATTTACTTTCTACCTTCTAACAAGTTGTGTTATTGTTGTGTATCAGACATAAAGCTGTGATTATTTTATGTCTGCTTTCTTGGTGTCTTGTTTTTATCAGAGTCTTCTCTCTGGCTGCGATAAAAACTGTGTGTTTATATTTTTCCTCTCTTTTTCAATGTACTTGTATTTTCCTGACAGTTGGGGTTGTATGTTTATCGTGCGGCGAGAGTTTGAATAGACACAAAAGAGACAACTGCTGTGCCGATCGGGACGGGGTGATACACAAACAAACTGAACTCCCAGGCCTGAGGAAATCAAGTCGTTGTTCTGCATTGTTGTGACAAAAAGTTTCTGTTCAACCACAAAATCAATTTCAGGAATCTTCTGTCTTTCTCTCATTCACCGTTCCTTACGGATGGATTGATCTTCTGATCACAACAATCCTTCAACCGCCTTTAAGTTCTCTCTTGTGTTTCTCTGCACAAAAGTGTTTTACGTCAGTGTAAATGATTGTTTATATCCATACAGTGGATGCTTTGTGCTTTTAACACAATTTTCTGCCATAATAGTGAATTATTTCATAGCATACAGTTTTTTCCCTCTGAGGTCATTGTATTGATTAATGTAAATGATGGGAAACGTACACTTTTACAACATATTTTTTTTGGTAGAGTAAATATCCCAAAAATGACATTAGCTTAAATTTTTTTTTTACTTTTCTGCTTTATGATAATTATTATAGTATTTAAAAACACCTAAAAACTCATCTTTTCCGGCTACACCTAACTCACTAACTCACTTCTTTTCTAACTACTCACTCTATCAAAAAAAAAAAAAAAATTATTTTGTAACTTCTCTCTCTGTGTAACTTGGTAACATTGTTGTAGCACTTGTTCATCTATTGTTGTATCGGCTATTTACTGCTTCATTGTCTCCTCGACTATTGTAAGTCAATTGGATAAAAGCGTCTGCTAAATGACTAAATGTAAATGTAAGATAATGCAGAAGATAGATCTTCACAAACGTAACATTATTATATTACTTGTAAGTTATGTGACCCCAATAATATTGATAATGATCATTGTGATATTGATTATATTCTTGTATCCTTCATCGGGAGGATTCATGTATTCAGTAAAGCTGGGAAGGAGCTCATGTTAACTCTGTTCTTTGTGTCGAAGGATTGAATCCAGGTGATTCGGAGAATGTCTGTAAAGGTCAGATCAGCTAAATGGGAACGTCTTAAACGGATCTTTTTCTTTCATGAGACAGACTTCTGGGAGCGTGGCTGTGTAATTATTACTGACATTAACTACAGATAAGCCAAATAAACAATTTCAGATCAGACAAGGAGGAGACTGACGGAGACAGCACCACGCGAGATGTGTGTTTTCAGTAAAGATTACTAACACACACGTTTTGTTCACCTTTTAAATATCGTGTGCTTTTAAAACACACATTGAGGGTTTATTCTGGAGTCACGCTGACTTCAATAGGAGTTCCCTACAGAGTTCTTAAAAGAAGGTTTTTTATTTCCTTCAAGAACTTTTAATTAAGATTCATTTAATTGTATTATTTTTTATGTATAAACTTGTAAGAATGTCATATTAGTATGAGAAAAAAAGGAAAATGACAACTTTTTAATCTGCAAAGGACAGTTGCAGCAGTTCAGGAGGCTTTAAAGAGTTTTTCAAGAAGCCTTATTTTACTCCTTTTCTTATTAATTGGAGGCGGATGATGGACCGTTACCATGGTAACCATTGACACTATAAAGGTCGCTTGTGTTAAAGTCTTTTACAGCATTCGTGACTTCTGGTTGGTTCACGAAACACTCTTTCAGAGTTTGGTAAAGTTCTCAGAGAAGAACTGCGTTCACATCAAGACAAGTGTTGTCATGCCATTAAAGTGCAGTACCATAGGATTGCAATCAGATATCTTGAAGAATGTTGGTAACCAAACACCATTGAATCCGAGGGACTCACATGACCTGAAACCACATTTCTCAAAATATCTTCTTTTGTTTTTACAATAGAAAAGGAGTCGCATACAGCTTTTGATCTATATTAATTGGCTCCCCATTTGACTGGCAACAAAATTACATTCTTATAAGAGCATTCTTCCCTCTAGATAGATTTATAATGTTAGTATTCAGAGGATTATTTTCTTATATAATTGATTTTCCACGCACTTTAGGTTTGATCCACTGTCTGCATATGACGTTGATCTCATTGAATTTAAGCTTTTTAACCAGCTAACCTTAAAAGACCTTCGCTGTCGCCGGCGTCCGACTGTTCCGATATATTAGTGTAAATTCACTGTATACCTGACACATCCCATTTCATTCCTTTAACTGAGATGAGGATTGATGGTGCAGTGTGCCGGTGATGGGATTCACCTTTCCATCAGACCGTAAGGGTAACAATCTTTTCCTTAAAGAGAAAAAGAAAACTAAACAATGAAATTGATTCAGAGTTTTGTTTTGTGTAAAATAGCAGAGTCAGCATTGAAGTCACTATCATAGATTAAGATGGAGTGCTTTAAGGAAATGTAAACATATATAAGCTTTGTCTATACAAGTACGCTATGTATAATTCCAAGGTGATACTGAAGAATTGTTTTGGTGGAGCAGGAACAGAACGTGACGCCCCAATAAAGACTGAAGCTGTCGACGGCCAGCGGGCACACATTCCAATTATACCATTCAGAAAATACACTCTTTTCTTGACTTTGTCACTTTATTCAGAAGCATAAGGTTAATTGATTCTTTCCTCCATTTAAAATATGCAGTCACTTTCAAGTGGCAAATATTTACGGAAATATTTTAATTAAATCCACAGGAGACATGCAGATGTTCAGTTTAAACTGTACTTGATTTGTATGTCTTTTAACATGGACATTTTTTTCATTCAACATATTTTGGGGGTTTCAAACGAATGTTTTCGCAATGTCCTCAGGTATGGCTTGATTAAAAAATGTAATTTTCCAATTTTATTTCTTATTATTATTTAATTTAAAAAACGGTTTGCTTCACACGTGTCTGGCCTGGGGTTAACTTCCTGTCTGTGTTTGTTTCGCCGTATGACTAGTGGCTAGTATAATAAAAGTTTTATTATTTCATTATGAATAGTCCTCATAATTGTAAGAAGAATTTAAACCCTCAGACACTTATAGTTCACTAAAAACAAAAGTTCTGTGAATCTTCACACACTTGACAACTTTCTTTATTCTGCAAAACGCAAGAGAAGATATTTTGAAGAAAGTTTCCTGCGGATATCTCAATTTGTCCCTATCGACATGCATTGATTTGTGTTCATACAGTACAAGTCAAGCAGTCATTTTAGATGGATTTTCTTTCATGTGTTTTGCAAGGAGAAATATAATCATAAAGGTTTTCACAAGAGGGTGAGTGAATGATTTCAGAATAGAATTACAGAATTACATTATTTTTATATTTTGCTCGATCATAAAAAACCTTATCAAGTTAAATAAAAATTTGAACCTACGTACATTCCATCTTACTTGAACCTTACTGCATGTTTAGATGTCTACGCATCTATGAATTTAACATTTTATGGCCCATAATACATTTCAGTCTTATTTTCTTGAGGTGTATATACATTTTCACCCAACCAGGAATAAATAATATGTAACTTAATCTCCTGAGCTTTAACAGAGAAACATTTGAGCCATTAGATTGTCCTTAACAAAAAAATAAAGTCTATTCATTCCTGACAAAACCTCAGCGGTCCATGTGATCTGAAGAGCTTACGCTCATGGTATCCTCAAATTTAATCCGTGACTGTCAGAGTCTGAGCCACGAGATACAGTGATGGATGAAAAACAAAATGATCCATGAAACCTTTCATACTGCTGGAAACTCAAGCTGCAATTCTTCATAAAAAACAACGCCAGAGACAAACCTATAAATAACTAGAAAACAGGAAAGAATAACCTTGGGTCAAATGTCAAAAACACATAGACTTTCTTAAGAATAAATAGAGAGACATAAGGATGATAATGATGATGTATTACTTTAATATTTCCTTAAATGTCTTTTTAATTACATTTATCGTCATGAGACAAAAAACACTTGGAAGACTTCAGACATGTGAGAGATCGGAAACAGAGAATATTCTGGCTCTGCCCGAGGTGAAGACGTGCCATCACTTGACCCGGTAAGAACATTTTAACAATAAAAAGAGAGAGTCACCTCTGGAGAGTTGAGGTGTACTTAAAAAAAGATGAACATTCAGACGTGTGAATGTGAACTTTTTAACCTTTAATGATGTCTGGTGCAAAACGCTGGACTGTATGTCCTCCCTCGACTGTTCTTTGACTGGTTAATGGATACATACTTCATTTAAGCGATCACCCAAAAATAACATTTCTTTCACTTACTCACTCTTTCAAACCTGTCTTTTTTTTGGACAGAACAAAAAAAAAGAGATTTCGAAGAAGGTTGTGACGTGAACAGCAGTGGTTCCCATTCACACATCAGTACAAATCAAGAAAATGGAGCTCTCCACATTCTTCAGAATATCTTCTTTCGTGTTCTGCAGAAGAAAAAGGGTCACATAGGTTGGAAGTGTCAAGAAAGATAGGAAATAAGGACTGTCACTTTGAAGTTAGCAAAAACAGACTTTATATAAGCTTGAATAGATGTTGATCAGTGTTGAGAGAAGATTGTACTTCTCATGACACCTATCGATTCACTGAACAATAGATCATCCTCTGGTGTGTTTTTTGAGTCGTTCTGTTTGGGATGACCTGTGGTGTGGTGATATCATCTGTTCCGATAACCCAGAGCCATAGTGTGAGACAGCACCTGCCCGGAGCAGATAACCATCATCCAGAAGGACCGTGAGGAAAGGTCATGGCCTAACCTGTTTGATAGAAAACGACAGGTAATTATGATTATCTTTTCAATCTAATTATTTATGTCTTGCTCGTGTCACTCTAAAGTCATGTTTGGAGACCTGGAGCTGTGACTCGGTCATTACAACATGAGCTGGATGTGATCGGGATGTTGGGTGATTTCGCAGCGACTTTTGCAGACAGGTTTGAATGAGTCATGATGGCACTCATGCACTGATACAGTCATACTTTTAAAGTACACAGAACACTTTTGGGTGTTTAGAATGTTTTTATTTAGATCCTCCATGCTGTGCATGTCAATGCTTTCTTTAGTTCAATAGTTTTGAGTCATTATTGGTATCATTTCAGTAGTGTGTGGTTAGAGTTGACACTTCTAAACATTTACTTTGTCCTTATATGCAAATATCCATTGAGAACAAGCTCAGAGGACTGGAGCTTTGCAGGTAGGTGTCTTGAAGCATCTTAAAGACATTAAAACAGCTCTTCTGGTTGTAGTTTTGTCTCTTTTTTATTGTGTGATGATAGATGTAATGGAAGATGTTTGTGTGTTGCACTGGTACAATATTCTCAACAGATCTTTATTGATAAATTATATTCATAATATTTTGACTAAAATGCCACAAATTGTTTTTGACATTAGGGCAGACAAAAATTTTATATATATATATATATATATATATATATATATATATATATATATATATATATATAAATACCATTTATATACTATAAAATAAATAAATATCATTTAAATTTTATCAATGACAGGTGCAGTTAAAGTTGAAGTTAGACGCCTCCTGATGGGCATCACAAGGGCAGATGAGCCGCAGCCAACGGTGGTGAGGAAAACAACTCCTTGAGAGAAACCAGACCCAGCCAGGAGAACCAGTTCTCCTCTGGCAAACCTTAAAATGTCCTGAGACCTGGTGTAGGGTAACTGAGTTAATAATGTTATGGATGGGTGCTGTTCTTATGATAGCGTTTTTTTTATATAAAAAATCCAAGAAAGTGACAAACTTCTTTGCAACAGGACGGCAATTTAAAGTTTCCAACTGAAACCATCAGCCCGAAGGTTTCTTATAGGACATTTGAAACCTCTTTGTTTTTGAAGAGTTTATTTATT
>CM065654.1:1092284-1114784 GCA_033220385.1 Triplophysa yarkandensis
ATTATTTTAATTGACCTGTCAATCAATAAGAGACGAGTAATAGCTGTGCGCAGGTCATGATGTGTGTCATGTGATCCCAGTTTGTCTTGTCATTTGGTTTAGTCCTGTTTAATTCCTGTTCCTGTCATGTGTTTCTGTAACTTGGTGTAATCCAAAATGAAGAGTAGAAGATGCAAGTGCACCAATAAGATAAAGATAAACCAGGAGCAAACACGATACATTTACATTTATTCACTTGGCAGAGACTTTTATCCAAAGCGACTTTCAAGTATTGTGAAGTATTCAATCATCACTGCAGAGTAAACAGAGGTAAGATGTCTTCAAGAACACTTCAGTCATTGTCTGCTGACAATTCAAACCAACAACCTTCTGCTTACATGTCCGACTCTCTCACAGAACACAACTGACCCGTAACATCACACAAGGGTTTTTGTACAATGGGTGAATGAGAAAATAAGACGCGCCGGGGGAATAATCAACACTTGGACCAATGAAACGTAAGAACTAGAAATGACTAAAAAACACAATGTTTGAGAAGTCTTGTCTTTCTGGCAATGATCCCTGCTTGACAATGTGTTGTATTTAATGCATTGAAATTTTTACATTTCCAAGTGTGGTCCAACCCCCCAAACCAGACCCATGCATGCATTCGCTATTTTTTCAGAGCTCATTCGACCAGCATGATCTCCAGCCAACAACCAAATGTATTAAACATTCAGTCCAGATTCATGAATTATCCTGTTGCCCTGGTACAAAATATCCATATTCCTCATCATTTTCCTCACGCCTCAATAATCTAAAACTAATTCACACAAATTGATTCAGTAATGAAGAGATATACTTGAGTAATAGATGACTGACAATAATGAAGAACCCCTTAAGACCCGAGGCTGTAGATCTGACATCACATTTGTTTAAGCAGGATTGACGTTACAGGCTGATGAACACGAGACGTGAGGTCATGCTCGTGCATAAGAAAAGAACATCAGATTCTCGTTCAGCCTGCGTGTGTTTCATCAGCCGTCAAGTGGAAGAGAACCCATAATATTCCTGTCACTGATTCATTTACAAGTGGAGCTGTGGGAAATGGGAAATGTGATGTATGACACATGTTGTTCCAGAGTCCGTTCCCAGAGGATTTTTCTCAGATGTTGCTCTTTTATAGCTCGGGAGATTTAATTAAGATGTTTTTATTAGCTTATAGTCATCTCCAAAAAATGAGAAATAAACAAAAATGTACTCGATGAAACACATGAAGAGCATGGAGATGTAAATGAATGTAGATTTTGGATGTAACGTAATCCGGATTTGAATACATTTGATTAGAAATGTTTAAGTTCAGTTTGAGAATAATTTCTGTTTCTAAAGCTTGATGTCAATCATCATGTGCATCGTCTTTTAAAAGGTCCATCGGATGCTGCAAATAAACAACAAAACATTCTAACAATCTCTCTCTCATAAAAAAATGAAATTGATTATCATACCCTTCATCTCCATAACTTATCATTACTGAATGGCAAAATCGAGATACATTTTTATACCCTTTTAAAATATTCTAAGAGCCTGGAGTAGTGTACACTTTGAGTTCATAAAAGTTTTAATATTCGATCTGAGTAAACATTGCTTAAAAACAACTGTTATTACTGTAACCCAGACTGAATGAGTACAGTATTTCATTTACATCACCACTTAACAAGATTGATGTTGAAGAGAATTAAGGTTCAAGCTTAGATGCCAAGATAGGCTGTTGTGGCAAATATTGTTCGGTTTTCAATATTTAAGATGTAAACTTAAGACATGACAAGCCATCTCACTTTAAATACTGGTTTTATATTCGTCTATGTAGCTTTAATCGAATCAATTCAGGAAATTAAGCAAAACATTTATTTTAAGATAAGCCTCCTTCATTGTTTATTTACCCTGATGTATTTACACTTCCACAGAATACAAAAAGAAGATATTTTGAAGAATGTTGGTAAGCACACATTAACGTTAACTATTTCTTTCTAAATTAAATGTTTTCATTGTGTGTTATGAAGCATGATGTTTTAATATATAATTTTATTTAATTTTATATGGCTTAAATATGTCAGATGTTGCCATTTGAAGCCTTGACTTTGTGATTAACTATTTAGAGAAAAACATTGAAGTCACAGAGGAAACATGAAGATTTGCTTTAAACATTTTTATTTACAACAAGACAAATACAGATAAATTAAAAAAATACTTCAGTGAAACGTTAACATGAGATTTATGTTTTTGTCGTGTGGATTTCACAGATGGTACAGCTGATCTGAAGGTTGTGTAGGGCAGCATCTGCATCAGCTAATGGACAAGAAATGAATATCTCACACAAACTGTGCAAACTCGAATATGCTATACATATACATATGTACTTATACAGATATATATATATATATATATATATATATATATATATATATATATATATATATATATATATATATATATATATATATATATATATATATATGTATCCCTTTAAGATCCACAGAGTTTAATTTTATTTTCTTCTGTGCTTTCGTCCAGCGGTAGAGAATGAATTTGGTTTCAATGGGATTGTTTTAACTTCCTTAAACTGAAATCAGCCTTAGACAAACTCTGTGTGTGAAGAGATGTTTTAAACCCCAGAGAACTACTTCTGGTCTTCTTTAATTGAACAGTTTGGACATCCCTTATCATTCTTTTTCATTATAACCTATATTTTCTTAACCTACAAAATATAAACTGAAGTATTTTTGTTTCCAGATAAATATTTATTGTACATGAAAAGTTGTAAATAGATCAAATATAAAAACTTGATCCCCATTAATGCTTTAAAACAGTTCTAAATGTGTTCTCATAGCAAATTGGTTCCCATTTACACAAGCAAACTTAAAGTTACTCTTCTGGTTTTACATTTACAATTATTCATTTGGCAGACGCTTTTATCCAAATCGACTTACAGTATTATGTAGTAGTCAACCATCACTGCAGAGTAAGCAGGGGTAAGACGTCTTCAAGAACACTTCAGTTATTGTCTCCTGACCCTGGGATTCGAACCAACAACCTTCAGTTTACAGGTCCAACTCTCTCCAGACAACAACTGACCCCACATTTCATTTGTCATATTTATTAACAGACAAAATGCATATCTGTCTCCAAAACTTTCTTCAAGCAGGTTACATCAAAGGGTTTGGAGGTCACAAGAAAGGTAAAGTGTGTCCAATTGAGGTGTGTGTTCACGAGCATAAGTGACATCAGACCATATGCCAATTCTGCAAGGCCCAACTAAAACTGCACAAGTCTTTGTTGTCCCGTTGACCATCACATGCCCATTTCCATTTGCACCACGGCCACTCCAGATGGGGCTTCAGCCACCTTCTTCCCTCTGTACACCAGCTTGGCCAGGTTCCGAATGGATGGAGTGGCCCTGAAAAGCAGTTTCTTAAGTCCAGTTCTGTACTCCTGCCGGATCAAGCAGTACAGCACCGGGTTCAGGCAGCTATTGGTGTGCGCCAGGCACACGGTGATGGGAAACGCGTACGCTTGCGCGTTATAGAACGCGTTACTGAAGGGTACCAGGTCGAATTTGATGAGCACACCCCATAGAGTCAGCGCCTGGTTGGGCAGCCAGCACAAGAAGAAGGACAGCACCACGATGGACACGGATTTGGTGACCTTGGAGCGGCGCTTGTGGCGACCCCTCTCGCTTTCCGAACCGGGGATGCCGCTGACCCGCCGCCGGAGGACGAAGCGCAACAGGAGGAGGTAACAAACGCAGATGATGACCAGGGGTATCACGAACCCCAAAAGCACCTTTTGGGTCTGATAGAGACCCAGCAACACCTGGGGGTCCCAGCCTCCAGAGTCCGAAAAGCGCACCAGGCAGAGCTCATCATCTGAGATCTGTGCCGTGGTGGAGTAGACCGCGTGGGGAATGGTGGCCACCACGGACACTGCCCAGATGCCCACGCTGGCCCACTTGACCTCCACCGAGGCCGTTTTGGGATTCTGCATCCTCAAGGATGAGGACAGGGAACAGTACCGGGCCACACTCATGGCTGTCAGGAAGAAAACGCTGGCGTACATGTTCATGGTGGTCACCGAGCTTATGATCTTGCACATGACCTTTCCAAAAGGCCATCGGAAGTCCAAAGCTGTGTCCACGGCCCAAAAGGGCAGGGTGAGGACGAACTGGAGGTCGGTCACGGCCAGGCTCATGACGAAACAGTTGATGGAGGACTGCTTGAGTCTGTGGCGAGACTGCAGAAGGTAAAGAGCCAAAAGGTTCCCGACGAGTCCAAGCGCGCACACGACCAGATAGACGAGCGCAATCACGACGCGCATCCCCATGCTGGAGGAGTCTCCATAGAGTTCTGGAGCGGACTCTTTGGAGAGCAGCTGGAGCCAGCAGCGGAGGGAGAGGTTCTGGAGGGCTCCCAGGGTCCGGTTGGACAGGGCATCGCCTTCATCCGGACCGCAGGATGCCGAACCCGGTGTCGGAGAGCTGATGTTCTCCTGCATGGCACACGTTTACGCATCCATACGCACGGTGCCAACGAGATGTTCACTGATCATAAGCAGTGGCAGAGGTCCTCACATTTCTGTGCCCGTGGGATTTGAGAGTCTTCTGGTCCTGATGAGACTGGGATGCGGGGACGTCGGTCCAGATGCGCTGCTGGACTCCGAATGAGAGGAGATTGGGTGAGGCGCTTCTTATATGAGGGAACCCGACACTGTGTCACATGGGGCTGTCAATCATTTTAGGTTTTAAATATCACTTTCATTGCGTTTTACGCACACTTTGGGTCGTGGGTTATCCTTCTCAATGCAAGAGAAATTGATGATCACTTTGTGAACCTGGCTTTCTTTTTCATGGAGAACGAAAAAGAAGATATTTTGAAAAATGTCAATGCACGACACAACACACGACACGTCACTTCATTCTACTTCAAATAGAAATTGCTCACTAGGATCTTTTTGTAAAACTGGCTTAGTTTTTCATGCAGAACGTAGAAGAAGATATTTTGAAAAATGTCGACACGCGACACATCTCATCATCCTGGCTTTCTTTTTCATGGAGATCACAAAAGAAGATATTTTGAAAAATGTCGACACGCGACACATCTCATCAACCTGGCTTTCTTTTTCATGGAGATCACAAAAGAAGATATTTTGAAAAATGTCAATACACGACACAACACACGACACGTCACTTCATTCTACTTCAAATAGAAATTGTTCTCTAGGATCTTTTTGTAAAACTGGCTTTCTTTCTTATGCAGATCACAAAAGGAGATATTTTGAAAAATGTCTATACACGACACAACACACGACATGTCACGTCACTTTACTTCAAATAGAAATTGCTCACTAGGATCTTTTTGTCAACGGGCTTTGTTTTTCATGCAGAACGTAAAAGAAGATATTTTGAAAAATGTCGACACACGACACATCTCATCAACCTGGCTTTCTTTTTCGTGGAGACCGAAAAAAAAGATATTTGGAAAAATGTCAATACACGACACAACACACGACACGTAACTTCAGTTTACTTCAAATAGAAATTGCTCACTAGGATCTTTTTGTCAACCTGGCTTTCTTTCTTATGCAGATCACAAAAGAAGATATTTAGAAAAATGTCAATGCACGACACAACACACGACATGTCACGTCACTTTACTTCAAATAGAAATTGCTCACTAGGATCTTTTTGTCAACGGGCTTTGTTTTTCATGCAGAACGTAAAAGAAGATATTTTGAAAAATGTCGACACGCGACACATCTCATCAACCTGGCTTTCTTTTTCATGGAGAACACAAAAAAAGATATTTTGAAAAATGTCAATACACGACACAACACACGACACGTCACTTCATTTTACTTCAAATAGAAATTACTCACTAGGATTTTTTGTCAACCTGGCTTTCTTTTTTATGCAAATCACAAAAGAAGATATTTAGAAAAATGTCAATGCACGACACAACACACGACATGTCACTTCATTTTACTTCAAATAGAAATTGCTCACTAGTATCTTTTTGTCAACCTGGCTTAGTTTTTCATGCAGAACGCAAAAGAAGATATTTTGAAAAATGTAGACACAAGCCAGGTCACATCACTTCAAATAGAAATTACTCAAACTAGGATCTTTTTGTCAACCTGGCTTTCTTTCTTATGCAGATCACAAAAGAAGATATTTTGAAAATTGTCAATGCACGACACAACGCATGCCGCTTCACTTTACTTTAAAAAGAAATTGCTCAAAAAGATTTTTTGTCATCCTGACTTTCTTTTCATGGAGAACACAAAAGAAGATATTTTGAAAAATGTCGACATACGACACAACAAACGACACGTCACTTCACTTCAAATAGAAACTGCTCACTAGGATCTTTTTGTCAACCTGGCTTTGTTTTTCATGCAGAACGCATAAGAAGATATTTTGAAAAATGTAGACACACGCCAGGTCACATCACTTCAAATAGAAATTACTCAAACTAGGATCTTTTTGTCAACCTGGCTTTCTTTCTTATGCAGATCACAAAAGAAGATATTTTGAAAATTGTCAATGCACGACACAACGCATGCCACTTCACTTTACTTTAAAAAGAAATTGCTCAAAAAGATTTTTTGTCATCCTGACTTTCTTTTCATGGAGAACACAAAAGAAGATATTTTGAAAAATGTCGACATACGACACAACAAACGACACGTCACTTCACTTCAAATAGAAACTGCTCACTAGGATTTTTTGGTCAACCTGGCTTTGTTTTTCATGCAGAACGCAAAAGAAGATATTTTGAAAATTGTTGACACACGACACAAAACTTCCCTTCAAATAGAAATTGCTCACTAGAATCTTTTTGTCAACCTGGCTTTCTCTTGATATTTGAAAATAACATTTTTTTATTATGTGGAACTGATGTACACGCTGACCGTGTCTAATCTCAGAGGACTTCTCCTGGAATCTCTTGCTGATGCTCTTCCATCACGTGATCTCTGCTTGGTACACAGGTGGGATTTTATGAACGAATGGCCAATAAATAACTCGTATTTTATGACGATGATAGGTTGAAAATTTAAAATAAATCCTCTCAAGCATTTCTAAAATGGTAAATATTATTTTATCTTTTTAATTTATATCGTTAAAGGCTTTGTTTTGTGACATTTGATGACAGGCTTGTGCTTTTGTGCTTTGTACCTTGGCAATATAAAAAAAACAGGAATTGTGTGGCACCATGAATTTGAGCCAGGACGTGATGTCATCAGCCATGTCACGCTTCAGAAAATCCTTGTGAGGATTCAAAAAATCCCTTTTGTGTCGTTAAATAAGAATAAATAAATAAAAATAAATAAAAACCTTTCCGAAGTCTTTGGCTGTACAGTGTATGCATCACAGAAATATACATCATGGTTTTCAACACATGGATCATGTTGAACATGACAACTCAACATATTTAACAGTCTAAAGCACTTATATTGCATAAAACAACATTATACCGTTCCTTTTATGGACTCAAATGACCCCAAATAGAGAAATATCTAAAAAAAACGGTCAAAAACAGCACAACTTGTGTCTATGTCTTTTGAGTTGAGTAGGATCAGTTACACTTATAGAAACACAAAATGACCTGAAAACCCAATAAACCAAGGCTAAAATGTGGACTTAATCAGTCATTTTTATTTCTGTGCTCAAAGTTATTTCTGACCCAAGCGAAGTAACTGGAACTCATATGAAGTCATTAGATTTGTTGATGTATTTTTGGGGAAAATAAACTTGGGTCCTTGATAACAGCTTGGGTTAAAAGATGTATATGTAAACATTTCATCAAGCACATCTCTCCGGCAAATTGTATGGAAAATTGGTAAATTACATTTAAAACATGAAAAATATGCTAAATAATATTTTTTTTAATAAAGAAAATAAGTGTGACTTTAAATGTTGAAGGGGGTTGAGTTTGCAGGTCATGTTTAAATGGGTCATGATTGAAGTCATGTCAGATGTCTTATTGGTATGCAAAGGGAAGGCAGTATTATAGAGAGAGGGGAACAGTAGTGAGACCGAGAGACAGTCAGTCAGCCACTTTCTGTCTTCAACCCTGTTCTTTCAGATAGAGCATCTGTAATCCAGAACAAAGTTCTCTTCCAGCGCTCTTTAAAGACATTGATGGATCACATAAGAAGCTGAGGGTCGATTATCTATCTGCATGATGACTGATGTGATGATTGGGTTCATTTCAGGATAGCGGTGTAAAACTGCAGACTTTAGAGATTTTCAGTGAGTGATTGTTTAATAAAAAACTCTTACATTCAACACCTGACACGCACGGAAGAAAAGGCAGAAATCTTCATGATGTCATAAAAGTACTTATTGTCTAAATGTTTCCATAAACAACTTTAAACATCCTATTTCACAAAAGGTTCTCCGGGGTGAAAAAATGGGTTTTCAGATTGAAAAAAGGTAAAAAGACATGAGTCTTTTGCTGCTGCTATGGCATCATTTTGAAGAACATTTTAAGAAGCCTGTTTTTGTTTAAGAGTCCTTATAATTTAGCCAGAAAAGCAACCATCATTTGTCATATTGATTTGTATTAAATATTTTTACTGATATATTTCCATTATCAGATATGTTTTCAATACATTTGCAATGTAAAAGGAAACATGTGCACCTTTTACATTGCTTATAAAACATGAATCCTGTAAAACAGTCAATGTAATAGAAGTCTTGTGTCCGTTATATTAAATATACTTTAACACTTTGGTTTCCGTTGAATAATTTAACTGATTTATAAAAAAGTGACTCATGAAACTAGATTAGATTTGGACGAAGCATTCAGCTTAAAATCAAGCCAATATCTTCCCTTATCAGATATTCAATATCCAGCTGGTTGAAACGAATTTTTAAAAGATCAAAATCTTCGTATTTTTATGAACTGAGCAATGAAATGCTTTAACCAAAAGCTCACACATGGCTGTTTGAGATAACATACGCACCTTTCGAGAAATATTATAGAACATTTGTTGAGGGACTGAACATTGTAGATGTAATCTTATTTTTAACCAAAGGCATTTTTAGACATGAAAAAAATGTTTTTTATCTCCTATGAGTGCGAGAACAAATCAGTCCTGTACCTCGAGTATGGTGCCTGCAATGCTAAGGTCAAGGGTTACATCCTATACTTAGAATGAATGTGAAGTATAATGCAATTGTACTCGCTTAAAAAATATCTGCCAAATGTACACAGATTCATCAAAGCTCATTTATTTACAAACTGTTCATGAACATAATTCATCAGTTCAGGATGTTCTTACACACATCCAAAAAATTTAATATACTACAAACTTCATTCATTCATTCTTTCCTGGGATAATAGTCAAAATAAAAAAAAGAAATCAGATATTTTAAAGAAATTCTCAAATAAAGATTTAAAAGACAGCCAATGTGTTATTCAAAGGAGCTTGCAGACGTCTTTAAAAAGTTGTCAAATAAAGTTCATCCCCCCCCTAAGTAAAACCATGTGTTTTCATCTGAAAGCACTGACCTCGTGAGGTGACAGAAACAGCGAGACTGATAATAATTACAGGCGTAATTATAATATAATTGTTATTCTTCTCCTCTTTTACCTCTAAACCTCACATCTGTCTCACGCTCGGGCTGTGCACCTGAAAGCTGTGCCCACACCAAACAGGAAAGGTTCATTTAAACATGCGAAGATGCCCTTCGCCATCACTGAATTTCACAATCTCAAGATGCGAAATACTCCACGGGTCCAATTACACAGCGATTCCAATCGTCGGACAACAGCTGTGGGTTCACACGGGTGAAGTACGGATGGAGAAAGAGCAAGTACCAAACGCACCCGGGGCATATGCCAGCGTGAATAATCCATGTCATTTCCTTGTTATGAATGCAACTGGTTTTCTTATCAATAAAATTCAATTGAAAGTCTGTAATCTCGCGGTGAAAACAAACAGGGTTGTTAAAATTCATGAGGCTTGCTTGACCATGAGTCAGAGAGCCCTGGGGTTTCTGTGCCAGTCAAACACAAATACTTTGATTATTTTTGTGCAGAAGAATTGCTAAAGAAAGAAATTATATCAGATCTAAGCCCTAATAAGCTCAAATGTTCCAGTTAGCTTTGAGTTTGTCTGACATTGAGAATTGAATATTGGCACTGAACATTGACTTCATCCGTCGGCTTGATTCTGCACCAATGAGATGTGGCCCACGTCCGTGAATCAATCCCAGTTTATCAATCCGTCGAAGAAAATGTTGTTGGCACGGGGAGGCACACACCGGGAACATTTGCTTATTGTGATGTGTGGTGTTGGGCCAATTCTACATGATTAATCTCTTCCCTAGGGCGGCGATTACAGGCCAATGTGTGGGATTTTTTGGGAAGTTCATGCCAGGGAACACAGACACACTTCCTCCTGAAGAGTCAGAAGAGTTTATCAGATGTACACCTGATGGATCGATGACATCACTTCATGTCTTTTCCAGGTCGTGATAGCCAGTTCAACGCTGCTGTGTGACCGGTGATGGGGTCGGCGTGGTGATGCCCGTGGTCTCTGTAGCTGTGATTGTGAAGGAGAGGCTCCATGTCAGCATACTCGGGTCTGAAGATCTTGGTGTGAGGAGACGACGGCACGATGACATCCCCGCTGACCGAGAAGCTGTAGACCTCCATCACAGAGCGCAGTGACCTGGACTGAACTGCAGAAGGGAAGGGAAGTAGAAAACAGACCTGTGATCAGTCACGCTTGGATGTGGTGACTCACTGTTGAATATTTAGTTTAAGCGGAGGGGAAGAGATGCCAGAAGCAAACGCTTGTATATGGTTGTACATCGAATTAAACACTTACGTTCTGTTCAAAGCAGAAATAGACAACACACAAGAGCTAAGGTTAACATACTGCGCCATCGTTTGAATATATAAATAAAATGAATGTAAAAAAAGGTCATGTTTTAAAATCGCTGGCAAAATACAAACAAATATGTTTTTGCTCACTGGGTGAACGTGACATAAACAGTACCATCATTTTGGTTTGCAAAGCTTGAATTAAACTAAAATTTGCACTTTTTTCCAAATCACTTTTTTGCAATCTTATAGATTATCAAGGGCCTCATGAAAGCCCTGCCCCTCCAGAAAATCGGCAGTCTTTATCTATTTATCCATTCAGTTTTTTACTGTAAGGCTGGACTTTCTTTACTACAGCAAATATATTGAGCATTGAGTTCATGTGCTGAAATGATTATTCGAAATTACCCGCATATCTATTGTTTCTACAGACTTTCAAGTGTAGATCAATGGATAAAAGCACTTTGGGCAAAGGGGCAGATGCTTAAGTCTTCTTTGCCACCCTCCTGTATTTCCTATTTCCTATTTAATCTTTTTCTTATTCACTTTACTTTAAAATCACTTGAGCTACAGTATTTCTCATATAGCTATATTTATTCAATTTTGATCTACAATTCTACATTCTTACATTGAATTTATTTTATCTGCCACTGTTTTGTTCAGCGCTAACAAAAAGTGATCTGAACATTGTCAGAGATAAAGGCTCCGACTCATGAAGAATGAATGCAGGCGAGGGTTTGTATGTGTCTGTGATGAGTATTGGGTGTATGATGTTTGACAGCTGTGACCCTGTTGCTTTCTCCCTGCTGAAGAGACGGAGGACAATCAAACATCTACCATAAATCTGTTTACTTCAATGCCAGCGTCTCTAACATATACAAGCTTACAGCCGGAAAGATATGCTTAATGTAAAACAGCTCATAATAGACCTCAAACACAACCAGACTGTGATTCATGATACATGGCAGCATTTACACAAAAGAAACTTATTCAAGTTAAATAAAACTGAAATAAAAATAGGTGTGATAAGAGTATGTTAATGTGTGTGTGTGTGTGTACTTCTTCAAAATATATTTAAAATTAAACTCAAGTAAAGTTGACAAAAAGGGAAATTCTATGTAAATTTGATCTCTATGTTTGACCCTTTTTATATACTTTTAAAATATAGTATGAAGAATGTACAAAAATAATGAAGTATTTAAAATATGTTTACTAAAAATATATATTTGAACTTTACAAAGTGTAAAAATAAACCTAGCATACTAATTTTATTGTGATGTTGTCTATTTGAAAATGTCTTAAGTGTAACAAAGCGAACAGTTCAGATGTCTATCATTTTAAAATAAAGATATTTTATGTATACTTAAATGTGTAGAATAAGTGTACAACATGTTTTAAGAATGAAAGGTTCAGTTTGGATTTGTGTTTTGATCTAAACCTTTGGCAGGGCTGATGTCTCCGGTGTCCGTGGTTCTCCTGTGGAAACCGGGATGAAGGTTTGGAATCAGGATGAGAGAGAAAGAGAGGACCAGCACCTGAGAAACAGACATAAATAACACCCGGTAAATAAAAAGGCTGAAAATAGGTCAGATTCTGACCCACATCCAGGAATTACAATCAATACATTCATCACAATCAAAATAACACACTCTCTCTTTTCTTTCTTTTTCGGACTTAGATCTAAACAAATTATTAATGTAGAGATCAACACATTTATCAGAATCATGCTTACATATCCCTAAATGTTAAAATAACCGTTATGCTTTTAATGAATAACTCTATATCTCTGTTTTTTCCCTTTCCCTGTTGTCCAAATTGTTTTAAACACAATTTAGTTTAACTAGATGCTATCAATAAAATGGTAAGTAAATGTGTCCCAGTCTGTCCTTTAGTCAGCATGTTCTGATATCCAGACAGTTCACTTTGTTAATCTGGACGGCGTCTGAGTTCATTTTAATTAAGACTCACACACCGCCTACCGGGTTTCTTTTTACATTTTTAATTCATCTGCTCGATGGAGAGTCAGGTTGGATTTATTTATAAAGTGTCTGCAATGGTTGCGTCCTGCACATCTGAGTCATTGTTAAGTACCAGTGGGCACAAAATGTTCTGTGTAAACCTCATGAAACCTCTATTGTTTTAGTTTGTTTTATAAATCTCTATAGGTAAAATCAAAACCAGGTCTTATAGCTTTTTTTCAGTAAAGTACTATCCTACACGAAAGAAAAATCACGGATGAGATCCTCATGACATCATTGAGATTTAACGGATCTCATCTGTTGCTCAGGTATTTCTAGCGAGAGACATTCAAAATCTATTTCTTTGGTGAAGCACAAACAAGATATTTTGAGAAAAGCCTCAGTGGTTTTGTGTTCAAACAACGAAAGTCATTAGGGTTCAGTGTTGTTTGGTCACGAACATTCTTCAAAATATCTTCTTTTGTGTTTTGCAGAAAGAACTTTCCCTTTAGGCCGAACTAATCCCTTTAATGTCTTGGGGTAATGGTTAAGTAATGATGAAAACATGTTTTTTCATTTCTCTTTTCTCTGGCCATTGTTTCACTATAAATTCTGTTTATTTGCTTCGTACACAAATCTTTTTGTTCTCTTTGAAAATGTCTTTTGCTTCAGTTGCTAAGGAAGAGAGGCTGTTGACACATTCACAGCACGGGTCAGTCTGTTTGTGTCATATCAAAGTGCTTTCTCATGTTGTCTTACCAGGATACAGGTGCCAGTTTGAGCAGGTTTACTGGAGCTGTTCATCACCAGAGCCTGCAGTCGACGTAACTGCTCCATCAGAGATCTGTCAGAGACAAACACAGACACATACATCACAACACTTACAAAACAACAACAAATAAATATACCAATATAGGTGCTCATATTTTAAAGGCAATGCCTTCCTTGTGTATTATTCAATATATATTCAAATATATAATGAATTATTTAAAAAATGTTTTTATTGCATAAGAAAAAAATTAACCTTGATATAAAATGAGTGTCAAGTCCTTTTAGGAGACAGCCTCATCTAAGACTGAATACGCACACGGTAACTTGCACAAACACATGGATTTGTTTCATATTTATACCATATCCTTAGTTATGTATATATGTACATCTCTTTTGTGTATTAGATAATTTCTTAAGGATTTTTTAACATGCCGTAATGTCTATAAAAAGTCAGAAAATACTCAGAATATAAATCATCCCTTATAACAGAGTGAAGTTTAAAGCTCAGTTTCACATTTTCTGAGATGGTTCTAAATGAGACATACATGTTGGTCTTTTCCAGCCGATGGACTTTTTTCTGTAGCTCCAGATTCTGTGTGTTGCAGGCAGCCATCCTACATGAGAAAATAATGCATTATTAAAGAAATCTTGACCTTGAGTTTTCAATAACCTCCACAAAGTAAAAACGACACAGGAAGTCTCATTGTGCACGCTTCTGCATAGAGAAACAGTTCATATACCACTTGCTTTATTTTTTATTTGTTATAACATGTCTATTGTAATTTATTGTAAAATGTAGTTTTTATTATTTTCCTTAAAAAAAGGTCCCTTTGACATAAATATAAAAGTGTACGGAACCCTAAAAAATTTTACATTTGTACATTTTAAACACCTGCAGATATCTTATAGCATCCCTATATCCATATTATAAACTCTACAGTACATTAAATGTGTGCAATACTTTAACTACCATAAACATTTCACATGTAGCACTTTTTATAAAACATCTGCACATATTCTATACCATCCTGAGCTCTTCTGTCACATTGCACCATTGTGTGTTTAACTTACATATTTATTTTTAACTTTTCGTTTCCTACGTTACTTGTCACTTGTCTTGTCACTTTACATTGTGCACTGGGAGCTTCTGTAACCAAGACAAATTCCCTGTGTGTGTAAGGCTCATTCTGATTCTCTCTCTCTCTCTCTCTCTCTCTCTCTCTCTCTCTCTCTCTCTCTCGCTCTCTCTCTCTCTCTCTCTCTCTCTCTCTCTCTCTCTCTCTCTCTCTCTCTCTCTCTCTCTCTCTCTCTTTCCTCTCTCTCTCTCTCTCTCTCTCTCTCTCTCTCTCTCTCTCTCTCTCTCTCTCTCTCTCTCTCTCTCTCTCTCTCTCTCTCTCTCGCTCTCTCTCTCTCTCTCTCTCTCTCTCTCTCTCTCTCTCTCTCTCTCTCTAAATAAAGCACGTTCTCATTAATTTCTTAACATGGAACAGTGTTGAAAGTTGTTTAATTCAGTAATGATGCCACGTGTCTTATAAAGGATGTCAGTCCACGTGACACACGACAGTTGTGTGAAGCATCCGTACTGAATTGAACACTGTGGTGTTTTTTTAGGGTAAATGATGAAGGGGCGTCTCGGTGTAAAATATTGGAGGCATAAACCCAGCGTTTTTTCCCTTAAGGGTAATTTCATGGCTGAATTTTGTGGGTTAGTGTGTTCTGGATAGTTCTCCCGGAGGATATTTCATTCCTTTGATCACAAGTTGTGATAAGTCTAAGCTTGGATTTTTAATGACTTTTGACCTCAATTTCAACTTCTTCGAGTAGCCTTAATAATGAGTTTTTCCTTGATGTTATAGAAGCAGGCGGGCTTCATCTCTGTTTATTGTACAGATATCAGTTCATATGAGGTGCATGCCGTCATTGTTAAAAGTCAGGTACATTACAGACGTTCTGCTCAGACATGAGTCATGGGCTCTTTTATGTGACAAAGAACAAACAGAAGAAAAAAGCTGAAAGTAATGAAGTTTTGCATATGTTTTTATGTTCTCACCTGTCCTCGAGGCCGTCGACGTATTCCTTCTTTTTCTTCCGACTTTCCTGCGCCGACTGCTTGTTCCGAATCTTCCTCCGAATCTTCTTCAGGATCTTTTCTTCATACTAATAAAATCAAGACAAGGTTATTTTCATCTTGTCTTTATTTCAAACACTTGTGCATTGTTAATATCAGTGAAAAGGTCTGAGACCGCACGTGATAGGAAATCACATCCATTACACGTGGAGAGAGCAAAAACTGATTTTAGGATGAAAGGATTAAAGGTGTTATTTTGATCTTAATTCATTAGAGTGTGTCTGAAAGCTGTCTGCTGACGTCTGCTTCACCTCCAGCAGTAAACAGACTCGTGGCACGTGGAGGATGTGGGTGATGTTTCAGGTGTGTACATCAGTGCATCTCAATATTGTTGCACATGTTTTTCTCGTGTGTGTTTTTGTACCTTGTTAAGAGGCAGCTGACTGGGAAGACTGACTCCTTCTTTGGCTAAAAGTTTCTTCTCATCTTCGCTGAGAATCAGCTCTTGCTGTGATTGCTGAGATGGAGGTTTGGACTAAACACACGCACACACACACACACGCACGCACGCACACACACACACATACACACACACACACACACACACACACACGCATGCACTTGTGTGAGATATTCAGAAAAATGTCAGCAACCAAGATTACATCACCGACTACCATACTGGTTCTGTTGATCACGAATGAAGATATTTTGAAGAATTCAGGCAAACACACACTTTTTGATTTCAACACTTCTATAGGAGTCAATAATGTCTCAGAAATATTTTTTTTTTATTTACAGCAAAAAGAAGTGTTTGCAGGTTTGAAACTACAAGATACGAAAAAATGTATGCAGATTTCAATTTTTACGTGAACTTTTCCTTTACGTTTCGACAACATTTTTAGAAAATAACACGACATAATACAACATAACACATCATCTCCTTTGTCCATTCTGACATAATGTTATACTGTCAGCCAAAATATACAAACAAAAACTATATTTTAATACAGTTGTTTTAAACATTAACTTATATTTAGAACATTAACTGGACACAGTTGAGACTCCTAAACTACTCAATTTTCTTTTTTAATATCATCATGATCTGATATTTAAATGTTAACAGCGTCCCTTAGGATGTCACAGCTGAGAATAAGACACATACAGTAAATACATCCGACATGTTTGTCTCTGTACTCACTGGTTCTGTGATGTTGGACAGCAGCAGGTCTTTGACAGTCAGCTGGTAAGCTTGATTCGGTTGAATTCTCTGCTGTGTTGTTATACACTGAGAGTCCGTCAGACCGGTGCTGAAGAGACAGTTTTCCCAATCACCTGCACAAACACACAAACACACATCTTATAATATTAATAAAGTTCAGACGATGATTCACACTTGTTTAGTTAACCTTTAGACTTTTTACAAGGGTGAGTGATCATGTCTCAAATGACATTTAATATTATAGTAGATTTAATGTTGAAAAGACTGATATGAATATGTAAGACTTGCAAAACATCGTCGTATTTTAGTGAAGATGATGACTGGCCTCAGATCTGCATTAGGTGCAGAATAGTGTACTGCAGCACTGGGGTAAAACATGTTTGTTCAGAATTCTGTACTGAGCTGATACAGATTCGTTCTGACTTTCATCTTTACATCCTCTACAGCTGAAACTTTGAAAGTCTATTGGGGTTTCTAATGATTTGAGAAAAGAGGATTCTGACCCAGATCAATGGAGAAATCCGGCTCTATGTTACCGGCGGGTGCTCTGAGCTCCTCTCTCTGCTGATGAGGATTAAGGTATAAACGGTGAGGAAGAAGGATGGGGTCGGGCGGCGGAGGTGGGCTGTCCAGGTGGTCTGACGGTGTGTCGTCACTGATTCCGCTGTCACAGGGGGAGGGAACCCACAGGGGCGAGCAAGGGTTCGACACGCCGTCTGGTGCTTGCAACAGGGAGTCTAGGAAGTTGTTGACAGCTCCCTCACCGTGAGATAGAACCTGTAGATAACACACACAAACATACGTCATTATGAACTTCTCTTACAACTGCTCACATTATCTTTAGAACTAGAGAGTTTAAGACAAGGGGTATTCAACTCAACAACATTTCTGTCATCATTTCCTCCCACTCATGTCAGGTCAATATTTTCTTTCTTCTGCACAACACAAAAGAAAACATGTCATTGTATATTTATATCTTAAATAAAAGAAATATTTTCTGATGAGGAGTTAATGGCGACCAATGGCTATTACCAGCATTCTTCTAAATATCTTCTATCGTGTTTTGCAGAAGAAAGTCTGAGTTTGACATGAAAAAGAAAATGATGAAAGAAAGGATTGCTTTAAAAACTCTACATTTGGCAAAGGATTAAAGGTAACACATCATGTTGAAATGACGTGTAAACTCTCTGAACAAGTTATTTAAAATGTAATATTGTGATTTAGTTTGATAAGCTGTTTATGTATCCACTGAACGAAAAACCTTCTGGCAAAAAATGTATTCATACATTTTCAGATAGGAATTTAACAGACCAAAATCATTATTGAAAATCTTTTAAGAACAAGACGTTCTTTGTAAAAGGCTTGTGAAACTTTCTCAACATTTACTTAAGATGTGTTCTTATTTAAAGTAAGTGGCAAGATATTCATTTTCCCATTTGTAGACAAAAACTAGATGTTTTGATCTCGTAACAAGATTCATTTTGATGTTCATAGGCTGAATGACAAAGAAAAGATCTTTCTTTATAACAGAAAACAAAGGGAAAAGTTTTAGTTAGGAATAGATGTTCTTGTAGCATAAACACATCAAAAATGTCACGCAGTGTGTGAAGTTGACAGACTCATCTGGGTCAGATGCACTTTCTGCTGGTGTGTGTGTGTGTGTGTGTGTGTGTGTGTGTGTGTGTGTGTGTGTGTGTGTGTGTGTGTGTGTGTGTGTGTGTGTGTGTGTGTGTGTGTGTGTGTGTGTGTGTGTGTGTGTGTGTGTGTGTGTGTGTGTGTGTGTGTGTGTGTTCTCAGTTTTTACAGGAAGAGATTTTCAGGATGTCATTAATTATCCCAGAAAGAAACAATAATGATTGAAGGTGTACACCCGGCAGGAATTTTCTTCTCACTTATGTCACACATGTCAAACATGACTTTACTCACGCACTGCTCTGCAGTTGACCACACACGGTTGCCATGGTCACCATCCCTCTCCATATGAGCGTTCCTATGGGGCTGTTCAAGCAGAAAGTCCAGCAGCTCAATTCCTGAGTAACCCTGAAAAACATAAAATAACACAAGCTGTCAGATTCCTTCCTGAAGAAACACTTGATCTGTTTTTCGGTCAGAAGATGATGGAGGTTTATATCACCTTCAGATATTTCATATATTTAGGAGACTAGACACTTGTGATGCAGATGTTGATGTATAGAAGGAGTTTGTGCTTGCAAGACTTCTGTGACACAGTTTATTATTGATATATATATATATATATATATATATATATATATATATATATAGATAGATAGATAGATAGATAGATAGGTAGGTAGGTAGGTAGGTAGGTAGGTAGGTAGGTAGGTAGGTAGGTAGGTAGGTAGGTAGGTAGGTAGGTAGGTAGGTAGGTAGGTAGATAGATAGATAGATAGATAGATAGATAGATAGATAGATAGATAGATAGATAGATAGATAGATAGATAGATAGATAGATAGATAGATAGATAGATAGATAGATAGATAGATAGATAGAAAGATATCTTTGCAGTTATTGATTTTCCTTAATGAATACTTAAAACTTAATATACAAATTGTATATATATATCTTAATATTTTTATTTACAATAAAGCATAGTGTTTAATACCTTATTACTGCATTCACACTTGTGATTTTACTGGAAATATACAGTCTATTTAAATATTAACATCAAGAAAACTATTGAAGACATTTGAGACGATTGCTTGTGGGGTTTTTCTGGCACAAAGATCAACTATAACAGAAAAGACAATGAAACAATGATTTAGTCCAGAAACCATGGAGACATAAGACAAAACTGTATAAATATAGATTTTACAAGAGAGGTATTTAAACAACCACTAGTGACAAGAAAAAACTGTTCAGGGATCAACTTATTCCTTAAGAGAGAGTGTAACACAAAAGAATAAAGAAAATTCTAAAAACTACCATGTGACCCAGTCCCAACTTTTAAATCTCACCAATATATAAATAAATCATAAAAAGATTTAAAGGGTTATTAATGTTCAGTTATCTGTATCTTGTGCATCCCTAGATAGTAGACTTCCACAGTTTCATAAGAATGAGGTGGAGCTGCTCAGGTTATTGTCTGGGTCTGATGGAAAGCCCGTTGTGCCATTGTTAGTGCTGTGATACAGAAAACCCTCGCAGTTCTCTGGAAGCACATGTCAAACTCTATTGAGTCTTTGACATGATTACGAATGCCTATCATGACCCGAATGACAGAAAGATCTCATGGTCGCTGTGGTGATGGGTCAAAAACTCAACATAGCACATGTCAAGAATTAAGCTACAAGAAGACAATGTTAAAAACCAAAACATTATTCATGTAGAAACATGTTATCAAGAGATAGGCCCATGCACCTGCTACAACAAGTACAAACAGACACATGTCATGTGTTAAAGATGTCTATGCGATGAAAATTGGTCAGCTAAAGACAACTTTTCTTTCCCGTCAGCTCTGCCATGTTTAAAGAAACACAAATTCAGAACTAACATGAAAAAGAATAGCATGTTCGGAAAGACCTCTTGATGTGCTGCAAAGCCAAGAGTGCCGGAGGACATAACCCTATCTGCCAAACATCAGACTGGCATTACCACACTCTGAACACCGCTGGCTTTCAATCAGGGTTTTATCTATTCGACTGATCGACTATTGAAGAGATAGATTATTTACTCACGTCATGCCATTACATACCACTACGCCTGCAAAACACAGATAAAGATATTTCGAAGAATGTTGATGACAAACCCCCTCCAACTTCCATGCATGAACACAAAGCGACTAAAATGTTTCTCAAAATTCCTTTATGGTGGTCCACTGAAGAAAGAAAGAAGAGGTTTCTTTCTTCAATTCTATCACACAAATATTTTTGTGTTGACTATCCCTTTAAGAAGGACATCAGTCTGTGTGATCATTGCGTTATGGCTTAAAAGGTAGTAGACACGGAATTAAAAGTGCCTATGCTTTATTTATCTCTATACGTCTTCTATTTCTCACAACGACAAAGTCACGGTTGAAATATCCGAAGCCATTTTTGCAACAGTCTTATCTAATAGCGAAGCAGATTCATTTTCAGATTCATTTCTCCAACAATGAGATAAGCTTATCTCATCTGAGCAAATGCCTGAAGGCACAGCATGCACGGCTAATCAACCTTAGAAGAATGTGAGAATTGGACTTATTTGCTCTTTGACACCAAACAAATCTAAGATATGTAAATAAACAACATAAACAAACACACAAACCCAATCTCATAAACTCTGAAACTCCATTATCAGAGCTTTAAATAAACAGATTGCTGTTGTACATCAAGACCGTGGATGGAAAAGTCATCCATCGGTGTGACAAACTTTTCTCATGGTTCAGCATCTGTGAAATCTTACAGTTTTACAGGCCGATGGCGGATCTTTGCTGAACTGCTCTGCTTCATCTGTTCCTAATGGAAAAACCCCTTGGGTTGTTTATTTGTGCATCGTGCCATCAGATTAATTAAGAAAAGATCATTATCACATCTTAATTTATTGTCACGTCCACGAAGATTTAAGCACGGAAGATACACTAGCTCATGAGATGATGTGAAATTAAGCAGATTGTAAAATAATGAGCTATGGCGCATTGCTGAGGTTAAACGTGAGATCAAAAGGAGATGAAACTCTGTCAAGGCATGCAAGGAAGGAACGTCTCAAAAGAAATATTTAGCCATGATCAAAAACCCATAAGAAATAAAAATGACAATTATTTCCAGATGTCATCAGGGATATTAAACGGAGAGTTTTGTTGGGGTCTCATTTGAATCCAAGATATTTGTTCTTCACAGACGTCTCCATTAGTGTCTCGGAAGAGATCTTAACAATCTATCAAACTGAGGTCAGATCAGTCAAGTCTGTGTTTAAAAGTCAACATTATTCAAGAACTCAATTGGAATTCAAACATTGTTAATCAAATGTATTAAATCCAGATTATGATTCCTCTACAAAAGTTATTTACATCTCCATATTCCTTATGTGATTACTGTCTCTTGAGTTTCTGTTATGGACAAATCGATACTAAAAAACACACAATCAAAATAACTAACCACTACATAACTGTCGTACATTATGTTCAGTTTGCAAGATCTCTTAACAATAAATCCTTCAGTAAGATCCTATCAAGGCTTATAAATAATACTTGACACGGCCCTTTCAGATGAATCACAACAGTTTCAATTCCATTTTCAAAGACGTAACAAACATTTCAAGAAAGAAGTGTTTCCTTGAAAAAAGATCAATTTTCTTAGAACGAACTCATTTCAGCATGACACGAACATTGAAAAACACAAAGAGTCAAATCAGAAAGAATACAATACTTCACCCCGTCTGAGACAAGCGCCATGGTCCAGGCACTCAAATCTGACAGCAAACGAACAAACAAATAAATGAAATAATTAAATCCACAGAGGAAACAGGGTTGTATGAACGCCGTGCCGTCCTCTAGATGATTCTCTCATGTACTCTTCGATGTTCTGGGCCAAAGTTGAAACTGTAGACAAAGTCCAGATAATGACAACATGATTCAATGGGATTGGCAGTGGTCATAGGGCTTTGACTGACAGGTTAGC
>CM065654.1:1119784-1197284 GCA_033220385.1 Triplophysa yarkandensis
CTGAGTTTATAGTTTGATGGCCAGTTGTTCCAGTTTTTTGCATATGTTCAGAGTGGGGCATGATATTTTCCTATCACTATATTTAGCCCACATGCATCGGCCTATTGCAGACAAGCAGGAAGTGATGGACGTTTCCAGGACACACCCGTTCCACCCCCTTCCCCCATAGGTGTGTTGAGGAGCTGGTCATGAAAACAGACGGATGAGTTAGTGAGTTAGTGAGTTGTGATCTCAGAAGCAGAACTCTTGGGACACAGAACTGGATCACTAAAAAAAGAAGCAGGCGCACGGGAACACTACTAAATCTTACGCTGACCTCTTTATTGCAGTTTTCATGTCTTTCTCTTGCTCTCATTTCACGCTACCTTCTCTTCTCGTTTCTATCTCATCTAACCTTGGGGTTGATCAACTGGCAGAAAGAGAGAGAGAGAGGACGAGGGGGTGGGACAGTGAATTTTGCAAACCCATTTTTGGATGTTTTTAGTGTAGCATCAGGTCTCGATCCTTATCATCTATTCCTTTTCTTTCTTGTCTCATCCCTTTACTTTGTTTTTCTCCCCTCTCCTTATTTCATCTGTTCTCATCTCATCTTTGATATTACATTATCTTCTCTTTTAATCTCTCTTCATGTTCTTTCTTGATTTCTACTCTTCTCTTTCTTGTCATCTACTCCTGTTATCTCTTCTACTCTCCTTTTCTCTCTTCTCATCTCTTCTTCTGTTCTTGTCTTTTCACTGCAGCCGAGGGATACGCTGCTTTCCAGGAGGACAGTTCTGCTGACGAGGCCGAGAGTCCGTCCAAGATGAAGCGTTCCAAAGGCATCCACGTCTTCAAGAAGCCCAGTTTCTCCAAGAAGAAGGAGAAGGATTTCAAGGTGAAGGAGAAGGGGCCAAAGGAGGAGAAGGCCAAAGACAAGAAGTCTAAAGACCTGACAGCAGCTGACGTAGTAAAACAATGGAAGGAAAAGAAGAAGAAGAAGAAGCCCACCACAGAGCCTGAACCCGTGGTCACAGAGCCCGCAGCGATGCTCCGGCCGATTTTCGGAGCACCTTTGGGAGAAGCAGTGAGAAGAACGGCGCTTTATGATGGAATACAGCTCCCAGCCATCTTCAGAGAATGTGTGGACTACATTGAGAGCTACGGCATGAAATGTGAAGGCATCTATCGTGTCTCTGGTACGTCAAAGTCTGCTCTCTGAGACTACTTAATGTATTCTATCACTGATTAAGTAACATTCTTTTATCTGTAGGTATGAAGTCTAAAGTGGATGAGCTGAAGGCAGCATATGATCGTGAAGAGTGTCCATGTCTGGAAGAGTATGATCCGCACACGGTGGCCAGTCTGCTGAAGCAATACCTGCGAGAGCTTCCCGATAACCTGCTGGGTAAAGAAGTGGCCCCGCGCTTCGAGGAGGCCTGCGGGCGACCCAGCGAGGCAGAGAAACTACAGGAGTTTCAAAGACTTTTGGCAGAGGTGCCTGCGGGAAACAGACTTCTGATGGCCTGGCTCATCACTCACATGGACCACGTCATCGCCCGCGAGACTGACACGAAAATGAATATCCAGAATATCTCCATTGTCCTCAATCCCACTGTACAGGTGAGTTGGTTCACCCAAAAGAGAAAATTAATAACTCACTCTCTAGGGTTCATAACATACATAGATGTTATTTTCAACACAGAGAAATATATTTTGAAAAATGCTTGTAAGCAAACAGTTCTTGGATCCCTATGACAATGGTGGACAAAAGTACTCCAGAACTATTTGCTATGATAGTCAATGGGCTCCAAGAAGTGTTTGGTTACAAGCATCTTTTCACATACTGTATCTTCGTTCATTTTGGATAATTGTGGTGTTATAACCTTAATTCAAACTTGCAATTAGTTTCAGTCCATTGTTAAATCATTTCCACTTTCTATAAATTGTATTTCTATAATTTGTCTGTGAATTCTTTTTGGCTAGATTGGGAACCGTGTGCTTTACGTCTTCTTCACTCACGTCCGTGAGCTGTTTGGCGATGTGATTCTGAAACCGGTCGTCCATCCTCTGCGTTGGTCCAACATGGCTACCATGCCCACCCTGCCTGAGACCCAGGAGAGCATTAAAGAGGAGATCCGCAGACAGGTATCTCCTCGCTGCTTCTATTTTGTTTTATTACAGATACAGATTTTAAAAAAAAATTCTAAAAAAAAATTAATGAAACTGTAATCCTTTAAGCCAACAAAGCTGTGATAATTATCTGAAAAAGAAACTCTTGATGGTATCATTTAACCTGTATTTACAGTTTCTGTATTTGCTTAGATTTTACACATAAGGTTGTTTGGTTCATTGTACCAAAGTAAAACAGGACCTCGCAACAAGGAAATGAATGCAATATTCAAATTATGCGAGAGTGTGAGTCCGTAGCTGCTGACATATTTTATTGATAGGAGTCTTTAAACTTTAGGAAATGTCTTCAAGATCTCAGTTAATTTAAGTCCTGATAATCTGACATATTTTTCCTAGATAAATGTCAGAATCGGTCGAGGATCACAATAGTGAAATTTCTTTCTTCCTGTAGGAGTTCCTGTTAAACCGACTTCACAGAGATCTGCAGGCAGGTGTGAAGGATTTGTCTAAGGAAGAAAGATTGTGGGAGGTGCAGCGTATTGTTACAGCTTTGAAACGCAAACTTCGCGAGGCCAAGAGACAGGCAAGAACTGCAGGATGCTGACCTCTATATCATTCATTAACAGTCTAATAGTTCCCTGACTTTTAATGCCATCTTAAACTCTCTCAATCTTCAGGAGTGTGAGACTAAAATCGCACAGGAAATCGCTAGCCTGTCTAAAGAGGATGTGTCAAAAGAGGAGATGTCTGAGAATGAAGAGGAGGTTATCAATCTTCTCCTGGCTCAGGTGATGTTCGCCTCAACATCATTCCAATGGGATTTGAATCCTGTTTTGTGTGGATTTTACGCTGGAAAACCTAGTAGAAGGATAAACAAATTAATTTGGAGAATTAATAAATGGGAAATGCCATAAAGCATTCATCAAAATAAGTATTTAGGCTAGAGAATTATACAAATGATTTAAAATACACATATCATTTACAATTGCTTAACTGGGATACAATAGAAGGTTATACTAAATATTGAGCCTTTTTGGAGCCTTACAAGTTGGCTCTTCTATGGAAGCAGAGCCAAAAGAGCTGAAGATCCGAACTTCCCATTGCTAACCAACTCTTGGATGGGCACCATCTAATTCTGTTAAAAAAAACCAAGTGTTTATTTACATTGAGGATGAATAGCTTGCCTTGTTGGCAGAGGCTTTCTACACTAGCCCTGCCTTTTCTCATGTGATTGGGAAAAAAACTGTGAAAATGCCAATATTTGAAACAGCACTTTTCTGATGAGAGGAGGCACTAAGACTTCGGGGCGCTGTATGGGGGAGAGGGTTCTAATTCTGTTTAGAGCACTTTTTAAACATTTTTTTATGATTTAAAGTTAATATACACATTTGTTAAAAAATGATCTTAGTTTATAGTTTCATCATTTGATTTTATTCTTAAAAGTTACTAAGGGCACCCATTTTGCCAGCATCGGCCCTGTTTGCCGTTAGTGTATGACCGATATTTTTTCGTGATGCCCCCTATAGGAGAATGAGATCCTGACAGAACAGGAAGAGTTGATCTCCCTGGAGCAGGTGCTGCGCAGACAGATCGCCACAGAGAAAGAGGAGATTGAACGACTGCGTGCAGAAATCGCAGACATACAGAGGTGACACAAGTCTTTTAATATGGATGTGAAAAAGTCAATGTTATGATCGCCATTTATTAATTCCAAATTAGGAATTATGAGTGACCTCATCCTTGTTTACATTTTTGTTTTTCTGTTATAAAAATCAAATTCAGCCGTCAGCAGGGTCGCAGTGAGACGGAGGAATATTCATCTGACAGTGAGAGCGAAAGCGAAGATGAAGAAGAACTGCAGATGATTCTAGAAGACCTGCAGAAACAGAATGAAGAACTTGAGGTGAGAGATGAATCTGTCATGTTTTGAGGAAAGGTTTGTCTACTTTCTTCCTTTTTTTTACTGAAGGGAAATAAAAGAAATGATGAAATGGTGTGTAAAAGATCATTAAGAATTAATTAACAGCTTCATTCAGCACTGCAGATTAATAGTAGAAATATATAAGAAAGGTCTAAAATATTCATTTAAAAACATCTAAAACAACAATCCCTTAACAAGATCCTTAAGAGTTTGAACACATTTGATTTGAAAATGCATAATGTTTTACTACCTTTCTGTCCACACTGAGACAGCTTTTTTGTTTTCAGAAGTTATCTTTATGCGTTTTAAAGTTAATAGTGGGAACAGTGAAAGTCTTTCGATTAGTTATGTTATGCGGGTTATGAACCCATTCAGCACAAAGCTTTAATGTTTAATGTTTTCCTTTATAGTCATGTGATGAAAAAGATGAACATAGATCTCTTTAGTCATGGTGTGACATGCATGTGTGTTCTGTTTCTTTCTCCAGAATAAAAACACTCATCTAAATCAGGCCATCCACGAGGAACAGGAGGCTATATTGGAGCTGCGCGTTCAGCTCCGTATTCTTCAGAGCCACAAACTGCAACAGGAGCTCACCGCCCCGCTCACAGTGGAACAAGCTCCGCCACCTCCACCTAGCCCAGAAGAACGATCTAGAGCAGACGAGCCAATCAAACGCGCCGCAGCAGTCACCGTAGATTCCACAGTTGCGACTGCTGCTGTCCCAGCCAACGGGAAGCCTGGAAAAGATGCAATGAAACCATCGCCTAGCAAAGACAAGAGGGAGGCCAACCTTTAAGCATCTGACATTCTCAATACCCCTTCATCAGTTCACCTGCATTTGTATTTGTGTTCATCTTGAACCTGTGACATCATGGGTTAAAGGTGGCGGCTGGCATTGCCTCAGTTACAGAAGGTGAAGTGAAATTTTTACGCTGTGTAAAACACGAGGAGGTATTGTGAAATGGACTGGGTTATATTTACACACACAAGTCTGTATATGAAGTTTAAGCTGACAATCAGATCCGTGTGTTCATATGATTTACATCTCGTCTCCTGACACACATCTGTTAGTCTTAGTGCTCCTTATTTTGCCTAAGTTAGTGTCAAGCATTTGTGTAAAGAGGCTAGGGAAACTCACAAAATCTGTCAAGAACATGTCCAGGTTACATATCAAAATAAACAAGAAATCATGTTTTAATAAAGACAGTGAAGCATATAGAACATCTGGATGTTTTCATTCCCAAATAAATTTTTTTTAGATGTTTGATGATTGAGGGACTAAAAATCAAAACCCTATTAATTTAATGGCAAATATTTAGTTATATACAATTGGGTATATTTTTATTTCTAAATCCAAAGTTTTGTTTCTTTGGTGTATGGAATAAATGTGACCTCATTGTGTTCTTGACAGGTATATGAGACTCAAACCTTTTGCAACATTTCAACAAGATAAAAAATAAGACATTATGATAAGTGACATTCAGAGACAAGTATTGCAATCATTTCAGACCGGTTTCTTAGCATTTAGATGTATTTAACCGGTTATTGTTACATGTCATATTTCTATTCATTGCGTCTTGTTTATTTAACAGTCTCACTCACAATTAAATCACAAATGACAATGTACACCAAGAAGTATCCTCAAAGTATTTTGCCAAGCAGGAGAAAATCCGGGCCGCTAGATCTGCCGTTGTAGGATCACATCTGAATAAAATCAGACTCAGTCCTCCAAAATGAAGTTTGTGTTCTGAAACTATTGTGCCATACTTAACTGTGTACAGCGGCACAGAAGAATTCATCTAAAGATGCTCTGGGACATTGTTATACATCTAGAATGTATTTTCTAACTAATGATATTCAAAAGAATGGCTTTGGTGCATTTATTATAAATTCCACCACTTAATAGTCAAAATATATATAAAGATTTAAAGTTTAACTGTACACAGATCTGCACTTGTGCAACAAGAAATAGTTGATCCCCTTTTGTTGGAATTGGTGACGTTTTTTTTTTTGTTTCCACGAATATTTCATGTCTTTAACACACTCAAGCACAAAAATCGCATTTTTAATTAACAGGTTTACTGGAAATTATGGGATGGATCAAGGTGTTGGTCATAAATTGTAAACATGTAAACCATGCCAAAAAATGTTTAGGTAATCTACTACACCGAATTTAAAAACAATTTTTATTTTGGAAACAGAAAGTGAAGCTTTTTGTGTTATTTAAATGACAACATTCACAAACTTTCATTATCATAATGCAGAAGAAATAGTTTGAATCTAGTAATGAATAGAAATAATCTTTTTTGCCTTCATTTTTATGCAATTTTTAGTACGTGAAATAAGGCTCGGATAACACTAATCCTGTCGCAAGAAGTGCCGTCACAGTTGTTACATTAGATTGTTTATTGGTAATTATTTAAAAATATATATTATTTTGGAAACTTGCACTAGATGTTACCAATTCATCCCTTGTTTTTATTTATATTGATATTCTGTAATTTTTACATTATTTGTGCAGAATGGTATATTCCCATTGATCATTGTGTACTGTTGTTCAAAACTTGACACTCAACACTTTTGATCTTCATCAGTCATGCTGTCAAGAAGGTGTGATGAGCCACATTTCAAAAAGAATCAGAAACAATGTCTTCATACTTTACAAATCTCAAAGAGACTTTTTCATATTGTAGACTTAAGCTTTTTGTAGCTCATGATAAATGTGAACATAATGCTGTCGTCTTAAATAAAAAATTGTCTTGACAAGTTTAAACAGTTTTTCCATGAGTGCAGAAAAGCGGGATCAAACTGTTGTCCATGGGTAATGAAGGCCTCAGTGATGCTGGAAGACTGTCGGTTATGTCAGGTATAGTATTCACAGATTACACAAAACATTTTAGAAGAGTGAACAAAACACAAGCTCAGATCAACAATGTCAAAAGTCAGTACATTCAGTCTTATTTCTGGAGAGTTCTCTTAATATTTTCATTTCTTTCCAACATTTGATTTATTTTCCTTGTTGTGTAAAATGAACATTGTAAAAAAACATGTTGCATCTGGAGAGAAATTAAGAACTTTGTCATAGTCCTCTGCTGTCACAGGGATTTCATTAAATGCCAGAAATTCATCATTATAGAAAAGAAAACCATTTGCATTATATTATTAATCTACCAGACGTATGCCATTTTCAACCCAATACTTAATAAACAAAGATTTGTGATTAATCAGAATATTCCTTTATTCCAACTATAATACTTTTGAGGAGAAAGTTGATGTTTGTAATTCAAAGACCATGAGAATAAATCTTAGCAATGGAACTCTGATATTTAGATTTATTAGTTTTAGCTTATTTTACTGATATTTTATCAATATAATTGCAGCAAAGACATAAATGCCACCAACTTTGAATAAGATAATAGGAAATAATTAAATAAAATAATCTATCTGAGCCAATTAACTTTCAATATATGTTTTAATGTTGCAAAATCTAGAAAATGTTGGCCAGCTTTTCGTAAGAATTAATGATAATTGTTTTCCTCTTTTTTTAATATTTGTTTAGACTCTTTGCATTTTTTCATTATAAAAATGTTGAATAAATTTGCTGTCATTCATAAATTAAATACAATATAAACATCTCAATGACGTCACAGCTCTCGCGATACGTGACGTCATTCGCTCATCAGTCTGCGCAGGTCCGCATGCAGTGATGGGCGGGGATTATGTCGTCACGTGATTTGATTGACAGCTAAGGGAAATATCCTCAGTGAGTTTCCGTTAGATTGGGATGAAGATGTGTCGAGTTTGTGTTTTAAACATGAAACTTTAATGAATAAAAATCAACAGGAAACTCTTAAAATAATGTTCATCCGCCTTCAAGAGCTTTAAAATGGCCATACGGGAATTAAAAGTTTGTCTTCTTGGGGTGAGTGTGTCAAATCCATCGATATTGTCTTATATTTAAAGTGTGTCTTTATCATCATGTTAAACGCTGTGTCGTGTTTTTGTGTAGAAATATTTGTCGAGTGTGCAAAAGATGGAAATGTTTCCGCATAAATTCACTCTTTAGGAATGTTTGCGGCGATGACGTCACCGGCGGCGGGATGACGTCACCGGCGGCTGGGTGCCGGCCGTGTTCTCATTGGTCCACTGGCGCACTGCATACTATCCATACTGCATACTAATATAGATCATTTTTAATTCATTAATATTTCTCTTTCTATCAGATATATAAATATATATTAAATATATATTATAATAAATACAATTAATAAATATAATTATAAATTCTTGTAAATGTAAATTTAAATGTAAATGTTGTAATTTCAAAATTCAGATTATGAGACTTATTATGAGAAATTAAATGTTGGCAATATATTGCATTTTTATTTTAAATAAATATAAAATTTTATTTATATCTAATTTCTCTCTTTCCTTTATGATTTCAGGATACAGGTGTCGGGAAGTCGAGTATCGTGTGTCGGTTTGTTCAAGATCATTTTGATCACAACATTAGTCCAACTATAGGGTTTGTATATTTCTATACATTTACATTTACATTTAGTCATTTAGCAGACGCTTTTATCCAAAGCGACTTACAATAGTCGAGGAGACAATGAAGCGGTAAATAGCCGATACAACAATAGGTGAACAAGTGCTACAACAATGTTAACAAGTTACACAGAGAGAGAAGTTACAAAAAGTATATATAAAATTTTTTATTTTTTATTTATTTATTTATTTTGATAGAGTGAGTAGGTTAGAAAAGTAGTGAGTTAGATGTAGCCGGAAAAGATGAGTTTTTAGGTGTTTTTTGACACTATACATGTGTCCGTTATTATTTCTTTACATCCTGTTATTCAGATCAGACATGTTTGCAGTATACACTGAAGTGTGAGAAGTATGCCACCTGTCTCACTGAAGGAATGTGTGACGGCTCAAAATCACCATCCCAAAATTGACATGTCGTTTTTTTTTAAGTTTCTGACTCAATTTATTTCGAGCTCTCAGTTTTGTTTACATCAGCTTGTTGTCTTTTACTTCCGCAGATTGCATTAAAGGGAAATATTTCTTGTATTTTCTGTCTTAATATTTCCTGTTGTTTTTGTTATATATGTTGCATATTTTGCATGTTTCAAACAGTTATACGTAACTGATATTATCTCTTTCTATATCAAATATATTCTGACATGATTTATAATGGGTTGGCCGCTATTGTCAATTAGTCATTTCTAGGATTCAAGCACATGTCTGAGAATCTTGACACAGATAAATACAAAAATATTACAGATTTTGGATAGTAATGACACAACAACATTTAATTTGGGCACTAATATTTCATATAACATTTATGAATGAAGTTTTTATGAAACACAGAGGATGTCTGACATATAAAAATGATATGTGAATTATGTTTTCAGTGCTTCATTTTTAACCAAGACGGTCCCGTGCGGGAATGAACTTCACAAGTTTCTGATTTGGGACACAGCCGGTCAGGAACGGGTGAGAATTTTTCAGTTTAAATCACAGATCTTATAAGAAGGGATACACATCGACAGAAAGAAACTTTGATCATCAAGCCCGCTTGTATTTTAACTTCTCTGATATGCTTTTTTTATCAAGTCTTACTTTTGTGCTGGTTTGTAAGAATTGTTTCCTCCAGATCACGTTGTCATTATTTAACATACAGTATTTTGTGTTTTGTTGTAACTGAAGAAGCAATTGCTTTTCTTCATTAGAGATCATGTATTGAATCGTGTCATTTTCTGGTTCACCCTTCAGTTGAAATCTTAAGAATTGTATTCTATTTTAATATGAATTCATTTGAAGAATAATGTCTTCTGAAAGGGATAGTTTGCCCAAAAATAATATATCAGTTGTCACTTATTCATCCACATGTGGTTCAAATTCTGCAAATATGACAAAAGACCTGCTGTAACCTATTGTTCTTTATTCTCCCACAGTTTCATTCATTGGCGCCTATGTATTACAGAGGTTCTGCAGCTGCTGTCATTGTGTATGATATCACTAAACTGGTAAGTTTTGTTGCAATGAAAATTTATTTGCAATGTAGTTTTACATGACTTTAAAAACCAATTTTTTTCCTGCGTATTCCCGGACAATGCACAGATATAAAGAAATAAATGAGGAAATTGTTAAATTTCATTCTCAAGTGAACTGTCATTGAAGTCTCCTGAATTATTAAAGAGCATTCTCAGAGCAAAGTGGTTCCCTTATTAAACATGGATTCATCTTTGTTTTCTTCTCATGTGTTTGTTTGCAGGACTCTTTTCAGACGTTAAAGAAATGGGTGAAGGAACTTAAAGAACATGGACCAGAGGACATAGTCGTGGCTATAGCTGGAAATAAGAACGACCTCGGTGACATCAGGTTAATAAAGCCTTCTGCCTCTTTCATTCTCATTCTAAAACCGTTATATATACAGTAGATTATTATATTTTGTCATTATATTTAACGAATGAAACGAGACAATGGCAATATACTACAGCATCAGTTTTCATTCGGCCATTTGCAGTTTTTATTAAGAAATCTATAATAATGTTCGTGACTTTTCATGCAAATGATGTCACATTTTCTGGCTGCCCAGTTTTACTTCACAATAAAAGATTCTTTGATGTTTGTGTGGGGATTCTGTGCTCGGTTGGATCTGTTTCTCAAACTGAGCAAACGCTGCGATTCACTCACACAGGGAAGTCCCTACTAAAGAAGCAAAGGATTTTGCAGATTCGATTGCAGCCATTTTCATGGAAACAAGTGCCAGAAATGCTGTAAACATAGAAGAACTGTTCCAGAAAATCAGTAAGTATAGAATTGTGAGTAAAGACAGATTTGACATGGCTCATTGTTGTCTGTCTTCACAGCATCTCTCAAATTTCAAGTAACTCTCAAGTGCGATTATATTAAATATGAAATAGCCTCTGGTTGGGATAATCTGAAAAAAGCTAAGTTTGGGAATGCAAAGTTGGTCTCTTGAAGTGTACATGTCCTTTTACTGTTCCTCACGGTTGTGATATTCTGCAGGTCGACAGATTCCTCCCCTGGAGGGCACGGATGCTGAGAGTAATGAATCTTTTAAACTCACACGACAAACTCCTCCTTCTACCAAACGATGCTGTTAAACACCCGTCACTCTGTCCCATTAACTTCAGCAGTTCTATTGATATTACCCTTTGTAGTGTAATACAGTAAACATGCCTCCTACACATAGGAATATTATCATTTTACCTTGTGTTATTGTTTACAGTATGATGCCCTTCAAGTAAATGAATATTGGGTTGAAATATGATTCTGAGATGACTTAAGTATTACGAATATGAGAATGATGTGCTTAGTTTTTGTATACATATGTATTCTTAACACACCCTGTATTTTCAATCTAAGATCAAGTGCCTCCTTGCAATTTAATGCAATTTTTTTTATATTTTTTAACACAAAGGGTTTGTGAATTTTTTTCTTATTTGACTTTATTGGATCACTAAAAGTACACTGAATGTGTTCAGTGATGTCTGTAAGTGATATAGGTATAGGCTAAATAAAATAACAAGCAAACCGCACAAAACTAGTGAAAAACGTTGCATTTATTTCTAGACATTGCAATTCCATATGGTTAAATATGTGTGAAGGCTTTTAGCATATTATATTATATCATATTATAAAAATTTAATTCATCTTATCTATGATAAACACATTCTAATTTTAAGTGACAGTTCCTTTATCAGAGAATTCTGGAAGTCAGTCACCAGATGGCAGAGTTTGTTAACAGAATGTTGGGAAAAGAAAAATCCACAAATTGAAATGTCAACATCACCTTTTCCTGCTTTAATTGAAAATAACACCAGAGAGTCCTCACTCTTAGCAAATATAACTGTCAATCAAAACTGTTTTATTTTTAGTGAAGTCATCCATAATCCACAATTCATTTGAGCATTTATTTTGAGTAAAACAGAGCATACGATTTGTAAGGGTACATTAAACTCTGGATATAAAAATATCTATATTTGAATATATATATATATAATGGATATAATTATATCTATATTGTCAAAGCCTATAAATGCATTCCTTAAAATGATGTCAGCTAATGCAGTTCTATGAGAAATGTAGTTATAATTTGTTTAGATTGTTCCAGTTTATCTTGTTCTTTATTTGTACAATGTCACATTAATTCTACAGTTATGATGTGTCTTGTATCTGTACACATATCATATAGGGTACATTACTAATGAATTAATCCTACAGGGTTTTTCATAGATATTTTTCTGGTTTCGTATATTTGTATTGTGTTAACAAATCTTTTGTTGCTCTCGTGTGATGTTGTGACAATGACATGAAGCACATTGTGTATTGGATGTCATTAATAAATCATGTGTGCATTATTTAGAAATGTTTGCTGATGGACAATATTTTCATGCGTGTTAAATACATTTTACAAATGCAATAGTAACATTAACATTACTTCATTCTTGAGACAGAAGAGGAAGAAAAGCAAACTATTAATATAGTCCTAGAAATAAGGATGTTTGTTTTGGAGTGTCTACTAGAAGTAAGGTGTTAACTTTCAACGTTGTTACTATGTTGTCCTGAACTAAACAAAACTCTATTTTGGATAAGTGTTGTTATTCCCCATGCACTGTTAATTGTTGTGACATTTGCAGGTTTTAACTGTTGTGATCACACAGACACTGAGCTTGCTGGTTGAAAAAAACTGGAAGATGAATGAATGGTAAGACTTTCTTTTTCATACAATTTAACAAATGTTTATTCTTTTCTGTTTAAAAAAAAATCAGATGTCTTAAATCCTTAGAACTGTAAATGATCATATTTGTCTTTCGCTGCTTTTAAAGGAGGGTTTTTCTGAAAATTATTTTTTATTCATCTTCGTTTTAAGCCTTTATGACTTTCTTTTACAAAAGAAGATATTTTGAAGATTGCTGCCTACTAAAGAACATAAAACTTTATTAATTTAAATTGTTTGTACACAAAACCACAGAGACATTGTTCAAATTATCTTCTTTTGCATATCACAGAATTGGTTAAATACAGGTATTGAACGACATGAAAATAATATAAGATTTCAAACTTCTATGCAAACTATGCCTTAAAAAATCACCTGAATATTACACATTTATTACAGTATCATGTGTATTTATCATTGCAACCACCAAAAGTTCTGCTCATATCAGACACATAAGGACAAGGAAAGCTTTATTCCTTCGATATTTTAAGTATACATTGTGTTTGGTTTGCAGTCTGTTGGCGGTGATATCTATAGTGTTTGCTTTTTTTTATTCCAATAGGTTTCATAACATCAGGTCAACACTGTTAAACACAACACAATCAAAAGGTTCCCACCAAGAGATATTTCAAGTATTGTCTCTGTACGGCACCCTTCTAATAAAAAACTTTAATTTCCTTTCCCTGTAAGCACTTAATCTTCCCATTCGCATGGCCAGAGAGATAAAGCCTAGATTATTTCTGAAGTTCTCGACCCTCTCGCTGACCTCACTCTCATCTGGAATAAAACACCAGTGACCTCTCTGATGGCCAGAGGCGATGCTGGTGTCTGTGTGTCATGGGTCTGTGACAGGTTGATGTTGGCCTATATTACTTTTCCACGCTTCTCTTCGTGTTTAACAGATCCACGTGTGGACACCCACTGCCTGCCTGGACTCTCTCACCGAGGAAACAAGTGGGCGATTCAAGAGAGGAGAGCGCAACCAAATAACTTGTGGCTAAATGTCAGAAAATCGTGTAGCCCACGTCACCATGGGAACCAGTTGGGAAGAGACAACAACAGTGGATGCAGACCGGAAAGGATAGATAATGGTTTAATTCTTCTTGAGCCGAGATGGGTATGTGGTTGTCATCTCTGCTTTGTACGGACTTTCTCTTTTCATTCCTCTCAAAGTGGCTGAAATAAAAAGTTGTTTTGTGCGTTTGAAAGCTGCTTGGACTGAGTTTGACAGAAATGGACGTTAAAGTAATAGTGTTATGTTAATTTCTCTATGGGTTAGGTTATGTTTGCTTCCTCGTTTCCCTTCACGATCCGCTGTCAGGATTATCATTAGATCCGTGCACAACCTGTTAACATTTTGTCAAACATCCATGACAGCCTGTTAAAAGGTTTTTCGGCCTGATTCAATATAATGGCATCTTTAGATTTCACAAATGATGAGGAGTATGTTTTTTAAAGCAATTCTTGACCCAAAAATGAACAAACCTTAATGACTTTATTCTTCACAACACAGAAGATATTTTGAAGAATGTTTTAAACCCATTGAATCCCATTGACTTTCATTGTAAAGGGCATTTCTCAAAATGTCTTCTTTTGTGTTTTACACAACAAAATCAGGGTTTTGGAGGACCACAAGTTTACATTTTTTCCAGAAAAAGGTATGTGGGCCAACGTTAATAAAGCAATCGCTGGTAAGTACGAGTGCTTCATTTCTTTACCTGGTGCACTCATTTGAATCCTCTATTATAAAGAACTGAAGGGTCATCGGTTATCCGAATAACAGAGTAACCTATATTTAACCCCCCCACCATCTGTAAAAAGCCATCATTCTCTGTAATGGTGTAGTTTAGAAACATTAAAGTCCATCATCAGGACTGAATGGCAGAAGCTGCATGCAGACTTCTGTTCATGTGAAGTGGATGACATTATCATCATCATCATCATCATCATCATCATCACATAATACCTTTAGCAGATGCAGATAATATCTGAATTGATATCTAGAGATATCATCATATCATTCAGAAATATTTTGTCAGATGATGTGTGTGTAGATGAGAGAGAATGGATTGACAGTGTGGAGTTCAGTTGAACAAAGTTAAAGTTGCGACATATTTTATTTTATTATTTTATTTATTTTAAATCATGTCTAATTAACAATAAAGCTTGTTTAAAATGACCCTTTGTCAAATCAGTATTATAGAAAACCTGTACATTTTCACATGCAGTCTTGTCGTGCAAGGGTTATTTGGAGGAATCTTCAATGGACTTGTATTTTAGATGTCAGATGTCATTCCTTTTGTGTAAGTATGTATTATAATAGTTATACGTCTTTGTTTGTCATCTGTCCACGAAATAGATGTTTTCAGGGTCGGTATATTGGAGCGTGTAGTGTCCTGTAGGAGCCGATGACTCGGTATCTCATGTGCTTAATGGAAACAATAAGATGTGCCATTCTGTATAAATATAAAAATGTTTCTGATTCATGATATCCTATACTATGATTTAAAATAAAGTTTTTATTAGTATGTATTTACAGATCTAATCATCCTCTGTATGTAGTCTTTCACTGTGAGTGTAGAGTTAAGAAAATGTTTAAGTTTTTTATCATTTTGGTTAAGATACCATGCATATAATCTATCACCCCATGTCTGGAGAATCATTTCTTTGTTCAGAGGATGGTTTTATGATTGTAGATGTAAACTCTACAGGACGGTTGAATATACATCCATAGAACAAACCTTATACAACTTAAATGTTCTGTACGTCTGCATGAATAACAAAGAGATGCAAAGCTATAAATCTTTCATGGTCTTAAATGCGTTTTTAATTAGACAACTTTTGTAAAAGTTTTTTGTTATTTTGTATGCACAACAATGGCATGCATTTCCATAGCCCTCTCTCCAAGTTTCCAGGGAAACAGACGGGCAGATCAGAGAAGCAAGAACAATCATTCCTCGTTCTAGAGCCGTGTTTTACTCAGAAGGCCTGATGTGATATTCTATCGTATCAAACAGGTTATTAATAACCACTGAGGATTCAAGTGATAGGCCATTTGAACCCATGCACTTGAGGAACATTCACCGTTCTCAATACATCACAATCCATTCCGAGCGTTCAATTCATCTATACAGTCGAATGACATACAACCAGTTTTATATTGACATGGTGTGAAGTGCCTGCTATTTCTTATAATGCATTTGGCAATGACACAAATCCCAGAAGTAGTTATCACATCACTTGTCTGAACTTCTGTCTTTTATTCCATGGCATGATTCATTTACGCAGATGTCTGTTAAAAAGGGTGATGTGATGAACATGACTTGATTTTTTATTATAAGAAACATTGGACTTTGCAATGAAGATGCTGTCACACCCAATACATTTAACTTTTATTTCTTACGTTCAGAAATAAATATGCAATGGTCAAAAGTCCAGTGCCATGTGTTGAATCAATGTTATATGATAATGGTAACCCCATCAAAAATCATATTATCAGTTTAATATTGATATTTATCAATAATCAATTAACCATAAACAGGGTAACTATAATAAACCAGGGTTCAATCCAACAGTATATTTACCTTCCCAAATACAATAAAAGCATGCATTTGACACTATGTACACTAGATATAAACTACACTAGATTAGAGTTCATTTCTATTCTGCAGATCCATTGAAAGGATGCGCGTAACCGTGCGCGCTCCTCTATGTGCCCAAAGGCGCGCGCACGAGACTCTGCGCTATTAAAGGCAGGAATAGAATCTCAGTGCCAACAATTCACTTGTGTTGGGGATTACCAGACATCGAAGCCCATCTTTAAGCAACATATGGAGTGATCCATCCCTGAAACATCAGGAGCAGAAACTCTTCACCTGTGAGTTATTCACTGATATATTCAACAGGTGCTTCATTCTCTCCAAACTTTCATCTCATGGCTTTCTTTCATATCATTTCTATGTGTTGTGATACATGAATGTAAGACATGATTCTGAGTGATGGAGATGAAGTTTGAAATTGGTTTGGAAAGTGTTACAGGTTGCCAACATTGGGAGTTTGTTCTATCTCACAGCAGTTTGCCTGTCAATGTTGCTTATAGATGGAGAATATCATTTATTTCTTTTAGATTTTCTTTTTCTATTCATTTGAAAAGAGATTTTATTGTGTTGTCTTGTGGATTGTATAACCACACTTTTGCCTAGAAATAACACAACTATGGTTACTTTAAAAGGACCGTATTAATGTGTGGATGCCAGGATTTCCATATAAAACCAAATCAAATGTTTCCTATAATAAAATCCTAACTACATGGCTTTATAAAGCAACACAAGCTGTTTCCAAATTGCAATCTTTGCTACAAAATACATAACTTTACTATACAGCTTTTTATATAAAAGTGTACAAAACCTGTGTTGCACTAAAGCTTTTATCATTAAGAAATATATTGAATTATTAGATGTGAAGTCCTTGTCTGTTGCTGTGCTCCTGGAGTCAGAAGTGCGCAATCCATGTTTCACACAAAGCCCTTTTATTTCTCATCTCTGTTTATTACAGAGACATTTTTATTTGCTATAATAGAGTTAAGCTGTTTGTTAACTTGAGCCAGGGGAAATAAGACGTGCAAAAACCAATCGTTATTTCAGAACCATTTGTGATTCCCCAAAGATCCTTGGTACATCATCATTCTTACCTGCTAGAATCTGAAGACTTTCGTCCCTGCAAAGCTTTTGTGCAGCAGATCATTCAGATGTTTCATGCGTAAGAAGCGAAAAGCTCAACCAAGAGAGGATCTTTGATTGTGAAAGTAGATGTAAAATGTTACTTTGTGTACTTTGTTGACTGATGTCAAGTTAAAAGTAATAATTAATGCCTGTATTTTTTAGATCCATCCATTTGAAATGATAATGTTGTGAGTTAGAGATGCACAGAACAGGATTATGATCCTCATATCTCCAGTAGGTGACAGTCTGCGATCAGAAGAGACGACAGCTGTCACATGACGATTCATTTAAAGGCCTGTAAATTTAGTGACGCTGTCTGAGTTTGTCTTCCACGCTTCATGTCAGTGATGTGACTGTGTTTTGTGCACACAGGGCTGTTTTCACATCTCTACCAGACCTTGCCAAGAGATGTGGCTGTTGGAGAAGATCCGCGGTTCGGTGGAGGGAAGCGCTCCCCGGCATGGTGATTCTGGCGACAAGCAGAAAGCCCCCTCCTACAGCAATGTCCTCACTCCTGACAAAATTCCAGATTTCTTTATACCGCCCAAGCTGGTGTGCTGCCCCCCAGAGGCGGAGACGCCTGAAATGAAGCCGAAAAACGGTCTCCACCCGTCCGCGTCCGAACAAACCATATGCTGCAAGATGCCTCAGGCCGGTCAACGCAGCCCACGTCTCATTAACAAGCTCGCGGGCGACACCAAAAACTTGCTCAAAGCTGCAAACCGCCACATCATCCAGATCGAGAGCGCAGACGAACTGGTGGTGGAAGCGGGCGACCTCAACACCAATGCCGACCCGCAGTCCCAGACTGCCATGTCGCTGCCCTACGTACCCAAAGCTCAGACCTCCTATGGGTTCGCCACGCTAATGGAGAGTCCTCACACACGCCGCAAAGAGTCTCTCTTCCACAGCGACCCCACGAGTCCGCTCACATCACCAAACACCCAACGCAAGTCTCAAGGGAACCACTTGAACCCCAGCGACTGCAACGTTTCCCATTCCAACCCTTATCGTTACTTCAGCGGGGGGGAGAGCGACACGTGTTCCTCAGCCGAGTCCTCACCCTTCAACTCGCCGCTGCTGTCCCGTTCAGCGTCCCTCTTGAAGATGTTCACCCATGAAACCCAGGCCAAAGTTTCCCGTGCCAAGCGCTCCTTCGCCAGGCACAGCTCTCTCTCCACGGACGAGTGCAGCTCCGTGGAGACCAGCCCCAACATCCAGCGGCGATTCCGCTGCCCTCCTTCACCAGCGTTCCGGGGACGTAAATCTGGAGGCAACATGGACCGCTTCACGCAGCACACGGTGAACCTCCACAAAGGTGGAACCCTGCGCCTCTGCACGGACTACGACATGGACGCAACCAGGCTTCACGTCCGCGTGCTGGCTGCAGAGGATCTGTATGATAAACAGTTTGACATAAAGAGCATCAACTGCTGCGTGGCTCTATATCTGAACCCGGGAAAGCTCCAGAAACAACGTAGCACGATCATCAAGAACAGCCGCAACCCCGTCTTCAACGAAGACTTCTACTTTGACTCCCTTCCAGTAGCACAGGTGAAGAACCTGGCCATCAAGATGAAAGTGGTAAACAAAGGTACCAGTCTGAAGAGAGACACGCTGCTCGGAGAGAGGGAGGTCCCGCTCAAAGAGCTGCTGTCTGGGATTTAGAGATCTGGCCTGGGATAGATGCAGTGTTTCCCTGCTGTCCAGGTGTATGAATCACTTTCACTTCAAATTTCCCCAACTAACAGCGTGCATCCGATGTAGTTTCTTAGAAGAGCGTGTGGAGAGTGTACGTGTGATGCTATGAGATCCTTTGTAAGTACAAAATGTGAGAGTTTGTGCTTTCTCTGTCTCTTCTGGGTCTCACGACAGGAGATGCAAACAGATGAAAAAACAGCTGCCTTTCCACACAGCGGCACCAAATTGAAGTCTCCTAAGGCCAGACACAAGCTGCCAGTTCTTCATGTGATGCAGGAGAATTTTCATTCGCAGAATCGTTTTTTCAGGGGATGGCTCTTAAAACCATTCTCTCTACGTATCAAATTTCTTTCAATCTTACTTTCAAACCCGCTTTCTGATCTGTGCTGTTTTATTGTGTTTTTAACACCCTTCAGCCTTATGGAATGAATAAAACTTCTGATTTTTATAGAGAGTGGGATTCACTTATCGACTAAGAGTATGGCATAAGACACTTGCTAAAACACGCTTCTCTTCAGATATGCTTTAAATCACTGATCCTAAAACCAAGAGGATTAAACAGTTAAACCAAGGAGATATAACATTGCATAATATTAAAAAGACAACGAGAAGTAAATGGTAAAACCTCGTACATGATGCGCCATCACCCTGGTTTTCTTTAGGGATATCCGAGAAGCATGTATATATAAAATTGTCAATATGGAACACAGTGTTGCCATCCGTAGATTGGTATTCTTTGGATTACTGTGGTAAATGAATATGATCATTCATATTCAAAATCATAACCGTGTGTTTTTCAATGATACTTCATTTCAGCTTCACTCTCAGGAACCACTGCATTGTAAAATGTGCGCACCCTGTTCAAGTTTAAAAAGTGTTTGGATCGTTCTTCTATCGAATAAGTGTCGGCATGCACATCGTATAGACGTTTAGGAGCAGATGCATGGCAAAATGTTTGAATTCAAATGTATATTGTTGTTGGATGGTGAACGCGTGAGATGTAAGCTTCAATCCTTTCCTCACATTTTCGTTTGGTCAACATCATTGTTTTGAATAATGAACTTTGAAGTTGATGCAAATAGTGTGAACATTAAAATCATGTCATTGAATGAGTCAAAGGTGATTTTGACTCCGGTTAAATCACTCTCATTCGCTGCATTACAGAACACCACATCTGATGTCATTACGTTCGATGGAACATTCGCACATCCTTAAAGGTGAAGTGTGTAATTTCCGTGCCATTTGGCGTGCCAAATGGAATTGTGCAATTATTGAATTTTACATTTTTCTGAAGTACCCGAATGGGCAAAAGTCATTGCCACTAAAACCGGGCAGGCTGAGTGCTTTCCAGGGCATTAAAATGCGGCTGCCAAGGTGTTCTGAGCACATTTCTCTGCAGATGTCCAGGTTGGTTGTCCAAATCTTTGATATTATAGTTTGTAGACGTGGTTGAAGTCCTTTTTTATTTTTATTTCCCCAAAAAGTTATAGATTCCAGCTGTACACTCTTAAAAATTAAGACGCTTGCGGTGACGCCATAGGAAAATCATTCATTTAGTCTTCTTTCAAGAACAATCGATTTGTTATATGTTTATAACCTACAGAACCCTTTTCTCATAAAGAACCTTTAGTAAAATGTTCTCTGAATGTTTAAGGTGGAAGCAAATATGTCGCTTTCCCATTAAGTAAATTGGGCCATCATTAAATTTTTCCCTTTTTCCTGATCACATTTGTACTGGCACAAGGACCTCTTAGGGGATGTAAGATGGCTAGAATTAAAAAACATAAAAAAAAGTTACTTTTGTCTAAGTTGTGTTTTTGTCATCTGTGAAGGGTTTCATAATAACATGCATGTCATAAAGACATTTAAATTGTGATTTAATGAGATAAAAGATGGATACTTCTGGGTAATTCTTGCAAATATTTCTGAACTACAAAATCATTTCTGCATTGGGATGGTCCATTATGACTTCCTGTGGCATCATGAAGCACCTTCATTTTTAAGATTGTAATCTTTTAAAAGCAAAATGGTAAAAGTTGATGAGATAAAAGCTTCTGTAAATACGTAAACAATTACACACTTCAGCTTTATGCCATTAGCCAAAAATAATTCATTTCAGAGGTAACGCAGGTCATTCTGTAATGATGTGGACACAATGTTCACACACGCTTGCTTGATGCCCAATAATACCAGGAATCTATTAAGAAAGAAAATCCATTTTTACAGTTTGATTTGAAAAGTAATTCAGTCGTGTCAAGTTGTTTTAAATGTAATATGACCTTTCGTAATATAGCATGATGCACACGTTTTATATCTGAACAGTCTTTAACTTTAAATAAAGTGATTTAATTTCCGTTTCTTTTTATTTTATTGGATACTTTCTGCTGCGTTTTCTTCTTTCCTGCTTTATTGAACGAGTTGTCGTGTCACTTTGACCAATCTCAGAACATTAAAGAAAAAAGTGATTCACTTCAGCACATGATTCGTAATTACACCGGTCATATGAATCACTCCACGCCGCTCATTCTTTGTGTATTTTCATCTATGACATTATTTCCGTTTCTATTCTCAGTGCTCTATATAAATGGCCAAATTGCAGGTGTATTAGATTTCTCATAAGATTCATGCAGAGAACAATGTTTCCTTCCTGCTGGAGCTTTTTATGATGGTCTGAGATTTCAAATTAAAAAGTAGAAATGGATTCCAGAAAAGATTCCTCGGCCCTGAAGTCTGATTCATTTCCATAGCCATCTTTCTGAATGTGTGATTAAATTGTCTTGCGCTGGCGTTCGGATGAGTGGTGGAAAATGAAGTGCCTATCCACTGTACTTGATTCCCGTTCCCTTTCCCGCTGTCATCACCAGCCTCAGCGTTCCTATGCACGTGCCTCCTCATCTGTCATGTGACATCCCGAAGATTCAGTGTTTTGTTGTTGTTCTGAGGACTGATGTGGTTTTGGGTAGATGCACTGTGATTCTGTATCTCTTGAAAGTGCTTTCTCTATTTATTCTACTTTTCTATGTTATAAATGGATTGTGTTATTGCTCTGTCTATTTTCTTACTTCGATCAATAAAAGTTGTGTACATGGAGTGCAATGCCGTCTCCTGTTTCTCTGTCCCTTCCGTTGACCACTTTGGTAATGTGGCCCTTCAACATTTTTGCATGTACCATCATGGGGTTTAAGATTAGTATATGATTCATTGTTTAGTGGAACACAAAATTTGATTTTGGTGTTAAGAAAATACATTAGGGTTCAATATTGTTCGCTTACCAACATTCTCCAAAATACCTTCTGCAAAAGAAAGAAAGTCATCACTTGAAACATACTGTTTGTTCTGCACTGTTCTACGTTCCAACCTTTGGTGCAAAACATGTTCATTACTCGTTTCCTCAGTGGAACACTTAAGAAGATATTTTTAAAATTGCCTCTGGGTTTCTGTGTTCATATAATGAAATTAAATTGGGTTCGGTGTTGTTAGTTTGTCAATATTCTTTAAAATTTCTTCTCACAAAGGAAAAAATCATCACAGGAAACATACTGTGTGTTCTGCGCCCATTTTCGTTCCGAATATGGTTTGAAACCCAAAAGAAGATATTTTAAGAAATGTCTTAAAGTCCTTATTCTTCAGTATTATACGCTTACCAACATTCTTCAAAATATATTCTCATATGTTCTGCAAAAGAATGAAAATCCTAGCTAGAATTCTACAGTGTCTGTCCTGCACTGTTGTTCATTCCAAATGTAGTCGAAAACCTGTACATCCCTCTTTCTTCAGTGAAACCCAAAAGAAGAAATTTTGAGAAATGTCTTTTCGTGTTCAAATAATGAAAGTCAATAGGGTTCCGTGTTGTTAGTTAATCAACATTCGTCAAAATATCTTCCGCAAAAGAAAAAATCATCACTGGAAACATGTGTTCTGCGCCATTCTTCGTTCTAAAAACTCTTTCTTCAGATGCTCAGCAGAGATGCAATTTACTGTATGGTGTGGTTTTAACATTCAGTAAGTGCTGTTAAAATGTCAAGCCACTTAAAAGAAAAGTTCACCCCAAAATGAAAATTCATCATTTGCTCACCCCCATGTCATTTCAGACCTGTTAGACTTTTCTTCTCTTCTGGAACATACTGTAAGAGAGAAGTGTTGATGAACGCCGAGTCTGTGTCTTCTTTGAGCTCCTCAGAAGAAAGAAAGAACATAAGGGTGAGTGGATGATGTCATCTTGATTTGAAATTGCAGGGCAGAGATGTTGATGGCCACTTTTATATTTGATCATGGAGAGCAGATGAACTTGTGTCTCTGGTTTCTCAGAACAGTTGGCTGCGGTTAAAGTGGAAGTGTTTTCTGTGATATTATATTAAACACATTAATAAGAATGAGTCAGACAGGCCAGGGTCCCTGTGACCAACTAAAACATATCAACACTTACGTTGAAAAATGTCTTTTCACAGACATGTTTCTCATACAGTAATCTCACCGTTCAGAAGAACACACTGCTCATGTGTTTCTCTTTCATGAGATAGGATTTAATTGCGCGTTATGATTATGAAGGTGTAAGTCAATCTAGGGTATTAATGAGAGAAATCTGAGCTCAGTTTGAGATATTATTGAGATGTACTCTGAAACTCTAATGGAGTCAGGTTTCTCATTTATTCCCCACAAATTTCTAAAATGCATTTGCCCTATACTGATGTCAAGAAGGAATAAAGCAGATTTTATGTACTTTCTTATGGAGACGCTTACCAAATGTCTTTGTTATTTTTATGCCTTTTGCTTTAAGGCATTTTTGCTCAATGTGTCTCTTTCATCATGAACACATTTGCGTTCAAATCCTGACTGCATTGACACATACATTTCCATTCATTTGATCTCCAGTCATATTGTAACAAAAGATAATTTCGATTCATGATTAACATTATGTAACATGTCTTTAAAACCGTGTGCTATAACACATGCATTATTCGCCTTTCTTGTACAACCTTTGCTCACGGTTTTGTTGTAAAAACAAAGTAAGCATTCTTCAAATGAAAAAGAGATCATGTGAGTTTGGAACAACATGATGGCTCTTTTTGTTCGGATGAACTATTCTCTCAAGTCAAATATAGCCGCGGGAAGCACAAGACACAAAATGAATGTAGTCATTGAACAGATGTTCCATTAGTTTCTCGGTTCTTTAAGAGACCCGAGCGTATTTCTGAAAATAAAGATATCTTGACAGTTATACGGCTAAAGACAATCGTATCTGTGTGTTCCAACAGAGCTCATGAAAGACTTTATCTGCAAACATCTCAACAATGTCAGATAAGAATCGGCTCAAGCTATAGCGTTCTAAAAAAGGGATTGTTACCCAAAATTGAAAATTCTCTCATGATTTGCTCTCCACTTGTTCCAAACCTGCATAAATGTTTTTATATGGTCGACGCAGTTCTCAGACCCCATTGACTACCATTCTAAGAACAACAATGGAAGTAAAAGGAACCCAAGTGTTTTGTTGTCCTACATTCTTCAGAATATGTCCTTTTTGTTCAACAGAACCAAAAATATAAAGTACTTAAGCTAGTGTGGTAGGTAATGGGGTCCAAAAACTGTCACAAGCATTCTTTCAAATATCTTTCTCTGTTTTATCAAACCAAAGATAACAGATTTTAAACAACTCAAATTCGGGTAAGTGACGACGGAATTTGTATTTTCGGATCCCTTTAAGCGAATAAGCCAGACTTGAAAAAAGCCGATCTGTTCTTCGGACACGAACTTTAAACTGTACAACACGCTCATCCTGTATATTTGTTGTCATTTCAGAGCACCTGTGAAGGATCAGCAAGTCAGTCTGTCAAGAAACACTTCAGACATAACTGGATCGATATTGCACGGACAAAGAATGTCCTCCACTTATATGTGAAGAATGCGCACGAGTGCTTCATCCGCTTTCTGGATGCTCGTAGACGTAAGTGATATTTATGCTAATTAAAGCTTTTATGCATGAGTGATTGTGCCTCATTGTGTTTGTCAACCTTTCGAGTGCCTTTCTGCCGATTAACAGCCAACTGAGAAAAGTAAATCCATATTGTGGTATGGATAGTGGGTATGGCTGACCGTTTCCATGGTAACTGCGTGGAACATTTACTGCCCGGTTGGGAATCCAGTTGGTGGGTTCTGCGTGAGCAGTATGCTTCGGGCAGCTGCCGTGCATCTGCTTCCAAGATCTCACAGAAGGTTCTAGACTCCCAAACTAGACACGCAGACGGCGACATGACTTTGCTTTGCTCCAATTTAATCTGAACAAACTTCGGAAGAACTCTGTTCTGTAGCTCAGTATCACACAAAGAGATTTGATTACCAAGAACTAAAAAATCACAGATGAGATCTTGATAATATCACAGTTTTCCATTTAGAAATCAATGGGAGGGAATGAAAACTGTTGCTTTCTTAAATGGTTTCCAGTGTGTTGCTATGGATTCCTTCTGTGTGGTTGCTGAGATATTTGAGGATGTTTTACTTTGAGATTTTTGTATGCACCGGGAGTCTGAGAACAGCCGGTGCACCACACAGAGATCTGGTCTCACCATCATCCAGTCTGTCTCTTATCCGTCTAACCATCGCTATTTCTCCAAGATGCTTGAGGAAAACAGTTCTTTAACATGTTTGTATGTAACTGAAACTGTTTCCGTAAAGACATCGTTCTAATCTGCATTTTTTTTTTTTTTGAGGCAAACATGAAGTTTGTGATATTTTTCTTTGTACATTTTTAAAGACAACTTAAAAGCATTTAAATTCCTTATATGTGTACATTTTCTTAAATTGCATAGAGCAAACTTAACTGTATTAAATAGAAAAACCTTCTTAAATTATGTAAAGCAAATAAATATTTTACTTAATCAAATAGATATACGTTCCTAAATTATACAGAAAATACAAATGTTAAACTACAAGTCTTAGAAACACTTTCTTAAAAATGAAATAGCACATAATAAAAGTAGCTGTATTAAAAAGATATGCCTTCCTAAATTACATCAGTTCTTCTTTAAACGACGGTACAATTTAGAGTGGAACAATTCTCTATCAATTTCATCCTTCCCAAAATGATAACATTAAATTCTCAATACCAAAAATCTAAAAGAATAATTTTGTGCCATATCAAGGGTTATGTTGGAGGTATACTGAAGGTATTAGCTGTTAAGACGCTCTCCTCCACCAAGAAGAAAACGTTGCCATGGCAACAGAAAAGCGATTGTCTCTTGAGGCTGAGGCTAAACGTTTGGTTCTGTGATGGCCGTTTTTCATCTGATGGCATGGGCCATAAAAGTTCAGAGCAACTGAAAGAAGTTGCAGAAATGTTTCCTTTAAGGCTTGTTGTGGTAATAAAGCAGCTGCTGTGATCTTTCTCTCCCGACAACTGGCACTGTAAACACTTTCAGCCGGAGATAATACAGTCTCAGTAGCCTCCAGAGTCAAAGCAAAATGGTTTCAAAGCTGATTAAACCGATTTGGAGAATCTAATCTGAGATTCCGCTTTGAACCAAGCATAATGACAGATTTGTTGATCTCTGCATAACTCTTGTTGGCATCTAGCTCGATCTGCTTCTGTCAAGCGAGAACAAAATGGTGATGATGTTAACTATACCCAGGGACAAACTAAATATCAGCAACGAAAATATAAGATCAATTATTCAAAATCAGTAAAAAAAAGTTTTTTATTGTATGTTCTGTGATGCCCAAAACTGAAAATTCTGTTGACCTTCATGACTTCTTAAACCTCTATGAGTTCTTTCTTCTGCACCACCCAAATCAATCGTGTAGAATATTGGGAACGGGCACCTATGCACTTGCATTGGTTTCGTTTTCAGGTCAATGGGGTTCTACATTGTTTGGTTGTTGACATTCTTCAAAATATCTTCTCTTATGTTTTCCAACAGATTGAAAAACATAAGATGATAAGAGTATGATGATGACAAAATTTCCTTTTTGTTTGACTTAAAATGGATCTTTTGTACCTGCCGACAAGTATTTCTAAAGACATAATGCTCAATATTAACTTTGTGTTAAGAATTTATGCAGTCTTTAAAATTATATGAACATAGTTGGTTTAAAACTTAAGGGAATTAAAAGAAAGCGTTTCTCTTGTACCTTAAAAAAGCCAGCACATTTACTGAAGAGTAAATAATTATTTTAATTCCAGATTGAATCACTCGTTGAAGCCAAACACTGAGAGTTTCTAAACCTGATTATAAATGTTTGGTCAACCGAAGAGATGAATACTATAAACCACTTACCGGACAGATCCAGAAGCACTTCCAGTGTCATGATTATTTTATTTTAAAATGTTACATGTATAATAAAATCTTAAGATAGTGGTTGGACATTTAGAGCAGAATGACGGTGTATTATGTATATGTGTTAAATATCTGCATCACGCTGTCTCAGAGTCTAAACCTTTCGTAGTTTTTCCAGCAGAGAGGCCAGGTGTTAGGGGTGATTGGTTGGTTTTCTCCCCTCAGACGTCTTTGAGTGTAAAGATGAAAGCTTGCGAGGTGAGGTTTGATTATTATCGAATGCAATGGTGAATAAAAAGCCAAACAGCACCGCACACCAATCACAGTCTAATCAACATCAGCCATGTGCTGCGTATTCAACTCCTATTTATAAAAGATCAAATGATGCCTGTGCTCGCTGAGATGATGCTCAAAGCCCTGCGCTGAGATGTTTCAAATTCAAGCCCTGACCCTTTATGATCAATTTTATTGGGTTATGCTAGATGCTTATGAGCCACTTTATATCATGCAGAACAAACATAAATACACACAAATACTAATAAACTCCACACGGATTATTTACATTTACATTTAGTCATTTAGCAGACGCTTTTATCCAAAGCGACTTACAATAGTCGAGGAGACAATGAAGCGGTAAATAGCCGATACAACAATAGGTGAACAAGTGCTACAACAATGTTACCGAGTTACACAGAGAGAGAAGTTACAAAAGATTTTTTTTTTTTTTTTTTTTTGATATAGTGAGTAGTTAGAAAAGAAGTGAGTTAGTGAGTTAGGTGTAGCCGGAAAAGATGAGTTTTTAGGAGTTTTTTAAAGATAGAGACCGAGTCTGACCGAGTATTTACATTCATAAGCGATCATATAGAAGACACTGGAAGATGTTTCAGTTAAGTTTGTATAAAACAAGTTAAGCTGATGAAATGGGTTTAATCCCCTCCAAAAAGAAATGAATGAATGGAGGCTCAATAATTTTAGTTCACGATAAAATTGATTTATTTTAACAAATCCTATTTCACAATTTTGCCCTTAAGTTGTTTTGCCTTTTACTCCGTATCAATTTCTAAATGAATAAAACAATTACATTTTTATTGCTTTTATTACTTTGTAAATTGTACTTTAGTAAAAGTTAGAAAGCCCTGGATTTAAGTGTTAAAGTTTCAAATAGCGGAGTAAAAGTTTTACTTGACAATAAAAAGAAGTAAAATGTTCAACATAAAAGCACTATGATTTAACACACATAACAGAAAAGGAACTTAAAAGGATAACGGTGTCATCATTTACTCACCTCTTGTCATATTTCAAAACTGTATTACTTTTTTTCCCTGCATATCACAAAAGAAGATATTTTGAAGAATGTTGGTGTCTATTCACTTGGATTAGTTCTGTTTTAATACATTTAAACAAAAATGGGTAACACTGCTATTTGAAAACATACTTTCTTCATCATTTTTTTGCTTTCTGTGAAAGAAAGCAATGTAGAGATTGAAATGTCAATGTGGAAAGTGAATGAAGACAAAAAATCACATTTGGGAAAACTATCACTGCTGAGGTACTGTCCATTTATTGGCCTTATAATAATGACTTAAAGGGACAGTTCACCCAAAATGAAAATGTCTTTCTTCTTAAGAGGACATTGTTTTTAATAAGCAAACCTAACTGACCCCCATAGACTTTCGCTGCATGAACAAAAATCCATGAACACAATGTCATGTAAACGTTTCTCTAAATATCTTCTTTTGTGCCACAGAAGAAAGTATCAGAGGCTTTGAATGACATGGGCGAATAATGACAATTAGGGTGAACTAGCCCTTTAAATCTAGTCTGCACCTAACAAAGAGCTACCTTGTGGCTCCACAAAGCTTGGCCAAATGCTTAAAAATGGAAAAAAGCAACTTTAAGCTTGAAGGCTTTTATTTTTTATTATGACCTTTAAAGTTTCTTTTTTTCTGAAATGAATAGCTGACATGGGTCTAATACTCTAACACCGAGAGCCTTTGCCTGTATGTTATGTACGGGGATTGTATGTGGGAAATCGTACTTCTGAAAATCCTATTCATAGATTGAACAATACACTATGTGTAAATCAACAACTACTCTCAATTACTTATATTTTACTATTTTTTTTATTTTAGAAAAAGAACAAAAATAAGAATACATTTCACCTGAGCTATTGTTTCTATATCAACAAAAGAAAAATACTCATAATATGTTGTTGAGCGAAATTACAAAACTAAACATTCATGGACCCAGATGGGATTTTCTCCCGTCGTCATGACAACCTGCAGAGGCAAACACCTGTGAATTAGCAGCGCCGGGCTTTAATGAGAGGCAGAACAGAAGAGCTTCCACGACAATCCGTCTCTGTTTCTTCAAGCCACCAATTAACACAAACCATCTCTCAAATCACACAGAATGACTTTCCTCGGCAGAGGAAATGATTTATAAAATTCACATCAAAACTGAAGTCTCTGTTTGACTCTCATCCTCTGATCATGAATCTCTATGCAGCACATCTGTTCTGTAGTGCAGAAGTATCTGATAATAATTCACCAACAAACACATGTTCGCCCAAATCCTTACAGGTCAACATCTGTCCTTTATATCTCAAGATCACAGTTTCAGCACGTTTAAAAAAAACTCTCTCTCTGAGATTAAATAGAGGAAATAGAAACTGTTGTATCCTAGTGATCTTACATGTGACTTTAAGATCCGACACCATTATCACTCAGATATGAGAAATTTCGGTTTCACAAAAGGCTTTTTGTGCTGGAAAAAAGTTATTCGAATGATAAAAAGGTGGGAAGAGATGATTCTGTAAAGACCCAGAAGTAGTTCTTCTATATAGTTCTTCTATGACATCACAGTGAAGAAGCTTTTAAGCATCTGTATTTAAAAGTCGATTGTTTGTAATATTGTTTCTTTATTTAAGGAGACTTTTCTGAGACTTTGTATGAGTTCAAATGAAAAATCCGAGCAACTAAAGAAAATGATAGGAGTGAATTAACTGGAAAACAAACTAACTGCGGAAATATAAATGACACAAATAAATAATCCGATTTCATGAAGAAAGATAACCATGTCTCGATCCCTAACAAACGTCTATGTATTATCATTAACAGTCTATAAAGCTGAAATATTTGAAAGCCTCAGTAGGAGGATTCATTTTGTTACTCATTATGAGCTGTGTGACTGTGACACACACGCCGTTTCGTTTTCCCAAACCTTCCTTTTTAATGAGCATTTGACTAAATTGCCAGTATAGCCCTCATCAGCATCATCTGACTTTCCGTAAATATTAATTTTTTCAGAGATCTCCTGGAGTAGCTCAGGGGAGGAATGGAAAGATGGATCTGCCTATGGTAAATGTACTGTGACATACAAACCATGTTTTCTTAAATATATACATAGACCGAATACAGCAAGTCTGTAATGGAAACATTAAATCCCAAACCACATTTGTAACATCAGCATCATCAAAAGCAATGGTACCGACATGGGATTACATCATGGGCTACAAACACTTTACAAATATAATCAAAACGTCCATAAGTCTTAAACAAACTCTCTAACAATGAAAGAAAAATGTGTCAGTGTGTCCTTGTGAAGATGTTACGGTCGAAATCTCTCTTGAGTAAAAGTTTACATTTAAACCCACACGTTCTTCCCACATACAGAAAAGCAATCATTGATGAAGTGTGTTTCACACGCGTGGATATTTGTACTTAACTGTTGTGTATTTAAAAAAAAAAAACGTTAGCCAATTATTTTTAGTTCATTTCCTTTTTTGGAAGCTTGACAAGTAAAACCAAAAACACATCAGCTGGACAAATTATATTGACCAAAATGAAAAGTGTAAATACATACATATAGAGATATATACTACACCATATGTTTACAGATCACAGTTATTATTAGATCAAGACATATTAGGGGATAGTGTAACATATAATGTTTCCATAAAGTCACACAAATGGATAAACTTTTGATAAAATAACTATAACTGCAAATCTTTTCTGCCTCATTTTTTAATTCAATCAAATGTCCGCTATTGGCCAGGTTTTGTCCGGTGGTGGTTTATAAACCTAAAATAAGTTAAATGACTAAAATAACGTTAGGTTTTAAGAGGTTGAAGTAATGAAAAAGCAGGGAGGATTTTACCGGCTACACAACATCGTGTCACAACTTAAAATAAGAGAAATGTTTAAAGAGATTTTTGCCAAAACACTAAAAAAGCCCAATAAAAAAATATGTTTGTCAAGCCATTTTGTTGTTGGCTGAACCCATTCTCTGCTCCAGCTGTTTCATGCCTACATTTTCATGTTAAAAATGAACTACAAGACAAACTTTCTTTCCAGACTAAAGTCTGAACCTGTTTTTGCTCTAAATGAGAAATGTCCTCTCGACCAATCAGAATTCATTCTGTGCTATCCAACATGTGGATGATATGAAGAATTGAGGCTCAGTCTCAAAATGATTATTTAAACTCTATTGCAAAAAAATCTTTAAAAGTATGGCACAATGTACTGTATAAATATGAAGGAATGTTCTGTATTCAACATTTTCAGCTGTTTTACCTATACTTTACATTTTGCAATGTATAAAATTACATTTACATTTACATTTAGTCATTTAGCAGACGCTTTTATCCAAAGCGACTTACAATAGTCGAGGAGACAATGAAGCGGTAAATAGCCGATACAACAATAGGTGAACAAGTACTACAACAATGCTACCGAGTTACACAGAGAGTGAAGTTACAAAAGAAGGTTTTTTTTGTTTTTTTTTGATAGAGTGAGTAGTTAGAAAAGAAGTGAGTTAGTGAGTTAGGTGTAGCCGGAAAAGATGAGTTTTTAGGAGTTTTTTAAAGATAGAGACCGAGTCTGGTCTTAAGCATCAACAGGAATGTAAGAAAAGAAAAAAATGAAAATGTCCTGGTAATATTTTGCAAAGACTTTACCTGTTTTTTTACAATGTCTTTAAACACTTTTGATGATCTGGATGAGCCGGTGAGATCTTAACCTGGGTTAGAAAACACAGACTGGACATTTGCATTTATTTGATTTATATTCATTTATAACATGAGTCTGTTCTCTCGTTTCTTTTATCTTGATTTTTAAAGACAAAAACCCAAATTTGTTTGGATGGATTTGTAGAGTTTGGATAAAAGACATAGAATTTATAATCAACAATGTTGTTTAATTTTACAATTATTTTTTAACATGTCCATCTAACCATTTTAACAGGATAAACTAAATATTTACAAAATGTATGAGTCCAGGTAAAAAAAACATTTTTAAGAAAATTGATTTATTTTTGGAAAAGAGTTCTACATTTCATTTGTTTGCCTATTTTCACCATAGATACTCATTCTTTAAAAAAGATACTCATTCTTCACCCTCATGTAATGTCAATCCTGTTTGGCTTTCTTTTTCTTTCTCAGAATTCAATGGAAGATATTTGGAAATATGTCACGTGGTCTGCAGTGATTGTGTCCCGTTCTTCAGTGTAGAATAGTAAAGACCCAGTAAGTGAGAGTTTTAAGTATAATTTTTTTTTTAATAAGCATCCCACACCTGCGATAATGGGATTGAATACAGCGTGAAGAAAGAGCTGCCATTGAGATTGGCAGGCAGATTTCTGCAGCTGAAGTGGAAATGGAAGATGTCATTCTGTCATCGGTTTTCTCATTCAGGTCCGCTGTCACACAAGGCCATTCAATATATTCTCATTAATTTATTAACAGCATAAAAAACTAGGAAAAGATATGTTTTATGTATTTTTAATAAACTTGTTGAAATGAACCGTTAAAAGATTTGGTTTGTTTATAATAAATATATTATTTATTATAAATAAGCTCTTGAAATGTTAAGTTCCTTTAGCTGAAAAGAACTGCTCTTGAGAATGTAAGTGCCATAAATGTGTTTGTATCTTATTTTACTTGACAGAACCTGTTGCATGCTTGTGCTTGATTCTCCACAATAAATCTGATGTCACGGGAAGGATAGATGTAGATTCATCATCAAAGTTCAGGCGAATATCAAGAGTTTGCTTCTGGGTTGTTGCTATTTACATAAGAAGCGAATGAAGGCACAAGTTGCATTTCTTATCATATTCTCTAGAAACTTTGAGATTTCCTGGAAATAATCAAATGTGAGGGTGGAAAGTTTTACCGACAGTTGTGAAGGACAGCAGATATTAAGAATTCAGCAACCGGATAAACGTGTCCGCTCTTTATGGCCAGTTTTAATGTAAGAAATATAATATCCGTAATATTGTAAAAAGAGCTAAAAGAGTTCATAAAATCACCTAAATGTGTACAATACTTTCTGTAAGACACCTCATACAGTATATAGCACCTTTAGGACATGTATATTTATAAAACGTCTGTGCAAATTTGTATATTTCATATCATCTGTATATGTATATAAGTAAAAAGTAATATAGACTAAAACAACAGTTTTGAAAATCAAGTAAATATACTTTTTATTTTATTTTTTAGTAAAAACACATAGACTCAAATATTTCTATTTCTAATTTATATTTATTTTTGTTTCCTATGTTACTTGTTACTTTACATTGTGTACTGTTTTCAAGATAAATTCCTCATGTGTGTAAGCACACTTGGCAATGATTCTGATTCTGATTATATGTCAATCCTAAATATTTTGATAACATTACAGGACAGTGTAGATTTTGGGTAACTCTTACAAATTAATTTAAATAAAACATTTTATTTATTTAATATTCATTAATAAATTAGCTTTTAATTTATTTGTATTAAAATCTTTATCTAATGTCAACTCCAAATAACCAGTCTAATGTTTATTTTAAAGGAATGTTCCTACATTTAGATCAATGGCACATGAAAAGCAGTACAAGTCAATTTGAGCTGACATATTTTGTCTTTCTCCTCCTGTCACCGATGAATCAAACTGACACGCTTGATTGAATCCTCACGCTCCGTCACTCGCTCGTGTGCTGACATGTCCTTTGAAGCTTCTCTCATCCGCCGCGTGATGTCACAGGCCTGTGTTTGTCACAATCATAATGTTGCTTTCATGTCTCTCGCTGGCAGCCTCTCATAATTTAATAACAATACAAGAAGAATGTGACAGACTGTCTGATTTATCACAAAAACACAAACAACACCGAGAAAATATGTTGCTCAGGAGATTGGATGGAGTTCTCGTTTGTGTTTCATTTATGTATCTACTTAGTCTCAGACCTGGTGTCTTTCTAAATGGTTTATAAGAAGGTAAAATAGAAACAAATAAGACTGTAATGGGGTGAATATGATATTTGAAATCATCTTCAATAATATACATTTTTTATTTCTTATTATTCTTTTTTTTATTAAATCAAGCTCAGTTTTTGAGACATTTTTGAGATCTCACTGTTTAGATTGTTCTTTTTCCTTTAATCAACCTCAACACAACTCCTTAACCTTTGACACACCTGCATGTGTGTATGCGTGTGTGTGCGTGTAAATGTGAGCTTTTATTGTCTGCGTGTTGAATCACGGGCTCTTTTGTCTCCGGGGGGATATTCAATGTGTTTTCCAGGTTCAATGGAGTGTAATAATTACAGGCGACATCAAGAGAGTTATGGACTCACTAACAGCACGCCGCGTCAAACACAAGAGCGTCACCCTACACTTATATGCATTAACACACAAACGCATCAACGTTCTTTAGAACTCCAGAAGCTCAATATAATAATCGTGAGGATTAATATACTGAAATTAATTACGGATAACACATTTGTGATCGCACCGTTGAGAAAAATGTACAACAAACGTTTATTTTAGTTCTAAAGTGCGCTGCAAAATGAAATACCATTTCTGAAAAAGTATTTTCCACAAGAGCGTAACCTAAACAAGTATTGGTAACAAGACAACAAGACAGCCGATATCTTGCAGTTTAAGCTTAAAATAAAGAAATCTGTGTTGCTATGACGACCGACTGGAAGCCTGTTAGGTAACTTGGGGATATTAGCTGTTGTGTGATATTGTTCATGACACGTGACATCACACCGACAGTAAGCTTTATCTTTAACAGACTATCAAGAGACTGTTATCTTTCAAAACGTTTTGGCCTCAAAAACCTTATTCTCTGTGATGCTTAAACTATTTTTTAATTGAATCGAATTTTATTTTAATAAATAATAATTTTAATAATTTTAATTTAATTTAATTTAATTTAAAGATTTCGCCTTAAAACAATCAAGCATAGGTTTGTGTTGTTTTAAATGTATTTATATTCCTATGTTCTGAAGGTCTGGACATTTCTCTGGCCACAACTAAACAAAGACCAACCAGACAAAGACTGTGGTTTCATGTGGTAAAATACATTTAATATAGAAATATTGAATATAGATTTCTTAAAAATAATGTTTCTTTGTCATTTTATTGAAGAACTTTCATTTCTAGATGAAACCTTTAACATCTAAGGAACATTTCTGACTCCTGAAAGGTTTATTGTAATGAAAAAGGTTCTTCAAAAGCGATGATTAACCGAATGATTCTTTGTGGAACTGAAAATGCATCTTGCTGTGAACAGCCGTGAGCATCTTTCTTGTAAGAGTGTAACTGAATTAAGCGGTAAATGAGAAATGAACTCTATTCATGAACTCTATTCATTCATCATCGGCTCTTTACCGTTAATATACGTTCCAGTAGGATTTTATGGTGTTTCCACCATACATCATCCAATCATTAAAACCACGACTCCCATCATGACCATTAAACCCTTCAGAATGTCTGGGATGGTTTCAGTTGTATTTATCGGGTCTGTTTTTGGCAGGGTAGGGTAATGGTCATGAATGTTCCAAACACAAGTGAACCCGATATAAAGTCACCAACTTAAATAAAACATCACTCAGTGGAGCTTTGACTTCACAATGACTGACATTAGCGCAGGCGGAGTCCCGGCCGAGGTCCAGGGTGAAGTGGCTAATCAAACAAAAGTCTTCCGGAGCCTCGAGCTCTCCACGTGAGCTATTATAAGATCCCTGTGAGTCAGCCGAGAGCCGAGAGGTGTTTATGGACAGGCTTCGGTATTTATAGTTATCCATCAAGAAATATCTACAGGGGTTTTATCACTGCAGATGAATAGAGACGAGCAGAAATTCTGCCAATTTACACCACTTCTGTCCTTCCTTCTTCATAATAACAGAGAACATTCGGTAAAATAGATTTCGTTTGACTTGTTTCTTGAATGATTGCTTAGTGCAATGTGTTGTCTTTGAATCGGAGTGGTGTTGTCAGTTCCTGTCGGATTATATTGTACTGTGAAAAATATTTTATTACCTTAGAGAATCTTTTTACATATGACTGTATTACTTTATATGTTATTTAGCAATATATTATTAATTAGTGCCAAACATTAAACGGTATTTAAATTATATAAGGTAAATTTGTTTGAAGCGAGGTCAATAAGTGTTCGATCACCCTGTGATTTTGCAAGCTCTACAGTGTTCACAGTGTGTGTGTTTTCACCTACTGTGTGTTCACAGTGTGTGTGTGTGTGTGTGTGTGTGTGTGTGTGTGTGTGTGTGTGTGTGTGTGTGTGTGTGTGTGTGTGTGTGTGTGTGTGTGTGTGTGTGTGTGTGTGTGTGTGTGTGTGTGTTTTCACTTACTGTGTGTGTGTGTGTGTGTGTGTGTGTGTGTTTTCACTTACTGTGTGTGTGTGTGTGTGTGTGTGTGTGTGTGTGTGTGTGTGTGTGTGTGTGTGTGTGTGTGTGTGTGTGTTTTCACTTACTGTGTGTGTGTTCACAGTGTGTGTGTGTTTTCACTTACTGTGTGTGTGTTCACAGTGTGTGTGTGTGTGTGTGTGTGTGTGTGTGTGTGTGTGTGTGTGTGTGTGTGTGTGTGTGTGTGTGTGTGTGTGTGTGTGTGTGTGTGTTTTCACTTACTGTGTGTGTGTTCACAGTGTGTGTGTTTTCACTTACTGTGTGTGTGTTCACAGTGTGTGTGTTTTCACTAAGTGTGTGTGTACACTGAGAAGGTTATATGCAGAGCACATGGGTTAAATTCGCAACACGTCACTTCACAACAGTGTGTGCCATGACCTTCACCTTTAAAAAAGAAATCATGCAGGGGTCTAGAATATCTGCAAACGTGCATTTCCACTGTGAGAGAAAGAATCTAAAAAGAAAAAACAGAAATCACATCGTATTATTTTTTAACAGTTTATTTGTAAATGACTGTGTCAAATAAGTATTTGATCACTTGCTTTTGAGCCAGATTTCTTGCTTTTAATTAGTCCAGCTATACTCTGCTCATTATTCTACATAAGTAGAACCTGTTTGAAGCACATGTGCAACCCACAATCAGTCAAAAGTCTAAAGAGCAACATGGGTAAAACCAAAGAGCTGTCAAAAGTCACAAGAGACAAAATTGTAAACCTTCACAAAGCTTGAAAGGGATACGGAGCATTTGCCAAGCAGCTTGTTGAAAAAAGAACATCCGTTGGAGCTATTGTCAGAAAATGAAAGTGGCTATTGTTGACCGTCAATGTTCCTTGGACTAAAGATCTCTTCTCGTGGGGTATCAATGATGCTAAGAATGGTAAAGAATCTGCCAAGAACTAAACTTGAGGAGCTGATTAATGCTGAAGAGAGCTGGGACCACCATGTCCAAGGCTACCATTAAGACGTCATGGTTTACAATCATGCATCGCACAGAAGGTTCCCCTACTCAAGTCAGCCCATGTCAAGGCCTGTCGGAAGTTTACCAGGTACCATTTGGATGATCCAGAGGAGTCATGGGAGAAAGTTTTGTGTTCAGATGAGACCAAAGTAGATATTTTTGTTCTCAAATTCATTCACCGTGCTTGGAGGAAGAAGAATGATGAGTATCATGCCAATAATAAATGACTGCACTGTATTAAGGAGAGCATTACCGGGGCGAGAGACCCAGGTGTGTTTCCGTAAGAAGCATATCAAGGTTCTGGATAAGCCTAGCCAGTCTCCAGATATAAATCCAATTGAAAATCTTTGGAGGGGGTTGAAACTTTGTGTTTCATAGTAACAGGCCTTAAACCTGAAAGATCTAGAAAAGATCTGTTTGGAGGAGTAGGCCAAAATCCCTCCTACAGTGTGTGGAAACCTGGTGAAAAAATTCCGTTTGACCTCTGTCAAAGGCTTCCATAACAAATATAATTTTTTTGACTCAAGTGATCAAATATTTATTTGAAACAGTAATTTACAAATAAATTATTTAACATCCTACAATTTTATTTCAGGGTTTTTCTCTTTAGATTCTGTCTCTCACCGTTGAAATGCACCTATGCTGAAATTCGAGACCCCTCCATGATTTCTACGGAGAACTTGCAAAATCACACGGTGATCAAATACTTGTTGACCTCACAGTATTTGAATAAAATGAAGATAAAATATTTCTTGATTATTGGAAAAGATATGCGCGCTGCTTATTACATCAATGTGCAAATACATTAAAACAATAACTTTATTAATAATAAAAATATGAATTTCAATATAAATATTTCGAATATATAACAAGTACAAAAATGATGTCTATTGTGTTTTTAGGTTTCATATTTGACATAGCTTTGTAGTACTTTTCAAACCAAGGTTTTTATGAGTCCATACGTAAATGTGAAGCAAACAAACACTCTTTAAGAACTGATTCTTTTTTTCACCTATCAATAGAGTTAACTTGATAAAGAACCTTTTAGAAAGCTTCATACTTCGTATCATCCTTGGAGGTGTCAAACATTTTTTATTCCCTACAAGTTGTCACATGTCTGGGTTGTTTATACTCTTCTCATTTTTCCTAATTATTATTCATCTCATCGTTAGATTTAAACTGAATACAAATGATTAACTTTGTACAATTACAGACATATGAGCCTATGACCCATCCGGAGGTTCCCTTCATCTCTAGCCGAGGCTGTCTCTCTATCTGTCACTCTGCAGTCTGGTGTCTCGTCCCCTGGGAGAACCTGTCCTCACGGATATTCCTGAAGAGACCTCCTCCGGGGAGAACAAAGAAAAAGCCTTGGACATTTATTTGCTCATGGTAAGTGTTGGCTGTTGTTAAATTGCTTTCAAAACATGGAACATAATGTACCTGAGATTGTGAAGTCTTGGTGAGTTTTGTGTGAAGGTCGCGGCTGTGGTGTTCTGGGGGGTTGCCAGGTCATTGCCACTGTAGGTTGTTGCTTGGATATTCGGTTTCTTGCTGAAACAAGCATCTTACATTCAGGAGGAAAACCAAAGTTACAGTTTCATGTATAAAAACCACAGGGCTGTCAAACAATTAATCGCGATTAATCGCATTCAGAATAAAAGTTTGTGTTTCTATAATATTAATCTGCATACTGTGAATTTTATTTGGTATTTTTTCAGACACATATACCTACTTGTATTCATTTAAGAAAAATATAACATACACAAATTATTAAAAAATTATATATGAATTAAATTACTGATAAATATAAATGAATTGATTTTAATTTTCCTTAATATACATTCGTGTATATGTATGGCTTTGTGTTAATCAGTTCAAAATTAATATGTTCAGCACACAGACATATATTATGTCTACACAAACTTTTATTTCGGATGGGACTAATCACAATTAATCGTTTGACAGCCTTAAAAAATACCCATTGCTTCATGTGTTTTGTTGTTTGAGTCAATAGCTCATTATTCAGAACACAAGTGTGTCTGTAAGTAGACTTCATTCAGAGAATGGGTTACCATTTACTGTAACGAGGCCATTTACAATAATTCATTTTGCCAATTATTATGTAATTCTACTTTGTCATTCTTGCTGAATGAACTTAAAGAAAAATGGGTGACAAACAGGGTTTTAATATGAGATGTTTCTTTTATTATGTCTTTTTTAAGACTTTATTTTGGAGATGAATGGTCTTAATGTAACTTAAATCATGAAAAGTTCCACAAAGAATCATTCAAGTAAATGGTCTTTAAAAAAATCATAGAAGTTGTTTTTTAGAATGATATATCAAATGGTATATGAATAGAATGGTACTGTATTTAAAAATGTAAATATATATTTAGAAGAAATCACCTTAAATTAATTCAATGGGAAGTACTAGTTAAAATTTAAAAGTTTATTCAAATAATATAATTTTATTTAAATCAACAAAAGAGGAAGTCTTAAAATGTAAAAAGTAAATTATGACTACGTTTCTAAACCTTTAGAAATAAATGTTTGAATATATATCTACAATTGAATATATGTGTACAATTTCAATGAATAAACTATTTAAAAAAATTAATTAATTTAGAGAAATGACATTCCATCATTTTGCAAAAAACAAAAAGTATGATGTACAATAACTGAAAGAACAACTTAACCAAACAAAGGTTTAAGCTTGTCTTGATTAATCAGCTTTATAAGTCCGACAGAAACAAACTATACGGCTTATATCCCATATTATGCAACCGTTCTAATGAAATAAGTGACATCTGGATAAATAATATTGTTCATATGTACTAATGAGGACCTCTCATTTATAAACATCAGATCTGTAAGTGATGGCGGTCCAGATGGTGTGTAAGAATAACGGGCCTGTGAGACGAAGAAATGTGTCTCATGGGCTAAAAGGTCTCTTTTGATGTGGTTTACTGTTCATTGGCTTCGCTGGTTTGGTCCGTGAGATGGAAAAGGCTAATGAGAATGCATTTACCTGTGGCTCCGAGCCTAATGAGACGCCACGAGGGATCGGCGAGCCTCAGGACGCAGACCAATCAGAAGAATATTCCCGGCTGTACACAAATAGCCAACACATTAAAAGTACATTAACATAGCATTGGTGCAACAAACACAATCAAATTGTTTTTATATAGTCAAACAAGTAGTCTAGCCAAAAATAAAATTAATTGATTCTCATATAGTCTTGTATTTCTTCAGCACACAAATGAAGAGGGATGTCTCAAACGTCTCATTTCTTCAAAATATATTATTTTGTGTTCTGCAGAAGAAAATAAGTCATGTTTGTTTGGAATGACATGACATTTGGAATGAAATGATGGAATCATTTTTATTTTTGTTTGACCCATTCCTTTAGGAGCTCTGTTTACTTCTTTGTTTGCCATCATATTTTGTAAAAATATGAATTAGTAAAGACGCAGAAATGTTTTTTTATTTTTACATTTGTTTGAGTTGGACCGTGATATGTGTGACGTGTCTTTTTTCTCACTGATGTTTTGTTCTGTTGTCAATAATGGCTTTCTTTTATGGTGGACCATCCATTTTCCCATTTGTGTTCACATGCTGGCTGTGCACCAACCTTCGCTCTGCCAGTGTGAGATGTGGCACCGTCTCAATGGATTCAGCAGTCTTGGTAAATATTTGCATTCAGGGATAGAGATGAGAAGTGGGATTGTGTTTGGAAATGTAATCAAATACAGCATTAAACATTATACATCCATCATCTACATGTAATCTATGGTTTTTAAGGTCAAGTGTTTAAGTTTACATCTTAAAGGTTTTCACAAATTAATTAATCCAATTTGTCGTTCTCTTCAATTTACAATTTTTGTTTGTTTGTTTCAACTTATATTTTAATTTGTTAAGGATACATATTTTTCATTTAGTCAAGTTTAAAATTACAAATGTGAACCATTGACCCCTTGAACCCTTGAAACAAATTTCCAGTGTTATATCAAATATTTTGTGCTATTACGCAGTTTTTGTAAAACAGATTTGTTGCTTTTTTTAACTAATTTTAGCTGAACATTCTTAAAAGTAAAGGAGTAAAAGATGTAACTGTCTTCCGTAAATGTGAGTAATCCGAAGACTTTCTCATTTAAGAACAACGCGGTTCTACACTACAGTTATTTAAGAGTAACATAAGATTGACAGAAACTGCCCGAAACATTCCTCCTTTAAAGAAAGATTTTATTTTTAAAAAGCATGAATAGCCTTTATATGTATAAATTGTGATTTTTTCAAAGTAATGATGGAAAGCAGCTTTGCCCGGCACACATCTTCAACTCTTACTTTTACAAACCTAATTGACATTAAAAGTAGAAGTACTCACACTGAAAAGGATTTTGACATCGTGTAGGTTTTAGTTTAACTTGATGGTGAGGGACTAGAACTGTATTTAGGGAATTGATTGACAGCGGAATGAAGCAGGTTTGGCTCTTTTCTGCCAATTAAATTCAGAATAAAGAGACGGGTGTCAATTCTGTTCTGTTCTGATCGACCTCGACACGTCTCAGAAGAACAGCAGAAGAGAAGCGTGAACATCTGCATATCAGATGGATGGCATGGAAAGGACGGCCTGAGCATCATTCAGATTTAATGCAAGAACCCACAAGTTCTTTCCAAAAAAAGAACCGAGGATTCAACCGAGGTCAATCTGGCCATTATCAGAGCGTGGCTGGAGGTGATGATTATGAGAAAAGCTCTAGCAGAAAGTGCAGACCTTTCCACACACCTGCTCCATTTCTCTCGTGTGGAGTAATTGGAGAAAATGTCCATCATGGATAGTCCTCCCATTCCAGAGCAAAAATACTGATAAAAGCAGAAGCGTTGCCTCCCGCTGTGGTCGCCTTATCGTGTTTTCATTCAATTATATCAGGCATAGTTTTACTTCAAGCGTAATTAACAGAAATTGGTTTACAGCCGGATGTAATAGTGTGTTTTAAGAAGCGCATGAATGCATGAAATCTGCATGTATGGTTGTGGCCAGAGATCATGTTGGGAGGGAATATCTGTGCAATTTTTGCTTTTAATGACAACCATAAAATATGAGAAGTATGATACAAAAAAAGAGCAAAATAAAATATTTCTTCCAAAGCTAAATTTGGCAGAACAGGGTATAATTGGGAATTTGGAGTTTATTCTATGCCAAAACAGGAAAATGTCAAACTGTTTGAAATTGCAGAGGAAAAAACAAGTTTACAGCCGTGTTACAAAAAGTGCTTTATGTCCATACAGGTAATTTTTTCTTTCCAGAATGTGACTTATGACCCTCTTATGATTTCACTTGTTTGAATGTCTTAAAGAAATGAAGTCTGCATGATTAAGGGTGAGGCCTCTTGTGTGACAGGTGGAATGCCAAATCGAGAATCCTCCGCTCTACCCATGTCCCATATCTTGCTCATTTTCAATGCTTTGGCAAGATGACGACAGTTGTCTCTGCCCACTTCAGGCTTTAAAAGTGCTCTTCAGAAACCTATGGGTGACATCAGGAACACAACGTCCATGTTATTTGTGTTGTGTTGTGTTTTGGACAAAATCTCATAAAATCTTGTCAGTGCTCAACTTCAATCCAAACACAATTTTACATTCTAAACATCATAAAGCTTTATTACTGGATGAGGAAACGGAGTAAAGATCTCCAAAGTTAGACATTCTTTTTAGACGAAAAAAGGATTTTATTTAAAAGATCACTTCACTTTGTTGGCCTTTTTATATCATGATGTTGATAGGACGGACGGTGAAGAAAGAGGGCCGGAAGCTACAGGATGAGTAAAGGAACTTATATAAATACATAAAAATTACCCCATAAGTAGACTGTCAAACAGGAGATGCTTTCTTTACACACTACAAAAAAAAGTCATTTGAAAATATGTAAAATTCCCTTCGACGTGGATTTCAAGTGACAAAATGAAGATAAATTCTGTGGCATCCTTAGCTACCAACTAGCAATGACCCATAACACCTTAGCAACACTCAAGCTATCACATAGCAACTGGCTAACAAACATGCCAAACACCTTAGCAACGGTCCAGTCTCTGGCCGGCGACGGCTCAAAAACACAACTGATTGAACTATGTTTGGAGAGGAGAGAGAAAGAGCAAAGGCAATTTTATAATGACTGTGACAAGTGTGAAAAAGAGTCCTTTAATCCTATTATAACCCCCCCTCACACACACACACACACACACACACACGCACGCACGCACGCACGCACTCACACACACACGCACGCACGCACACACACACACACACACACACACACACACACAAATGACTGACTGCCCACTGAAGTGGAGAAACTCGGTGAGAAAGACATGATCTCATAATCACCCTTCTGAGAATTGTTCCTCTTGTCGGTTACGTGACACGTGAACGTTGAACACTTCAGCTCACAAGAGCTTCATGCTATTATCTTGTTTTTCTGTAGATTCATATACACAAAAAGTCAAAGAAATAAAGAACACACTTCTTGAATGGTTTATGTATAAGGAGATTATTTGGTTCTAAAATAAGCTAAATAAATGAATGTACCCTTACATAAAAGAAGTGTTTTCACGTGCTTTAGAAGACACATACTTCTTTATCAAGATAAAAATAAAAACTTGCACTATTTGTATTTCTCAGAAATACACTTTAATTTACACCTCCAGATTGTTTTTCTATATTTGTAAGTAAAATTAGATATCTTGAGCAAATCTCAAGAAGGGCACCTTAAAAACTAATTTAGTTATATGTATGACACACTTACTTTTCCTGCACGATTAATATCATTTGCTCTTATCTGGGAAAGTCTTTAACTTCTAATTACTATAAAAGCGTTTGATATTTAGGATGATACCCTTCTTAAATTCATACATTATATTCAATCACTGAGACGAGTCGACTGATCCCAAACATGTGTCTCTGGGGTCCGGAGCTAAACTTCAAGACTTCTGTCCAGCTTATCGACTCTGATGAGTTAATAATTCAGTCATTCATAAAGGGACTTACTTCATTTTTTGATAAATCAATGAATCACTCATTCATTTAACAAATTCCTGCCACCTAAACATTTTGGTTTTAAGTAAAAAAAATCCTAACATTTCAATTTAAAACATGTCCCACCTAGGAGAAAAGTGTACTTGAGTAATAATAAGTTTCAAATTGTAGTCATATCACAACAACGTTAAAAATGAACAGCCAATAACAGTGCTGAAAAGTCAAAGACTTCTTTGAAGTTCTTTAAACATAAGAAGCATCCTTAAGACGCTGCTTGGCATAATGACAAGAAAACATTTCAGTGTATTTTAGTCAAGAGATACACTCAAGATCATCAAATATTAGGATTTATTTTATCTTTCAGTTAATCATTTTTATAGTTCCCATTTTAATCATTCTAACATGTAAAGTACTAAATACTTTTAAGAAAGTTTCCCAAAACTTTTGAGTTGAAGATCCTAATACATAGATATTATTATTCTTGCAGAAATATGTAGTTTTCTTAATAAAATAGACATAGTTTTCACAAAAGAATCTAATATTACAGGTTTCACAGAGTTATAGTTCATTGTGAGTTGTTTAACAAAAACATACATTTGTAACACAATACAAATCTTACTTTATCTCTTTTTTACAACACATTTTTTTCACTTTCAATTTTTAATAACAAAAAACTATTGCTCCATCTTAAAACACTGTTCAGTAAATAAAAATGGTGTAGTGGAAGAAGCCCTTGTTGATGATGGGTTGTATTTATTGATGTCTTGTTACGATAAAGACAGATGGGGTTTGTCAGACACACCTCTTAAACACTTTTGCTGTCATCAGGGTGAATAAATAGATCCTGTAGGCTTTAAGTTATGGATGATGAATTCCGTTCGCCCACATGCATCGCATGTTAATATTTCTCCAACTTTCTGTTGATTTTCATACTGTAACTGCCTTTGTCATTCTCCATTGGTACAAAAACATTACCATGGTAACCAGATATCCTGCCAATATCCCATAGTTACGCCAGTAATGGGTTACTACTGCAAAAAATGTGTTATTGCATTACCTGTAAAATAATTTATACATATGCCTATATGACTTGTCTTAGTTTCTAATAATATAGTTTCTAATAATATAGTTTCTAATTAGTTTCTAAAAAAAAACACCTTCTTCATTTATATTTGTGTAACGATGAAAATGTGTCTGTGTGTGAGTTTCACTGTTGGACAGGTGTGAAACAGATTGTGTCCAGCTGTGTACTGAAAGAGAAACAGAGAGAACCGAACAGAAGTCAGACCCGCAGAGATGATTATTTGGCATCCACACGCTTCTCCTAACAGAAATGAATGTTTTCTTAAAGGCTAATTGTAGGTTCTGCTTGTTGGTTTCAATGTTCCGACTGTCGAGTGTTTGCTGAAAGCTTTGGTTTCATGAAGTAATCACACAGTTTAACTAAATACATATTGAGAATCAACTCATAAATACGAAATGAAATCATTAAAACTGATGCAGCTTCTCACTTTCTATTCTTTATAGTCTGTGCTTGTGTAGTTTAATATTCACCATGGTTACCAAAAATTAACATGGTTGATAAAATTTACAACCAAGAGCGTTTTGAACCTCTCTAATACTATTAATATAAATCCGAGGAACCGGTCTAGTGTTCAGTTAAAACCAGCAAATCACCTGAAGAAATAACGGTACTGGAAAAAATAATTATGGGATTTTCCATTTACAGTAACCTTAATTTAGAAATACATTTTACTGTCAAGAAATACATATTTTAGTGCCCAGTGATGTCTGCAAATAAAGTTCTGTTTTTATATTTAATATGTTTTAGCAGTTCAGTTATGTTTTTGTTTGTTATTTGCAAACTTTCACATAGTTTTTATATTAATTTAATATTTTGTTTAATATTTTTTCTTCCGTTTATTTTGGATTTTTGAATATTTGGTAAAGATTTATAGTTTCTTGATCTATTTTTTCCCCTTGATGTTTATTGTTTTAATTTCCATTTATTGTTTTATTAAAATACTGGCTCTTCATACTCAGTGTATTTTGTGTATAATTTTAATATGTTTACTGTATTGTTTTCAGTATTAGCACTTTTATGTTTTATTTTAACATTAACTATTTCCTTTAAAATAAGCTTTTATGACAATATAAGGCGTGTAGTACAAAATCTAGAAGAGTATTCATTTGAAAGCCAGAAAGGCCAACTGCAGTATACGCTTTCTTCATAAACACAAAGGGTGAGCGGAAAAATGAAAAGCAAGACAGTGCAAACATTGAAAAATGTTCCATCAGTTATTAATATTTCATCTTCTAAGTTTGGTCTCAGTAAGTTTTGCTCGTGCAATATTTTATAGATGTTTGAAAATAACTTTAAATAAAAGGTAAAGAGTTTACAGCACATGAAAGCTTTTTCAATAGGGGATCTCATTGACATGGGTGGAAATCCCAATCAGTGCATTTATTTATTAATATAATATTTCATTTTACAAAACATGAGTCTCCGTTAAAAGACTCAGATTCATTAGTCGTTCATATTTAGATGCATCATGATGAAATCTTCTGAATGTAAGAATGTAACCCTTCTCTTTAATACGTGTCTGGGGTTCATATACGTTGATACCATACAGTTTATATGCACACTAGCCTTCTGACCTCAGTAGGGGGCTCGTCTTTTCAATCCATACTCTCTCTAATTGGCCATGGTTAGCGTGTAATATTTCACAGCGCCCGTGGATGAGACATAAATCTGGTCTGATCAACAGTAATTATTCACGCTGTCGAACATTTTTTGATCATTTGAAGAAAGAAAACAAAAAACTATAAACCTGGAGAGTTTATTATAAGGAACATTTTAGTTCTGAGGTTTTAATTTTAATTGTTTTGCTGTTGATTTTGTCTCGGTTTCTCATTAAGAGTAAGACAAATTGAAATAAGACAGCTGTTTATATGCAGTATGTGATGTTAAAATATTAAATGAATGTAGAGGTCGCAGATAATCTGGTTGTGAGGAAATATGATGATGATTTAATTTTAATATCATTGACATTTCCTTGTGGATTTCGCCATATGCGGTTTCTGAGAGAAGACCCTTAATGCATGTATTATTGCTTTCTACGAAAAACAATCAAATATTAAAGAGATCTTGTATGGGATTCACTACTGGAAGATTTTATTATGATATAGATCATTGAATTATCAAAATATTTGTTCCTGCAATTCATACATTACACTTGAAAAGATTTTTTGAGTTTTATTAGTCACGTATTCATATGTTCAAACACACAGCTCTTTTTTTTCCCCTTGATTTACAGTCATATTTTTTGCTTTATTAGCTTTTGTGTTTATTGTTTTAACTAAAATGGTCAGGGTCCGGTTAACATAGTAAGGATTTTACAAGTTTAATTGATTAAACCGTCTTTTATCATGTTAACTCTTTAATTCTAAAAAATATATTTTACTGTAGATGAATGATAAAACATAAACATCCTACATATACATTTCTGTAAAATAAATGACTCAAGTTTTTAGTTATCTTATTATGACTTTTTATTGTCTTATGCTGGTTCTCGGCCTTGTCTTGGTCTCGGTTCAAGTGGTCTCGATTACAACACTATTTCTTCTTGATGGTGATTTAAAGGTGAAGTATGTCTTTTTGGGAGCATAAACGCCACTAAATGCAACTGCAAATGTAAAAGCTTCATTCGGTTTGACATGGTCTCTGCACAGTGTTTACTTCTTCCTACACACTCAGCATGGGCCAGTCGTGGGAGTTCACTTTACTCCACAAACTGACCTGCATCATGGACAGATTTTTATGAAAACAAAATACATCCATATAAATAAAGAAATATATGTGCATAGAATCATTTGTTATACTAAATTGTGTAAATGAGTTGATAAATGGTGTGATTTTGTTTTCTATTGCAAACGTGAAGCTCTGCCCATGCCTTAAAAGTCGGACTGGTACAAGAATCCTTAAGAAATGATTCAGTTAAATTTGTATTAGCATGTTCTTATTGTTCAAATAAAGAACATCACTTTTAAAAGTATATAGCACCTTCTGTCCTCATTTGCATATTTACTTATTCTTTTACTCTTTGTGCCATCTGGACACTTTCTCTGTCTTTATTAAAGCTTAGACATCTCGAGATTTGGACTCCTACTAGAAGGTTTTTAACAAGAGAAGATTTGCGGGAAGTAGGAAAGGTCTTTAGAGCTCTCTCTGGTCTCTCTGGTCTCTCTGGTCTCTCTGGTCTCTCTGGTCTCTCTGGTCTCTCTGGTCTCTCTCTCTCTCTCTCTCTCTCTCTCTCTCTCTCTCTCTCTCTCTCTCTCTCTCTCTCTCTCTCTCTCTGGTCTCTCTGGTCTCTCTGGTCTCTCTGGTCTCTCTGGTCTCTCTCTCTCTCTCTCTCTCTGGTCTCTATGATCTCTCTGGTCTCTCTGGTCTCTCTGGTCTCTCTCTCTCTCTGGTCTCTCTCTGGTCTCTCTCTGGTCTCTCTCTCTCTCTCTCTCTCTCTCTCTCTCTCTCTCTCTCTCTCTCTCTCTCTCTCTCTCTCTCTCTCTCTCTCTCTCTCTCTCTCTCTCTCTCTCTCTCTCTCTCTCTCTGTCTCTCTCTCTCTGGTCTCTCTCTCTCTCTGGTCTCTCTCTCTCTCTGTCTCTCTGGTCTCTCTCTCTCTCTCTCTCTCTGTCTCTCTCTCTCTGGTCTCTCTGGTCTCTCTCTCTCTCTCTCTCTCTCTCTCTTTCTCCGTCTCTCTCTCTTTCTCTGTCTCTCTCTCTCTCTCTCTCTCTCTCTCTCTCTCTCTCTCTCTCTCTCTCTCTCTCTCTCTCTCTCTCCGTCTCTCTCTCTCTTTCTCCGTCTCTCTCTCTCTCTCTCTCTCTCTATCTCTATCTCTCTCTCTCTTTCTCCGTCTCTCTCTCTCTCTCTCTCTCTCTCTCTCTCTCTTTCTCCGTCTCTCTCTCTCTCTCTCTCTCTCTCTCTCTCTCTCTCTCTCTCTCTCTCTCTCTCTCTTTCTCCGTCTCTCTCTCTCTCTCTCTCTCTCTCTCTCTCTCTCTTCCTCTCTCTTTAGGTATCTTGTTAGCTTACTAAGGTTAACAAACTGTTTAGTGTGCATACTTATTTTTACCCATTACTAAGTATGGGTGAATGCAAGGAAGCACATTTTCTAAGTATGTCTTACCTGCCAATTTATGAGGTTTCATTCTAAACCTTAACTCTTCAACAAATGATTGTTTTTGTACATTTATATTCTGTATATTTCTTCTACAATCTTTATTTTGCACATATAGTCTATATAAGTTTCACAGTCTATAAAGTGTACCAAAAAAATCTTAAATCTTGAACATTTTGTATTTTATATATTGTGTTTTTCAAATTGCAAAGGTAAGAAGTTAAAATAGTCTAAATTCTAATGTAATTTCTAATGTAAACACACCAAGCTATAACCTGCCGTCAAATGGATCACTTTTTTTTTTTAAATGTTCTTGTATGTTGATTTAAATGTGCTCTTACAGAATTATTATCTTACAGAACAAAAAAGATTACAGCAGGATGACAGCCGTTTTTCTTCATTCGTGTATTCACGGGTACAGGATCTCAAAGCAGGTGTCAGCACACGTTACACATGATTAAAACTTCTGCCGTGGATTTCTTCATCTCACGGGACTCTCTCTCCTAATACCATCGTAATAAGGTGCTCTTTCTGGCACAGTGGACTAGCAGAGAGATCAATCCGTCTAAATGCCACCTCACAAAGGAGAAGCGCTGGTTAAAAACCAATGAACGATAAACCAACAAAAACTCTCTATAAATTACGAGCATCCGATCAATATTTGCTCTCCTTTGGTGGGTTGAGGTTGGTCAATGCGCCATTGAATGTCTAAGACTGACCTCGGTCCTGGACACGGCAGGTGCCGATGCTCTCCAGCATCAAAGTCAATTATGGAAACAAAGGGGGTGCGGAAATGGCACTTTAGCTGGGAACGATTCATTCTGTCGCGTTCCCTTTTACTGATGTGCCATAGAAAACAGTTAACACCGGCAGCGAAGGCCTCACATCAGTTGCTGGGGCAACTTTCAATTTCTCAGCTCAGCGTGTGCTCCGATGTGACAGAAATGACGGGAAAATAACCAAAATACATATCACATTTCACAAACTTGCTTCTCCCGCTGCGGGGCCGAGAACAATTTGCTTGCAGAGTAATTTGCAGTAATGGTTATTTACGACTGTAAAGTTTCTTCTGAGTCGCGCAGATCGGCCGGCTGAGAAGCAAAATGTTTATTACAAAGCTCAGTGCTTCAGTGCTGCCGATGTAAGAAAATCACTTCAAAGCTTGAAGGCGTTTAGAGAGTTTCAAACGACAATAAGACGTGAACAAAAAAGTGTTTCAGAGGTGCAGTTTGAAACCCCTGAAGCACCACAACACAGCTCCCACGCTCCATTCAATACCACCCACAGGAATGAGAAAAAAACTCTTTAATGTCTCATTTGTTTCTCTCAGACGGTCAGAGATTAACACAAACACACTGTTTTGTTTCAATGCTGCTTCATTTGTTTGTTTGCAAGCAAGAGACCCTCGAAGTCTTATCTGGGTCTCAAGATTTCTGTATAGTATACACTGCTCAGAATTTTCATTTGTTAGCATATGACTCATGTCTCAATAGATTTTTTAAGAATTGATCTTAACAATATCCAAAAAAGGAGATGATCAACTGAGAGACGGTTGTGAAGTTATAGTTGGCAACTGCATAATACTGTAGGTCATTTTGGACAAAAGCGTCTGCCAAATGAATAAATGTCAACAATTTCTAATAATATTTATTTTTTTCCAAAACATATTTGAGTGACTATTAGATACAAACTGTATCAATACATGAAACTACTTTACATTTACATTTATTCATTTGGCTGACACTTTTATCCAAAGCGACTTACAGTATTGTGCAGTAGTCAATCATCACTGCAGAGTAAAATGATGTAAGATGTCTCAAGAACACTTCAATAATTGTCTTCTGACACTGGGATTCAAACCAACAACCCTCTGTTAACAAGTCCAACTCTCAAACCAGACCACAACTGATCCCTATTTTTAACAATAAAAAGTACACTTTATTTTCAGTCAAGTACATTTACATTTACATTTACATTTACATTTAGTCATTTAGCAGACGCTTTTATCCAAAGCGACTTACAATAGTCGAGGAGACAATGAAGCGGTAAATAGCCGATACAACAATAGGTGAACAAGTGCTACAACAATGCTACCGAGTTACACAGAGAGAGAAGTTACAAAAAGTATATATATATATGTTTTTTTGTTTTTTGTTTTTGTTTTTTTGATAGAGTGAGTAGGTTATAAAAGTAGTGAGTTAGTGAGTTAGATGTAGCCGGAAAAGATTTAGGAAGCTTAAGTTCATCTGTGCACATCAATAGTATATTTTGAAGTGTACTATATTATTTTTAATTAAACTAGCCCTCCATTAGTTAATAAAAGTATACTTTTAAGTACAGTAAATACAGAACAGTTCAAGGATGTAAACAACAACATGCGTGTTGAAATGCTACAGCGCATTCCTGAAGCTTTTCCGGTTACGCCATTTTTAAAGCACAGAAAACTAAAAAAGGCAATAAAGTGAAATTACTGAACGCCTTAAATCAAATTATAAATCAAATACAACTTTTCATTTCATGTATTTTCCACAATATCACAAATTTACGTATCCAAACATGTATCCCCATCTGGTTAAGACAGGGTGTATCGATAGAAGAAAAGCAGTAAAAGAATATCACAGTCGACTACAATTACATCCTAAGGGGAAAGGTTGGAAACTGTTTATAGAATTACTACAATTATATGCACCCTCTTATTAAGTTTATTATGAAATTTTGGCATTATTGCAATTAAACTTTACCTCTTCGAAATGAAAAAGTTAGTTCTAAATAATGTGATAAAGCTCATAAACGAGGAAAGCATAATTGTATTACCATGGGTGGTACACATAATAACCATAAAATGCATCCACAAACTTCTGTTCTGCATATGACGCAAATAACTTAAAGCCAGCCAGTCTGAGATCGTTGTTTGTGTTGTGTTTTATAACAAATAATGAGACTAATAAAACATTCATGTAAACAGGAGCAAGGTGTTCGTGTCATGTACACTTGTTATTGTGATTCAGTCCGTACTCGGATTATTTGAAATAATCACATTTTTATTGCACACGCTTCTTGGTTCGTTGTTAATGTGACGGGGGAGATTATTAATGGGCCTTACACTTGCATGGCCGGGTCATGTCTACGCTAATAATAAATCACATCGTATCATTAATTCTAAATGATTAAGTGTGATCTATCAAAACTTGTTGTATGCATGATAATTATAGACGTTTTGTGCTCATATTAGGTTAGGTTTGTAGTCACATTTCTGCAATCCTTGTTGTCGTGGAACAGTGTGTGAGAGAAGATTAACTGAGTTAGTTAACAAGTACGACTACACATTCATCCAGGGATGATAATCAGTTACAAAAATATCATGCTGTATATCCTCGAGCGGTTATCCGCTATCCAATCTTCTTTCTTAACTGCTGTAATCCAAAAAAAAGACATTTAAAAAAAAAGAACTTCTACTACAGGTCACTTAGTAAACTTGTTGTGTGATTTGTTCACCTATTGCTATCTGTACTATTTACAGCTTCTTTGTCTCCTCGATTCTTGGTATGTCCATTTGGATATAAGTGTCTGCTAAATGCCTAAATGTAAATGTAAATGTATTGATCATCTGCCGTCAATGTTTCTTAATGTGTTGTTAAAACTAAATGTAAACAGGAGCAAAGACTTCACCTCCTCGTATGAACGAATAGCCATGAACTGGTTTATAAAAGAGCTTTGCATCTACATTTTGTCTTTGTACTGCATTCTACTAATTTACTACTGTGATTCAATATTTTTAGTAAGCAATAATTTGAGTATTTTGTTATTATTTTTCACAAGCAAGCTAGTACTAGTTTTATAAACTGCATGTTCAGCAATTTCTGAAAATGACACAGTATTTACTGTAATATCAAGTGTATTTTACTGTAAAACAGATATACAGTTTCATACTGCGTGTAACTCATCATTGTTGGAAACATCTTCTTGTCGCCAGTCAAAATACAGTATCCATAATTACTGTAAAAAACCTTCCGTACATTTTTTTTACTGGAATTCTGACCAATCACAGAAAGCCATGAATGTCCAGTCGGAAATAAGAAAATCAAGACAAGACATAGATCCAAGAACCTGAAAAGTGTCTGTAGTTTGTGAAGAGAACTACACGTTTAAATATAACAATTAAACTGTAAAAAAATAGAGTCGATTATTTGCCATTGTTTACTTCTTGTTATGTAATTTTGCAAGTAAATACATAATTTAGAATACTTTTTTTTCACCGGATTACATGATACTTTATTGAGAGAAATTATTGTAATATTACTGTATGTTTTAGGGTGAAAATGACTGTAACAAAAAAAATATAATGCTAATTAAATGCTAAAATTAATATTAATAATAATAAATATTTAAAATAATAACTAAATATTCAAATGAACACTAATATTAATTAAATATTTATACAGCACTCTTACAGCACTTAATGCAAACTGCATTAAGTCTTACGTTGTAGGTTTTCCGTGTACTTTATAGTCTATATATTTTGCATATTTGAGGTATCTAATAGGCCACTTAATCAAAGGAGTTAAAACGTCCAGGCCTTTCGATTCTTAATTATACTTTTAGTATCAAAAGAAGTTAAGTGCAAGTAAGCCAAGCTTTAGTACTGTATATCTCATTTCTGGAAAGTGCTTATTCGACTGATTGTATACTTTAATCTTTATTTAAGTATACAATATCACAATAAAACTTCCTAGTCATTTTACTAGTCATTGCAAGAATTGTCGCATTTGTTTGGAGTATTTTTTCATTTCTTTGATATAATGAGCTACAGTATTAATGAGAAACTTTCGAAGCAATAAAATGCTCAGAAACACTGCATGAACTTTTGTATTTGAAAGAAACAGGAGATTGCTCAGTCGCTCTGGTCTTATGTGCTATAGGGCTGGTTAGGTTTTATTGGTCTTCAGTTGCCATAACCGCTGTGTTATGTGTGCTTTCACCGGTATGATTTATCTGTGTTGATAATCGGACTCATAATGATGACAAACAACAGAACACATGACGCTCACATCACCTGATATCAGAGACAAACAATGAAAGGTACAGACTTAATGTAACGTGTGTGTTCATGTTCACAAAAGCTGAAGCCAGTCATTTATATTGAGTAAACACACATGTGTTTGTGCTCTATAGAGATAATAAAACATTTACACCAGCAGAAGACACTTATCAGATCATGAGTTTATATCAGATATTCTGTAGATTCTTGACACAAAGCTGTCTATTGATGTTTTCGTCTCTGATAACTATAAAATAGGTTTGAAATCATTCAACAAGAAGTTTTTAAAGACTATAATTCTCTTTCCCTAACACGTTACTCTTGATGTTTAAGGCAAATTTTAAATGTTTTAAGTTAAACGTTTATCATAAATTGTGTCCTTAAACAGAAACACGAACACCGAAATCTTGACTTGTAATGTAGAGTACATGTCATTAATTCTAACTTTAACCTTTCAGTCTCCTTCGGTTGTTATTTTAATTCTTCCCGTGATTTCTGACCCTCGCCGCCGGGAGAACCGATTTAAGACCAACCGCTGGCTCTTCCCTCTTATATTTTCCTCCTCGGCAATTAATCGCTTTCATAATTGGATCTGTGCACATTAATTGAAAAGAGTCTGGGAGTCAGTTTCAATCTGTGACTTTGATGTAGAAGGTAATGGGGTTTTAATAAATGACACGGGATTGACAAAGAAAAGACACCAGAGGAATCCAACTGTTACACTTGACAACAGAACCCCGGCTGCCGGCAATCCTCTGAAAATGATCACAAAGAACTTTAAGATATTGTGACTCATGATTTTTGTCTTATGACTGTGATTTCAGGGATGAAATAATGATAAAGGATTTATGCTCAGAATGTGTCTGTGATGTTTATCTGTGCTGGAATTGTTTCAGTAATCCTGTAATCCAGAACAGAAGATGTTGAGCAATCTTTCTCGAACAGAGTTTAGGAAAACATAATTCTGTTTTTGTATACTGTGTCCAAAACCAAAAAAACTGGCTGTAATTTCTGTATTTAATCATGCAGAACGGTTCCACACTTTAAATTGATAAGATTTTTAAATTGATAAATATTATTATTGATAGATTTTATTTTAAATCAACTTATTTAAATTGTGTGGAACCAGTGTTCTGGATTTTATTTTATTTTGTTATTCCAACAACTCCTTTTTTCAGTAAACTAGTTTATTTTGAATCTGAAGTATTTCTAAAATCAGAGCCACACTTATTCATTTACCCACAAAGCACTCTTATTTTTAGTTCAGCTGATGTTCACTAAATGTTCCAATGTGGGAGGAATCTAAATGATATGTATAAATAAATAGTATATAGAAAATAAATTATGGAATTGTAAAAAAGAAACTTTATATAAAACATAAATAAAAATTAAAACAAAACATACTTTTTTGTACTTATTGCCAGGAAAATATAGTTATTACTGGCTAACCAAAAATAGGCCAGATATAATATCATAGGTCCCGAGTAGTCTTGAAATAATGCCCTTATGAGCATACTTTAGTATTACAGTACACAATATTCACAAAAATACAGTGAAAGAAAGCAGGGCCAAAAGCAGAAGTGCCCATTAGCCATGCTGACCCAATCGTGCCGCTGGATCACTATTTGACGTTTAGAAGGGAAAGTAGTAAGCAGAATCAAGGATAATTTTAAAGTCTGGGTCAAAAATCTATGTGGATAGATAACAGAAATAGTGTTAAGTGAGTCATAATTGTATTCAGGAGCGAGTTTGTGAAGTTGTGACACAAATTAAGTAGCAAATGTTAAAATTGCAGTTAATAGAACATTGAGCAACGCATTGTCCGGTATATCCTCCTCTGTGTTGCAATATATAATGTGTACAGACCCACAAGATTGACTAGAATCTGATGTGACAGTATGGTAACTGTGTTGACTCATGGATGAGCATCTCTATGAACGTGCATTTGTGATCTCTATAAACTCACTCCTGAAGAAATGCGAGGAGAGGCCTATGACTCACTTGAAATCCCATTTCTGTTATCTATCCTCATAGACTTTCCACCAAGACTTTAATATACTGCCTGCCTCTTTCCCTTCTCCCACCAAGACTAGGCCAAAGGTGCTTTTGCCATCTGAATAATAATAAAACCAATGACTTTACCTACAACTCACTAACTGGATTTACATGAATTAGCAAGTAGTATTTTGGGAATCAAACCCAGATCTTCACCGGCCCCGTGAACATGCTTTGAACGCGCCAACCCACCGAAATATAATACTCAAGCTCCCAAGGTAATGTTAGGGAAAGTCAACAGAAGTGTGGTACAGAAGTAAGACAACAGATGTGTAAAGTAAGAGTAGTTGACAATAAAATCAAAGCAAACACAAGTCATTATAAATAGAACATGATAATAACATGTCGCAGGACTCTATCTGCCTCCTCAAGGAGCTGAGACATAACTCAAACACTCCTCAATAGATGTACTTGATCAAGGACCCCTGTGTGACTTTTCAAACCGGTAAACATTGATAAAGGCAAGTGTCCAACGATGGCAAAATGAAAGTGTAGTGCAAAAATAATAGAAAAACAAAGAAGATTATTTTGTACAGCATATGTATATGTAGAGAATAGTGTAATAAGACAAATCAACAGTGTGACTGGCACGGTCAACTTTGAAGAACAAAAATCTGTTCAATTATTTTTGTGTGGCTCAGTCCGAAGATAATGTGAGTTTGGCAAAAAAAATTAATTGAGAAAAGTTCATCAGGTCATCTACAGTATGTTTAACCGAGGTGCCGGTGACGCACACCAAGTGTCGACTCGATTGATCGAAAAGTGGCAATATAATAACTTCCATACATTTTTGGGTTCGCTTCCAAATGTTTGCGACGTCACAACTTTCGAACAAAGGCCGAGAATAGAAAATCTTTTTAGACATTTCCATGCCCCTCAATCCGTAGATCAGTTTAGCTGATTTTCATCAAAAAATGTCATAATTTTGGGGGAACTAGGGTAAACACACAATACTGTTCTTTTTGAACTTAAAATTATTACTTGAAACAAACAAACAAAACCTTTTAAATTGGTTTGAACGACAAAATATTAGTGGGTACATGGAAACCTTTTCAGTTTATAAGTAAGCATATGGCGAAATACAAATGATTTGCATTTATTATATGAGGAAATATGAAGTGGATCTATCGTAGTTGTATTCGACAGTTGTTGTGGTTCTATCGAAATAAAAGAACGCTGATATATCTTTCCCCTGCTGGTCATAAACTGTTAAGATCTTTAACTCCATGCTGTGGGATCAGATGCCACCAGAAACTTCTGCTTTCCTCGTGGATGCTGCGCATATATGGTTGCTATTGGAAACAGAGTCTTGGCAGAGCTCCGGTGGATATAAAGTGAGCTCAGATCCAGTTTAAAGCCCATAAATCCAGGGCAAGACCTTCCCTTCCAGACATCAAAACAAAAGTCAATGCGGCTTTCATTTCCCTATGACAACATTATTTTCTCTGTTCAGATGATAGCAGCAGTCAGGAGTGAAGTTTTCTTATTAGAGATGGAGTTAATAAGCGACGATAAAGTGAAAGTTGCCATTAGATGTGATATCAAAGGCAGATGGGGGTCACTGAGGTCTTTGGTTTTGGATGGAGGGAGTTTTGTTTTCTTAATGATGTGCCAGCAGCCAGACTGGTAAAACTGTCAGGGCTCATATTTGTTCTTCATCGTGGGGATGCCCAACGTGAGTCCAGTATGAGTGCAAGATAAACAAAAAAGGTGTACACTTTCTCGAAAACCCATTCTTTCAGGTGATTATAAATCATCGAGCCCCAGGTAATATTTATAACATGTATGGCTTCAACGATGTGTCAATTAACACGAAACATGTGGACGTCAGTGCTCCAGCAGAAGTCAGTTAATTCTCATTAAGTGCAGTTCTCTTATATGATATTTTTATGCAAGATATGAACTGCTTAAGCTGAATCATATGTTCATAAACATATAGACACGACAACGAAGAACATTTCTGGTCAAGCAGTGTTTTTGATTGAAGAAATGGAATTTCTATAAACTGACACCAGAATTTAGAAATGACTAAACTCTTGCTGCCATCTACTGTTAGAAGCCCATCCAATGCTTTTTAATTACAGGGATTCCTAGAATAACAATGCAGAGGGAACCAATTAAGATATTATTTGTAAAATATAGTTTTCATAAAATGTTTGTCCTAAACATTTCTTCGCATTTTTTTAATCATTTTAGTTTCAAAGAGTTTTGGACCGATCTTCATTTATTCTTTATTAGGATTACACTTTCTCCTTGTCTCTTGTTGACTCATTAACCTTTATTGTGTGGTAATGACGTTTAACTTTGGTAAAGAAAATCATGCAGCAACACAGTTGTATATATGATGTTATTTCATTAATTTAATGGAAACCAGCGCATTTGTGTGGTAGAATAGTAGCTTGATGACGTGTTCACCAACTTCATTTGTGCTAATAAATCAAAATTAACCACTTTAGTCAGAAGAGATATTTAACTCAACATTTAACTTTCTCTAGTTTTTAAATATATACTTATATATACTTTTATATATTCTTATGTCTATTCTTACTTTAATATATTTTTACTTTAAATCAAAATACAGACACTTGACAAATGTACTTAAGTAAAAGTTTTTACTTTGGAAAAAAGACTGCACTTTACTCCTTAACTCTTTAATACAGAATACATTGAACATATTGCACTTTTTTAACTTTTAAAAGTATAAGAAATACTAAGATAAGAAGTAAAAATACTAGTTTAAACCTGTGCTAAAGAATGCAAAAAGAAAAAAAACAATTTTTATGAAATGTGTAGAGTAAAAAGTATAATACTTGTTCTGTAATGTAATGTAAGTTAAATTGGTCATAACTACAATGTTATATACAACATATCATGTTATTGAGAGTAAAACTAAGTATTTTACAGCTCCGACAGTGGGAAGCTATCACTACAGCGGCCTACAAATATAATATTCTTTATGTTTTCTTTCAATTCAGATTTTTCAACCAATTTCAAAGATCTTTAAAACGGATCTGTCAAATTACCCCAAAAACAAAACAGCATCTCTAGAAAAAAGATTTTTCACAACAAGGTTCTTTATTGTTTGTTTCTTTTCATATTATAAATATGGAAAGAAGTGATGATTTAACTCAATGGTACTTTATAAACCAAAACTGGCTCTTTAGTCTCTATCAGTATATCTGATTCCAAAAGATTAAAATCTCAAAATAACATCTCCTGAATTAAAACTATGTCTTGTATACTTTAACTCTATTATTGTGGATTTATTCATTAAACAGATAAGAGTTATATCAGATGTTGTCAATCACTTTGACCTTGTAAGATTGTTGTAACGTAGCTGCTTATTAACCGGTATGACACCTAGATAGTTCAGAAAGGTTTCCGTACTATATACTAAAGAGAACTAAAACATTTACTATTACAACTCCTTCTGTTTTATTCACAGTCACATTGTGAAGGACCAAAGCCAAAAAAACTTCATTTCTCAACTGCCTTTGCAATTACAATGTATTGACAGTCACTCACAATTTAATACATGCGACAACATTTCATTGGTTGTGAGCGTATTAGTTTTGATTTAAGTCTGACAGCATGAGATCTTTAATAAATGGAAGCCAGTCTCTGAAGAGACAGGTGAAGTAATGAAACCAGGGGTAGAAAGCTTCTTTCTGACGTGTTGCTCCGGCTTTGATGATGCTGAGAGCCGCTTCCTCCGCTGGATAGGCCGTCATACTGCTGAATCCTCTGAATTGAAATCACGAGAAACAAAAATCCTTTTAATTTAAAATAAAAAATCTTGTAGTGAATTTTATTAAGTTTTAAAGACAAAAACATACGCCATGAGTTTTTTAATTCGTATTATCCTTAACAAACTATTGTTGTGATTTTTAGGGCATTTATCTTTATAATCAGTCGTGAAAATGTCTGAGACTCTTCCATACGTCAAAGTAATTCATAAAATAGAGCTTGATGGTGTCTCAGTCAGTTATTTGTAATTATATTGTTCATTATGATATCTCAAGTGCTTTCTGAAACATTTTGTGTAACGCACAGAAAATAAACACTGTATACATAATACATTTTGGATGAATTAATCCTCCATTAAATGAACGTGGAGCAGTAAAAAAAATCAGGGAAAATATTTTATATTAAAATAATTATTTTAAAATAAAAAAATAATTATTTTTAAAATAATTGACTTATATGCGGTTGCTAAATAAATGTAATAGCTTTTAGTGCATCTGTTTAACAAAATGTCCTTAACTGGAAAATCCTATATCAAATCAAACATTCAAAAAGTAGTTCTTATGTAATGTTGCTAAATATTTAGGAGGTTTAAAATGATGATCAAATTTGGTCTGTCATAATACAGGTATAGGTCATATACATATACTCTACATTTACATTTATTCATTTGACAGATGCTTTTATCCAAAGTGACTAACAGTATTATGTAATGTCCAATCATCACTGCATAGTAAACAAGGGCAAGATGTCTTCAAAGACACTTCATAAATTGTCTGCTGACACTGAGATTCAAACCTACAACTTCAAGTCCAACTCTCTAACCACTAAACCACGGTGGACCCCTGTTTTACTCTGATTGTGATAAATCCTGATAAATCATTTTGAAAATCTTACTTAAAACGTAAAGTTGTGATTGAATTTCTTAAATGAAATCAATAGTACACAAACCTGATTTTCTTCATGGCTGTTTCAGTGTCAATAAGGCCCAGGGTCATGATGGTTACAGATATGTTGCTTTTCTGGATGGCCAGCTCATGCTGCAGCGTTCCGTAGAATCCGTTTATAGCAAACTTTGTGGATGTGTACGGAGCCACGTATGGAGAGGCCAGCTTACCTAAAGCATAAAAAACATGAACAGTCTGTATTTTACAGCTGTATCTGACAATACTCGTGTTAAGTGAATGGATTATTTTCATCATACATATTTCTTTTCAGACTCACCTCCTACTGAAGATATGACAATAATAGATCCTCGGGATTTCTCCATTACAGGAAGAGCAGCGGCAGTCATCTGCACATAACTCACAAAGTTCACCTGTCAATAAGGATATTTGTCAGTATTTATGTGATGTTTGACTTGGATTCATTACATTCAATTGACTGTAAATGAAGTCCTGTTTAACCCTCATCTACAATGTAATCCATGAATGTAATATTTTAATATTATATATATTTAAATACCTACACTGTAAAAGAAATCTGCAAAAAAAAAACTGTCAGAAAATTACCAGTAGATTTTCAGATTTTACGAACATCCATTAATGCTTCAATGTGAATTAATGCACTAAAAAGTGTACAATTTAGGTTAAACAACTGTTAACATTTAAAACAGAAAATTATGTTGTTCATACATTACATACTGAGCCATATTTTCACAACTTTTTTTAAGAGTGTATATTAAACCAATAATGTGACCAATAATTTGAAAATAGTATTTTTGCCTACACAGCTTTCTGGAATGCTTGTTTCTGATTGGTTGATTGCAATAATTTCATGTTTTTTATGTGATATGAATAGTCGTGAGATTGGCAGGATAAATGATAAGACAGTCGACGGTTATGACAGATTAACTCCTTTAGTAAGCTCAGGACCTGTACATTATCCCACTTGAACATTTAAACAGGAGATAAAACTTCCCAGGCCAGGTTTTTAAATGTAGACCAATTTTAAGATGAACACTTTGCCAACTTAAAATACTGGGTCTTAAAAAGAGGTTGATAAGAATTAAAAATGCTCTTAAAATATGTGCTCAATCATGGCAACACATACTTTCACTTATTCAACATTTTATTTGGTAAAAAAAATCCTCATCTAGTGTCTTTTTCTTATCTGCAGAATAAAAGACTATGATTTATTATTTGATACTGAACCATGAACATATGCCATGCAGAAGAGTTCAGCTCTAAATTGTTTTGTGGCAAATATAAGGCAAGATAAAAAGCCTCCAAACCTTAGCTCCACCCATCTGAAGAACATTAAAGATCGTCATTATTCACCTGCATGAGTGTCCTGACATGATCTGGGTCTCTGTTCCAAAACTCAACGTAACTGTTTCCAACATGATTCAACACTAGATAGTCCAGACCACCTACAGGACACATAAATCACGCTGATGTTGTGATGGATTACAGGAGAATGTGTAGTGTTCTGGACATTTCACAATCAGGTTTTCACCCAGTTCATCCACAGCGTATTTGAAAACTCTGTCAGGATCTGCCGGGTCCGACATGTCTCCAGTCACATATGAAACCTTCTGAGCACCAAGTTTCAAACATTTCTGTGCCACCTGAACATTCCCAAGAACAGCAGATGTGATTTATTTGCATGAATGCATGAGACTTTCTCAAAGGTGGATGAACTTTATGGTACAAAACATCAGACCTTTTTTAGGCCGTCTTCTCCTCTCGCGGTGATGACGATCTTTCCTCGGAAGCGTGCAAAATGATAAGCCACCTGCTCACCGATGCCCTTACTGGCACCGGTGACAAACACCCGTGCTCCTTGGACGGACTCTGTGTGTGAGAACAAGTCTACATGTGCCATCCCAAAATAAATACTACAACATCTTGATGAATAGAGTTGAGGATTAGAGTTAGATCAGATCAGGGTGAAGAACTTCTATAGGAACAGTTTATATACTTCTGTGTAATAAACATTAGAATTATTCATTATTTAAAGAATGATGTTTTGTTTAAGTTAACCTCCACCCTAACCCCCTTTAAAAGTATGATACGAAAGACATGCATGGATATATTTTAAAATCAATGGCAAAAAAATATCACAATATTTCAGATTGTATGTGTAAAATATATAAATGCCCTTGTCCATACCTGGATCAAATGTGTCCCTCCACACATAAGCCAATAAGGCCACAGCAGTCAAGAGAAAGACACTGAAGTACGAGAACACGTTCATGTTCAGAGATCCTCTTGTGTTAGAGCTTTTATGAATGTCTTTTCACCTCTGTCTGCAAATATTACACTACACCATATAAAGTTCACAAACTCCACCGATCAGCCAATAAAAACTCTTTGAGATTTAATAGGCTGGATAATAACCTGAAGGTCATTGCTCGGGAGTCACAACACATTGACTGCTATAAAAGATGAACCAAAGGGCTAAACTGCAGTCTGTGAATGCCACAGTTTAATGCGTAAAGAAGTTACAGCTTTATTGTTATACTGAATAAGAATGCATATAACAAGTTTCTACATATCTAATAAACGAGAGAAAACCTGTTTCGAAACAACAAATAATTACAGAATGTATACTAATGAGTTTGGCCCCATTCATTAATTGTAACATAGATATAAAATAGAAAAATAAAAAATGGAAATACATTTTTGTAGCAACAATAATAATTCCAATTGACAACAGCAACAATGTTCAGTGCAAAAAATATCTCTTTTTATTATTTACGATGACATCATTACACAAACAGATTGGATGTGGGGCGTCCACTTTACTGAAAAAGTAACTTTGGTAAAAAGCAGCAAAAGAACGGATTAAATAGAACCAGAGGAATCAGCAGAAGCTTGCCAACCACACAATAAAACACCATCACAAAGAAGCCAGAGATAGATTAACTCGATCACAGACAGGAGAAAGAAAACTGCAAAAGCCTGTTGAGAATCGTGAAACCTCCAACATTTGAACTATAATACAAGAGTTTCACTCCGCTCAAACCCTGTCCTCAGAAAGTTTAATAACAATCATTTACACAAATGTGCATTTCAAGGAATGATTTCTTTTCCCCATAACCTAAACCAAGTTACCCGAAATAAACCACTGAGTCTAAACATAAAACATTATTTTTATCAAATAAATGACACATGCTGGGCAGATAATAAATATAGAAGAACTACACAATGACTCAGTGAAGCTTTACTGTACCAGAGACTAAAAACCCTTTAAGTCTCTCTGAAACTCGCACATGCAAAACCACAACACACACACACACACGCACACGCACACACACTTCAGAACAAAACATGTAATGTGTTTGCATTACATTTACATAATCAAATCTCGTCATGTGCAAGTCAAGAAGCAGTGTTCATTTTAATGCGATCAGATTTACAAATATTACACTGAAATATCATTTACAGAACACATGTTTCATGGAAACCCTGGCGTTGAGTTGACACAACACACATGTCTGTTGTCTTCAAACCAAAGGAATATATATTTGAAAAGAACAAAACTAATGCATGTTAGTTTTCCTTTTAAGTTATTCATTCCATTAAATGAATATCAGATTTATTTTTTGGATACAAGACGGCGTGGAGCTACACTTGACAGCGTAATAAAGTGCAAATGCTACAAGCAAACAAGGCCCTATCTGCTACTTGAACACGGCCGACTATTACACGTATGTGCAGTATTTACAGACAACATGTGAAGAGAAGAAAACAAGAATCACTCATCATGTGAGACACTTTTTTTCACTTTTAAAGAGCTCATTCATGAAGCTTAATGTCACACGTGTGCACCGGGAGAAACTTTATGTCAGGACATAAAACTGCCTCCTCTAAACTTCTCTAATATTTAAGTGCTGTATTCAGATCAGCTATATCACATCGGATAAACGTCTGACTTTAACTCACAGTAAGGCATATAGATGTTGGGGGGAATTATTTGGAAGTCAAATAGGTTCATCCAGCCGGCTGGATTGGCTTTAACTAAACTAAGTTTTATTTAACTTTGTTAAACAGAAAGTTCACCCAAAATTAAAATCAGTCATGAGTTACTCAATCTCTAGTTATATGAATTTCTTTGTTTGGTTGAACGCAGAGAAAGAGACCTGTAAGAGTGCTAACCAAACAGTTCTTGAACCCCATTGACGGCCATTGTAAGAAAAAGAAAAAACAGTAATCAAAATGACTCTTTTTGTTGTCTGACATCCTTCAATATTTCCAAAACAACAATAAAGGAATAAATCATTTTGAGAGGCAATTTTTATGTGCATTTAGTAAATGGGGTCCAAGAACTGTTTGGTTACAAACATTCTTCGAAATATCTTCTCTGTGTTCAAAGTAATGTATAAAGAGTAAATAGTGATTGTTTTTTATTTTTGAGTGAACCCTCCCTTTAAACTTCTCTTACAGGCTTATGCTACATACATTTCACCTTTTCTTTTTTATAAATGATTGTGAGAATATTTTATTAAATTGGCTCATTTGGTTTTGTCTTTTTACAAGAGTTAAACAAGAATCCAATCTAACCAACAAAATGGTTTGCAATGCAAAACTGTTTCCCATCTGCAATTCAGAAAGTACAAGCTGTTTAATACATCAAATGGAAAACAGTCAAATCTTTTTTGCATTCTGTTGCGATCATCACACGACATCATCAGAAGACGTCATGCAATGATGTCACTCAGGTAAACTTAAAGTTAGGTAAAGGTTAACTCCACAATGCCAACTCTGGATTTGTCAGCTTAATGTTTTGATCGCAAGATACTGTACATAAAAGCATTTGTTTTGTAATGTAATAAATACATTTCTGCTGTGTCAGTTACAGTAACCTCAGAGGACACACAGCGCCTGTTTCTTTCCCTAACATTTGTCTCTCCTCCCAACGGTGGACAAAATTATTTACAATTCAAGAGAAGCAACTGCATATTCACATAAACGTCTCAACTAAAAGAGGTTTTACCGAGGCATTAAAGCTTAAGTGAAATATTGTATGAATGACAATCTTATAAACATGACAATTACATAATGCTCCCGACGCACACTGCTTTGATATCACAATGGTTCTCTAAACCGTCAACGATGACATGAACACAAAACAACAAACGCTGTACAGATGTGTTTCTAATCGCCCATCACAACAAGGCAAGGACTGTACAATAAGAACCCAATGATGCTTAAGCGATGAAGAACCTGTGTGTTTTTTCTTTTGTCTGTGTTTTGTTTAGGTGGTCTTGACCAGGTCATATACGTGAATGTGGAAATCGTCGTCGTATTTAATGTAGTAAACGGACGGTTTGGCGGGAACTTGATAGATGACCAGACCTGTCCTCTTCACTCCTTTATCTGTGACGTACTCCACCTGCTTACCCACAAGACTCTCTGTTTCCTCTCCTGGTTTACGGTCTGCCGGCAAAAGGTGTTTATTCTCTGTAGAAGTTAAAGAACAGGATGATTTTTGGAAAATCACAACAGCAGAATAAGTTTGACCCAACGAATGACTTAACATAAAAGATACCGATGCTTATTCAGTAGCATCTTCATGGCTGCACAGAAGTATGACCAAAATATTAAAATGCATCTTTGTTTAAATAGCTTAAAAATTAAATGTAGCGCTTTGAAGAGGCAGGAAAAACAAGATATCGGATATGATGTTTGTATAATTCTAGTTAGAAATTAGACAAAAACAACACAACTACCAAATAACCAAACCTATTCTGAAGACACTGAAAGTAAACATCACACGAGTATTGGAGTAAAACATTACCAGTAAACATAACATCTAAATATAAAAATGATCCTGCAATCCCTAGTTCAAAGAATAAATGTAAACTGATTTAAATCCCAATATTAAAAATTTGTATCAAGCACACTGTAAGGTATAAGATCATTCCACAATAATAAAAGATTCATTCACCTGCTTCAGGTAATATCCTTAGATCTCCGTCTTTGTAGTCGTCCCAGAGCTGATACATGTACAGAACTGGGTCTTTCTCATAGGTAATGTAATACCAGTTAGTCATGATGGGAGCGCGAGACAGCACCATCCCCCTCCACTCATTCTTCTCTCCATCTTCCTTTTCAAACAGATGTTCCACCGCCTTGCCCACCAGCTCCTCTGCATCATGAGGAACCTTGATCTTATTGTTCACTTCAGAATTGTGAAGAAGAGGCAAACATTACAAAACTCAAACATAATCACTCTTCGAAAGAATAAACCACAAGAAGCAGTGGATTATATATATTGATTCTCATAAAGCTTTGACAAAGGCTAAATTAAAGACCTTAACATTCACGGACAATATTAAATGAGTCCATAATATTATAAAAAGCTATTATGTTTAGACCATCAGCTCAAAGTGATAGTTCATAAAGGATTTACTCACTCTCTTCACATTTCAAACCTGTATCACTTTTGTTCTTCTGCAGAACACAAAAGCAGATATTTTGAAGAAAGTCGGTAACAGAATGGCAGTCGTACCCGTTCATTTCTTTTGTATAAACACAAAATAAATTCACGTGAAAGGGTGCCATTTACAAACATTCTTGAAAATATCTTCTTTTGGGTTATTGAGAAGAAACAAAGTCATTCTGGTTTGAAATGTCAAAATGATGAGTAAATGATGAACTATCCCTTTATCTGCAGGCGGTGGCTAACCAACATATTAATAATGTAAATATTGTCAATGCAATACAGTTGTGGTATAGGGTTAAGATGAATCGTTTCAGTCTGTTCTATTGTAAATTCTGAACAATTTATCAATGGGACATGAAAACACTGTAAATCAACTCAATCCACAGGAGTAATGTTGATAATGCTTTCTAACCCTGTGAACACTTACATAAGACTATGAATTATGTATCTGATGTATTAACCAGCCATTATGATAAAGTGTTAAAATAATGTATACATAATTTATAAAAAACAAAAACATTAGTTAAAGTTTTATTTCATCTTAAATATATATATATATATATTTTAAATATAAATACATGCCATGCTGATGAGACTAAGCCTCATCATTCAATTGCAAACATAAGATAGAAATATCCTTATTATGTGTTTTACGAGCAGAAGCATTGAAAAACAGATGTGTGTACGGCGGCACACCACAAAGTAATACTTCAGAATGAGGTCATGTGTGCTGTAAACTTTGTCAATGTGAGTAAAAAAGAATACGGTTCATATGAAAGTTCCGCCTATAAAGAAATTCTGTCATGAAAGATTCGCTCTTCAGTTGTTCCTAACCTGTTAAAATGTCTTTGTTTGGTTAAACATAAAAGAAAAAATATTCGGAGGAATGTTTGTAAACATACAGTTCTTGGAACCCATAGTGAGAAATATCCCAACGGTAGTCAGAACTTTCGGCAGTACATTCTTTAAAATATCTACTGTGTTTAATATCAATAAACTTAATGTAAGGCTCATCCTCACACATGTGCTACTTCCTGTTGTTGTGTTTTTTTTTCCTGCGTGCATTGCGAGAACGTTTCCTACTCACCCACATTCTCAGTGAGGACCTGCAGGTTTGAGACCCTCTCGTCTTTAAAGAGCTCGATGCCATAGACACAATCAAAGCCGTCGTATTTGACCATGAATAAGGACGTGTTGACACTGAGTCGGTCCAGCACCGTGCCCTTCCACTTGGTCAGAGCGCCCTTCTCTCGCCAGCTGTGTTGAATCCGTCGACCGAGCAGGTTATTAGGATCAGGAGTGAGACTGTCGCTCAGCTCTCCGCTGCTGCGTTTCCTATTGAGCAGATGACAATCAATCATCATTTTTTTATAATAATCTTAAAACGTGACGAATTTTGTTCATGTTTACTGACAGCACATTGGAGAACGAGATATTTCTGTTAAATTAACTGTCATTAGAGTGAGTCTGTCACTTCTAATGTTAAAACTGACTTCTGGAAATGTCACGAAACATTCTTTTCTGCCACATTTATTTTTTTAACCGTCCTGAGCCAAAAGAACCGAGTTCATTCTGACAGACAGGCAGAGAAATTATATTTTTGCATGATTAAATCTCATAATACTTAAGGGTACTCATGCTGACAACCAACATGTTTGGTTATTTAAGTATTGAAGTGAATTCTAATTTCATTATTATTCTACTTAAAATCACAAAGCACAAATTCAACTGAAGATGAAAGAGAAACAGTCAACACATCACATATCACATTCAACTTTAGCTGCTATATCGCTTTTTAAACCTATGATACTGTTTGTTCTACAATGTGTTTTAAGTACAGCTGCTTAGCAACAATGAAAAAGTGAAAAAAGCTCTTGAAATAAATCTGACCTGAACATCAAAATAATGCATCACCAGGTGACAGGTCCAACCTGATTCTCACATCTACTTTACAGTGGTTATATGTTAACCGATCGACAGGTAATACTGGTTTTGCAATGGAGGATGCTATATGCCCAATCTTCATTTTTATGCGGTTGTATAGGATGGCATAACACAATAAAAATCAGAAATAAAAAATAGTTTGGACAAAATGTCCTGTAAGTGATATAGTAAAACAAAGAATGAATTTCTTGTGTTTATTTTGTACTTGTTTAACATCTCAGTAAATAATTGCCTTATCTGTTGTTAATATGTGACACAGTTCGTGAGAAATCATACAAATTGTAATACAAAACATGGAGGATGTGCAAGTATGTTTGCTAAATGCCTAAATGTAAATGTAACTGTAGTAATTCCGGGATGTTTGCAATACAATTTGGGGTCACTGGAGTGAAAAGTTTCTTATAACCTTTAAAAAACCTTTTGATCCGTACGTGTATGCCTAATTGTCTGAAATTAGTTTAATAGATAAAAATATGATTTAACAAACATACATCTTGTTTTATCAAAAATTTTTATTGAAATAAACGACTTTGAAAATTGAAAATGGAACAACAAATTAGAGCGCAGATTAGACAAAGAGTCAATTTAAATATCATATAAAGCATCTCAGATGTGTGCCCGTTCTTCATGATTTCCTATTTCATACTTTAATAAGTCATATCTGTCAAATTATAAAGCTCAAAGTTCAATGTCAAGCGAGATATTTTATTGAACAAAAGTCGGTTTGGACTACACCTCTACTTCCTTCTTAAGTGACATCAATATCACAGTTATCCTCTGCCCACAGGAGCACACAAAAAGGACGTTGTTTTGAAGCAAAAGGAAAAGTAGCGTTTGTAGAATTTGTTTGTTTTGCGCCATGTCTCTGTTATTTTCATCCCGGAGTTTAAACCCCTTTGTTTGGCATTCACAGGGACGCTGTATGTAGAGATCAATGATTATAATTTATGTTTAACTCGGTTCCCTAATATTATAATCCACACGTAAAATTACGTGCAGCACATTTTACGGAAGACAGCTTCACCAACCTCAATCAGTTTAACGCTGGATTTACACAAGGATTATTCTTGAAAGTTGGAGCAGTTCCATCTTTGTCTTGAGAAAGCGATGTTAATGGACCACAACCTGTAAGTGTATTTTATTTTTTAAGTTTGTGCGTTTAACAGTTTCTGTAACTTAGTACAGAATGGGCAACTTTTAGGATTTGTTAACTAGATGGTAATTGAAACAAATACGACAAAAAAGTGTAGAAATTCAACCGGACACCATTGATTGTTTGTGTTTATAATGATCAGTTTAAATTATTAATTGATTATACTTATTTTGTATTGTTTAAACACATGCTGGTTTAGATCGGGGTAAAGTTTAGGTGCAGACACATGAATAAATCTTCTATGTTTAGACGTAGGTAAAAGTCATGCTTGCACAGGTTCTACTCGATCAAATTCATCTGCGTTCTCCGGCTCAGATTGATAATATTTAAGACATGTTTCAATAACAATGAACGCATGAATCTCCAAGTCATGATAAGAGGCGTGATCGCTCCGGGCAACATGCGCTAAACTGCAGTCGAATCACAACACAGAAACCGCTGACCCGATCAGATATCGCTACGTATTTCTGAAGGAGAGACTTCATCAGAACAAGAGAGTGATCAGCCGTGTTTATGCCGGTGAAAACAGCTGTATACAGATAAGTCAATTGTGTGAAATGAGAGAAATAAACTCTGTAATATTGAACACTGTACGAAGAACGGCAACTTTAAGAAGCTGCACAAAAAAACATCTGCAAATTCTCATCGAAAGGAAACCAAACTGAAGATAATTAAATCTCACATCTTTTGTGTGCTAAGCTGTAACATAATTCCAATATTTCTCTTCTTTTTTATGATTTCAGATATCATTATTCTAAAATGCGTGTAATAATAATAATAATAAACTTTATTTTATATACCGCCTTTAAAAGTAGCATCTCAAAGCACTTTACAAACAAAATTAAATTAAAAGATACACATAACAGAGCAGGCAGTAAAAACGAATCAAACAAAAATACAAAAAATGCAATAAAATAGAAAGCCAATATAATAACAAACAAAGTAATCTCATAAAAGTTATCCTAAAATAGCATGTTTTTAAAGTGAAAAGTGAAGGTCATGGCACACACTGTAGTGAAGTGAAGTGAGGTATTGTCAAGTATGGTGTTCCATACTTGGAATTTGTGCTCTGCATTTTACACATCCAGTAAGTGAACACACACACACACACACACACACACACACACACACACACACACACACACACACACACACACACACACACACACACACACACACACACACACACACACACACACACACACACACACACACACACACACACACACACACACACACACACACACACACACTGTGAACACACACTGTGAACACACACTGTGAACACACACTGTGAACACACACACACACTGTGAACACACATTGTGAACACACACACACACACACACACAAACACACACACACACACAGACACACACACACACACACACACACACACACACACACTGTGAACACACACTGTGAACACACACACACACACACACACACACACACACACACACACACACACACACACACACACACACACACACACACACACAGTGAACACACACTGTGAACACACACTGTGAACACACACTGTGAACACACACTGTGAACACACACACACACACACACTGTGAACACACACCCGGAGCAGTGGGCAGCCAGGCAGGGACGGTGCCTTGCTCAAGGGTCTCACCTCAGTCGTGTTATTCCCGCTGGCTCCGAGTCTCGAACCAGCAACCTTCAGATCACGAGTCCAAGACTCGAACCACCAGGCCCCGACCGCCCCCGTGGGCGACGTTTTAAGGGACGATTTAAAAACACAAAGGGATTCTGCATTCCTCATCTCAGAGTGTGAAACCTTTCGACCGCTCACACATAGTAAGGACACATAAGTGTAGACTTCACAGGCGTGAGATCAAACATCACAGTGAACGTTTGGGACCTACCTGGCCCTTTTCTTGGACATGTTTCCAAAACTTTGTCAAACTCGTCTGGAAGAGAAAACAAAAGCATTAAAGTCAAAGACATCCAAGCACAAAACACTTTCATTTCAGCAGAAACATGAAGTGACAACACGTGACAGCTGCTGTCAAACATCTCTTCTCTTTGATCTCAACATGTCTGTGTTACATTGTAGCGCTGCACATTTATCTCTGGCCTCTGATTGGTCGAGAACTCTGCCGGATGTCAACAGCGCCCGTGTTGCATAATTGAATGAAATCCGTAAATATTTACATAAATATCGCGATGTAACACCGCATTACGTCACACGGATACACTATGACGTCACGTTAAAGGCCCATCATGTATCAAAACACAAATTAAACTGTTTCTTGGGGATTTATGTTCTTTTATATGACATTGACATCACAACTAACATTAAATAAATCATTCATAAATAAATGTTCATATATGAGGTAGAATATCGGCTCGTTTCGACGCTTCTGGTGAAATGAAGCAACGCTGTTTTAAAATATGCGCAATCCACAAACCGGCTATTATGTCGTTTATTTTTTATATAAAATAAGGCGATAAAGGTTGAACTGTGTGTTTGTCATCAATACGAGAGGAAATCGACATTACCTGGCGACTATTTTCATGTCTATGCTGACTTCCCTCTGCAGTGATCCTCATGTAGTGCTCGTCACACGACAACCGGGCACTGGCTCGGAAAACTACAACTCCCAGAATGCACCGCGCCAAGGCCACGGCGCGCGCAATGCATTGTGGGTGTAGTTTTGACGTCAAAGTAAAATCCATTTGTAGGCAAAAATAAAATATTATTTATCTTAACAGTTGATTTTTTCTATTTATTTGTCGTATTTATCTATAATTGTGAATAAAGCAAAGGCATTTAATTATTTAGTCAAAACTGGACTACATTTCCCAGCATGCAACAGGGATTTTTTTATTCCTTGTTATTTTTAAAACCCGGATTTTGGATATTTTCCACCTCAACACGGGATTTATTTATTTTAATATATTTTTTAATTAAATTTTAATTAATTATTGTCATGTTTTGATGTCATGACATCATTAGCACGTATGATGTTTTAGCATTATGAATATTTTTTATTCAATTCAGATTTATTTCCGGGTTCGAGGTCACCTTGTTCTGTAACAAGCTGTTTTTTTTTTAGTTATTACTTAAGATATGATATAAATTCAATGCATAGTAAACTAAATATAATCTATCATCTCTTTACAAAATAACAATAATAAAATATAAAAAATAAAGAATTATTGATTAAAGATTATTGCAGTACTGAATGTCAACCACAAGAGGGCGGAAGTGATCTATTCTCAGAGCTTCAGCTCACTGTCAAATGTTTCAAAGCATCATCAATGTTTTTAATAAATAAAGGCTTTAATGTGACTTTATTATAGACAGGACAACATAAATCACTTATATATAAATATAAAACATAAACATAAATACATTTTGATTCCATTCATTTGAATCATTTAACTTTATTCAATTTGCTTGCGTCCATTAAGATATTTTCACCTGTCTAATTACTCATTTGTTAATTTTATTAATATGTGTATTAATGTATTCATCTTGCAATCTGAACTACATTAAATCATGCTCGGTTAATTCAGTAAATCTACAGAAAACAAGCCAAGATCAGTTTTATTGTCTTCAGTTCGTGCTGCTAGAAGGAATAACAACATTTATTCGTGTCTCCTTAAAGACGTTTAAGCATCAGATCTCCTGGTAAACTTGTTTCACATCACAGCTTTAAATCACATCACTCTCAAGCACACTTAAAGGAACTTTTCCGGGAAATAAACCTCGAGAACTAATGGACATTGTGTCCTGGGCAACATGAAGTTAAGACAGCGTACAAGATTTGATGTGACTTCTTTACAGCTCACAACGGTGGAGGTAAGAGTTGTTGTGATGACATCATTTTATCTGAAAATGATACTTTATTATTAGAAAATAAAGCAGATATCCTGCTGAGCATTTAAGAAAGAACGAGGAGGAGTGATTGACGGTGCCAATGTTATTTGTGGTGTTAAATGAGACATTAACATGCTGTTCTGTACACTTCTTTAACTTCAGGTCTTGACTTGTGCAATGAATCAGTGTATGACAGAAGTTCCGCTGGGGTTTGACGGATGTCTTGCGGCTCCTGAATGAGTCAGACGTGTTTACAGGCCTTCTGAGATTTATAACTCAAAATACCCCAGACGGCCCTGACTTCAGCCCTGTTTTCTTCATCTCCATAATAAATAAGAAGTTACTGAAATATCCGCTTTGTCTTCGTTCTCAAAGTCAACATTCATCACTATCCCCTCTCATATCAACCATACAACAACAACATAATGTTGGATTCAGGCAACATCACAATATTCAATTCCCAAAATACTCAAAATTACAAAATTGAGTTAAACTTATCATTTATAAATTAAAATAAATGACATTAATTCTTATGTTTTGTTTGAAGACGTTAAAAACATAGAATTCTGTCAATAATATCTTACGGTATTTTGAAGAATGTCTGTACACAAAATAATGATAGAACATTAATAAAATAAATAAATAAAATATCTGATTTTGTTCTCTGCAATAAGAAGTTGAGAGTTTTTCATTTTATGTAATTTCAATCTTATTTGCCACCAGAATTTATATTCAGGATGTATTTTATATAATTCATTTTATATAATTTCAATCTTCTTTGCCACCAGAATTTATTTTCAGGATGTATTTTATATAATTCATTTGATATAATTTCAATCTTCTTTGCCACCAGAATTTATATTCAGGATGTATTTTATATAATTCATTTTATATAATTTCAATCTTATTTGCCACCAGAATTTATATTCAGGATGTATTTTATATAATTCATTTTATATAATTTCAATCTTATTTGCCACCAGAATTTATATTCAGGATGTAAATGAGAACATTCGATATACAATTCTCAATGACAACCAACTATATTGTACAATTGTAGATGTTCCGCATTAAAAATGTAAGCGGTCGCAGGTGTGCACATATCAGTCAAAACTCTCAGACATGCAACCAGTTTTCTTCAGTTTAATTTATCACATATTCCTGCCCTCAGATCTGACTTTCTTCTCCTACAGTAAAGTATTATTTCTTTGAGGTTACTGTGAGCTCAAGGGCAGTGTCGGAGGCGGTTGTCACAGCAACGGTGTTAAAACTATACTACATCTTTAAAGTACAGCTGTGTAGAGGAGCTGCGTTGTAAAATGACTCTTACAAAGTCCCCTGGAGCCATAATGCACCGATTGAGCCTAATCTGACATAACAAAAACTTCCCCAGAGGGAAAAACGCATCACGCCGAAAGCTATTTACAAACCGTGGACAGCTGGCTTGGCTGAGAGCTGAAGATCTTCTTCATATAACATATGGTCCTGATGGACGTGTTAAAGAAATTCAAATCATCTCAATGTATGAGACATTCGTTTCAGTCTGATAGAGAAATAGATTTGAGCAAGCCTTTAGAAGTTGAAAGTATTGTCAGCAGATCTCTCTCTCTCCTCATTACAAGGTTGGCACAGGGTCGATTGACCGGGAGAGCCCATACAAGAGCATCTCCTGAGAACCTTCAGGCCGAAATAGCCCATACTTCTTTACACTCCTGTGCTGTGTTCGGTCTAGTTATGGAGGATATTTGTTTTCCCATCGGATCGTCCTCCATGGACCTCTCCTTCTCACACTTCTTTCGTAATTGGATCTGGCTCTGTGGGTGGCGGGTCAGCATGCATACTGTATGATTAATATAATACTGCATGTGTTTGTCTTCATCACTGAGGAACCAGTCCTCCCAGCGCTGAACTCTAACAGGGATACATACAGTCAGAGAGGTAGGTATAGAAATCAGACGGAGAGAAAACTTTCTCTCTTGAGATCTGATCC
>CM065654.1:1202284-1207990 GCA_033220385.1 Triplophysa yarkandensis
AGCGGTAAATAGCCGATACAACAATAGGTGAACAAGTGCTACAACAATGTTACCAAGTTACACAGAGAGAGAAGTTACAAAAAGTATATATATAAAAAATATAAAAAAAATTTTGATAGAGTGAGTAGTTAGAAAAGAAGTGAGTTAGTGAGTTAGATGTAGCCGGAAAATATGAGTTTTTAGGAGTTTTTTGAAGATAGAGACCGAGTCTGACAAGCGTGAAGCCAGAGGCAGATCGTTCCACCATCGAGGAACTGAAGCAGAGAACGTTCCAGAGAACGTTCCAGAGAGAGATTTCTTACCCTTTTGAGTTGGTACCACAAGTCTCAGCTCATTTGCGGAGCGCAGAGATCTTGAGGGTCTGTATCTTTGCATTAGTGAGTTAAGGTAAGTGGGTGCTGAACCGGTGGTGGTCTTGTAGGCAATGAGAAGACATTTAAATTCAATGCGAATTATGTGGCAGTAAAATGGAAAGAAACAATAAAAAGACCAACCTAGAAAAATGAAAATAATGCATTTATAGAGACTAAAGAGAATTGTAAGGGTGAATTTCAACATTTGTAGCCGCAGCTTCCAATAGAATAGAACTTCCTATTTCATACAAATAACAAAAAACAGACAATTTCAAATCAAGATGCTTTTTTAAACCAAAGTTAAATTTTGGATTTCAAAAATGTACAAGATACCTTTTATCCTATAAACACTGAATATTTATCTCAGCAGAACAAGAGACTTTCTATTTACCCTATTTAAAGACTGAAACTTTCTTGTCTTTCTCTCTCTCTTGTTTGCAGATATCATGTTTGGTGAGGATGTATTTGAGAGGTAGAATCGTGTTGTTCATATATAAGAAAAGTCTTTGCTTTACTAATATTTACAGAAGACAGATACAGCCTTTCGACTGGTTCTGGATGAAGCCGAGCTCCCGCAGCGGACCAATCGTCTCACCAGGACTTCTCTTGGAATTTACACGCTTTTCTTAACTCTCTGATTTGCCAGTGGCAGGATTTTTTTAATGAATGGATAATAAAAAACCAGAAACTTCATGATGGTGTAGAGCTCCAATACAAAAACACTTTCTGACACAAGTTGCAGTGCTGTGCGAGTGTATTGAGCACAGAAAAACTGCTTGTAACAATTCGATCCGATTGAGTTTGTCAAATCAAAATGTTAAATAGTGCAGAGCACTTATTATATATGGTGTGATGTGATACCCCATTGACTAACTTTTCTATTTTCATCAGCAAAATATTTTCACATACCCTAAAAGACACTTAATCTTAACACACAGAATATCTACAGATGTCCATTTAAAAGACCAAAGACCTGCAACCGTTGCTAAGCAAAGTAACACGGAATGAACCTGCTGAGAGGGGAAATTAGATGACTTCTTCCTCTTTCTAGATGATTGACTTTATACACATCTTTAGCAAAACTGACTGCAGAAACACAAACACGCTCATATAAACACGGAGACCATCTGACATAATAGATATTCCAGCGGGATATTTACTGGGAATTTGCTTCGCTCTCAGCGACACGTCTGTGATTCCTCATCAGCTGATGGGTTTATGCTTAATTTGAATGGATGTCACACTTTATCTGATAGAGACTGCCGTCGTATAGCCAGCATCATCCATTTAACACGGCTGACCGATCGCAAACAAAGCAAGTATCATTCTGCAACGACAAGGTCAAGCCGAGTGTGTGTGTGTGTGTGTGTGTGTGTGTGTGTGTGTGTGTGTGTGTGTGTGTGTGTGTGTGTGTGTGTGTGCGTGTGTGCATGTGTGCGTGTGTGTGAGAGGAGAGAGAAACAGCAGTATAATCAAAACAAAGAGTTATGATTCAGCCATAGAGTCATTGATATCATACTGACGTCAAAGGTAAAGTAACATACTTCATTCCTCCACAGAGACCCGAATGCTAAAAACAGAAAATGACAGCGCTGCCATTTGGGTTTTAAATGAAACTGTTCCACACAAGCCTTACTGCATTTGTCTTTCATTGATGATTTCATTCTTTGAATCTAGAACAATATAAGACACAGATTGGCTTGTAGTCATCTAAGGTCATGGTTGCAATATTTAAGAACACATTTACTCTATTATTCAAACATTTGATCATCACAGTGACATATTTTGTAACTTCAAACTACTGTAAATCTAGAATCCATTGCACTCAGAAAAACCAACGTGCTTAAAAGAGTTTACTGCAATGCCATGGAGCTATTTTTGGTTCCATAAACGAACACTTCAGTCCAAGCCAAGATTTTTTAAAATACCAGTTATTTCTGAGTCTGTAGTACTTTTTTCACTACAAAGTACTTTTTGTGAAACAAAGTCGAAGTGTTCTTCATAGAACATGCCTTTGGAAATCCTTCCTATTTATTCTGCCATGCTTTTACTTTTTTATTTTATATTACATTTAGATTTTGATATATATATAATTTATTTTATTACATATTATTTTTTTATTACATACATATATAAAATTTTATTTTAAAGGAAACCATGACAAAGAACATTTTGGGAACCTTTCCTTGCAACCATTCTTATTAATATGATTTTTCTTTGTACCATACGTTTTATTTTTAGTTAAATTTGATATTGTGTTGTATATTTTTTATAGTATAACATTATTATTGTTTATTTTATATCAAATTGAAGCATGTGGAACAGCTTTTCAAAACATCTCTTGGAAAACTTGCTGCAAAACTTTTAGTTGCAAGAGTTTTGTGATTTTATTTTATAATATTTTATATTAAATCAATATTTATAATCTGTTTATATTTATGTTTATTTCCATATTTTATATTTTCTACATTTTGTTTTATTTATTAAAATTATATTGCTTAACATTTTTAATATAGATAAACTGAATCAAAGACCTCGGAATCAAAGATTGAAAGTTATTGATATCCCCCAGTTAACTATTGTTGAAGAATAACAAATGGTTTCCATTTACAGTCATGAATCCCTTTGGACTTTTAGAACGATTGAAAAGCACATTGAGGCTCATAATGACATCACACAATGGACCGCGGTTCCCCAGAGCCGGAACAAAGCAGATCCACAAATAGACGTCCACAGGGTGCAGGCTTTGTAGTGTGCACTACGGCGGACAGTGATGTGGGGATCTCTGTCATGGTGCAGGATGAGTCAGCTCAATGTTAGAAAGCCAATGATGGAAAATGTCATGTTTATCCAAACAAATAGCACAGAGATACCCACGGGTCTATACAGCTCATGTGCCAGCACAGCAAAACACAGTCTTGTGGTTTAATAACCTTTATAACGAAAAAACCTTTGGGCTTTTTAATGAGAAAACCTTTGACAAATCATAGTAGCCATTTAGGCGGCAGCACTTAAAAAACACCGGATGTGCAAACATCAAGAAACCATTTATGAAGAATCAGCAACACCTTATGAAGTAGAAAGCAGCAGGTTACAGATTCCACCTGTGTTCATCTGTTCATCTTTCTCTTCTTGTCTTGTTGTTTTATTCTGCGAAGGACAGAGATGATCAGAATGTTAAAAACACACAACATCTGAGAATGAATCATTTTATGGCTTTGTTTTTCCTCCACACCAGATGTTCAGCTGATGTGAGAATACCAGAAATAAAGATCCACTCTCAGGTGCTGTTGTTATGTCAAGTTCACTTACAATATTTTATTATACATTTCTATTAGGAAAAAAATAAATATAGTAAGAAGACAAAGTATTTGAATTTTCTTTAAAGATACTGACAGAAGACCTATATGAATTGTTTTATACGTGTCTGAGGTTTTAAAATTTTTTTAATTTTGATTCAGTTTATCTCTAGGATAAATGCCCTGACAGTGAAATGAATGAATGAGTCATGAGATCCAACACCACACCAACAGAACAAAAGCACAGAGAGATTGTACTGAATCTAAAAGACTGTATTTGTATTATGTTCTCGTCCTGTTCTCTAAAGCTCAGCTTTCAGGTTCCACGTCTGTTCATTCTCTGGGGAATCATGAACACAGACTATCCTGGTCAGATGCTCCAGTGGTCAGAAAATGATGTGTGTGTTTTATCATGTGACATTTTCTGACATATCGGAAAGAGCATTATATTCAAGACATAAATCGAGCTATCGGTAGAGTTTTTCTAAAAGAAATGATGGAACGGCTGGATTTCACACACGTATGATGAAAACAGACGTCCGGCAATGATATAAATCTAGCAAACTTTTAGAAATCTGGAAAAATGTGTTAGAATAAAAATCAAACACTTACTTGAGTCTCAGATATTTCTATTGTGAAAAAGACCCAGCAATCTTACATATGTGTGCATTAGAGTTTCAGAAGTCAACTCAATAATGTCTCAAGGTGAGCTCAGATTTCCGCAGTATACATTCGATATTATTAAACATTTCGCATCAAGTTTACCAAAATCCCCTCCGATTGTTATTACATTTTATCTCCTAAGCAATTTAAGGAGGAACATCTGAATTATCTGCCATGCTTTATATCTCCTGAGCTCTGAAAGAGCAACCGGTGAGCAGTAATGTTGTCCTCTGAGATCTCAGATTGTAGCTGTTTTTTTCCTGTTCAATATTCATCAGATGATCTAGTCTGTATGCTGAGACTAAAGGGATAGAGGATCTGTCTCGGGGAAACAGAGCCAGCGTCGGGAACACAAAGCTTGATTCAGCAAAATAAATGAGACGAATCCAGGGCCAAAAACCCAGTCCCAAACCTCATTAGTTTGAGACAGAGAAAAAAAAAACCAGGAGCTCAGCTGCGAATATGAAATGCAACATCACGTCAGCTCAGAGAAGCGCACAGCGAGACCGCGAAAGCTGTGAATATAAAACACTACATCGTGTCAATCTGAAGTCGCAGCTATTGCAGAGGTGTTAGTGATGTTGTTTTGAGCTGTGTGAGCCGCAGACATCACATGAGTCGGAAAATGAACATCTAAACTGTTTTGTAAAGTTGAGAATGATGTCTCTGAAACACGGAAGGGAACGGTGGAGTAAAGGTGAACACGTTTATTTTCAAATGAAGAATGGTTGGAACATCTCAGCTGTCAGAAAAGTTGATGGCTTTGGTCCACAGTTGCCGCAATGTCAAGCATGGCGCTGAATATATATCACACCGCCATCTGAATATATACATTTTGAAACCGCCAAATGTTGGAAAAGATTTATGCAAATGTTATTCTGGAAGGAGTGATTAGTATGGGAAAGAAGATTTGTGAGGACGGAATCCTCATCAGCATCACTGTTAAGGGAGGAGACTGCAGGTCATCCGGTGATATTGATAGTTGTTTGGCTCCTCAACGAATCGTTGCATTCTGTAAGAACAAAGAATCACACATGAGACGTTTAATATCTTGATTGTGTTTTCTACACATCAATAAGATTAAGTGAACTTGTCAATGGGACGAACTGCCAATGGGACAAATAAAAGATGACCAAGTAATACTATCAGTAAAGATAAAGATCTGTCCATGAGTTCTGTAATGAATAAAAGCACTTGTGTTAAATGCTGTGGTTTCGATTACAGTCCTGTCCGTGTCTCCCACATTTCCCATGAAATCTCACAAATGTCTCGAAAGAGATCTCAAGGGTGTCTCAAACTGAACTGAGATTTTTCAAGTCTGAATCAGAAGTCAGAATTGTTAAAGATCTCAGCAGTTTTCATCAGATTTAATCAAATCGAGATAACATTTC
>CM065654.1:1208490-1258611 GCA_033220385.1 Triplophysa yarkandensis
CCGATTCTTGAACTGTGGTACTGTTGGTGAGACTGTAGGGTGGGTGGTAAAACATATGTCTCATACAGTGTATAAATCATCATGAAGTTTAAAATCAACGACAGGATGCTTTTGTATGCTAATGTCATCTTTTTTATTGCACAACAAGTCTTCATTTATAAGGAACGCTTAACATTGTCACCGATGAATCAGGTTATTGAAAAAGGGGATTTATATTCAGTGAGAGGAGTCGTAGCGTATCACAGCCAAAGACATCAGCTAACAGAACATTTGAACTGTTGCATTCGGATGGAAATATCAGCAACATCAGATGTTTCTTTCTGACACTTGTTTAGTCAATAAACAACTTGACTTATTCAACCCTCCTTAAACTGAAAATGATATTATTTATTTCAGTATACTTTCCATAAATATAAGCCATATGCTCAACCAATAAAATACATCAGGTATTGTTTTTTGAAATGACAACAAACGGTCCAAATATAATTTTCACTTTGTGTGCACATTCTTCAACTTAACATCATAAGATGTTACTCATAAACCTTGTTGTTTTATAATGTAGTCCAACCTAAACTGTTTTTCTGGTCCTAGCTGGATTTAAAAGTCACCCAGCTTGGTATACGATCAACGAGCGCCCGAATTCAATGCAATGAAAAGAAACCAGTCAAATCAGCATGACCAGACTGGGAAGGTAAGCGACCAACATTAATTGGCATTATCCTAGATAAATATGCATAGATGTCTCATTAGAAGAGGATTCTTCCAGCAACCGTACATGTCCACCACTTTGGAATAGTCAAAATTGGTTTGTGAACACTTGAGAGCAAGTGTCTGAAACTAGACGGTTGCTTTTCATTTTCAAATTGCTAAACTATCACAATACAAGACAAAGCAGATAACTCACACAACATTAAGAAGTTAATATACTTTAAAAACCAGTTGAAAGGTAGAAAATAAAAATATTTCCATTAAATATGTGGCATCTCAAACTCAATGTGAGTGAGTGATAGCAACTTAAAATGTTGACGTTCCAAACTGGCGGATGTTGTCGGAAGCAGTCAAATGTGGCATCTATTTACACAAAACTTCTTGTTTATCATAATAAAACCCTACACCATATAGATTTTAAACAAACAGCCACCCTATGAGCTCAAGCTTGTGGAGATTTGGCATGCCACAACCACAAATCATGAGCTACAAGCAGACTTTCATGATTTTGTTTGTCTCTTCCCATTTTTTTTCAAGACGACTCGCAACATTGCGTAGGTGTTCCAATGAGCTCAACACGACCCTACTGAGTGACAAAACGTGATGAGGAAAGAAGATGTGGAACCATTACAGCTTAATGCTAAAGGTGCAAAAACAATTCTGACCCTGCAAGAGAAGAAGGTGGCATGGAATAAGTCTTCTGCCAACTGAACCAAACTGTTCGAGCACAGCACACCACACCACACGTGACCTTCAGAGGGGACAGCTGACACATCTACACAATGAAGTGTGTGGAGAGAGCATTCAGCAGAGACCATCATACACACAAAGCCAACGGTGATTAAGGCTTAGAACCCTTGCAGAGAGCTGCAACCACCTTTAATCTCACCATCAGTCGGTGGACAGCAACAAGGCAGTAAGAAACACTTCAGTGTACTTCAAATAACAGTTCAGTATTGTTTAGACAAAAAACACTTCTTAAGAAGCATCCAGCCGTAAGGAAAGTCAAACATGGACAAACATAAGGTGAATGACCATTGTGATTTCTGAATGAACTGAACCAACCAACCTTGAAAATGCAGATGCCAAACCTAAAAAACCAGAGCATTGAAAGGACAGCAGTGGCTTAGAGGGGTTCAAGTCAGCAAAAATAGACACAAATCCGGATTCATTTAGGCCTGAGCGGCGGAGTCGAATGCTAATCTGACGTTTCATTGAATCGGGTTTAATTGGATGGCTCGTGGGAGTCAAAAGGAAGTGCCAGTGAGACGCGCACGACAATAAAGTAAGACAATTTTGTAAAAAGCTAGACACCGCTTAAAGTACAACAGATATAACTGTGCTATCAAAGTCTATTTGGTCTTGTCACAACGCTTTATATGTGACACAGACGCATAGACAAAGCTGGAAAGTCTCAATGAAACTTCAAGATTGTGTCTCAGAACAGATTGATGGCTGTGTATGAAAGACATCAAATAAATAAACTTCGCCACTGTTCTCCGCTGACAGAGCTTATCCAAGAACAATTTAACCAGTTTAATATGTTGTAGGTGTTTTATGTGGTTTAGAATGGCCAAATTAAAGTCAACATGAAATTAAAACTGAAACGATATTTAGTTTTATTATTGACGTCAAGCCATGATTACCCAATAGCCATAGTACCCACTGAGTCAGGTCAGTTAACCAACAGCTAACAAAGTTAACGAATTGATAGCAGTAATCGAAACTCAAGTGGGATTTTAAATCTGAAGATATGGAACTCTGAAGGATAGAGTTGACCTTTGACCTCCGCATACAAACCAAAACAGTTGACTTCGCAGGCCACTCTTCTCCATCAACTCCATGCCTTTAAAATCCAACACTACAGATATAAAACTTATTTCATGTTGACTTAAAAACCTGCATGAATCTTCCACTAATAGTCATACAGTGTATTGAGGTTATGCTTTACAAAGGCTCTACAAATGGCCAACAAGACAACCTGAGAAGTCTTCTTTATTTCATACGTGTGCTCGGAAGTCTTTTAATCATTGAACGTCTACAGATGTTTGTCATTCTGCTGTGATGTCTTTGAACTGCTACAGAAAAAGGCCCAAAACCTTAAAGTTGAAGTGTGCTGAAGTTGGGTTGATCTTTAAGAACGACTCCTATAAACATCTCGCTCAGTGTATGTTACACAGACGTGTGACTCAGGGTTCCAAACAAACAGAAATGTGCAATTCATCTCACCCCTGCGGGGGGTTATGCTGGGTTAATTGTTTCGGTTACACTTATTAGCAGCTACTGTACACATATTGCAAGGTTAAAGGAGCAGGTCGTCCGAAAATAAGATCGATGCCATTATTAACAATCTTCCTGTCTCACAGATGAACAGGACACGGGTTTGAATGTCCAATAAGAAACGTTTTATCCTAAGTCTTATCTAGGTCTCAATGAGAGTTTTTCCTGTCTTGAACTGAGCTCAGGTCAAAAGTCAAAATTTGTGAAGATCTCAATCATCAACTCAAAGATGTCTCATCAAATGTACTCAAATCCAGATTTATATCCAATCTGCATTCAATCTACACCTTCTTTTCGTGCGTGTATACATTCGTTTTTATTTTGATTGTGGTTTGAATTCTCCTTTACAATTTCAGTACAATCATAGTAGACCAAACATCTGAGCAACAGCATTTTCCTTTGGAATGAGGAGGGGGGGGGGGAATAATGACAGCTTTCTCATTTTCATGAGCTATTCCTTTATACAAGGACACATAAACGTTGCATTTTGTCTTTCGTAGAGCCACACGCACGCACACGCACGCACACGCACACACACACACCACTGAAAGAGACTATTTGGAAACTAGATATACTAGGCACTAGGTATTTACAGTACATCGTGCATTGTTAAAAACAGAAACACAGAAACATAAAGTACCCTGGTTTACATGTGATGCTGGGAAACTGTCCGATCTTTCCTTCGAGCACTTTTCTCCATCGTGTTGGATTTTCCTGACGGGTGACCTGTATCAGGGCTGCGGTGTGCGGGTACTGTATGAGTCTGCTTTAAACGTGGCCCGAGATCTCCATCAGACGGCAGCTTAGTCAGGGCTAGATCCATCACGTATGCAAATGAAAGTACACATGGAAAGAAAAGGTCCTGATATTCTCCTACGTTCGCTGCCATACCCAGCGGACAATAAACAATCGTGTTATATGAGAGAAATAAAGAGAGTTCGTGTCCTTGAGGGAGGAGAACTCATGGGTTTATACCACACAGAACAGGACTGAATGTGCCCGCACTGAGAAACCCAATGAGAGAGATTACATTGCAATTGAGACATACAGTAACATCGACCCATTTGGCATGGACAGACTGTCATTTTCTTTCCTAAATATCATCAAACTCTTATGTTACAGGGGAGATATCTAAGGGTGTTTGGAGGGTGATTCTATTCAACCTTTAACACAACCGTGTAGATAATAACAGGTGCCGTCTGTGAATCCAAATGCTGATTCATAATACACAGCTAAATATGAGTCAACAATGCAAAAATGATTTTCCTACTCAGTATTTTTGCTTTGTTTTTCATATCTCAACACATTTAAAGGCAAGATGCACATATTGCAAAATAAACCCAAGATATGAATGGTTTGTCTGATGAATAAATTGAGATTAAAATATTGGCCATTGGGATATGAAAAATGTACTTGAATTAAGAATGAAATAAATGTTATTAAATCAATTTATTTCAAGACTTAATGTATTGTATTTTGTTCAGTGTTTGTTCTTATTTTCTCATACCAAAGATGAATAAATGGACACACATGCTGTGAAAACCAGATGGTGCAGTTTGGGGCGGTGAGGAGATACTGAAACAGAGATTGAAGTTAAGATGGAATGGGATATGTGTTTATAGGGGACTCCTCTTATCCTGATTGTATGGATGATGTAATTGCCGGTGATGTATTTGTCGGTAAATTATTTTCACCTACTCCTCGAAAACTTTGTTGATGAAACCAAATTTAATAATAATTAGATACGCTAATAGACTATTGTGTTAAAAAAGCTATATTTTAATCAAGTTTATCTAAACCTATTGATGGAGGGTTTTCTTGTTTTAGAATGAACTTGTGATTTAAGATGATTCGATAATTAGAAAAATCCAGGCAAAATACTTAGTAAGAAAACTTTTGCATTAAACCCATGGCTGCTTAAAGCAATAAAAACTAAATGCATAGAAAATAAACCAAATGTTGTTTGAGTCAATTTGTCGATAATAAAACTTAGAGAAAAGACAAATAAAGTTCACATGAGTTGCGGTTTTATAATATTTTCATGGTTCCCAATAAAACCAATAGGATCACGTGTGAAAACATGAAATTCATGAAGATTTTCTATAACTGATACTTTTGAATTGTAAAGTTGAACAAGCTGCCCATTTCGATCCCACAAACACGTTTTGAAAGCATTGACCATTGGGGGGTTTCTGGTGATATTTTTTGTACTCTAGACAGTGCTAATAGGAACATTTGTGTGCTTTGTGATACAAAAAAACAGGTTACAGTACGACCACAAAAGAATCACAGTCAGCAAAGCAAGATTTAGAAAAATAAAAGCATCCTAGACATGTCCGAGTTTTTCTGATATGAACACTACAAACACACGGACTCATTCTGCATTGTAACTTATCTATTTACATGGCAGTTATTAATATTCAGATTCCGTATCACATACATTCAAAACTCCTTTATGCACCAGAATTCTGTTCCAGTTCCATGATACTGCCCAGCCTTGCACACACAATTATTTCATATTTACAATTTCAAAGTTCAAGTGAGAAAAACTGCAGCAGTTGACAAGAAACAGACAACTACATTCTTATAAAGAAACAGATTCATGAATCAACAACCCAACCATTCCGCCACGGACAGAATTTACACCTCATTTAAATGCAGCATGTTTTAGATATTCATTTGTGCAAATCATAATCTATTTTTACGACAACAGTAGAGACCACAACGTTATAGAAAAAATCATTATTTAACTGTAAAATATAGATTAAATTGATAAATATAGAAGATCTTAGATTATTAGTATGTGTTTTAAATCATTTTATAGTCTATTCTTTTGTATATTATTTGTAAATATTGTATATAATGTTTTAAGTTCTTTACTCCGACAATAATCGTTTCAACAATAGATCTTTTAGAAGTTATTGTGATGCCAAACAACTGTCAAAAAAATACACAGAAAAAGATTTTCAAAAACATTGAAATATCCTGAAACTGCAAATTGCCAAAGACTGACATTGATAAATAGCTAAACGCTAGAAAAAGAAGGGCAATATCGAAACACCTTCCATCAACTCATTTGACATTCTTTGAATAACGTTGTTTTCATTGCTTACGATGCGATTTGACGTTTATATAAAAGGCAGGGCTAGAATATTGCAGAATTATATTGCATGTGCGGATAACAAAACAGCATGAGTCACATATGTATGAATCTTTTGGTTTCGTTCATTTTCTTTCAGCAAATTTAATGAAACATCCAAAGTGTTAAAGCCTTTCGCTCAGTGCAACTGCAACGCAGTGAAGTATTGCCTCGGTTAACAAATTCACTCGGCGTTCCCGACAAAACCACGTAAAAAATAAGCGTTCCACCCCGTGAGTTCCACCCCATGAGTGCTACCCGCCGTTTTGCAAAAACATTTTCACAAATGAAACAAAAATAATCCTATGTGATCAAGCGCGCGAACTAATACACATACACACACACAAACCATGTATATGGCTTCTAAACTTCGACTCAAGGCAGTTAAATAGAGGACGCTTCCATTGGACTTCTTTTGCTCAGTTGACACAGACACAACCAAAATTTGTGTTTAAGCTCAACTTTGGTTTTTGAGTACATACAATTGTTGTTTTGCTTTTGAAACGTTTTTCCCTTTTTTCCCTTCTTATTTACACATAGATATAAGATCGACCAGCGGTCCTTAATACTTTTTAAGTTTATATTGTACAACAATGTGAAAGACATTTACTTAGATTGCTACACAGAGAGCTTATACAGAAAGAACAAAGGCGTTCAAAACACTTTTGCGAAGCAGTACATTTCATCATTGTCATCTCAAGTCCCTGATTTCCTTTGCACCCCAGCCAGGTCCCATTGCATCACTTGAACTCAACTATGAAACACACCACGTGACAGATGGAAAGTTCTCCCCTTCATTCGGGAGGATAAAGACAAATATATTAAGACGCATCGGAAGCTGTACAAGGGTCGGCGCTAACTACACGAGCAAGTGTAATGAATGCTTCCGACCTCGCCAATCTACTTGTAGCTAGTAGCGATAAAACTGTTCAACTGCCCTTCTGTTGTATCTCACGAAAAGCCACGAGCTTACCTTCGCTACGGACGGGCCCTACGAGTACAGAGCTCGGGCAATAAGAATATACCATGACTCCCAAAAGTACTTCAAAGAGTCAAAGTTCTCGTCAGAGGTTGGATGATAGCCTGGATCGAGCTGTGAAGTCTGTTTCGGGAAGGCTTACTATGGAATCTTTCTTGTGTATAGCAGAGTCCAAAGGGGCTGGTCCGACCAAGTTGGGAGGAGAGGTTGTCGGGGGCGGTGTCGAAGGGAAATTTCCAACTGCTGCTGCTGCTGCCGGGTGGGTCGGGGCTATTCTCGGGGGCACGGCACTTATGACCCCTGAGGGCCCGGGGATGGCGGGATGAGGGGCTTGGGCTGGGCCGATTGATGTAGAGGAAGCGTTGGTCGAGGGTGGAGGACTGGGTCCGACAGGTGCCGCTCCATCCTGGGGTAGGGAAGGTTGTGATGCAGACAGGGCTCTGGCATCCTGGGTCAGCATGCCCGTTTGGTGCAAAGGGTGTGCGCCTTTGAGCGGGCCGGGGCGTGTGGGACTGGGGACATGCTGTTGGATGAGCGACAGCTGAGAGCCAGACCGTCCACCCATCGGGCCGCTGCCATACTGGAATGTCCGGCCACCTGCTGCCACTAACGGGCTTTGCATGGGCGTACTGGCCATTGCTAAGGCAGAGAATGCCCCAAGTGGCACCGAACCCTGTGGTTGCGACTGCTGAGGAGACACAGCGACTGGGCTGGAGAGGTTTTGCACCACCTGGAACCGCCGTACCATCCTGGGTGACTGCAGGGTGCTCGGCCCCACCATAGGACCACCGAACTGCGGACAAAAGCTCATGGCCACCGCCTGTTGGAGGGTGGCAATGGCGGAGCTGCCCTGTGATTGGCCTGGCTGAGCGAAGATCCCACCGGGGATGGAGGGCGTCATTGACATGGCACGAGGGCGTTGAAGATCTATGAGTTTCACCATCTCGCGGTCGTACTTCACAATCTCTTGGATCATCTCGTTTTCGTGGTTGTTTAAGATGCCCGAGTTTAAGTCGTGCTGCACTTTGTTCATTAGGATGGAATTCTTCTTTCCTGTAAGAGTGAAATAGAGTTTGGATTAGTGTAGGTAAATCAAGTTGTGCTTACAAATTAACTCCAAAATAATTTAACTTGACTTTATTTAGGCCATTAAGGAGTCATATTGTGAATTAATTTTATACATAAGACATGAAATATTACTTTCATACACAAAATCATTTACAGCACAAACACTTACTTTACCCCGATGAAGCAATGTGCTTTTAGCAAAAAAATTCTTTTTTTTGGCACTATTTTTCTTCCCTCACACATTGTAAGTGCATTACTGTTAACACATTTTCCCTTTGAGTCAATATCCTGCTGTGACAACTGATAGGAAGATAGGAATGCTGTCGATAAACTCTCGAGTCCGTTAAACCCACTGAATTATCCTTTAGTGTCTAACTACAAATCTGAGAGTTCACAAAACTGATCTTCCAAAATCTACAGAAAACAGATCTGGTTTTTCTTACCCAAGCGATCCAGTCGATCAATAGCCACCGTCTCAAATGCCCTCCTCATCATGGGGTATTCCTCCAACACCTCATTAAAATTGTCCACGGAGAGAGAGTACAGGCGACAGTAGGTCTCTGCTCGCACACTCGCCGTACGACGACCTCGTGTCAGCAGACAGATCTCTAACAGAGAAGAAAACCAATGAAAGTGTTATGTAGCATCAAATCAATATGCAAACTGCATCACAAATAAATGTTTATGTATACTCGACAGAGATGAGTCAAATAATGTTATAGGTTAAGAATATTCTAGATGTTTGGAGCTGTTGATTATGCTGTTCAACAGTAGATAAGGACTTTATGACCTTTTCTTCACCGCAAGTGCTATTAAATTACATTAAAAAGTGAAACTCTGAAGAGAAGAACAGAGAAGAGGTGAGAAATTTGAATATCCGCCCGCAGAAAGTAATTAAACAGCATTAGACCTCATTCCACAGAATGTGATGTGAATGCGTATTATTAACATTATTAAAATGTAGGTGTAGAACTTTATCACTGTTAAAATACTTTCTTCTACATCAAACTGAGTCTCTTACTAAAATGCTTTAACTTGTTCCACCTCAAAAATTAAATAATTGTTTGACGTCAACGGTCTGTCACATAAAGCCTCTCTTTAAACCACGTTGATACATAATATTTAATTTTTAACATCCAGATCGACTTAAACAAGCCATTATTTACATTTTAATCAAATATCCAGTATGCGGATGTTCTTACGTTAACTCAAGTATTTTCAGACAAGATATTTGGGGAGAATTCTTTCCAGCAATAAAACATCAACATGTGGAAATGTCTTATATCTGGTAAACTAACTTTTTGGTTTCACAATCATAGACCCTGACCAAACTGTTTGTTGACTTAAAATTCCAATGGCAATTCCAACAATTATATTATTAATTGAATATTACAAAAAATACAAAAGCACCTGTAAAAATACAGTACTGTGCAAAAGTCTCGGTCATTCTTTTATTAATTCTATGACGTGAGTCAGTATTTACACTATTAGAAAATATGATTTGACATTTTTAAACATTTCTTTCGTCATTATTTGTAATAATCCAGCGACTTTTGTGTTTCTGTATGATGTGAAACTGTATAGACTTAAGAACATCTTGAAGACATAAACACATTTAAATGTTTTCTCTCCTTTTATCATGTAATAATGGATGAAAAAGTTGATGACATCAGATGTCTGTGTGGAGTACTGGATTTTTACATATAATGGCAACACGATTGTTAAGAAATATAAACTAATTTTGTTTAATGACAATAAATGATATAAATAACGGACTTAAAACCTTTACTGCGGTTACAATGCTGACATGCCTAAGACTACATCTATAAACTCTTATGATTTTGGACTCTCATGTTTAATGATACAAAGCTATCCTGACCACTCCTCACACAATATTACAGCAGGAGTATGAAACATCTTGTCATGTAAGAGTCTCTGTATATAACAAACATCATTTATCCAACGAGTTGTGCGTCAACCTCTGTATTAAATCCTGACCCATCCATCAGGATTCTGTCTTTGCTCCGTTTCCTTCTCCAAATCAAGCCACAAAATCCAATACACAACCTTGGAAGCCCCGGCTTATTTAAAGAAACTCATCATCGCAGCGCCATTCATCAAACCGAGAGCTGGTGAATCAAAGCCACAATCAAAGATAAGAATGTGTCGTTCGCACTTTTGCAAATGTACACACAAGCCTTACACTTCATTTGCATATTTTTATCTTGACCTATTCATACAATGAGGAAACCTTACAAACTTAAAAACTCCCTCTCCTCCAAGACTGCATGAAAATTTGAAGGTCTCAAATTTTTCTTCTGAGACTTAAATATCTCATACGGATCTCCTGAAGAGTTTGAGAATAAATCTTAACAAAGTTTCATACAACAATATACTCATTATAAAAAAATACAATCAGACACAGAAGAATATTATATTGCTTTGCTCTCGAGATTTTATGGAGATGCCAACTGTTTCGTTAACATCTCAACTCAATCTCACATCCAGAAAATGGAACAAATTAGACTATAATAGTTGTAATATATGAAGAGGGTGGAGGTAAATATTTGAGTCCATATTCTAATCTTTAAAAACTGTAAAAACCATTTTACATCTGTAAATATATATTACATATTACATGTGGCTTGGTAAATATCACAAACGTATTAACCTAATATTTTAAGTTAGTGTGAACAAATATTAAAATTTATTTAAAAGTCCAACGGTTTAAAATTGACAAAAAAATTGTGTTTAAGTGTTTAATTAACATATATATTTGTGTAAACCAAGGGTTTTGATGAATTCTAATATAAATATTTGAATTAATTAGATATACTTAATTCAAACAGTATATTTAGTTTAATTAAAAGCTTTTAAATGTACAAATTTTTTGAGTTTAAATTGGTTTTACGTTAAAACAGGGAATTGTTTGGGGGTGTATAAAACTGGAAATGATCTTTTGAACATGATATCTACCACACATCTCTCTTATTTCTAAGGCTTTATTCTTTAGTTCATCTCTGACCTTTCCAAGGTCACGCTCTGAGAGCTCTTCCAAAGCCTCCTGTCCTCTGCAGCTAAAATCGGCTGACTCATGCGGATTTAGGGCTGCAGAGAGATCATGTTCCACAAACACATCCCACCACACACAGCGTCTACAATTCACCAGCCTTTTGGCTTTCTCTGCCAACAAATACTCCATTATTGATTTTGACGTTTTGTTTTACATGCCTCCTGTGGATTTCTGAAAATGTTAGGAAGCAGTTTAGTTTGGTCATTTTGTACAATACAGGTTTTGATTGAGTAGACGAATTTTCATTCTTGGGTGAACTATCCCTTTAAGAAGTAGACTTTAAAGGTCCCGTTCATCGTGTTTTTGAAGCTTTGATTGTGTTTAAAGTGTGCAATATAATATTAACATTTACATTTACATTTACATTTAGGCATTTAGCAGACGCTTTTATCCAAAGCGACTTACAACAGTCGAGGAGACAATGAAGCGGTAAATAGCCGATACAACAATAGGTGAACAAGTGCTACAACAATGCTACCGAGTTACACAGAACGAGATAAAAACCTGAAAGTAGAAAAAGTTTTTTTTTTTTTTTTTTAGATAGAGTGAGTAGGTTAGAAAAGAAGGTACTCCTAGTGAGTTAGGTGTAGCCGGAAAAGATGAGTTTTTGGGTGTTTTTTAAAGATAGAGAACGAATACACCAAGCGTGAAGCCAGAGGCAGATCGTTCCCCCATCGAGGAACTGATGCAGAGAACGTACGAGAGAGAGAATATAATATTTGTAAATGTTTCACAAACACGTGTTTTCCACATAATTTACTTATTTGTACACCGTTTTTTCCACTGTCATAAAAACGGCTGATAACTTTCGTGTTCTTATGAAGTCCCTCCTTCAGAAATACGTAGTGAATTCTGATTGGGTCAGCAGTTCCTGTGTTGTGATTCAACAGCAGTTTAGCACGTGTTGCCTGGAAAGGTGACGCCTCTCAGTGTAATTGTAAATATGTCTTTAATGTTATCAATCTGAGCCGGAGAACACAGATGAATTTGATCGAGTAGAACCTGTGCAAGCACAACTATTGCATACGTCTAAACAAAGAAGATTTATTCATGTGCCTGCACCTAAACTTTACCCCAATCTAAACCAGCATGTGTTTAAACAATACACAATAAATATAATCAATTAATAATTTAAACTGATCATTATAAAGACAAACAATCGATGGTGTCCGGTTGAATTTCTACACTTTTAAAAGTTATCGGATTAGTTTAAATAACCATCTAGTTAACAAGGGCACCAACTTAAATAATAAAATTCACTTACAGGTTGTGGTCCATAAACAAAACCTTCTCCAAACAAAGAGGGAACCGCTCCATCTTTCAAGAATAATCTTTGAGTAAATCCGGCATTAAATCGATTGAGATTGAGGGAGCTGTCCTCAGGAAAATGTGCTGTACTTAGTTTTATAAACACTTAGTTAAATAAACATTTTGATGATATGGCGATAAAGGATAACAAAAATCATGATGTCACTAAAGAAGGAATCAGAGCGGTGTAGTCCAAACTCACTGTTTTTTATAGGCGATTTATGTATAATAAAATATCTCGCTTGTCATTGAACTTTGAGTGTTTATTATTTAACAGATATTATTTACACTCTAACAACAACCTTATACACTAATTCAAGTTTGAAACATGGAATCACGGAGAAAGGGACCTTTAAACGTGTTTCACGACATGAATACCCTGTCAAAGATGAATTCATTAATTATAAATATAATTATATGGCATAGAGAGCTTCAATAGAAAATGTCACATAATATTCATCTTAATTATCTTCAGGTGTTATAAGGTTAAATTAGGATTGATTCTCTTTAATTGAGGAAAGTGATGAAGTTATGGTTTCATATCATTGATGCAGAAATAGAACAAGATTTAGTGGGATTTTACCTCCAAAGTAGGAGCCGTCAGAAAGTTTCAAGCCCACAGTCCCTTTGGTAATAACATTGACGACACCGTGTTGGATGAAGTACATCTTCTTGCCGATGGTTCCCTCGCGGATGATGTAGTCGGCCGGTTGGAAGACTTCGAAACGGAGTTTTGTCAGCATGGCCGTCACAAAGTTTGGTTCAGCGTTGGCAAACAGAGGCATAGATGCTACCAGCTTCCGACAGTTAAAGTTGACTATTTCCTGTGAGATGAAAAATCCAAGAACATTTTTTATAGATTGACATTTGTTTTAACATTTAAAACATGCAATGTAATGCTCATGTAAAACAACATGATTATACCAGAAAAATATGAATTGTAAAGTACATTTAGGAAGTTCAATTATACCCCATTATACATAAAACATTCAAATTTGTCTCCTCGACTATTGTAAGTCGCTTTGGATAAAAGCGTCTGCTAAATGACTAAATGTAAAATGTAAATGTAATGTATCGGTGTATTAACCAAAAAGTATTGAGAATTTGCAGGGAAATTATGCTTGGCTGTAATAGATATAAATAAATAATACAAACCATCTATTCCTTCAAAATTTTAAACGCAAAATATGTTTTACATATTTTAATTCTAGACCCAAACAGCTTGATGTTTTTTGGGATTGTTGTGTTCTAGTAAAACAACAGTAGACGCTGGAATCCACAAACAGAAAAGATTTATCACTTTGTTGTAACACAGATAAGTTTGAAAGCTCTTTCGGTATTTTATCCTTTAGAAAACTGCAAGACAACTTCAAGGCCTTCTGGCAGCTTTTTACCATTGTTGTTTACAGACACAAAAAACCATCGCAAACACACACAAATCCTCACCTCTCTAAGCGGCTCATTTAGTTCCTCAAGGATACTTTCTTCATCAAACATCTTGCCCTGGTAACGGTGCTCATAATAATCATGGATCTTCTGTCGGAAGTCTGCCGGAAGTTTGTGGAAGGACATGTATTGCTCCACTTGTTTGTACTGTGGAGAGAGAAAAAACATTCATGAGAAATTCCCTTTTATGTGTCAGACAAGGTTTAAATAGATCTGAGTTACACAATTCTTGTCAAAATGTTGTCAAATTTTTTGTAAAATAGATGCCAAAATATTTAAACTGGCAAAATATGATAATATATCATAATGAATGGATACATTCGGAAATTTGCAAATATATCTTATGTCACTAAACAAAACACAGGCCACACTCATGGCAGTCCTCCATATATAATATATAATATAAGAATAAAATATGACACAGTTTGTGTAAAAGAAAATGAGTGAAAAGTATTATTTTTCATAGGAAGGGACATCCCCAGAATCATTACATATTGTTAACAAGACGAACGTTCCCAACACAAAGTTATTTCTGGAGACAGAAAGAGAGCGACGATGATGGAAAGATTTACAGAAAACAGGTCAGACTGTGATAGTGAAAGATTGCAGTTATATGTGTTCTCTGTTGCTCGGCAGCATGTGCTGACATCAGCGTTTCTTTAACACCTGTGAAGGTCTCTGAACCACTTGTAAGAATAATGATCAACACATAGAACTTTGGAAAGGTTTCATAATAACTCTTATTTCAGAAAGTGGGCTGCAGTTCGCAGCACCGGCTTTGAGTCAACAATGTTTAAAGACTTCTGACAGGGTCATGCATGCAAATCAAGCTTTTCTTCATCCTTAAGAGTAAAAAATAAACTGAGTTTGATAAATATACTCTCTGATTCAGCTGCAAGTAATACATCACAAGTAACGGATGTGAAATAGTATAATCTTATGACTTTGAGGCTGCAAGATGCTTAAATGTCCATAGCAATCCAATATACTAATAATAATACTATAATATATATTATATATATAATAATAGTTTAATTAAATATAAAAAATATTTACTTGGGAAGTTTTTCCAAGAGTTTAATAAAATATATTAGACTTCTCTATTAGGCTTAATTTAATTTGATATTTCTGAGATTTTTGTATCCAAAAAAATCAAACTGATCAGATGTTATTCTTTTATAGATTATTTGGATTTTAATGAAGGGATTTCTGGCACTTTTTCTCAGGAGATGAAGATGAGACAAGAGTTTCCATTGCCCTTGACAATAAGTGAAAATAACTGAGACGTTAAAGAGATCTCATCTGTAATTTTTTCTTACGAATGATCATTTTGTTTGAAACTTTATTATTAAAAACCCATCCACAATCTTTCAAAGACCAGGCGAGTATATTGTTCCCTGATGAGAAACATGGCACGTCTCAGACGTATAACTAAATAAAACCGTCCCAGAACACTGGATATTATTTAATCTGGCTCTAAATGAAGCAATAGAGGATGTGGTTGGAGGCGTTTACGTCACTCACAGGACCATCAACCCAACCATTAAACATAATTCTCTTTATCGGCCCATCAGTGAACACAACTGTTTCTTTAAAAGAGTTACTGAGAGACATTCACAGATCAATAGACCGTCACACATAGATCAATTAACTCCTGAAAATAGCTCAGAATAGACCATCATTCCAACAGATGTGTAACATTCATGTATGTGATTGAAATCTATATTCTGCACGATCTGTAAAGATACTGTCCTGTCGCAGAAGTCTTACAGAAAGCCTGCTTAAAAATATATACTTTATACTCTTTTTATACTAAAAATATATACTCTCTCTCTCTCTCTCTCTCTCTCTCTCTCTCTCTCTCTCTCTCTCTCTCTCTCTCTCTCTCTCTCTCTCTCTCTCTCTCTCTCTCTCTCTGGTCTCTCTCTCTCTCTGGTCTCTCTCTCTCTGGTCTCTCTCTCTCTGGTCTCTCTCTCTCTCTCTCTCTCTCTCTCTGTTCTCTCTCTCTGTTCTCTCTCTCTGTTCTCTCTCTCTCTCTCTCTCTGTTCTCTCTCTCTGGTCTCTCTCTCTCTCTCTCTCTCTCTCTCTGGTCTCCCTCTTGTCTCTCTCTGGTCTCTCTCTGGTCTCTCTCTCTCTCTCTCTCTCTCTCTCTCTGGTCTCTCTCTGGTCTCTCTCTCTCTCTCTCTCTCTCTCTGGTCTCTCTCTCTCTCTCTCTCTCTCTCTCTCTCTCTCTCTCTCTCTCTCTCTCTCTGGTCTCTCTGGTCTCTCTGGTCTCTCTCTCTCTCCTCTCTCTCTCTCTCTCTCTCATCTCTCTCTCTCTCTCTCTCTCTCTCTCTCTCTGGTCTCTCTGGTCTCTCTGGTCTCTCTGGTCTCTCTGGTCTCTCTCTCTCTCTGGTCTCTCTCTCTCTCTCTCTCTCTCTCTCTCTCTCTCTCTCTCTCTCTCTCTCTCTCTCTGGTCTCTCTGGTCTCTCTCTCTCTCTCTCTCTCTCTCTCTCTCTCTCTCTCTCTCTCTCTCTCTCTCTCTCTCTCTCTCTCTCTCTGGTCTCTCTGGTCTCTCTGGTCTCTCTGGTCTCTCTGGTCTCTCTCTCTCTCTGGTCTCTCTCTCTCTCTCTCTCTCTCTCTCTCTCTCTCTCTCTCTCTCTCTCTCTGGTCTCTCTGGTCTCTCTCTCTCTCTCTCTCTCTCTCTCTCTCTCTGTTCTCTCTCTCTGTTCTCTCTCTCTGTTCTCTCTCTGTTCTCTCTCTCTCTCTCTCTCTCTCTCTCTCTCTCTCTCTGTTCCCTCTCTCTGTTCTCTCTCTCTGGTCTCTGTCTCTGGTCTCTGGTCCTCTCTCTCTCTCTCTCTCTCTCTGGTCTCTCTCTCTCTCTCTCTCTCTCTCTCTCTCTGGTCTCTCTCTCTCTGGTCTCTCTCTCTCTCTCTCTGGTCTCTCTCTCTGGTCTCTCTGGTCTCTCTCTCTCTCTCTCTCTCTCTGTCTCTGAGGTGCAGTCGTTCAGACACAATCATGACGTACTGTAGTCATTTAAAGGGGAGATGAAAGGGAGAAAAAGTGAAAAGTATACATATAATAACAAGAAATGATAGGATAAAATGAGGCAGTGAAAAGATAGAAAATGTGTTTATAATGTATAAAAATAACGACAACTAAATAAAGAGAGACAATGGACAAGTATGAAATGAGACAAAATGATCCGAAAGTTAATTTTCTGTAAATTAAGATTTTTTTAAGATTATCTAATGAAGAATAAATAAATAATATATATATATATATATATTTGCAATATAAACCAATATTAAATGGTAAATTCTTATGGAATTTTTTTACTTTACTTTGTACTTACAAAAAACAAAAATTTAAACAGTATGTTTACTTAACCTCAAAGCTTAAAAGTAAATTATTCCATGTAAATGAATGAGAGGAAATCAATAAAGAACAGGAAATGCAAAAAAGAAATGAGACAGCGGAATGAGGAATAAGAAGAAGTTAAAGTTGAGAGAGTATAGAAAAAAAGAAAACTAATTAGACAAAAGGAGGAAATTAAATGAGAGAATGAACGGCAAAAAACTGATGATTTAAAAGCAGGGAATGAAAGAAAATAAAAGAGAATGAAAGAATGAAAAGGGGCGAGAAAACAAGAGAATAAAAGGAGAGACTCACATGAAGGAACGAGAGAAAAAAACCCAAAAAATAACAGAATAAAGGAGCAATGAAATGAGTGAAAGAATGGGCAGTAAAGGAGAGGATTTCTCAGTTTGCTTAAATGAATGAAATGAAAGTTTTATAAACACTATAAGAATAGCAGAACACAGTATTGATCCTTATCTAAAGATTTTCTAATCAAGCAAACTAAACCCTCCACGCTCATTCCCACCACAAATAAAGGAAAAAATGGATCCAGGACTCTCTCTCTCTGTCTCTGCTGTGAAGTCCCGGTGTCCTCTTGCTCAAAATAAAGATGGAGAAGAGTAATTTCAGGGTTGTATTATTCATTGATTCTAGAATAAATCACCTCATTACCACACTAAACACATTTCAACCTGCGGGTAAAGTGAACCAACCGATGCCTCCAGTGCCACGCTGAACACTGTCTGAACTTCTGGAGTAAACTCCGTTACTGTTACTCATCCAAATGACTCACTGAAACCTAATGAAACCTAATGCTGCAATCCGGAACTTTCAGAGATAAAACTGCAGTTACTTAACATTCTACTTTAGGTTCATGTGGGTGGTAGTCAAATTACAACAAACTGAGATTTCCTTTAAAACCGCTCTTGAAATCACAATTTAAAGATCAGAAGATTCCCGCTGGGATTTTTTTTCTTTAAGGGGTTTGTCTCGTTTCTAACATGCATGACGTTCAGAGAGGACAACATTAGTCTCTGATGTGTTTTAAGAGTAATAGATGAAATGAAGAAGCGCAGATGAGAACAGACATAAGGAGGCTTTACGAGGAGAAGAGAAATGATTCTTGGAGGTAAGAGCATAGAGGAAGATCTAGAGTTATTTCCTCCGGCTGTTCAGAGCTGGAGCTGGTGGTGAGACGGCGTGGTAAAACTCCAGAGAAACAGATCTCTGTCGTTCTCAAAGTGCAGAAGAGATGTCAGACAGACATTGTACTTGAAACCGCACGTGTGAGAAATTCTTCTTAAAAATATTTGAGGCCGTCTAGAGCCGCCAGCATCTCATCGGTCCGGGGGTCTATCAAATGGAACACGAGTCTACCACCCAAAGTGTCTGTTGTGTGAACATTGTTTATATACACGGCAGGCTTTTCGGGATAAGCATCACCCACTTTCAGAGAAGAAAATGAGCTGACCTACATTTGAAATATGTCATCACAGAACAGATCAAAGTTAAATTGTTTTGCAGTGTTGCGAGCAAAAAAGAAATGTGTTTAGAATAGAGGTATAAAAACTCATCTCATAAATACATAACATTATGCGGGCTTTGCAGTAAGAATATTACAAAATTTCGGATAAAAATTAATTAAATCTGAAGTGAAATAAATGAAACTGAAATTCAAGTTTCAGATGCTCCAAAGAGGCAACATTAAAGGTTATATTTAACCTACAAATAAAATAGAATACGGTAAGTGAAATGTAACAAAAGATGAAATAAAGGAATCAAGAAGTGTTCCTAAAGTATAAAAAAATGTAAATGTATAAAAATCAGAAGTCAGATCGTAAAAATTGGGCCTAAGTACCACAATATATATGTGTATATATTAACATATTAAAATTTATAAAATTTATAATATAGAATATGAAAATGTAAAACAAATAGGCTGATAGGATACCGGAGAGCTGATATTTATTATTTCTATGCTGGAAAATGGACCGCAGCGCTTCCACCTGTTTTAATATGACCAGCACTGTCAATCTCTTTTAGTATGCCGACTGCTTCCCAGCCTTCCAGATTTAGCACACAGTCAACATGCTTTTATAGCAGCGATAAAAATAAGTAATGCTAGCAAACACACACACACGCACGCATACACGCACGCACGCACACACACACGCACGCATCATTCTGTATGAAAACTGCATCCGCTGGGCTGTAAATCAAACCTCACAGCTCAGTGTAACATGTGAAAAGCATTCTAAATGAATGTGTTTGCAGCAGACTTTCTGTTCTTTACATGCCTTTACGAACAGGTATAACAGACAATGAATAATAGAACCTGTTTTTCATAAACCAATGATCAATTCTTACAATCCTGTGAAGTTTCTGCTAGAGGCGTCTTGCTGAAACTTCACAGGATTACAAAATGTAATCATTCTTTTGATACATCAACTCATACATGAAACAAACAACCAGATATAAAGGCAAGTCTTTTTCTGTTTTCTGTGATGCTGTGTTTAATAGATGAACGTGATTCAGGTTAGCTTCAGGTGTGAACATAATGAACAAATAAATTATTGAATGAAGAACAGTTCCCCAAAAAATCGGAGATCTTTTGACTTGAGGAATCAGGTCATGTTACGGGTCCACTAATCGATTAGATTTTTAACAAAATGAGTTTGCGTCAAAGTAAAAAATGATTCTGCCTTTATTATCACACGCTTTTGGAGGTCATTAACAATTTGGCTGCTTGTGTAAACTAGGCATGAAATATCAAAAAATGAACCAATAAGATGAATTAATTTGAACCGTAATGGTTCTGCAGAAATCAAATATCATAAGTGGACAAGATCAATATTGAATTGTGTTTTTTATGAACTGTCAGATTTACACCTCTAGTAAAAAAGCCCTTTTGTCCAAATGGTTCAATAAAGAACAATTAACATCCAATAATTAAAATGTAAGGAAGATATGATTATAAGAGACAAAAAAAAACTTATGTGGTTGTTTATGGAATTACAAATCTCTTATAGAAGCATCTTTATTTTTAAGAGTTTACATCTCGGCCTGGGCTGAACAAAATAGCACTTTTATTTTGAATGTAAACATTTTAATGTACATTAAAAAAACAATTGCTTAAATAAATATTGTTATTAGAACAGCATTATATTTATCTAAAACGGTCAAAAATGGGATGCAAAATTGATTATTTCTATACATGCCATCGGTCATCAAAGTTTCTATATATTTCTCTTTATTTCATACTTTGAAAATGTTGTGTGTACAACTTGATGTGTCCAAGATAAAATTAAATATTTACTTTGTTTTTTTATCAAAGCAATAACTGTTAAAGATGCACTTTTGTTTATATGCTTGCACATGCTTGCATTCACATTCAAGTTGTGTTATATGTAATTAATATTCAAGAGTTATATGTAATTAATAGGACATCACAAAGCCTGCTCTTTACTATTATAATTTTTTTTAAATCAAAAGTACTCAATGCACACCTGTATGTGAAATATTCTATAAATTAACAAAATAAAATATGAAAGTAAGCCAACAATGTACATTTATGGTATGTTTAAATGATGACGAAGGTTACCCAACATGTATAGCCTGTATATCTGCAGCAAATGTGAATCACAAAGTTGATTTAAGAGCCAATCATGAGTCTGACACAAGAACAAGATTGATATCATCTATAACCACACAGTCTCAGGTCTTTCGAGTATTTTCCCAAATGAGTCCAGCACATAGTATAGAGAAACCGGTCGCTTGTCCCTGACCTCTATAGGTATGTTCTCTCCTCCCCCTCCATGTCATCGTTCTTAAACCCTATATACAACATCTCAAGGACAGAATCTCATCACACACACATCACACACACAGCAGTTGAGAGTCAGGACTCTCAACTGCTGCCTCATCAATTCCATCTCATCCAGAGACGTCGTAATATCAGACATTTACACATAAATCCCATACACGAACGACAGGACGAGAGGCAATCCTCCTCTCTTGAATCCACCAATCCAGGTTTCTTCCCAAACACGGAGCTGTCTGCATGGTAACAGAAGTGAAGAACCATTGGCCAAGCTCACCGGCACGGAAACATGGATAGACACGCCGGGTCTGATCTACTGTTACATGCACCGAGAGCAGAAATATGACAGACATGAGAAAGTCAGCACTGCGGTGTGTAGTGCACTAGCTGATGCACACTAAATAAGCTCACGGGGTAAACAAACACACCGTCAGAAAAACAAACACATATCCATGACCCTACCAGCGATTATCAAAAAACACAAGACACAAACGGAACCAAACAAACCAAACAGCTGTACAAACATTACACAAGCATGCAGATGGAACATTAACCATTTTAATGAATATAAAATAATGGAAGGCTGAAAAACTGAATAATTTGAGTTGAAAGTCTTCTTACAGGAACAGTTCACCTATAATACTCTAAAAAAGAAAAAAATATTCATAGCTTTATGTATGAAGCATATCTATCCATCATTAAAGTAATTACAAAAATGTGTTGTTGGAATCACTTCATTTTATCTTCAGTTTAACATGATTCGATTAAGTTGTTTTAACATAATTTCTCTTGAGTTTGGAAGAAAAGTTCCGTTAAAAAATGTATTTAATTATGTGGAACCAATCATTCCACAACTTTTTTCAGATTACTGAACAATGTAGATAACTTCAGATCCCATGCATGGGTTTTAACAAAATATATATAGTTACTCGGAACGGTCAGAACTGAAGTTAGGGATGTGCCTATATAAGTGTAAGTGTCCTGTAAATTACAAGGTCCTAAGTAAGCACAAAATTGTGATCCTTTTGGCTTAAGTTGCTTCAGAAGATATTTTTTGAAGTCACTTGAAAAGAAAACATTATTATTCCAACATAATTGGAATTTTTAAAATCATAGATCAAATTAAGTTAATGTGAAGTCAAAATATCGTTTTTTGATTCAGTCTGTAAACGCAACACATAGTTGCTTTGGAAAGTTTAAAGATCAATGTGTATTTTAGGATCGGTTAAAAAAATGAATAGGCCTATAAGATATATAAGATAAATATGCTTTAATGGTGATAAAATTAGTTTATTTTCAAAATCTTTATTTATATTTGAATAAAACAATACAGATGTATGTCCAAGGTCAAAACCTGTTTCCTTACAATATGCATTAAATATTAACTTACTGTTTTTTTATTCATGCCATAACAAAACTTGTTAATGATGCACTTTGTGCCATATGACTTGGCAGACATCTGCTTAAATTCATGCACAGCAAATTTACAAACTGCATGATATGTCATTTTAGGACATCACAATACCTGCTCTTTATTTATTAATATATGAAATGTATATAATATTATTACTCGTGACAATGCACACCTATATTTGAATATATATGTGTACCTATATCCATATAAATCCAAACTGATAATACCTTTAGCTTAAAGCATCTATCAAATGCAAATGTACTATAAGACTAAGAACTCATCGCCATGGAAACCATACTTTACAAAAATATACCGCACATCCATTAGGCTGAGATCAACGGTCGACAACAATCGAAAGTAACTTGATTTAAGTTTTTGCTGGATATAAAATGAAAAATAAGATTGGATAGAACACATTCAGCTATAGTAAGTGATGAAACTCAGTCTCAGTGCAGGGAACCCAACAAAGAGTCAAAGTTATTGTTTGAGTCAATCGATCATCTTATTTTATTTCAAGCAATTATATGTTCCCTGTATCAGCCGAGGACATACTAAACTTTTAGTGCATAGAAGTGTGGAGAAAGTTTTTCTACTTACCTTCTCCTGGTATTGACGTCGTGAAGAGTCCAGGGATTGGATGAGGGCTGTAGCGTGCCCGATGAAGACGGCGTAGCAGGTCGCCCCGACAATCATACTGAGCATCGTCAACCAGATATCAGAGAGACTCTCTGGAGCCTGCCGACCATAACCGATACACAACATGTGACTCATGGCTTTAAAGACGGCAAACGAATACAACTCACTCCATGTGTCGTTCTGCAGAGAGAAGAACAGAGAAAAATACCAACATAATATATATAATGTGTTCAATTCATTTAATGACCGAATCATCCTTACTCCTAATCCCTAGAGCAGAATCAAAATTAAAATTGCAGCAACGACAGTCTCGTGAATGACAGAGAGTTTATGAGATACATATAAGTCATTAAACATGCCCTTTTTAAAATGCATTTCCAGAAGGACTCATGCTGACATCCGGATTATTCCCGAAACCAGATTAATTACACCTTCTGTCCTAAAACTACCAAACTAAAGAAACTGAATCAATAGAACCCTGCTGAGAATCCATAAATCTTATTCCTGGTTAGACCTTCTATTTCTACAGCAAATATTCCTTTTTAAAGCAATATTTAAACATTAGATCCGTGGTTCAATTCTTAAGGGTAGTTCGTCCAAAAAAGTTCCAAAAAAGCACAATCAAGTTTTTCCAAACCTTAAGACAGAGAAAGATGTTTAGAAAGATTTCTGAGGTTCTATTGACTGCGATTGTATAGTAAATATGTACAAGAACAAATGAATATAGTCTCAAATTCTTCAAAGTAACTTCTCTCTATTCAATAGAACAGAAAAATATTGAATATAATTCTGCTATGGTAGTCAATGGTACCCAAGCAATATCAATTGCGAACATTCTTTCAAATATATAAGAAAGAAAAGAGGGAGTGATGATGTCAGAGCGCAGGCTGCTGTTAAATCATTGGAGTGAACGGATGTGAATTATAGATGAGTCGAAAGCACTTTGTCGTGAAAACCGAAGTAAAGTGACTGTACTGGAAAGCAGACACACACACACAGCAGTTAATGTGCATGACTGTGCATTCTATACAACGTTAATTTTAATATTTTTCAGTCTGAAGTGAAGAGGGAAGGAATAGTGAAAAGGAGAGAGAGAGAGAGAGAGAGAGAGAGAGAGAGAGAGAGAGAGAGAGAGAGAGAGAGAGAGAGAGAGAGAGAGAGTGAGAGTGAGAGTGAGAGTGAGAGTGAGAGTGAGAGTGAGAGTGAGAGTGAGTGAGAGAGAGAGAGAGAGAGTGAGAGTGAGAGTGAGAGTGAGAGTGAGTGAGAGAGAGAGAGAGAGAGAGAGAGTGAGAGTGAGAGTGAGAGAGAGAGAGCGATAGAGCAGGAGAGGGAGAGGGAGAGGGAGAGAGAGAGACTCACTGGTGTGCTGTGATAGGGCATGAGACTGTATGGTAAGACATTCATTAAGCGTCCAGACTTCTGTGCCCGGTGGCTGATAAGCCGTGTGAATATCACACTCTTAAACTCAGCACAGATGAGAGTCTTGCCTTATTCTAAATCCCTTTACAAAATCTTATCTGAACATACAGCTTTTTTCATGTCATCCATACCCGACTGCTCGACTTCTCAACAGCCTTAGCCAACAGATGGCCTATGCGTTTTTAACCTCAGCAGAGAGAAACCTTTTTCTTTTCAAATGTCTATGTTTGACATGAGAGGATGGGTTTTTATATGAATTGTGATCCTGTAGGACTCTTCAGACCCAGTAAATTACATAGAGAAGCAGAATTCATGGGGGTTATATTTCAGATATGAGTCAATGTGACAGGATGAGGTATATTTGCCCTGTTGACCTTTGACCTGATGAGATAGAGGTCTGTCTGTTTTTCGAAACACCTTCTTTTGTGCTCTATGAAATCAAGTCATAAAGGTTTAAAATGACACGAGGGGAAATTAATTATGGCAGAAATTCTATTTTAGGGTGATTTTGGTTAGCCACGTTATATGTCCAAATGCTGTTTTTGAAAGGTCATATTTTGATTAATAAAGCTTTGAATACAGGGATTGAAACGCAGAGTTGTTTAATGGATTAGAATGTATTTTAAAAGCTAGTCTGCGACTGCTCATTTTAATGTCGGCGTTTCCCAGGAGTGCGAGTGCATGTATGAGAGAAGATCTTAGTGTCTCTGGAGAGGTTTTTCTTGAGGGGGTGAGAAATAACATCCAGCGTTTAATCCACTTACTCATGTGCGACTACACATGAGTGTCTAATCCTCAAATCCCAAACATCAATGAGCTCATTCTTTTACAGCTGACCGGCTACAACATTTACTTTTAAACATGAAGAGAGAGAGATGAATGAATGAAAGAAAGAAAGAAAGAAAGAAAGAAAGAAAGAAAGAAAGAAAGAAAGAAAGAAAGAAAGAAAGAAAGAAAGAAAGAAAGAAAGAAAGAAAGAATGAATGAATGAATGAATGAATGAATGAATGAATGAATGAATGAATGAATGAATGAATGAATGAATGAATGAATGAATGAATGAATGAATGAATGAAAGAAAGAAAGAAAGAAAGAAAGAAAGAAAGAAAGAAAGAAAGAAAGAAAGAATGAAAGAATGAATGAATGATCAAACAAACAACCAACGAACTAACTCACTAATGAAGTAACCACAAAAAAATTAACAAACTAATGATTAAATGAACTAACTACCTAACTAACCAAAGTACTAATGAATAAACGATCAAACCAACTAATTAACTAACTAACTAACTATCTAATTAACTAACTAACTAACTAACTAACTAACTAACTAACTAAGGAACGAATGATAAAGGAAATAACTAAGTGACTAAATAATGATTGAATGAACTATCTAACTAGCTAATTTATTAATTAAACAAACAAATAACCAACCAACCAACCAACTAACTAATGAAAGAACGAACAATGGAACTAACTAAGTAACCAATGATTGAATGAACTAACTAACAAACAAACTAACTAACAAGCAAACAAACAAACTAATAACAAACTAACTAGCTATTTAACTTCTTACTAATTAACTAATTTATTAATTAAACAAACAAAGAAACTACCAACCAACCAACCAACCAACCAACTAACTAATGAAAGAACGAACAATGGAACTAACTAAGTAACCAATGATTGAATGAACTAACTAACAAACTAACTAACTAACAAGCAAACAAACTAACTAATAACAAACTAACTAGCTATTTAACTTCTTACTAATTAACTAATTTATTAATTAAACAAACAAAGAAACTACCAACTAACCAACCAACCAACCAACTAAACAATTAACTTACTAACCAACGAATTAATGAGAGACAGCGAGAGAGATATTGATGGATCTACAGACAGTGTGGTATCCCAGAATGCTTTGTGTTCTAGTGTAAACCCGGCAGCTGTGTGTGCGTGTGATTGTGTGATTGTGTGGTTCTGCATGCACACAACCTCCTGCTGTCCTAATGGATTTATGTTAGCAATGAGGAACACACACACACACACACACACACACACACACACACACACACACACACACACACACACACACACACAGAGTGTGACGTGTGGTTGTTTGTGTTTGGATGATTCACAGCGTGTGCGTCTCTATTGTCTTGATACGCTGTGATTTATCACCACTATAAACCTCACCGAGAAGAAAGCAGATGAACAAATGATAAAAATAATATATCAAGAGCGTTTCATGCAATATTCAAAGATCTACAGAACAACAAACCCCAAAACTCTCTTTAATTAAACTTGAAAGTTAAGGAACATGATTAAAAGTATTCCTACATTATATCCCAACTCAAACTCAGTCTCTAAAGATGCCATGTGTGTTTGATGCTGTCAGAAGTTTATTTCAGATTAATATTTACAGAAATAGAGACACACACAATATCTAATTCAGCAAAACATTCCAACAATGAAAGTGTTTCTGTTTATAAATGAACACTTTTAAAAGGTTCTTGACTGTGATGTCATAGAAGAAACGTTTTATGTTCCACAAAGAAATTTCAGATGTTAAAGGTTCTTTATGAAACCATTTAGTATACAAACTTTTTCAAACTAGTAAAGTTATGAAGACTTGAGAAATTCTTTCTTCTGGAGCGTTCAGGAACCTTCAAAAATGCTGTCATGAAATGAAATCAAACCCGCAACTTGTTATTTTACAGCCTTGGTTTGGTTTCAGTCAGACGATTTATCTTAAAACTCTTCCTGTAAGTGACTGTCATCAAGCGTTGATGCCCGGAGATGTTTCTGGTGTGTGTGCTAACAGATGATGTCCTTTAGGATCAGCTGTCTGTACTGAAGATGGATGGCCTGTTGTTGTATGCGCACATTACTGATACGAGTTGTCAAGCTCTGGATGTAGAGATCTCTCAAGAGACACAAACCTACAGTCATTCCAACATCCCTCTCTGCTTCAGTCCTTTACCACAATAAAACTCATGAGTCTGAATGTCTTGAGATTTCGAAATACAACACGAGATGCATTCGTACAGCATGAGAATGACAAAATAACCTGAGTTTTCAAATTCATGCTAGATTCTTCGCTCTGATTCCAAAGAAGAACCTTTAATAGATTCATGCCATTTTGTCAAAGGTTCCTTAAAGCTCTTCTTTAATCTTTTTAATTCCTTTTAATCATCAGATGTTAAAGGTTTTTATAGAACCTTTTAGACATCAAAAATAGAGGGAGGACGTCACATGATCGACAATATCGATATTTAATGTGAAACAATATTCACCCACCATCATTTACATATATGCATTTGGGAGATGCCTTTACCCAAAGCAAACAACTTTGCATTATTCAGTTTACAAGGACAGAGATGGACAGATTTTCTAACCTCTGAGCTACAGGAAAAGCATCATCATGTGCTGCCAAATTTTGTGATTTGATGCAAGTATGTCTTGGCACCTGTGGATCATATACAGTTATAAAAGCAAAGTGAGGCCGTCGAGCTCCAATATTACACAAAGTACCATAAAAGGAGCATAAAAATGATGCAGACAGTCTGTGCTCATTTACTTTATATGGAGAGGGTGCCCAAGACGTGTAACAACATGGAAGTGGAAAATAATATCAGAATTCTTATGTTGATGTGAACCACACATCAAGTCACAGAAGATGTAAGTCAAAACATGTACAATTACAAAACTCTGTAGAAACAAAAACAGTCTGAAAGCAATTCAATTTTTGTACACTGTATAAATGTTTTTGTTGACTCATTTTTAATACAATAAAACTGGCATTATAATTCACTTGAAAGAAAACCATAGATGCATTATTTTAACTTATAATAAAACTGTTGTTTTTGTTTGTAAATGTGAGTCTGCACATTGTTTGTTTGTTTGTTTGCTTGTTAGTACAGTGTCTATGTGTTTGTGCATGTCTATTGTGTGCTTGTGTACGTGCATTTGTGTTTGCGTGTGTGTTTGCATTAAATGTGTGTTTCTATTTACGTTTGTACTGTTTGTCTTTGTGTGCATGTTTTTGTCTGTCTCTGCATATGATTGTGTCTCTGCGTATGATTGTGTCTCTGCATATGATTGTGTCTCTGCGTATGATTGTGTCTCTGCGTATGATTGTGTCTCTGCGTATGATTGTGTCTCTGCGTATGATTGTGTCTCTGCGTATGATTGTGTCTCTGCGTATGATTGTGTCTCTGCGTATGATTGTGTCTCTGCGTATGATTGTGTCTCTGCATATGATTGTGTCTCTCCATATGATTGTGTCTGCATATGATTGTGTCTCTGCATATGATTGTGTCTCTCCATATGATTGTGTCTCTCCATATGATTGTGTCTGCATATGATTGTGTTTTTGCATATGATTGTGTCTCTCCGTATGATTGTGTCTCTCCGTATGATTGTGTCTCTGCGTATGATTGTGTCTCTGCGTATGATTGTGTCTCTGCATATGATTGTGTCTCTGCATATGATTGTGTCTCTGCATATGATTGTGTCTCTCCGTATGATTGTGTCTCTGCATATGATTGTGTCTCTCCATATGATTGTGTCTCTCCATATGATTGTGTCTGCATATGATTGTGTTTTTGCATATGATTGTGTCTCTGCATATGATTGTGTCTCTACATATGATTGTGTCTCTCCATATGATTGTGTCTCTCCATATGATTGTGTCTCTCCATATGATTGTGTCTCTCCATATGATTGTGTCTCTGCATATGATTGTGTTTTTGCATATGATTGTGTGTCTGCATATGATTGTGTCTCTGCATATGATTGTGTCTCTGCATATGATTGTGTTTTTGCATATGATTGTGTCTGCATATGATTGTGTCTCTGCATATGATTGTGTCTCTGCATATGATTGTGTCTCTGCAAATGATTGTATCTTTGTGTGTATGCGAGTGTTTGTGCGTGTGTGCGCATGGCCCTCTAAACTGGTTCTTTCATGTTGTGTTTGTGAGGCGTAGAAAGGCCGCAGCTGCTTTGGCACTTCTCTAAACCTGAACGTTTGTACACACACGCACACTTTCATCTGCACTGCCGTCATTCCGTCTCATCTCATCTCCCCCACACCACACATCCACACAGACACAACACACACTCTGACTTCAAGAGCTTTTTCACACACTTCAATACTGTCTCAGCACATACACCAACACAGACAACTGTAGTTATGAACGTATGGGAAAAGATGATGAAAACAACTTTTTAAATCAGAACTTTTCCAGGAGGAAACATGAAATGAGAACATATGCTTCTATTAAGATTACTTGAAGACAATTGACTCGAATGATAAAATATGACTCAGTTATCACTCTATTTAATCCCCAGCATATGAATTCTCCTTACTGGAAAACGTGTTGGAGGAAAAATATGAACTTTGATGAATCCAGGCATGAGCGACTGGGAACGTTTATTCTGCCAGTCAATAAGAATCATATAATATCTGTAACAAGACCCTGGTTAACAAAATTCCCTTTCATTCTATTCACTTACTCTAGCTAGATATTCACTTTCTGACTGTTGTGAAACAAATTGTCTTAATATCAGCTTGGCAAGCTCCTGTATTGTTCTGTGATGTGGCACGCTGAGCTCAACAGACAGTCTCATTTCATACCTCCAGGAAAACAATCTTTTGTTATCGTGTATGTGTAAGTGCTTCGTCTCAAACCAAAGAAAACGAGAGAGACGATCAACGTACCACCATCTTGTTGAGGGAGACCCAGGAGTCGGAGGGAAAGTCCTGTAACATGGGCACGAGAAACTGCAGACAGCCGTCCCAGTGACACAGCAACAGCATCATCGCTATCAAGTTAAAAATCCGGATGACTGCGCTCGCCAGGTCATAGGTCATATGGAAGATCTGGGAAGGAAGAAAAAAACCTCAGGAAAAATCACTGCAAACACTTGTGAGAGAAGTCATGCCTTTCCAATCCAAAAATTATTGAGTTAATTGCAATAAGTCAGTAAATCAAGCTGAACGACGATGAAAGTTTAAGAGAATCAGGGAACTTACACATTTTGAATATATATATCATATATGTTTATATGCACGTATAAGTTTAGGAAATATAAAACATTAAAATGTACTCATTTTATAAAATAGTCATAACCCTAGCAAATATCAATATTTCAAATTTCTCTCCTGCTGAAATAAAAAAAAATGTGAAACTGCCTATAAAAATACAAATCTTTACATATATTTACTTTGTATGTTAAAATAAAAATACAGTGAAGATAGAGCCAACAATTCACTAAGGCATAGACTGTAATAATCTGTCTAGTTTTAGCATTCCAGGCTCTTGAGATCTCGAGCGTGTCTCCCTGACTTCTTCTGACTGGCTGCTTGTCCAGAAAATTCATGTAAAGCCCAAACAGCAGCTAAAAATAAATTCTCCTGAGTTGACATAGAAAAAGAGAAAAACACTTCAGACGACTCAAGACTTTAAGGTCTTTCTGCACGGTCTCTCTCCTTCTTTGTCTCTCTTTCCAGTCTCAACAAAGACATAAATCTAAAACAGCAGAAAACACATCGATCAACATCACAGAATTCATTTCTATGAGTCTCAGACGGCTCGCCAACAGTCCACACGCTGACTGTCTAATGGATTCTAGCCCCTATAATAGAGCTATAGTATTAACTATAGTAAATCTATAACTGAAGGAAATGCTTTAGTATAGGTTAATATTAATTATAGTTAATACTACAGTATTTTGAATGTGGGTCATGTTTGCACAAGGTTTGACAGTAAGAGAACAGAGTATTACAATTCTGTTTTTTTTTTTTAATAATTACAATTATCTCTTATTTTTAGAGTTTTAGTTTTTGTGTTAATCAAAGGTAATCTTTTCTACTTATTTCAGATTTATTTGTATAATTTTTTGTTATATTTAAGACCGACATTTTATAAGATAATAGTAAACAGAAACGTTTTAATTTGTAATAAAATAATATAACCTTGTAGAGAACACAGGTAATGAGCATCTCACTATATAAAGTAATATTGAGCATGAATTGATTTCAGATTGACAAACCCTACAAAACATCAAGCGTCCTAGTCTTCTGATAGTAAGAAGCACCCCCCCATTATTTACATTCAGCTTTCCTTTAGACTTTAAAATCTCTTACACGTGTGTACACAAAGTCCACCAAACAACATGAACACAAGCCTTTTGTGTTTGGAAAGAGTTCAATGATCAAGGGCTTTCTATTGACTTTCTCGCTGTAGAAATATCGACTCCGGCCTGGAAAACCCGGCCTGATAAATGAAGTGCATCCAACATCTTCTGTATTAAATGACTATCAGATGCTGACCAATGTGACAATAATGTGTCATTGTGAAACTACACAGCAACATACACCAACATATCTCCTGAGATGGACATTACAAAAACTGCTCACTGTCATGTTAGAAAATAGGATTTCTGTGACACGCATTTTGGTTCATGAGTACTTCTGAGGACAGAAGACATTTCATGATTAACAATCATGATTTATAAACTCGGCCTCGAGAGAGAATGGAAACTAGTTTAGGAAAGGCAATAATAAAATCAAATAATTACATCAGAATCCCACAGCGTCAGGAACAGTCTCTCTAAATCACATTACACATGAGTATGACACCACACAATACTGTAGCTGAACTTTAGAAAAATGTATATATATATATATATATATATAAAAAAGCGTGTGTGTGCTTTACAGAACCCAAACCCCAACATACGGTTGAACATTCAACTGAACAAATGGACAAGAAAATCCCTAAAATAACCATTTAAAGTTTTAATAAAATTTATATTGTTATTTACTCAGGCCATTTCAAACCTACATTAGTAAATATTTTGAAGAATGTTGATAACGAAACAATACTGGACCCTTTTGATTCCTTTCTGTGAAAACAAAACAACAGGACATTCTTCAAATGATCTTCTTTTGCGTTTCCCAATCTGTAATGTATGTGTGTGCTTTCCCAAAAAATCCCAAAAACCATTAAAAGGGATTCAGCTCAAACAATGAAAATTCTTTTACATTTTTTCAAATCTGCATGACTTTCTTTCTTAAACATGATAGAAGATACCCTGTATAATACTTTGTGTGAACATGAAACCACAGAGGCATTACACAAACTATCTTCTTTTGTGTTCTAGAAGAAAAAAAATCATACGTTTTGAATAACATGAATACTGAATCTGACAAAACTGATGCTTCAATAACTAAAGAACTAGTGAAGCCAGTTAAAATATATATACTTTACATTCTGTCGTGGCAAATATTTCTTTAAGAGCAAACCACAGGATCTGTTTTAAGTGTGTACTAGGAGGAGGTCAAATGGGGAAATGGAGAGAATGTTGTGAATACAGATAACCCAACAACTTCCCCCCCACCCCGTACAAACACACACACACACACACACACACACACACACACACACACACACACACACACACACACAGAGAGAGAGAGAGACACACACACACACACACAGAGAGAGAGAGAGACACACACACACACACACACACACACAAAGAGAGAGACACACACACACACACACACACACACACACACACACACACACACACACACACACACACACACACACACACACACACACACACACACACACACACACACACACACACACACACACACACACACACAGAGAGAGAGAGAGACACACAACACACACACACACACACACGCTGAACAGAAAATGAACAATACTCGTATCTGCACCACTAAGCCTCATTGCATATTGCAGGAAAATTACTAATGAGTTATTATGAGGGATTAAGTAACACAGATGGACAACAGGAATGTTTTGTATGTCTGAGAAAGCGCAGTACTTTAGGTCATTCAAGACCATTCATGTCCAGTATCAGAAAAATGTAAGGCTTCTGTAAATGTTTAATCTTCACATCTCGAGTAATCCATAAACCCCAGAGCATAAGACCATTATGTTTGAAGTTTTAAGCGGACAGCTGATAATCAAACTGGAAACATTTAATGTTAATTATGAAAATTATTAAAGGATTAAAAAGCCACAGAGATGTCAACGTTAATTACAACAAGCACGTTGTCATGAATCAAATATATGTAGAATTTTATATTCGCTGTCAACTTTAGCTATATTTATATTACATTTATGTTTCAATTAAAATCTCTTTTGGCTCCTGGCACAACATTTGTTTAAAAGATGCCCTCCTAACAGACAATGCCATACAGTTTAGTTTTTCTGTCATGTCATTCCAATCATAAGTCAACTCAAGTAATCATTCGTTAATCTTATGAAATTCTGAAGGAAAATCTATACATTACGGTCATAGACCATACAGTGTGTTGGTCAATGATTGTGTTTTAATTTCAGACCATCAGAACTCAGCTTGAGTCTGGACCTTTGTGCTCTTGACAAGAGATCCAACATCATCTCTGTGATCAATGAAGCCCTTTTAAACTCACCATCTGCTGTCTGTTGGGTTCAGTGCTCACAGGATAGAAAATAAGACAAGAGTTTAAACATATTATCATTCTCTGCTACATAAAAAGACATAAGATCAGATGTAATACTACAATATCGTTAGATTTTAATCCTGAGGACCAGACCCTCACACAAATTTCACATCACGTCTCAATTCAGAGAAGTCCAAAATCTCTTTACATATTCATTGTCTCACGCCGGTTTAAATTGACAAGAGGGTCATCATGACAGAATCGTCATTCTTGGATGATCTATCATTTAAGTCTCAAGAGCTCAATAAGAGAAACATCTGAGCCATGCGATCCTTTCTGGGTGGTTTTGTTCTGCTGCTAAAACTTCACGGCCTGTACCTCAATCAAACATTTATAAACTTCCAAATTCTATTTACGTCTACCAGGAGAACACCAACTCCCCTCTTCAAAGACACACACATTTATATTTCATTCGGTTTTGACACAGAGCACATTGAGCTCACACTGTGGCCGATACAGCCAGAGGTTAACTCTCCAAAATTAACACATCACATGACTTTAAATAGGGCTTAAATGATTCACATGAATAATTAAAAGAACCGTTAAACTATTTGTAATTGTTAATGGATTATTTTTTATTAATCTGGTCCATTAAAGAAACAAGTTAATACTTCATTATTGTTCATTTATTAATAAAAAAGATACATACTTTCTTTTTATTTAGTAAATCAATTGTTTGTCTGTTGAATTATAAATTGCACTTACTGTATTTTAATTGAATTTTAAATTGTATCTTCCCCTCGAAATAACTAGCCAGGCAAACATATTGTTTCAAACAGAATACTTTTAACCCTAATGTAACTCTTGCGATAAGAAATACCAAAGAGCAGTACATTTCAACAGCCTAAATTGAATTCTCAAAAATGCTGCGTTCATTAAATGTAAAGTTGTTTTTTAATTTAATCGTAACAACTTAAAATGACAGCTAACTAACACAGTAAAATATGATAAAATATCAAAGAACATGTTATTTTTATGTTTTTAAAAAGTGTTTTTGCAACCCAACTATTTAAATAAAATATGTATGCACATTTTGTAATTTTTTTAATAACTACTACTGTAAATATGTAATGCATACAGAGACACGGTATGTATGAAGTTGTCTGTTGTCCTACCTCCTCCCACTGATGAATGTAGCGAATCAGACGAGAGAGACGCAGCAGCCTCAGCAGACTCAAGATCTTAGTGAAACGCACAATCCTCAGAGCCCGAGCCGTCTTATACACCTCTGAATCCATGCCCCTCTCTACAATCAGGAAGATATAATCCACTGGGATGGACGACACAAAGTCCACCACGAACCAGGTCCTCAGGTACGTCTTCTTTATGGTCTTGGGATCCAGGATAATGTCAGAATTGTCCTCGATGATGATGCCTGTGCGGAAGTTCAGCACCAGGTCCATGAGGAAGAAAGTGTCGGACACCACGTTGAAGATGATCCAGGGTGTGGTGGTCTCTTCCTTGAAGAAGGTGATGCCAACGGGGATAATGATGAGGTTGCCCACCATAAACAAGAGCATAGAAAAGTCCCAGTAAAATCTGTCAGAGAAAGAAGGTAGAAATTAGCTTTAGACATATCGTAATTAAAAAATTATACTCTAGGGTTGTGGGTTCAAGTCTGGGACAATATCATGACTAAGGTGCCCTTAAGCCAGGCACCGAACCCCTAACCGCTCTCTGTGCGCCGTAGTATAAATGTCTACCCCTGCTCTGGGTGTGTGTTCACTACTGTGTGTGTGTGTGTGTGTGTGTTGTGTGTGTGTGTGTGTTGTGTGTGTGTGTGTGTGTGTGTGTGTGTGTGTTCACTACTATGTGAGATCACTACAGTGTGTTTACTGTTGGTGGGTGTGTTCACTGTTGTGTGAGTTCACTACTTTACGTTCACTGTTGGTGTGTGTGCTTGTGCGTGCGTGTGTGTTCACTACTGTTTGTTCACTACTGTGTGTTCACTGTTTGTGTGTGTTCACTGTTGGTGTGTATTTACTACTGTGTGTGTTCACCACTGTGTGTGTTCATTACTGTTTGTTCACTGTTGGTGTGTGTTCACTACTGTGTGTGTGTGTGTGCGTGTGTGCGTGCGTGCGTGTGTGCGCGTGCGTGCGTGCGTGTGTGTGTTCACTACTATGTGAGATCACTACAGTGTGTTTACTGTTGGTGGGTGTGTTCACTGTTGTGTGAGTTCACTACTTTGTGTTCACTGTTGGTGTGTGTGCTTGTGCGTGCGTGTGTGTTCACTACTGTTTGTTCACTACTGGTGTTCACTGTTTGTGTGTGTTCACTGTTGGTGTGTATTTACTACTGTGTGTGTTCACCACTGTGTGTGTTCATTACTGTTTGTTCACTGTTGGTGTGTGTTTACTACTGTGTGTGTTCAACACTGTGTGTGTTCTTTACTGTGTGTTCACTGTTGGTGTGTGTGTGTGTGTTCACTGTTGTGTGTGTTTTCATCTCAGAGCACAAACTCTCAGTATGGGTGACCATACTTGGCTGTACGTCACGTCTTCACTTTTTCCTATTCTACATACCCTCACGATCCTATTTGGATATCTACATCTATTTATCACATACTCTGCACAACTAACATGGATACTATATCCAACAGATATATAACAGTTTGTGAAATTCTGAACACAGCCACAGACAAAACAAACACCTATCACAAAAATATTTGTCATATGGTATGAACCTGTTTGCATACATCAATGTCGCTGTGAAGATGTCTGACCATCATTCTCTGTCGAACAATGCTCTCTGTTGACCTTGTAGGAAGGACAACAGTGTTAAAACTTCTCAAGGACTCTTCACATGAAGCTTATAAGAAGCTGTGATTGGTGCGAGTCAGTGTCTGGAGGTGTGTATTACGGAAGTGATGTGTTTCAGCGTGGCATTCTCACGCGTGTTCGACTCAAGGTCACAGGAACGCATGCTGACTCATATCTGAAGAGTGATGCAACTCTTACTGAACGACGGGATACATTTCCATTCGCAGGGTTTGCACCACTAAACGTCTTCAAGGATGTCTTAAACAGCTCTAAAGGATAAACTGCATGTCTGTGCGCAGAAGTTTAATGACAAACAAACATGTTTATATGAACATTCTATGAACTACATGAAATCTCAATGTCATAAAGCACACGTCATACATCTTGATCGATTTAAGGAATTCTACTGTGACATTGATTTGATGTTGTCGGAAGGAATGAAACTACAACATGATGCTTGATAGATTTAAGAAGGGACAGATCATGAAAGATGCAAATATAATGTAAAGGTAACACAGAGTGATGCAGAACATGAGTGAAGTGACCGTGTCGCTGTCCACCCGGTGTGGTGCTGAAGATGATGCTGAAGATGAAATCACAAAACTCTCTTGTGCATGAAAAACTACAATTGGTCCTCATTCACACCGTGTTTATTGCTTCCCTTTGTTTTGCTCTAGTATTTCAACAGACTATGAGTCACTATGAGGCCATTTCATCCATGAACGTGAATATATCCCATTGCATTTATAAGAACATATATTTACGTCTAAATTAAACAACATCACATAAACCTATAGAATATGCACCTCCTGTTTTGCATATGCTTTTTTCTACATCTCACTTAAACAATATTTTCACCTGTGAAAACAAAATCCGTAGTATTACCAGAAAATTACAAGTACATTTTCTGTGTATTTGACGGACATTTCCATTGATGCATGAATGTAATCTAATGCATTGCAAAGTGTAAAATACAGGTGAAAATGGAATATTCCTTTATATTAATGCGTTCCATATTTTTACACATTTTTTTTACACATGCATTCTGTATTACATCCATAATTTAATCGTCTTGCACTTTCGGTTGGATGCTTACTGTGTGTCTTCACTTTGTACAAGTTTAATAACAATAAAGATAAATCTAATCAAATAGGCCAACATGCAACACATGAGGACTTGCATCCACACATGGATGGGTATAAAACCCGCTCCAAACATTGGTGTACATGAACCTTAAAGTGTCTATGTGTGTTAAAACCACCCATCATCTTAAAGGGTAACCTGAGATCCCAAATTGAAATGACCCCTTGACTTCAGGATTTAAATCCAGTGTGAGGTCCATAAAAGCCAAATCTCAAGGAGAAACCTGAAGCTACCAGATCTGGACTTGATGTTCGGCCAACTCTTGAAAGTTTCTCTCACCTGAAGTCACTGTAGGGATGAATGATCCAGTTTCCAGCAGATTTGACCCGCTCTTGCTCTTTCTCCACCGCCTTCTGACTGCCATACATCCTTAAGGAGAATTTATTCACCCCGGGCTGAAGCATACTGCTGAACTGACGCTGCATGAAGCTGGCCTGACTTCCTCCGGTCTCAGCATCCTCGGCCGTGATCTGAGGTCCATCCTCGGATTTGAGGAACGTCACGGAGTTCCGAGGCTGGGTGCCGTGGATGGAGGAAGAGGCTTTCCGACTCGGAGCGTTCGAAAAGGACACTCTCGAGTCCTTCTTCTCCGGGACTCCGCTGGAAACGGGCGTCGTGCCGGCGTCCTGGGTCAGAGAGCCGATGGGAGTGGTGGTTCCGTCCATGCTGGTGGTTGAGTTGCAGGCTGCCCGTTTATGCCCGTCCGGTTTGGACATGATGGACCGCAGGCTGCCCGTGCCGGAGTCCCGCCTGCATTCGCCGTTCTTATTGCATTTCATGCTGGAAACGTCGTTGCTTTCGGCGTCATTCCAGGGCTCCACGGTCACGTCGGCCACTACGGATGATGCTCTGGCTTTGACGTTGTCGTGGCGACCCGCAGCATCAGGACCGGCCGGCCGCGCATCACTGGAGTCGGGATGCGCGAGGCTCCTTGACGCGGCTCCCCCTCCTGGCGCGCAGCTTTTAATCCGGATGCTGTTCCCTCCCCCTCCTCTTCTCAGTCGAGGATGCTGAAACTTGGACTCTTCCTCCGCCTCGTCCGCCGCCTCCGTGCCAACGTGATTGGGTTTCGGGTTGGCATCGGGGCTCGGGGTGCAGTTGTGCCCGCTCGTGCTGCTGTGGGGAGATTTGTTTTTCATGGCGACATCTGAACCGGGGGAGGGCTCATTCCGGTCCATGTCATCCACTGGATCAGATTGGGCCTGTAATTATCTTAGTGGGAAACCAATCAGAGATAGGGTGAGGGTGGGAGAGAGGGAGAGAGAGAGAGAGAGAGAGAGAGAGAGATTCAAAGAAGGAGAGAGAGAGAGGGGGGGGGAATGAAAGAAGGAGAGAGAGAGAGAGAGAGAGAGAGAGAGAGAGGGGGGGGGAATGAAAGAAGGAGAGAGAGAGAGAGAGAGAGAGAGATTGAAAGAAGGAGAGAGAGAGGGGGGGGGGAATGAAAGAAGGAGAGAGAGAGAGAGAGAGAGAGAGAGAGAGGGGGTGGGGGGAATGAAAGAAGGAGAGAGAGAGAGAGAGAGAGAGAGAGAGAGAGAGAGAGATTGAAAGAAGGAGAGAGAGAGAGAGAGAGAGAGAGAGAGAGAGAGAGAGAGATTGAAAGAAGGAGAGAGGGAGAGAGAGAGAGAGAGGAGAGAGAGAGAGAGAGAGAGAGAGAGAGAGAGAGAGATTGAAAGAAGGAGAGAGAGAGAGAGAGAGAGAGAGAGAGAGAGAGAGAGAGAGAGATTGAAAGAAGGAGAGAGGGAGAGAGAGAGAGAGAGAGAGAGGGGGGGGGAATGAAAGAAGGAGAGAGAGAGAGAGAGAGAGAGAGAGAGAGAGAGAGAGAGAGAGAGAGAGAGAGAGAGGGTAATGAAAGAAGGAGAGAGAGAGAGAGAGAGAGAGAGAGAGAGAGAAAGAAAGAGAGAGAGAGAGAGAGAGAGAGAGAGAGGGGGAGGGAGGGAGGGAATAAAAAAGGAGAGATACAGAGAGAGAGAGAGAGAGAGAGATACAGAGAGAGAGAGAGAGAGAGAGAGAGAGAGAGAGAGAATGAGAGATAGAGATAGATAGAGAGAGAGAGAGAGAGAGAGAGAGAGAGAGATAGAGATAGAGATAGAGAGAGATAGAGATAGAGATAGAGAGAGAGAGAGAGAGAAAGAAAGAGAAAGAGAGAGTGAGAATGAGAATGAGAGAGATGGAGAGAGAGAGAGAGAGAGAGAGAGAGAGAGATGTGAATATTTCATCCAAATGAAACACATCTAAGTTTATATTTGTTGGGATGCCTTTAGTTTACATCATCAAACATAATGACATGAATTGTCTTTAAGTGTTGAGAAAAGATGAGATGTTGGGATATATTATCATTAAAAAGTCATTAAAATGCAAAGCTTAGTTTGGTTATTTATTTAAAATGATCAATATTTAATATAAAGGACAGATTTGACTATTAAACAGGTTTTCCAAACCTAAAATATCAAACACTCTAAAAGAAACTCTAAAGTGAGACAGAACGGATTTACTTGTCCTTTCAGATCTTAAAATGCTGATGTCACGACAATAGTTTTGTTTTATTTATTATTGATTTATCTATTTAATAGTAGATTGTGTTCTGCAATGGGAACTAAATACAGAGAATGCATGCTTTAAAAATATAAATAAATCAGATAAGTTGAATCAAGATTAAATTAATGCATGCATGTGTAACGAATTCTAAGCTTTTGTATGCACGTGTGGTGCTTTTGCATAAATGTGTCGTCATGGCATCATGACGTCACAGCAGAGGATGCGCTCAATTGACATTCTCAAAGGTCCAATCAGACTGCGGTGCGCCGCCCCCTAGTGACGACATCACTGCACTACAGCAACTAACACAAGACAACTGCTGGGGTCACTCATCTGCAAGAACCTGTTGAGTGCATTCAAGTTCCCCAGAAGAAACAAATGACCTTGTGAAATGAAGATCTAATAATGGAAAGGTATATTTAAAGACACGGAAATCCTGACAAAGTTATAATGTTGTTCTTCCACTTGTGTTGTATCAGTCGTATGGGGGCAAGGTGAAAACATATCCTGCAAGGTAACCTTAAAGACGGAGCAGCCTGAGAAATGATCGCCAAAGACAAAGAAAGCTGACTGTCGTGTGCATAAACAGCCGCATCACATCTTTATTTCAACAAGCATGATTTGAACCACACAGAGAACAGTCTGTCACTGCATGAAGAACGCGATTTCACGATTTCAGATGATGGGAAACCTGATGTGACGTTCATGCATGATGCTGAGGTATGGTGCGGAGAGTCAGACGTACCTTGAGGACAGCCAGAAGCAATGACATTGAAAGGTTGTCTGAGCCCAGCAATGAGAAAGGCAGTGCGTCCTGTCAGGGATGGGATGGTTTATCCTCTAGAGGTCACAGAGGTCGCCATGCTCCCACGGCACTGTCAACTTCCCACTCGAGAAGTGTTGAACCTGACCAGCATTTGATCTCCCTCTCTCTCTCTCTCTCTCTCTCTCTCTCTCTCTCTGCAGGACAGAATGCCGGCACCGACTTCCTGGTATGACACATTTAAGTGTGATGCTTTAGGGTTCATTTGCATAAAAGGCAAAGTTCCAGGAAAGGAGACGGCTTCTGTGATTTTACAAGTCTTCGCGAAAGAGAAGAGGGGTAACTAAATAAGAGGAAGAGTTTATAAAAGCTTTCCAGGCGCGTGGGACTGCTACCAGATCATTCAAACAAAGGGTTTATGCACTCATAAAGAGCAAGTTGAAGACAACAATTGGATTTTTAATCCATTAAACTGAATGTCAACACCTTTCACAATGCAATGCGAGATATCATTTGGGAGGGTTGAAATTCAGATGAGCTGAGGACTCTAGGACACTTGCAGGCCTTTAAACTACAGCGAGGAGCGATATCTCTGCAGACACACACACGTTAAAACACACACATACACAAACGCAGTCACAAACACACACGCCTTGATCCATTTCAAACAAGAGCACCGGTTGCTTTAACAACTGTGGTCTTAGTACAAGAAGAAAAATAGAGTTTATAAAGACATGAATACACCCGTGAAACCATTTGTAGATATGACTGTAAACCATCTTCCTGCTCTGTGTTGAACCAAGAGATTAAACATGAAATACAAAAAAACTGAACTGGTTTATGAGGAAAGGCGAACAGATGCTGAAATATCTGAAAAGATAGAATGCACGAAGCAACATCAATATTAGACCTGACATCTGACCTGGACATTAGTTCTTAAAGGGGAAATACTTATCCTCTACCTACATCACTTGGATGGGTTTAACACAGAAAATTCTATTTTTATTCATGGGCACCATTGTAGAATATTTAATATGTATATTCTGTTAAATGTAAAATATTCTTTCTTGCATTCTGGGGCGTCTTTTACTACTTCATTTTTCTCAGAAGTTCCAACAACTTGAGGTTATGTAATTCATGACATAAATGTAATTTTCGGGTGAACTATCCATTTAAAACAAACGTAATGCACTTCAACATTTAGAACATTCCACAGAAACTCTCAAGTCAAAGGTTTGTGTGTTTGTCATCTGTGGAGACAGATTTTATGAAACATTTTATCATTATCAGAGATACAGACTCCTTTTCTTTATTATGATTTACAAAACAAATCATTAACTTTTAATAAGTTAAAAAATTAGCCTTGAATAAGAATTCTGAACTTGTTGAGAAGTGAGAGGGAGAGAGAGAGAGAGGGAGAGAGAGGGAGGAGAGAGGGAGGAGAGAGAGAGCTAAAGAGAGAGAGAGAGAGAGAGGAGAACGGGCGAAAGAGAGAGAGAGGGAGGGAGGGGGAGAGAGAGAGAGAGAGAGAGAGAGAGAGAGAGAGAGAGAGAGAGAGAGAGAATTTTGTTTTGTTGTGTTCAGGCAATGTGCCATCTGGACAAAAGTCCAATGGATTCAGGGTTGCAAAGTTTCTCAGATTTAAGTTTGATGCTAAATGTAGAAAACATGTTGCCAAAGACATTCACACGTTTTTGTTTGTTCTAATATTCCTCGCAAATAAAAATACTGTGCAAATAAATATTTGGGGGAGAAAAATACACTCAGTGGTTCCTCGAGCTGATATTCTTTCATCGGTTGGCATTTCACAATATGACAAAACTCAATTGATTTTGTCGTTCAATAAATATGACTAATTGGATGCGTCTCACAAAACAGGTCACACTTATTCAATTTATATAAGATTATTTTCCCTTGTACAGCAATGAGGATGGGGACAACCTAAATCTAAAAATTGCCCTGAAAAGAAAGCATCTTAATGGTCCTAAAAACAGGCCTTTTCCTTTAAAACGTCCTCCTGCAAATTTGCAGGCCTTGACAGTTATTGACCGGTTTCGTGAGAATCACCTAAACGCACGTTCACATACCGGCCACATGTAACTGTAAAATAAAAATCAAAAAGTTGTATTTGAGAAATTTCCTCTCTTGAAAACAAAGTCTGAATGTAAAATGCAGTTCAAATGTAGGTGTCATCAGATCTGGCAGTCTTCATATCCCTTTCCTGTGCATTTTTCTTTCATGTTCTGCTGAAAAAAGATGATTCCATCTGCCTGCTGAGTGCACTGACATCGTGAGAAAGGCAAAAGCTCCGATGTACAAAATCTTTAAAAAAAAATGCAAACAACTACTGCCATATGGAGGAATACAAGAGTGTTTTATATCTTCTGGATTTGTCGGTCCTCTCTGACCATCTCGAGGTCGTATCGGGGCTAAAATATGTGTTAGAGTGACGTTCAGGTTGAGAGGTTAAGGTTCATCTCTGTTCCAGAGAGTTCTACATCAGCTCAGCGGCTCAGGCTGAGATGATGATGTGTTGATGTGTTCGGGATGAGGTCTTACGAGTTGTTGGTTGTGTTCTCATTGCTCGGAGAGCTGGAGGAGGAGGAGGATGAGGAAGAGGGTGAGAAGTTCATCCCTGAAAGGCCGGGCGGATCCGTGGCTGTGTTTTGCCCACTCAAACTCTTCCTGCAGACTGGACATGTGTCATGCTGAGAAATGGAAAGAGACAGACATGCGTGTAACTCCACCATGCAAATGTCTTATTAACATCACATTATTAATAAATATATCATTTGATCGATGTATGGCTAAAATGGGTATTAAAGTGTGCATACAATCATTGTTGATGAACATCAGAGACCAGTGTTTTGTGTACAAACCCTACTGATACTCAACATGTGCAAGCTATAGGAATTAATCTATGGGTCTCAATGCTTTTTTAAAGAAATCATTTTTTACAAATCCTGTAAATACATTTTTAAGTAACACTGGAGACTTCGGTATCCAACAAGGCATGTTTCTTCACTGTTCACACATATTTCTGTAACTCTAACTATCAAACATGTTTTTATTGTAATTTCGAGTTGTTGGCATTAACAGAGTTTAACAAACAAAGTGCCAATAACAAATTTATGTTAAACTTCCTACAACATGAAACACGGATATATAGAAGAAGAAATCACCTGTTCCAGCCAGGGTACTATACAGTCATTATGAAAGAGATGATTGCAGGGAAGTTGTCTGACGCTCTCTCCTGTCCTGTAATCTTCTTTACACACAGGACACTCTAAACCAGCACCTGACACACAGATCACACATCAGAAATCAGATTTATAGACATGTTACAGCATGCAGTGATGGATCAAACCACATGTGATGTTTGTCATCTTACCCACGTGTTCCTCTGTGATGTGAACTGTAGGGAGACTCTTAATCTTCTCTTTATCTGCTGGCGGTGGACCCGTGTTTTCAAACTGATTTAATAACTACACAGACAAGACAAATGTGAGATGTGATAAAACTGTGCGAGTACATAAATAATCGGAGATCAGCATGTGTTGTGGGTAATACCTGTGTTATAATGGCATCTAATCCATTGGCACCCCATGCATAGTCCATTGGGTTTGAGTGCAACATTCCCCTGTGGAAGAGAGTTTATATCACAGACCAGATGAAAAACCAGACCGCGACAGACAGAAAGACAGAAAAATCTCACGGTGACTCACCACGGTCCCATCCCCATGTTTGGCATAGCTGTGGGAGCGATGATCCCATTAACTAACTGCTGAATTATTCTGTGAAAACAACAACAAACATGAAACAATCACACATCTTTCGGAACAAAAATAAAAATTCTAATACCCCTGAGCCTGAGAACTCTATATTCACTCATTTTTCATATTCAGCATGTGTAATTTCACTTACAAAACTGAAATGCAAAATGAACAGAAAAAATCTGTGATGAGGGTTCATTCTGTGTTCTCACCCCTCTAATGTTGGCACACCCTCGTGCCGTGTGCCCTGTCTCCGGGGAATGTGGCGTCCTCGTGGTTGCCTCGCCCCGTATCGCTGCCTGGACGCCATTTCCCGTTCTCTGCGGTTCTCTGCATCACGATTGTCCTCCGCAGACAGACCTGACCTCAAGTCGAAACCCTCATCGAAAATTCCTAAAGCAAACTGCCCGTAACCGTGTGGGAATGTAAACAAGTGCTGGTCCACATTCTACAGGAGAAAAAAAAGAGAGTGCTGTTTTATTACAAGTAGGGATGCACCGATAACATGTTTTTAAGACCAAGTACCGATTTTTATTTCTGGAACTCTCGGATAACAATTCCGTTACCCGATTTTGGGATGTGGCAGTTTTCCAAGTCATAACACAGTGAGACTTGTATTTTAAGACAGCTTCTCTGTAATTATGTGACAACTTTATCTCAAACCTGTTTTTCTGTTTGACACAATGCTCAAAGTACAAACACATCTAATAATTTCCATAACCAAACCAAGGGCATAATCAGTTATTCAGTTACTGTCTGCTGGCACTGAGGTTCCAACCAACAACCTTCTGCTTACAAGTCTAACTCTCTAACCTCCAGAACACAACTGACCCCCAGGTACGAGTAAAATCTGAAAAAAACTGTCCGAAATACAAGGATCTCACACATATATAAAACAAGAAGGACTCACCTCAAACGGGGGACGGCTCTGATCATTAGAGGATGTTGACGTGGAACCATTCTCTGACCTGCATACACCGCAGAGATAACAGAACTTAAACAAATGTGGATTTCAAAAGAAAGGTGATACATAAGAAGGCATGCATTGCTTAAGACCTGCTTCCTGTTAGGAAACACTCCTCTGTCTTTTAAAGAAGTGAATATGACAGACGGGTTTGTGATATGAGTTTTGGCAGAAGCACAGAGAAGCGTTTGAGTTTACAGTTCGGTACTTTACCTTCCTTCCTCTGGTAGCTCCTCGATAAATCCAGACTCACAGCGCGGGCATATATAATCCTACAACAACAAACATAACTGCACTTTAACCCCATATACACATACATTATAACAAGACTACAGTCAGGTTCTCAATCTGGTCCTTGAAGTGCCAGCAAACCATCCAAGAAATACTTTCAATGTACACATTAAAACAGAACCGAAACCTCGTTAGGAGTAAAACAAGACCTAAAAATCCATCTTTCTTTGGGCTGTTGACATTGGAGACTGAAATCTTGAAAAAAATGTCCATCACATCCATAACAGACAAAACATGTACAGAGTGATTTTCATGAAGTCTAAACTTTTTTATCATTCATAAATGTAGGTGGTTGAAAATATAGCCCAACTTCAGTCAATGGTAAAATATGATAAAACATATGCTTTAAACATTGAAATGGGATTAAAAAATGATGATTTGGGAATATAAGTTCATTTAAATAAATTAAACTAACTCACTACTTTTCTAACCTACTCACTCTATCAAAAAAAAAAAAAAAAAAAAAAAAAAAATTATATATATACTTTTTGTAACTTCGTTTCTGTGTAACTCGGTAGCATTGTTGTAGCACTTGTTAACCTATTGTTGTATCGGCTATTTACCGCTTCATTGTCTCCTCGACTATTGTAAGTCGCTTTGGATAAAAGCGTCTGCTAAATGACTAAATGTAAATGTAATGTAAATTTAAATAAGCCTCTCTCTCTTTGTGCTTTTATTTTTATTTAGTTCTTAATGTCTTTCTTAAATTGTTTATTAGGGAAATGCTCAACCAAAGTATGGTTATATGAGTGTGTTTTTTTTTTTGTATATTGGAAACAGTTAATCAAAGTGAAATCATTGAAAACCAAGTAATAATAAATACTCTAAAGTTAATATTATAGCATTGTTGTAGCACTTGTTAACCTATTGTTGTATCGGCTATTTACCGCTTCATTGTCTCCTCGACTATTGTAAGTCGCTTTGGATAAAAGCGTCTGCTAAATGACTAAATGTAAATGTAATGTAAATTTAAATAAGCCTCTCTCTCTTTGTGCTTTTATTTTTATTTAGTTCTTAATGTCTTTCTTAAATTGTTTATTAGGGAAATGCTCAACCAAAGTATGGTTATATGAGTGTGTTTTTTTTTTTGTATATTGGAAACAGTTAATCAAAGTGAAATCATTGAAAACCAAGTAATAATAAATACTCTAAAGTTAATATTTATAGATTTTAACTGAAAAAATGCCACATTCATTACACTAAATTTGCCCATGTCATGTGACAGGGTAAAAACTACATGTATTATATTTGATAGAGTTATGCATTAGATTTAAAACTACAACAAAAAATGAAAATGATTAATGTTTGACCTTCTCTCTGAGATCTTCTCTCATTTATTTGCCAGTCTCTCTTCTATCCTCATCCATAATTCAAACCATTACATTTTTTGATATTTTTAATAAATTGAAAAGCCCGAAAACATTATAACATCATCATGTAAACTATGTTAATACATTAGGAAAATGGTTAAATGATGTTCTTTCCTCAAATGTTTGAAAGGGTTAACAGACAATGTCTCAAAATAATGAATCAATCAGCACGGATACAGATCTCAGATTAATATTTCTGACCGTTCATGTCCTGATCTTAACAAACTATATGCAGAAGAGTGCAGAACTAAACTGGCGGTGATGTACATGTCGACCTCCACTCGACCCACAGTGCTGTGACTGATGTTCTGTACAGTTTGGGACGTTTCTAGAAGCGTTCCACAATAACAACAGCACAACAGAACAAAATGATGAAAAACGGTGAATCCATTCACCTCTTTGTGAACACTGTCAAACCTCACACGTGTGAAAATCCATTTAGAAAAAGCCCAAATTGGTATAAAATGACAGATAATGGATCTGTTTAAGGCTGATGTGACCCGGGTCAATCTCTGAGCTGTGGAAGACCAGAATGAGACCACGGGTCACGTCTTTAAAACACGTTCTGTTCATTATAAATGTCTCGTTTGGCTATGCTGACATATACAATGTGTTTTGTCGTCTATAACACATGGGATCAGATCACCGGAACCATCTTTCTGTTAAATAACAAATCCGACTGTTTTAAACACTAAAAGGAACAGTTCGCACAATAATGTTAGACCTTAAACGTTTTCTTTTCTTTCACAGAATACAAAAGAAGATATTATGAAGAATGCTTCTCTGTACCCGTCACTTCCATTGTATGGACACAAAGCACTGAGTGCGAATGGTGCAAGCCAACAACATTATTCAAACTATCTTATTTTGGGTTTTGGATAAAAAGAAAGGTTTGATATGACAAGATGATGAATAATTTAAATATTTGAGTAAACCACATAAGAAATGTATATGTGTATAAAGATATACAAAGACACATTACCACATCTTTTTGACATGACAAACAATCCAGCGAATATTATTCAGAATTTATTCTTTTGTATATATTTACATAATTGTGTATATATTAAATCATTCCTATAAGAAAGCAACTGATCTCGTATCAGTCTTCTTTCACAGATCAGACCTAATAAAGTCCTAATAAAACACAAAATATCTTTACATCTGAAAATATGAGTCACTAATAATCTTATTATCGACATTAATAATAATGATGAATTATTGATTATTAAAAGTTAAATTAAGCAGATGTCATCATCTTGTGATGTCTTCTGTTAAAGATCATTTATAAATACATGTTTTACACACCAGACATCTATGGATTATAAATATTTATTATTAACATTTCATATCAGTCAATAAAAAATAAATAATAAATAATAAAATAAATAATAAACTCTTAACAGCTGATCTCAGAATCAATAAAAACATATGAATCATAGATAATATCCCTGAAGCAGCCCATAATAATAATAATAATAATAATAATAATAATAGTAATAATAACTATAATAATAATAATAATAATCACAATAGGAATAATAATAATAATAATAATAGTCATAATAATAATAATAATAATAATAATATAGTAATAATAATAATAATAATAATATAGTAATAATACTAATAATAATAATAATAATATAGTAATAATAATAATAATAATAATATAGTAATAATACTAATAATAATAATAATCACAATAGGAATAATAATAATAATAACAATAATAATAATAATAATCACAATAGGAATAATAATAATAATAGTAGTAATAATAATAATAACAATACTAATAATAGTAGTAATAATAATAATCACAATAGTAATAATAATAATAATAGTAATAATAATAATAATAATCACAACAGTAATAATAATAATAATTATAATAATAATAAATAAGTAGAATAATCTTCTAGAAAACATTATTATTTATAAATAACAAGCCCTGTTTTTATCCATCCAGATTACATAAGGCAGTTATAATAATTCTTTCATTATGACGTCACACCTGACAAGAATTTGAATGATGAAACATTTTATAAAATAGAATTAAATTAAATTCTTATTTTAAGTCTGATTGTTGCTATTGGTAACCAGGAGCCTGTTAGCCGTTAGCATTCATGATAATCGAGCTCATCGGAGGCGTTTCTCGCTGTAATGAAGCCGCAGAGACCGCGCGGAGAGTCCGGACATCAGCGGAACTTCTTACCGGGAGTCGAGGACAGATCTCATCCGAGCACCGGTGACAGAAGAAGCGGCCGGGCCGCGGGGGAGCTTCCGCCATCTTTACTGCAGGACCAACTGAGAACGAGGCGAAGTACGGCGGCCCGAGCGGTACAAGAGCGCG
>CM065654.1:1264111-1309111 GCA_033220385.1 Triplophysa yarkandensis
CCTGTAAAGAACCATTGTATGATTCAAATCATACATGGAAATCTGATCGACATGTTTCCAGAATTCCAGTAGGGACTGGCTTTTGTCGTTTCTGGTGATTTTGTGGCCGGTGTGTTGTATGTATGGGCTGATGATGGCCCTCGGCTCCTCAAACCCTGAGTAAACATCATCCACAGGGCCTGACCCAGATCAAAAGACTTCATTCCCAAACCCGCCACCAGGACAAACTCATCTGACCAAAACTCTATATTTGGAACAAGGACATACTTTCTTTTTCCTAGAATGAGGTGTCTTAAGCAATTGCTGTTGAGAAAGAACCGCTTTATTTCCACACGTCCTACTCACGGTTTGACAGAGAGCACACTGTGTGACCTCCGAACTATTTCCTCTAAAACACTTCTAAACGCTTTATTTTGGGAATTAAACTATTACTTATATGTAAAAATACATCAAAATCACATACCCCGCATACACGAAACATGAAGTATACATTATAAACAGTGAAGGTTTTTATTCTCTTAAATCACTGTGAGAATCTGATGATCGAGGCGGAAGTCACATAAAAACTATATTTGAATATTCATGAACTCTGAAGGCAATTAAAGGCCAAATTCACATCTTTTTATGCATTGTATGCTTCAAACCATGACACATTTCATTGATAATAATCAACAAATGATTAATTCTTCCCAAACATTTGCAGAAATCAGACCGCAGTATTCCCGAGAATAGGATAATGGTGTAGGAGTGATTCTTATCATGTATTACTGTCAAACATCCTCAGCTCTTGTATGTTGGGAAAACACTCGACTGAATTCAGTAAATGAACTTTTCTTCCGCCTGGACATGCAATAGAGGAAGGGTAGCTGTCCATTTATAGATTTCTGCAATCGTTCTTAAGAATATTATCTGTCAGTCATGTGGTGTTATCTCTTTATGCATTTCAATGAATGTGTAGAGCAGCATGAAGGATCGTGGGTTTAATATACGGATCTGGCATGGACTTAACCCCCCAACGTTCTAAATGTTCCCAGAAAAGACTCCTGTGACGGTCCAGAGACAACGAAGACAGCTTACTTCAGAACTTAGTGTACACTTCTCCATAAATGCACAAAAATGCATATGCACAAAAAATAATAATGCTACCTAAAGGAAACAGATATGTAAACAATGTTTAACACGTTTCTTTGTTGTGGAAAAGATTCTTTAGATTATAAAAAAGAAATTAAACATCTTTTTGGATCTTTAGGAGAGCAAAAAAATCTGTGGCATCCTATTTTTTATCATATTGAACATGTTTTTTCAGGGTGTAGAGGATCTATTATTGGTTCTCCAAAGAACATTTTAACAATCTTTAGCATCTAAAAGTAGAATTGTTCTGATAAAAGTGTTTACAGCTCTTTACGGAATCATTCAGCTTTTTTCTCAATGGCGTTTGCGAACACTTTTTAAGAATAAAAAATAACCTTTCAGTTCTATCAATGTTACAAGTTCTTTTCAAAAGTGTAGAATTAATCATGATTTATTGTATCAGTTCTTGTCATCAGAGTTATCTGTTGAATCATCAAACATGTTCTATGAGGTTAAAAGTTCAGTACAAACAGAGGAAAACATCTGGGTGACGTTTCTCTGTTTCTCTACATGCATGTGAAGCACAAACATGCTACTGTTTAAACACACAATGTGTGTGTGTGTGTGTGTGTGTGTGTGTGTCCAGTGTGTGTGTGTGTGTGTGTGTGTGTTGTGTGTGTGTGTCCAGTGTGTGTGTGTGTGTGTGTGTGTGTGTGTGTGTGTGTGTGTGTGTGTGTGTGTGTGTGTGTGTATGTGTGTGTGTGTCCAGTGTGTGTGTGTGTGTGTGTGTGTGTGTGTGTGTGTGTGTGTGTGTGTGTGTCCAGTGTGTGCGTGTGTGTGTGTGTGTGTGTGTGTGTGTGTGTGTGTGTGTGTCCAGTGTGTGTGTGTCCAGTGTGTGTGTGTGTGTGTGTGTGTCCAGTGTGTGTGTGTGTGTGTGTGTGTCCAGTGTGTGTCCAGTGTGTGTGTGTGTGTGTGTGTGTGTGTGTGTGTGTGTGTGTGTGTGTGTGTGTGTGTGGTGTGTGTGTGTGTGTGTGTGTCCAGTGTGTGTGTGTGTGTGTCCAGTGTGTGTGTGTGTGTGTGTGTGTGTGTGTGTGTGTGTGTGTGTGTGTGTGTGTGTGTGTGTGTGTGTGTGTGTGCGTGTGTGTGTGTGTGTGTGTGTGTGTCCAGTGTGTGTGTGTGTGTGTGTGTGTGTGTGTGTGTGTGTGTGTGTGTGTCCAGTGTGTGTGTGTGTCCAGTGTGTGTGTGTGTGTGTGTGTGTGTGTGTGTGTGTGTGTGTGTGTGTGTGTGTGTGTGTCCAGTGTGTGTGTGTGTCCAGTGTGTGTGTGTGTGTCCAGTGTGTGTGTGTGTGTGTGTGTGTGTGTGTGTGTGTGTGTGTGTGTGCGTGTGTGTGTGCTTGTGTGTGTGTCCAGTGTGTGTGTGTCCAGTGTGTGTGTGTGTGTGTGTGTGTGTGTGTGTGTGTGTGTGTGTGTGTCCAGTGTGTGTCCAGTGTGTGTGTGTGTGTGTGTGTGTGTGTGTGTGTGTGTGTGTGTGTGTGGTGTGTGTGTGTGTGTGTGTGTGTGTGTGTGTGTGTGTGTGTGTGTGTGTGTGATTTCCGGTACGGCTGACATTCCTTAACTGTGTATGTTTAGCTCTGGTGACACAATCGATCAAATTTTCACATGAATTCTATCACACTTTCTAAAGTAAGAAATATTTTACACGTACTCTGCACCATCATTCAAGCTGGCTTCAGTCTGTGCTGGGTGAAATATTAATATCTTCTGGGTTAATTTAACCTAACGGTCGAGTCAAGTACAATAAGCCTTAATATACTGATCTTGGGTCAGTGTTAGTGGAAAATGCACAGTCTGCTGCCCAGTGTTCAAAGAGCCGTGTCAATGTTTGTGTAATGACAGCGAGGTCCAGGAAAACAGCGAGTCTCTCTCTCTCTCTCTCTCTCTCTCTCTCTCTCTCTCTCTCTCCTCTCTCTCTCTCTCTCTCTCTCTCTCTCTCTCTCTCTCATCTCTCTCTCTCTCTCTCTCTCTCTCTCTCTCTCTCTCTCTCTCTCTCTCTCACTCTCTCTCTCTCTCTCTCACTCACCTTCTATCAACAGGAAACATCTTTTCTCAGAACAGGAAGTGTCGTTGTCTAATTGGCTCGGTGTGATTCAACAAGAGCACATTTCTCAGCCAATGGGAAGGCTGTTATTTTGAGAGGTGGTATAAAAGGCGAGATGTTCGCCGATCTCACGCCACACGACGGCGGTGAGGTCAGAAGAACGAAAGCTGGGTCTTTGTTCGCTTACCCTACATTTCTGAATCACTTCAGAAGAGTTCACTGTAAATGCAGAAAAACTGACTCACAGAAACACAGATGATGCGATGAGCCGATGTCATCCTCGTATAATGTCATCAGATCACCCTTCATACTAACACAGCTCTTTTCTATAGTTGAGGATCACAGAAAAAAATTTATACTAGCAAAAAACTAGCAAATAATAACTATTTTTCAAATTGGTTCACTATAAAGGCCTGTTCATTGCATTAATTATATACACAAATATAACCAGAAGTGTTTCAGTCTCTACCTAAACCAACAATAGAGCCATGCTTATACTAAACTCATACACCTGAGTTTTACATTTATTTATTCTATTAAACTTTGAAACTTTCCTCATTTTTAAGTTCTATGCTTTGTGCGAAAAGACCTTTATTATAAAAAACGTTCTACCTTGAAAAAAGTCAACACACACTTTTTAGTAATTGTATGTAGAGGTCACATTTTATTAATTTCACAAAATTTATAATGTCTATCAATTCTACTCATGTGATTGTAAACCTGTCCATGACTCTTCATTCAGTGGAACAAAAAAGAAGATATTTTGAGAAATGTCTCGATGATTTTCTGTTCATGTAAGTTAAATGATCTCAATTCTTTTCTGGTTCAACATTCTTGTAAATACCTCTGTTCTGCAGAAGAAAGAAAAACTGTTTTTACAAACATTTTATAAATTAAATAAATGTCGAATGAATTCTAAATTCAAAAAGTATTAGTCATTGTATTTGTAAAAATGTTTAACCATGATATCATTGTGAAACTTGACATATTCCGTAGAAAGAAAATCACATGAGAATATGAGACGATGAACTGTTTCGAGATAAAGCACCCCATCATTGACCCTTCAGGTCATTGAAATCTTCTATTATTTTACTTCAGCTGAATGAAGGTTATGGACTCATTCACTAACAGTCGATTCATCTTTGAGAAACAGGCCATAAGAACGCTAAAATTACACGTCACTTGCCTTCCTGTCATTTTAGACTAACGCTTGACAACAAATCCCAAAATATCCCATGCCCCTTTCTTTATGGGTGGCGAGCGGCCTCGGCATGCTGGCAGACTTCTGAAATTAGCACACGTCTCTCCGTAGACAAAAGACACGCCGAGAACACATTCTGAGAAAAGCCCGTCGTGTAGGACTCACGACTCCCTCACATCAGACTGCCACACTGTGAGTCACCTCGACTAAAACAAGACCATGACATAAACCTTTCAGTGTTTGGAAAGAGTCCGGTCGCACCAAACCTGGAGCGCTCATCTGTTTCTCACACGATCTCAATTACAACCTGCGAGAGAAAACCCGACGAACAAATCACTGAAAGATCTGTTGCATTTTTCCCATACTCCCAAACGACATATTATAGCTCAGACGTTGCTCTTTCATGTCTGGTCAAGAAACGTTTAAGTTCGTAAGGACATCTTTAACAGCATCGACTTTTTATTCCAGACTTATTTCCATCTGATCTCAATTTGAGAAATTGTTGAAATCTCTTCTGAATGTTTTTGGTTCTTCTTTCTCATAAGAAAGTCATTTGCTCTCCATTTACTTGTGTTGCTGTCTTTGAGAATAAACTGAGATCTTAATAAAGTCTCATCAGGGATTATTCTTTCTCATGGCATGCAGATGTTCCTTCAACACAAAACCCCTTTTTCCATTCGATTTTATTTTTGCGCAGGCCAACAGGTCTGCTTAACATGAATAAACCCCTTTGAGAATACTTAAGTACTTCACATCAAATTATTATTACACATAAAGCAAACACAAGATCCAGAAAGAGATCGTCCTTGAATACACACCGTCAGGATGTTATTCTGTTAAACTTTGAGTGGGTGGTCCGATATTTAAAGGACCAGGCGCTCATTTTACCTCCGTTTCTCTCCTGGTGGTCGTACGGACAGATTGTCTTTGCGCTTGGGAAACGTCTCTTCCAGTCGTTTCCATTTAGAAGTCGAAAGTTAAACTTCCTCAAATGTTGGCTTCTCCAGATTACAACAATCCCCCACCAACCCATCATTAGTGGGATTGGGGTAGCGCGCCACACCCAAGCGAGATGTTTCCGGCGGGCTCTAAAAATGGCCGCCTGATGATGGGGTCGGTGTGGAATAAGCGAGGGGTACCTTGCGTTCTGCTATTCAGATGTTTATTAAGCCACACGCCCGCAGGAAAGTGAATCACACGCTCGTGTTCGTGGCGGCATCGCTGGATTCGCTCGACTCCAACATTTTTGCACGTGCTGTAAAAACGTCCCGGGCCACACTCGACGCCCACAAAGAGCCACAGATGGGAAATATGTGGATCCACCGGCAGGGCCTACCACTGCAGAGAGAGGAAAATCTCAGAATTCTTACTCTCAGCGATGAAACTAAATAAAAACAACATTTATACTCTTTCATGTATTTATCTGTGACCGTTTCTTTAGGGAAACACAAAAGAAGATTCTTGAGAAATGTCTCCGGGGTTTATGGTACAGTTCAACGTTGTTTGGCTGTCAACATTCTACAAAATATCCCAATAAGTGGGCTGAAAAAGAAAGTCGTTCAGGTTTAACATGAAAGAGAATAAATGATAAAGGTGACTTTTTGAGTCTTATGTATAAACCCAGATGTTTGTATACTTTATTTCACTTCCAAATTAGTCTGATTAAATGCACAAACTCACAGTTTGGAGTCTTTTACAACCATAAAAACACATGGATTGTGTTTTAAAAACCAGTGATGTGTTTGAATGTCACCTTTTATAGTAAGCAACATCTTATAATTATCAAATAATTATAAGTCACTTGTGAGAAATGTGCATGAGAGAGAAGAGAAGAACCTGAGATTCCAGTAGAGTTTGTGTCGTGACCTCCACGACCCCTCAGGTGGAACAGATTCACAGGGCTTCATTCTGAAGTGAAAGGTGAAAGAGACGAAGAGCTGTTAAACTGTCACCATACATCAGCTCTGACAGGTGACCATGTGATATTTGAAATAAACATTACAAATATATATATTTTTGAACTTTTTAGAAGCCTTGTGTCTTTGTCTATTAACACATTTAAAAGAGATCTCAAACTGAGCTCAGATCTGCCCTTAAGACTTAATTCTTGTTTTAATATAACTCATAAAGCCCAAAATCCCAAAATAAATGATGTACATTCATCGTATAGCTAGTAAATACAATGATTCGAATTGATAATAAAATAAAATGTACTTGTCAACTCAAATGAGGATATTTTGAAGAATGCTGATGACTTAACAAGAGTGTTTTCTATTTACTTCTATTGAATGAAACCCAACACGAGTAAGCACATGAAAGTACATCCCTTTTAGGCTTCTTTTGCTAAACTCAAAGATTCACATTTATTTTATGTCAATTAGAATTATCAACTTAAATTAAGAAACAATCAAAAATCCATTAAGTGTCACATCTGACTCCTGAAGAAACACCTGAGACTTTGGAGGAATTCAGTCGTGCTCTTTAGTTACGGTTGAGTTGTTCTGTTGTGTTTGGGGTGTCAGACAGCTGCTGTGTCTTGTTACTGGAGGGGACTCATTGTTCACCGGGATCAGACGCTCTTATCCCATGATTGCACAAAATCGTGGCCTAAGAAAAAATAGAATTGTTTGGACCTGCACCATAACTCCACTTAAACAACAGAAGAGAAATGCTTAATAGAAACAAGTGCCTGATGCTTGAGACACACTCTCACCCCGGGCCAAGGTCACAGCTCCATCAGCAGATAACCCCAGAGGTCACAGTGAAGAGAGAGAGAGAGAGAGAGAGAGAGAGAGACCAGAGAGAGAGAGAGAGAGAGAGAGAGAGAGAGAGAGGGAGAGAGAGAGAGAGAGAGAGAGAGAGAGAGAGAGAGAGAGAGACCAGAGAGAGACCAGAGAGAGCGAGAGAGAGAGAGAGAGAGAGAGAGAGAGAGAGAGAGAGAGGGAGAGAGAGAGAGAGAGAGAGAGAGAGAGAGAGGAGAGACCAGAGACCAGAGAGAGAGACCAGAGAGAGAGAGAGAGACCAGAGAGAGAGAGAGAGACCAGAGAGAGAGAGAGAGAGAGAGAGAGAGAGAGAGAGAGAGAGAGAGAGAGAGAGAGAGAGAGAGACCAGAGAGAGAGACCAGAGAGAGAGAGAGAGAGAGCGAGAGCGAGAGAGAGAGAGAGAGAGAGAGAGAGAGAGAGCGAGAAAGACCAGAGAGAGAGACCAGAGAGAGAGAGAGACCAGAGAGAGAGACCAGAGAGAGAGACCAGAGAGAGAGACCAGAGAGAGAGACCAGAGAGAGAGACCAGAGAGAGAGACCAGAGAGAGAGAGAGAGACCAGAGAGAGACCAGAGAGAGAGAGAGAGAGAGAGACCAGAGAGAGAGACCAGAGAGAGAGACCAGAGAGAGAGACCAGAGAGAGAGACCAGAGAGAGAGACCAGAGACCAGAGAGAGAGAGAGAGACCAGAGACCAGAGAGAGAGAGAGAGACCAGAGAGAGAGATAGTCAAGGTTAAGAAGTCGTCCCCTTCAGGCTCTGTGTTAATCTCACACTGACATGGCCTGCTTGACCTTTCACTCAAGGCTCACAAACACATTCTCAAGTGAATTTCTTTTTTCTTTTTTCAAGGTGTGATGTTGTCAAAGCAGCAAACTTAAGACTCATCAGACAGACAATATTGTGGGGGGAGGAGAGACTGACAGGAAAAGAGAAATAAAACCTGAACCGATCGCATTCTCATTGGCAAAATGAATTTTGTGATGTCACGTTTACGAGTGTCCGTCGAACAATGAAAATAGAATTGTTCAGATCAATCTCATAAACTATAAGAGTCTGACTTCATCATAGTGAGCTGAACACAAACTTCATGACATCACACCAGCTGAGTTTCAAACCGGGAAGCAGCGATGTGTCTTGAGGCATCCGAACTCTTCAAATAAAAGTGCTTCGTGAAACCAAAGAACATTTTTTTGGCTTTATCTGCTTCCCAAAGATTCTTTGTGTTCAAAAAGATTCTTCAGATTATGAAAAGATGGTTCCAAAAAGAATCTTTGACTGTACGGCCCTTCAGTTAAGAACCTTTGAGTATCTTTCATTTTAAAATTCATACACCTGTAGTGATGTGTTTGAAATATAATACACGTCTTTTGTCTTTTGAAACGCTGTCAGGCCTTGCTCTTTGAGTTGAGTTGAACAGCAAACTACAGAAAATACCATCGGATAATTATAGTATTAACCAAACTCCCAGAAAACATGTCACACATATATGTTCCACGGGCTTTGATGTCTGCCGTTGTTTTCTTTACAGCTGCTTTAAAATAGATGAGTGTACTCGAATCAATCTATTCCCAAACTCCAAATCTCTCCTTTCAGAAATAAAAACTCCCACTCCACTGTTTCAGTCTTTTTCTGACATAGTAACCACCCTAACAGTCCTTTAAAGAGCTTTAGAAAAACAGAAGCCATGCAATCACGAACCTTATTTTACAATCAACACACGCTTTAAACTACAGCATTCAAAGATGAAGATGACAGGACAGAGACGGACTTCAGTAACACCCTCCAGACAACAAAGAGTCTTAAAGCTGAAGAAATTCTATACATTATAAAGTTCAGATCGGACCTCAACGCTGCCAACGTATAAACCAAAGGTGAATTATATAAAGCTACACAAGAGTAAAGGTAAAAGAAAAGATATGTGTTTATTAAATTAAAATTCAATCTAAATCAAATGATTACGTCTCAACTGTGCTTTAGATATTTCCTCCCCAGGACATGAATCTCGTGAATGTCTTTATAAGGAGTTTCAGAAGAGATCTCAAGAATGTCTCGACTGAGCTCAGATTTGACAAGTCAGAAATGAAAAATCTATATTATTGAAGCTCTCAATATGACCTATTTTATCATCTTCATGTGTTTCGACAATAACACTCTCATTTTATTCTCTTTTAATTCCTATAAGCAAACATCTGTGAATGAAATGTGACATGTACAAAACACAAATGAATACTTCTTCAAATTTCTGTAATATGTTTAAAAAAAAAACATATTCTTCTGGGAAATATTACATCTATTTTTCATTATTTTATCATGAACTGTTTCCAGTGTCAAATTACCTTCATAACACTCATTTCGAACCTTGTGCAGATTTAACATGACAGACCGGACATGTAAACTGTGATTGAGTGGAAATAACTCAATGTTCATGTTTTATTCGTTTTGAATGTATTTGTGTTGAATTGTGGATGTCAGGGTGTGTTAGCTGAGAGAAATTCGCACCACATGCATCAGCCGCTTCCTGCCGCTGACAAACTCAGAGCATCTCTCGTCATCCTCAACTCAAGTTATCGTGCAAGTGAGAAACTACATCAAAACCACAACAACACAAGACCCGCCAAATGAAAAACACGGCTTGTGTTGGTGTGCATGGAGAACTGATTTCATGTGTTCACACCTATACGTGCTCCTCCAGATCTCCGTTAAATTCAGCGAGCTTTCAACTGTCCTGTGACCATCGTGAGGGCCAAACCCAAAGTTTCTATTAGTCAGAGAGAGTTCCACCCTAAAAAGCTTCAATAATTTACTCATGACTGTTCAACTGTTTAATAACCGATTTAACAACTCGATATCTGCTCCTGACTTTGAGAAGATACGCTGTTCTACAATCATCAATGCATCAAACATTACATCTCTCTAACATTTCAATTATTTCTCGGAGATACATCAGATAGCTAGTGGGGAAGCTGAGGTCTTACCAATATCTCAGATATTTCCCACGAGAGAAAAAGTACGAGATCTCAACAGTGTCTCAAACAAAGCTCAGTCAAGTCTTCAATCAAAAGTCAATATTATATATTGAAGTGTTCATGTCTCATTGAATTTAATTGTCTTCTCATGGCCTACAAGACCACCACCGGTTCAGCACCTTAACTCACTAATGCAAAGATATAGACCCTCAAGATCTCTGCGCTCCGCAAATGAGCTGAGACTTGTGGTACCAGCTCAAAAGGAAAAGAAATCTCTCTCTCTCTCTCTCTCTCTCTCTCTCTCTCTCTCTCTCTCTCGAACGTTCTCTGCTTCAGTTCCTCGATGGTGGAACGATCTGCCTCTGGCTTCACGCTTGTCAGACTCGGTCTCTATCTTTAAAAAACTCCTAAAAACTCATCTTTTCCGGTTACACCTAACTCACTAACTCACTTCTTTTCTAACTACTCACTCTATCAAAAAACTAATTTAAAAAAAATCTTTTGTAACTTCTCTCTCTGTGTAACTCGGTAGCATTGTTGTAGCACTTGTTCACCTATTGTTGTATCGGCTATTTACCGCTTCATTGTCTCCTCGACTATTGTAGGTCGCTTTGGATAAAAGCGTCTGCTAAATGACTAAATGTAATGTAAAATGTAAATATCTCAATATGAATATTTCTCATCAATTTTATTCGAATCCTGATTTACAATCTACATTCCTTCACACCTCTACAGTCTCTCATTTCTCTTTTTGTTTCCACTGAACAGTAATCACAGAAATAAAATGCAATACTCCAGACTACATTCAGACTCTACAGAAGCAATATTGAGAATCGATCCAAGCTTCTCCTGAGCTGTGAAAGCTTCTCATCATCTTTATCTACCAAACACAACAGTAGGGGATTTCTCAGAAGTTTTTTTTATGGTCCATAAGCATGTGAATATAATAATATCTGCCCGAATGTTATGCATTGCAGGGGTTTACAGGTAGGTCATGCTGTGAGAATATGTTGTAAATGTTGTTTTTCATCAAATGTATTTGAGACAAGATTAAGGCCCAATAAGAACTTCTTTAGAGGTTCCTCTTCTCTATCTGAACCAGCGTCCCTCCGGTTCCAACCAGAATAAACCAGTATGGAAATGTGTGGTGTTTTTACTACAGTACATCCCAACACAAAGTAAAACATCCTTTAGATGACACATATTAATGTTGTGGTGGCGCTTTACCTGAATCATCACATTTAACTCTCTGGTCCAGTCGGGAGCTCTCGACCTGTGTGACCTCAATGACGAAATTCACCGTGTGCTCAGGAAACACTCCTGCTGGGTTTCCTCTGTTCACAGGAAACCACAGAGAACGAGAAATCACGGCTGACAGGTGTCAAACCTTCAGCTTATCCAGAGACTAAAGCAAAAACCACCGCCTTCAGGTGAGACACTGATGAAAGAATCATCAGGTGAATGTTTGAAGAATGTCGGTGTTTACGTGGGCTTTGTTTGTCCATGTAGAGAAATGAAAGTGTAATGTGTCATATCCAGAAGAATATTCATGGAAGATTACTTAAGAAATGACAGGGTCAGTTATCACTCAAGACGGGTCATACAGAGGTCATCATGTCTTTACATCAATATAAACACAACCCTTTATTTTAAAACTATTTAAAGGAGCTTTTTCATTGTAGCAATTTTTTTGCCTATTGTTATCTTTGCTATTCACCACTTCATTGTCAATTCTTTGGATAAAAGCGTCCGCAAAATGTAAAAAAATGTAAACTTCCTCCAGTGATTCTGAAACGTTCCTATGCGGTTTCCAGGGTGTTCTTATAGATTTTTAACAGATTGCTATGCGGTTGCGAAAGTGACATTGTTAGGCAATTGTTCATTACGCCAAACAATGTAAATTGAGGTGTTATTCTGGTCTGTAAATCACTTACACAATGTTATAATTAACTGTTTGACATGTAGAAAACTGGATTCAACTGATTAAAAAAAAGCAAAAGTCTTCATTCATAATAAATGTACAAGGGTTTGTTCACATATATTAACAAACGTATCAGTGTTGCACAGATCTTATGAAAATAACCGTGATGTTTTTTGATTTCTTGTGGTATAAAATAGCAAAAATTCTTTTTTAAGTATAAATCCCTCCAAAAGGAAAATACCGTCATCATTTACTCTTCCTCTTGTCACTGTTACCTGTATAAGTTTCTGTTCTGCAGAAAAAAGAATATGTTGGTAACTGAACATTCCTTGTATTGAAACAAAACTACAGCACCTGAATCTGGGCCATTTTGAACATTCTTTTAAATATGTTCTGTAAGAAAGAAAGTCATGCAGGTTTGAGAAGTTGGTGAGTAAAGTATGACACAGTTTGAATTGTGTGTGTACTATAATTTAACTGTGATATTTGTAGTAAAACCATTGTAACACAACTATAATAAAATCTCTGGTCATTTCTGTACTAGCTCTATAAGCCATCTTTTCTGGAGAAAGGTGTGTGTTTTTGGTCAGGTCCAGATTCTGATGGTGTGTTCTGTGGGTGTTTTGTGAAGAAACTGTACAGGATTGTTCTGTGGAAGTGGACCGTGTTTATTCAGCTGCTGGAGTTTGCAGTCGGAATGTTCAAATGCACTTGCGTCTGCATCTGCGTCTGCTTCTGCGCTGGCACAGACAAAACACACAGAGATGCATTTACAACACAGGCCACACAATATATAAGAGAAATGCATTTCAACAAGAAAACATTTGAAAAAATGTGATAATCTTTTCCATCTAAATTGTAACATAAAGAACCTTTAACATCTGTAGAACTTTTCTGACTTACAAAAGATGAATTGTGGTGGAAAAATGTTGTTCGGGGTATTAAAGAGAAGAAACCAATCTTTCAAGAACCGTTCGGCTTTGGAAAGATTATTCTTTTGGAAACAAAAATAGTTGTTCTATAGCGACTGTAAGGAACCCTTAAAGCATCTTTATTTTTGGTAGTGTACCCTTGAAAATGACCAATGGCTATTTTGTAAGAAAATGCATGAAGTGAGCTGTACAAGAACACATTATTAGAAAAAAGTCTAGATTTGCTTTGACATACTTAGAAGTGAATACAGTAAGAGTTGTCGAATTAACAAAAATCATTCAAAATCATACAAGATGCTGAGAAACATTTTCCAGAAACAGAGACGGAGATGTCTACTAATGTTTCTTGACATGTATGAAATAAAAATATATTTGTTGATTGAAAAAAAAACATGAAACTTTGAGTGTAACTGTGATTCATTATCGCTGTCAAAACCTATGAGTGAGAATCAAAGCAACAGAAAACACATTGTATATGAATGAAAGTGATAGCAGAACGCTGTCTCTCCGGTTTACTGTTAACAAAACCCACAGTCACATCCATACATCATTCAGCTCTCATGAATCAAACAGAAAGGACCTTTCACAATCTCATTTCTGACAATGCCAACATTTTCAGAGGCGATAGCTACGGGCCGAGAGCAGGCTGGATGAGGTGTTAACAGCTAATAAACGAGAACCATGCTCCCAATTAAATCCTTATGAGCTGGAAACCACAAACGGTTCAAGCAGAACCTTCACAACCATCACAGAGAGGTGTAAGAGTCCTAAACAAATGCTCTTAAGTTCTTTAATAGAGAACAGAAACTAGTGATGGAGCTGTCAGTGTCAGATTTGCACTCAATAAATTTAAAGCTTTAAAGTTGCAAACGTACAAATTGATACAAACAAGTCAACTTGTAAAGTAGTTACAAATTCAGTTTTTATCTTTATTGTCCTAAACCACAAACTAAACTACGGTGCTCTTTAGATTCAGACATTTTATATAAAAAAGAACTATAATATTCTAGAAAATCGTTTATCCATTTGCTAACAGTTACATTACGTTAAATACACAAAACTTGTCCATGTTGTAGTTATTGTGTTATATAATTAATACTGACAAAAGAAAGAGATTGACTTGATCCAATGACTCTCTCTTATGTAACACGGACCAACCTCAACAATCTAGTTATCGTCATGTTCAGTTCTGTTCGTGATGTTTGGTCATCTCAGGTGCATGGAGCGGAAAAACTGGGCTCTTGCTCCAGAACTTTCCATATACATTTGAAACGTCCCCAAATGAGAGCTGGACTTTGTCCAGGCCTTTGAATTTCAAACAGCTGCTCGCACGTGCCAAACAATCTCTGGTTTTCATTTCTCACCCTGGAATCTACGTGGTCTTGTGTTTTCCTTACAGAGGCCGGGCCACTCAATGCCAGCATTCTTCGATTCCTTGCAATCCAAACGCGTGTGCGCAGGAAACAGGGCCAAAGCAACTTCCTTAGTGACTCTGAGAGGAAACGCGGAAATAAGGAAGGGGGTGTGTGTTTAAAAATAACTCTGGTATATAAGGTCCGGACTGAATCCCGCTCGATTTCAGACTCACTTGCACGCTGCAGACGGGATGTTTCTCGGCCCTCACTGGAGTCACGCTACTGCTGGAATACTAAAGTCAAATAAAAACCATCAGCACACAAACACTGAAAACCAATAGCAAATTATAAATATATATTCATGTTCCCAACAAAACTGTTGGAAATAAAAGTTATAAGAAAAGCAGTTTTGGTTTTCAAAAGGGCCGTTAAAGTCAGAGTTTTTTTTCGTACTATTTTTTCTTAAGTAACTTTCGAATCAAACCATCTTTCTAATTGTCTCCAGCAACAATAAAATATCAAATAATGTACCTGACTGAATCCATGTGTTGGGAACACATAGATCACCATTACAAAAGCTTGCATGTTAAGAGGGCGTAACTGAGCGAGACCTGAGATTGACATGAGAACGATCTTAACAGGAGCCGATGCTCGTAAAACGCTGGGAGTAAAAAATACCAATACATGTTTGTCATGTATGAAACATGACAGTTATTCACTGGTTAAAAATAAACAACCGCACATTCACTCGCTTGTGTGTTGCAAAATTAATATTCTGTATGTTACCCAACCAACAATATTGTGCAAAAAAATAATTCTTTGAAATAATGTCTCATTTTAAAGAAGGTCAGACATAAAAATAAATAAGTATGACTGTCAATCCCACGTCATCACATATGAATCATTCTGAGAGAATTCACTCACGCTGTAGGAACTTATAAAAGCCGAATTACATAAAAAACAACACAAGCAATGTATAGAAAAAATGAACATCTAATTGTTTTAAAGGCCATTACACCAGCTATAAAAACACATTTCGTAAAGTCTACACAGTACACGCAGAGACATGCACACATTATATATGATTTAGAAATGATGTTTGTAATGCGAGCTGGAAAAATGCCATGACAGAATGAACGAGTGTTGAACACAAGCTCAGAAAAATGACGTCTGTAATTACTTCTCAGTGGAAAATATGACATTTCCACGTGCCTACACACAGCGACTGTTACCAAAAACACACACAGTTATAAAGAGTTTACATTAAGACATGACATCAGATTGTAAGTGAAATGATTCAATAAGAGGCAGAAAATGGATTTGGGTAACTTGTTGACTTGTAGTTATGTTAACATAAAACTGAAGTTTAAACTAGAAACTTCACTGTTGTGATCACAATGTGTAGCTGTACAGTGGGCCTAATTAACATGAATTAAACAAAGTGAGTTTCTAGAACTCTAGAAGTAGAAATAAATTGTGTGAATTCATGTGAACGAGTCAACTCGTAAACTAGTTAAGAACTGTTGTTACAGTGTGTTGACTTCTAATGGGTCGCCATTGGAAGTCATTCATTTTATCAAGATTAAAATCGAAGAACATGATGTAAAATGGTTTGGCATTATTATGTTAAATATGAGCACTGAAACCCATTTTTATTGAGCACTAATGTCTGTAAATAAAGAGAGCTTCACACATTCACGGGTCTGATGTTAAGTGATTCACAACTTAAAGTGATGGAGGAGGAGGGTCACCGTCAGACCTTCTCCAGTAAGAAACAGTCAAACATCTCATCACATGTACAATCTCTTTTATATTTTCTAATTATTCTCTTAGACATCAATGGGATTAAATAAAGACTTTGCTCATCTGTGTCTCATATATTTATATTGAGAAAGAGTCAGAAGTCTCCCAAATGTCTTTATTATGTGTCAGGAGAGATCTCAACCGGGGCTCAAAGTCTGCAGTCGATAAAATGAAAGCTCTCAAAATGAACTCAAACATTTATTGTTAAATGTATTGAATCCAGATGAGATGACCTCTACCACCTCCATAACCCTTTAAACGTCTAAGCTTCATTCTAGAAAGAAAACAGGTTTTCTAAAGCAACTTCAGGAGAAACATCTGAGGAATGTCGTGTTTGAGTAACATCAACTGCGTCTCTTCCAGAGTTTAGAGATCTCATCAAGGTCTCAGACTTTAAGCAGAACCCCCAAACTGTGTCATCAAACCATCCTCGTTACATCTGTAGACGTCTCCTTTGAAAATCTTTGGAGGAAATGTACAGAAGCCGAGACCCTCAGTGGATCTTGACCCATGAGAAGTCTTTATAAGCATGTGTTCAGTGATGATGAGAATGAAACATCTCCCAGGAATGAAGCATCATTACTTAACTCTGAATTCATTCATCCTCAAATGTTTTACCCAAACCTGACACACAGGAAGATCTGGTTCTCGAGGACATTCTCTTTGCATAATGATGAGATTACAAGAAACCAATGAATGTGGAGATCAAGAGCAACCCTACAGTTCCACAGATTCTTGGAAACATGTTCTAACACTATTGTGTGTCTGTACACGTGGCTCTTTGTGTTATCATGTTCTTGTTCATGTTTAGTGTCAGTGTTCTATGAGGAAGATATTCACGTGTGTGACAGAAAAATAAAGCATGATCACACATGATCACACATGGGCATCTGGTTTAGGAACTCGTGTAAGAATGTCCTGTTCTTCAATCAAGTCCTCCATGGAGTTGTCTTCTCCTGACAGTAGTTTGTGAGTCTCTGTCTGTGATGTGTCTCGTCCCCAGGACATCATTAGCCAAACTAATGGCTGGCAAAGCAAAGCCAATAATTCCAAGCAACCATCAGCATTCCAGGCTGGTAATCCCGCCTGATTTCCATCTGAATGAAGTGAAAAGTGGGGCTCACATCTGAGAGCTGTGAGTGGAGGTCAGCTGAGACTGGCGCCTGCTGTCCACGTTTGGACAAACCTGCTGCGCGCACACAATCATCATGATAATGGCTCTCCATGCTTTCACATGCATGCGCATTTAATGGACCTCGCTGAAACCACCTGGAGGAGTGAAGTCAGGTGGATGGAAACCCAAAGTTTGTGTCATCACCAATTTAATAAGTGTGGGGTTCCATTATAAAGCCCAAATATCTACAGCCAACTTTTGGATCACATACTTATCTAGTGTGCAGAAAAAGAAACACATCATGCCCAAAAAACAAGTTTTATACTTAAAGTTTAAACGCAGCTTTATTGTGCTTGTATTGAGAGAGAGAGAGAGAGAGAGAGAGAGAGAGTGAGAGAGAGAGAGAGAGAGAGAGAGAGAGAGAGAGAGAGAGACAGAGAGAAAGAGAGAGATATAGACAAGTTTTATACTTAAAGTTTAAACGCAGCTTTATTGTGCTTGTATTGAGAGAGAGAGAGAGAGAGAGAGAGAGAGAGAGAGAGAGAGGGGGAGAGAGAGAATGAGAGTGAGAGAGTGAGAGAGTGAGAGAGAGAGAGAGAGAGAGAGAGAGAGAGAGAGAGAGAAGGGAAAGAGAGAGAGAGTGAGAGAGAGAGAGACAGAGAGAAAGAGAGAGAGAGAGAGAGAGAGAAAGAGAGAGAGACAGAGAGAGAGAAAGAGAGAGAGAGAGAGAGAGACAGAGAGAAAGAGAGAGAGAGAGAGAGAGACAGAGAGAGAGAGAGAGAAAGAGAGAGAGAGAGAGAGAGAGAGAGAGAGAGAGAGAGAGAGACAGAGAGAAAGAGAGAGAGAGAGAGAGAGAGAGAGAGAGAGAGAGGGGAGAGAGAGAGAGAGAGAGAGAGAGAGAGAGAGAGAGAGAGAGAGAGAGAGAGAGAGAGAGAAATTACGCATGTGCATTTGGATATTATAAAGTCTTTATAAAAGTTTGATCCAGGTAAAGACAGTGACCGCCTCTGGATCAGTGACCGCCTCTGGATCAGTGACCGCCTCTGGATCAGTGACCGCCTCTGGATCAGTGACCGCCTCTGGATCAGTGACCGCCTCTGGATCAGTGAGGGGCGGGCACGCTGCGCTTATATTCCGTCTGTAGCGCAGCAGCAGACCCAGAGAGAACGCGCACTGCTGGAGGGAACACCGCTCTTATAATCCCACTATAGTTCTATCGTCCGCTCTCACCACTGATCCAGGGACAGTATTTATTGGGTAGGAGGGGCTCCTGCCACACACACTCTGTTCATGACTCTGAAGGCTCAGTCTTAAGAAGAACACAGAGACTTCTGAGACGTCCAGCAGACAGTGAGCATCCGAACAAACCTCCATTGACCCTTGGAGATGGCTTCACCAGGGACAATTCTGCCTTCCATCTCAACTTTCTCCAACCAGAAGGAAAAACTTTGGGAAGATGTAAGTACTTCATCCTTTCTTCTCCTTCTTCTCCACGATGATTCCCCTGGACTGTTTGGTTGTATAACTGCAGAAATGAAAATAAAGTTTCATATGTGATCATGTTCTAAACTTCTTCTGGTTTCTTCAGAGATGGAAGACTGAAGCTGAGAAACCTCAGAGCTGCGCAACCTTCAACGTGGCGCAGAACATGGACCCTTACCGAGCCCGCAAGGAAGACGAGGATCTCAGCAACTTCTTGGATCTGGAATTTATCCTGGCCAACACGACCGGACCTCTGGAAGCAGATGCAGAGTTCCTCACTCCCGCGGAACCGTGCGCCATGTACCCGGCGAACACCTGCGGGTACCCGTCTCCCCCTCCCCCGTACACCCACAGCCTGATGGCAGAACTTCTCAGGTCCGACGTGGACAGCAACTCGTACGACAACTCGATCCAGGGAAGGTTTCTCATCAACCCCACGGGTTTCTCCAGACAGGACTTTATCGATATCAAAGTCGAGCCCCCCATGGACGGGTACGGGCCGGTTGTGGGCATGGTGCCCCAAAGTTGCCCAAAGATCAAACAAGAGGGAAACGTCTCGTGCATGATGTCGTTCGAGCAGCCCAGACTCGCCGTGTCCCCCCAGGCGATGGGGAACATGACCCCCCCACTGAGTCCGGACGACCGGGGCAGCTCCGGGTGTCCGAACCCCATGCGTCACGGCGCGTACCCGCCGGGGTACCATCACCCGACGCCCGCGTACCCGCAGATGCAGCATCCGTACGGCGCGCAGCATCAGTACGGGGTGTTCGAGGACGGGATGGGCATGCAACCCAACATGCAGAGGGCCCTTCTCACGCCCCCTTCCTCCCCACTGGACCTAATGGAGTCTAAGCCGAAACGTGGAAGGCGCACCTGGCCCAGGAAGCGCACGGCGACCCACACCTGTACCTTTGCTGGCTGTGGGAAGACTTACACCAAGAGCTCACACCTGAAAGCCCATCACAGAACCCACACTGGTAAGTCATTAAGTCATTCCAGAACAGATTCTTGTGTTCCAATGTCATGAGATTAAGACTCTTTCCTCTTTGCTGCAGGTGAGAAACCTTATCATTGTAACTGGGAGGGATGCGGATGGAAATTTGCCCGGTCGGATGAGCTGACCCGTCATTTCCGTAAGCACACCGGGCACAGGCCTTTCCAGTGCCACCTGTGCGAGAGGGCATTCTCCAGATCTGACCACCTTGCGCTTCACATGAAGAGACACCTGTAAAGACTCTAACATCCACACATCTGCCTTATTTAATGACCACAACGTATCTTTATTATTCCTATGTAACAAAGTAGCTGGAACTACACCGAGCTCTTTAGAAAAGGCCCAACAAGTGGGAGTTTTGGGAAGGTGAGACAGGAACCCTAAGGGCTGGTCCTAAATGTTGGAATGAGTGTGTTTAAAGGTGCCTTGAAGAACCCACAAACTGCCTGAAGACTAGCAAACCTCCTGATGTGGAGAAATGCACGATGACAATGTTTTGCTCTTGAAACTGCAGAACCGGGGTTTTATTTTCATACGCTCTTGTTGGATTTCTATTGAAAGCAGCATTTCTGTTCAATCGTATTGTACCCGAGCACAGTATACTCGGACTTGAGGTCCTGGGTTTTTATAAGATGATGTTCATACATTTTATATTGTAAGTACTGTATTTATTGTAAATATTAAACTAAATTGGAATATAATTCTGCTGTGTGCTACATTTGTTGAAATCACTGTCAATTGTATCCGCCCATGTGTAAGCTCGAGTGTTTGATTCTAGAGGTTTCTGAACCGACTGGAAAATAAAGGAACCCAAGACGTGGTGACCGAGGGCCATGACAAGACGTTTGGTTAAGCAGAGGTTGCACTTGTGCTCCCCCCATCCCATACTCCGGCTTATAGAGCCGAGTATTATAGTTCAGGCCTAGATGCTTTCCAGCTGTGTCAGGTTGAGTCCAGCAGCCTGTGGCTTCTGTCTATAAATACAAACACCACATTTACATAATTACAGAGAGAGAATTTAGATCCGTCTGGACGAAGGGGCGCTCGACTCTCTGCTGAAGATCTCAGACTCCAAGGACAGAACGCAGACACGGACATCAAAGAGACCCAGACGCTTCAGCCATGCTTTTATGTCATTTCTGACTGAAGTCACAAAACATCTCAATAATGAGGCTTTTAAACTGTGTTTAAAGCAAACACACCAAAGAGGAAACACCAAAATTAAAATACAAAAAAATTCTATTCTTATAGTGGTCCACTCAAAAGCTTGAACACATTAGATTTAGGACGACTTATGTACAACGTAAATAGACACTTAAAACGAAACGTATTACAAACAAGTATCATCCTTAAGATTCCAAAAGTCTCAACTATTTATTGCTTATGTGTATACAATTCAAAACATCGAAAAGAGTCGATTGGATGATGGGCAAAAAAGAGGGTTATGTCATCATAACCTCATAATCTGCGAAACACAAAATATTTTGAATAATGATGAGAAAAATCCTTTTAATTGAACATTTCTCAAAATATATCTTCTATTGTGTTTGGCATGCATGCTTGAGAGTACAGAAGAGAATGACACAATGTTTATTTTGGGGCAAACAGTCCCTTTAAACAATATAAGTAGCTTGTGTTCCTCTTGTTCTGCATGTGAAAAGAGAACCTGTGTCCCACTTACTAATATTCACTTCAGTCAAAAGAAGAAATGTGATTCAGGCTATTAATATCCAAAGCAGTGATGTGAAAAACGGATGATAGTAATACTTACTATCTGACACCAACAGAATTTAGAGCTTCTCCTTTTCACTTCAAGGCAAAATAAAATGAAAGAACTTCTGTGTTTACTGTACTTACAGTCATGTTGAAGATCTTAAGTATCTGTTCTTCATCTGTACACAAACTATTGTCGGTGATAAGATGTAAACCGTTAACATGCCAGTAATAAGTCATTCTGTTTTTTTAATAAACATTACTTCAAAAAAATACTCACAGTATCTGTTGTAATGAGATCATCCGGGATGTACGATAAAATGTAACAAAATAAATATTGTGGTATGCTTCTCCAAAAGTAACCAAAGTAAAATCAAGAATTCCCCCAAATATGAAAATTCTCAAATGTAAATTCAGAAAACAAATACATAGAACATATTTACAAAAATAATCTGTATGTTTCTATCTCAACATAACAAACATTCATTAAAGTGATAGTTCAAAGAAAAATGAAAATTCTGTTATTATTAACTTTCCGTATTATCATTCCAAACATAAATGTGTTTCTTAATGTTGGCCAACACAAAATGAAGATATTATGAAGAATGTTGGTTACTTGCACACAAAGCATTTACACACTTAGCAGATGCTTTCATCTAAGTATGTGCAACCCCAAGGATCAAAACTATGATCTTGGTGTGGCCAGCACCATGCTTTACTAAAAAATAAATAAAAAAAACAGGAAAACACAGCGGAAGTGAATGGGTGCCCAACTACCAACGTTCTTCGAACTATCTTTTGTGTTCTGCAGATGACATGAAGTCATACATGAAATGATAAGAGGAAGATTTAATAATGAAATGGACATGATGAAGTCATTGGGTTAACTTTATATATGAGAAGTCATTTACATCTGGGGTGGCATGAGTCAATGCTAAAAGAATATTTAAACCTGGGGTGAAAAACTCAATTACATACCAAATCTAGACAAGAATGTCTGGCAAGCTCTCTGTAAACGAACAGCACGTGTGGACGGTTAAATGTAAGTGAGCCATCAGATGAAGATAAACACAAATGAGAATGAAGTTGAGCTTTATGTTTCAGTCACCCGATCTGTTCTTATTGGCCAGTCTTAAAATCGTCTCTTTCACCAGCCGCCCCAACGCAAAAACTGGCTGAGGAATTTCCTGTTATTCCAATTGGGGCTAATTAACATACCCAAAAGTAAAATTCAGACAGCTGTTAAATTATTTTCACACTTAGATCACAATCTTTTCAAAGACTCTTTTCACCCTCAACACGAATTCTGCAGTCCTTACGAGCAGACAGGTTCAGGACAAACTTTTTTTTCTGATGGACGGATCATCAAATTAAGAAAAAAAAGCTCATGGATGGTACAGCATATAAACCGTCTGAGTTTGCAGATTTTCCCACATGTTTCACATTTGCTTTCTAACACCTGGAAAACTTGACTTACAAAAAGTGGATTTCAAGGTGCATTTTTGCCTCAAAATCAAACCCATGACCTCTGTGTTGGCAAGGAAGAACTGAACCTTGCCTTTCTTTGGAAAGAATGTTTCCTTCAAAATCTGCAACCTGAAGTTTAGGACTAATGTGTTCAGAATGTGAATTAATTATGAGAGGTTTGAAGATCTAAAGTGAATTGAAACAAGTTAAGAAAAGTGTCAACTGTATGCATCTACAAACCGTTAATATGCTTTGGAAACTAGTGATGCTGCGGGCAACTGGACAGAAAGTCACTGTTTAACTCTATGATTTTAAAAAATCGTGATTTTGTGTCTCTTAAATGTCTAAATGAGACATTTTTAATTTAAACTTTGGCTAAAACATTAAGAAAATAAAGATTTTGTTTTGCATTAGAAAGATGTTTCTACACGTGCTGCCCTGGAAAATACTTACTCATCGAATATGATTTTAAATATGTAGACAGAACAAATTACAAAATATATAATGTTCTATACTGTCTAAAATGGCTTCAATTTATTTATGCAAGGCAAGTCTATAAAAATCTATAAACTATAATATAATGAAATCAGCAATCTTATATATATATATATCTTATTCCAAAATGAAAAGAAAAACATCTGATTGATTGAGATAAATATGTGACATTTAATAAAACGTTTAAAATTCCTCCAACAAGAGAATAAAGAGAACACATAAATCATTATAGTTCAATACAATCTTAACATAATAAAAGAGAAAAATCATATATCTATAAACACCCCCATGTTTTATACAAATAATCCATATCCTACAGATTATTGTTCAGTATCGCACATAGAATAAATAACATAATAATACACAGTTTAAGGCTGTTTTGTGATAAAATATGCTTCCCAAACTATATCAAAACATCAGCAGCAAGATCAAAGAAACATGAAGTAAGAGTCAACTGAGAACAGAGAGCTTTCACTGGTTTGTGTGGTTTAGTGTCATGAAACACAAGATTATTAAAAACGAAATCTTAGTCCAGAAGCTCAAAGGGAACAGACAGAAGGAAAATGTGAATTTAGAAATCAGTTTAAAACAAACAACACTTTTGCAGGAGACTTTTGTTCTGGGGAATCAATCTGTTCCGGTTCAGAGTATTTGTGAGTATGGATTGGTGATTGCTTGAATGACATCATGAGTGATGCAAACCTGAGTGATGTGTAGAAGGATTTGAGGTATATCAAATCTCAGTTTTGGGATGTCGTCTCATTTAAGGTCCTTTATGTTTAAGGCAGTCCAGCTCGACTCAGGGCGAGAGCCAACTCCAGGTCCTGCTGTTCCTGTAGACGAAGCTTCCGGATACGCTCTGCCTCTTCTCTCTCGCTCTCTCGCTTGGCCCACTCGAGCTGCTGGGATTCACTTCCGAACTGAACCACAAATAAACATTGTAAAACATCACACATGTAGATAGACAGCAACAGATCACACAAAAGAGCAGGGCGAAAGAGAAGAAACTATTTAAATTAGGACTTAAAAATAAAAAATGATTTACTCATCATTTTAATTCAACATTCATCTGTTTCTATTACAACATCTGATTAATAAAAAAGAATAATAAGTTTGTATATTAAAAATGTTTACATCTATAATAATTTATCATTTTATCACATTGAAAAATCACATTATATCTGAATATATAATATTGTTGGGTACATTAGATTACAAATAAAACACAAACATTCACACATGCACAAGTAATTTGAGAAAAAGGCTCACAACATCACAACTGAGATCATAATTTGTGATTTAAGGATTATAAAGCTCCAAACAAATGTAAGTGACCCAAAACACAGTGTATATATTTAAATACTGAAATCAATATAAATTTGATATTTGTTAAGTACTGCAATGACAGCACGTTTCTATACAAGTTAAACATATGCAAAGGTATATAAAGGTATAGATCTTAACACAACCTATACAATACTTCTATCTATGTTTTGTAACACACTGTGGTTAAAGGTCTAAGGTTTACATTTGTAAAGCGTGTTGATATTAAGTCTGAATTGGGAAATAAAATCGGTGTGCGCACCGGGAAGGTGGAGCAGGTGTGATACGGTTGAACACAAACGCATGCATAGTGCTCAGATGTGGTGTTCAGACCTTTGTTTCAACTTACCTTCATGTGTTCTGACCCTGAGAAAAAGACAAATTTCAGCACAGGACTAAAGACATGAGACAATACAGCACGCATATACAGTACACACTTCATGCAAAACAATACACAATACAACATGCTTCTGCACATGAAGATATATAAATATTAAAACCAAAGTAATAAAAGTTAAAATAAAAATGTGTATATGGTTTTATATTATTTTATATTGACTGTGTGTAAAACTCAATGGTCATATGTGTTGGTGTACTCTTCTGAAACCAATGCATTTGATGAATTTAAGAAGCATTTATTAATGTCATGTAACTGTGGCAGTGTGGTGAAGGTAGTTACTTTCCACTTCATGTCAGAAAACAGGAAGAGCTTTGGTAAATGCTTCTCACTTTCATAAACCAAAGAGTCAATCTCGGGTCATATTAGCATCAGTGTAAGTAAGGTCAGAGTAGTTTACTTTAGCAACTTGAATTCAGCATCCAAAACATTCTGCTTTGACCACGGGGATCTTGTGCTTTTAGTGTTAAACACAATGAAAGAGTTCCATGTAAATAGATTGCTGTATTAAGAAATCAAAGATTGAAATCAAGCCTGTAATCTTGCACACGACAGACTTGAAACTGATGTAAGTGTTGAAATATCTTCAGCTCTGATACAACTCTATCTGTTTCCTTTAGTCACCGTTATCAACAAATAAAACAAGTACATTTGTAAAATAACCTAAATAAAAATGTATTAATTAAATATATGGTTTTTAACAGATTTAAGATTGCCTTGAGCATGTCACACAGCTTGACCTTAAATGCACTTGTAATGTCGTAATATTAACCGATTTATTTGTTTAATATTTTGTATATTAGATCATTTAATATTAATACTAGTTGCTTTAGATAGTTGTACATTTCAACTTATATCTTTCTATCTATTTTTATTGTTCATTTCAGGTAATATTAATAAAACTATAGTTGAGTCTTTTATTAAATGATTCACAAAATAAGTGATTTGATTTTGCAAGTAAACTCGAATGGCGCATATTTAGTGCAAAACAAGCAACACGTTGGCTTCGTGAAATTATCTCTCATTTATCTATATGGGGTTCAGATCTCAACAGTCAGACCTGTGTTTGTAATGACATGTGAAAGGATGAGTGTAATGTTTGCTACTACATGCAACACCTGACAACACAGACGAATGACACAACGCCATGTCTTTAAAACTTCTCAAGTAAAAAAATGTGACCATGAGAAAGAGCAAAAGTCAAACTAAAACAGCTTAAGCAGATGCAACTAGAGCTACAAGCAGAAATAGACGGAGTTAAAACTACCACACCACAGTAAGACATGACGCAGAGACGAATCGATACTGAACTTACAGATCTAAAGTCTTTAAGTGTTCTGGATGTTTTAACCGCAGACCCGACCGATGTGGACGAGGACACGGTTCCTCTGTCCGCATGTGTCTTAAGACTAGTCGAACCATCAAATGCTCGACTATGAGAGACTGAACCTGTAACAGCTGAAGTTTTCCCTGAAACATTTGTGAGGTAAAGATGAAAGGCAACAGGGAAATTAGACTGATGAAATCAAAATCTATATACAATAATTAATTAACTGATTAATTAATAAGAAAAGGGATTTAAAGTAATGCAGAACTTAGGGAACCTCCTTTTCTGATTGAAATGTTGTCAAATTAATTAACACAAGTTAAAAATTGTAATGTTAATAATATGTTACAAATATTTACTGTTCATAAAAGTTAAACAGTATATGTTTAAACTTCCAAAAGCAAGCTTAATCAGATTCATCTAAATTCTGCAGTGATCCATATGAACAAAACCCTCAGACCTTTGAGATGATGCAAAGTCAAGAAACAAAACAGAAAGATATGATTGTCAGATTCAAAAAAGTGCAAATCATTGTTTAAAGTAGGTGAAACACATTTATATATTAGAATAAATCTTCAGAAACATGTCAAGAATGAAAGAAATAAAGCACTCTAACTTGCAGAGTTGATTGAATTTTTGGTTTTGAGTAAATTATACGGTGAAATATGAAGCGTTTGAGATGAAATGGATAAAAGGTTATGAAGATGAAAACATCTGTATTTATTGACAGCTTTATCTTGGCATGAACACATTCAGCCATCGGTGGGAACTCTGATGCTCAGCTCAAGGGTGTGAACCACAAACTTTAGAGGAACTCTCTCTTTCTTTTTATCTCTCTCCCTCTCTCTCTCTCTCTCTCTCTCTCTCTCGCTCTTGTGCCATCGAGGGGAAGAGTGTGTTTATAAGAGTAGTGAAACCAGAAGCGCCCCACCCATGCCCTTGCACCGCCTGTTATAGTCATAAACACAGCACAAAAAGCACTAAACAATCCCCTGCACTACACACAGAAATGAATTAGTAGTGTAAACACCTGATGATACAGGTGAACTATAGAGACAGACCTGCTGAAGAAGTCATGTCAACACATTAAAGGTGACTTTGCACACACTCAGCCTTGAGCGCCGCTCTGGAAACAAACCCACAAGTGTTCCTGGGAGGTTTTTATGAAATGAACAGGTGAATCTGAAATTATGTGTCAATGGGATTCTTCTTGAGGGTAAAGCCACAAGTGTAACCTCAAGACCACATATATCGCCTGAGGAAAGGCTGAATCACAGCTTAAGACTCATAACACCCCCCCAAACCGTATGATGTGGACATGAGGAGACGGCACTCTGGATCTGACTATGGGTCAACAGGTTTGAGTGCTGTGTGAAAAAGATGTGTGCATGCGTGTATGGCCGTGTGTACACACGTGAGAAAACACAAACAGACATTCTCACGAACAGCCGATCACACGCTAATAAAAGCAGATAAATAGTCTTCTGGGAAATACTCCCTTATATACACACTGCAATACTTCAGGGCAAAAATATAGATGTGAGAGGATCAATACAACAGCAATCCCAAAGTTATGGATGTGACTTAAAACCCTCAGAATATGTGTTGGTTCACAACCATCAGTTAACTTTTGACTAAACCCCTGGCGACTGAGTAAAAACATCAGTTTAAAAAATGATGTGACAAAAAAGGACATTTTCTGTAAACCAAAAATTTCAATCCAGAAGCAATAATACTCAACAAAGGTACATGTGATAGCTCTTTATAGAATTTTAAATTGTAAACATAATCTTTTTTTGTCTATTAGTGAATGTTATGTAGCGCTATTGATGTTACAATCCTGAAAATAGCACTTGACTATGAAAATTCCTGCACTATAAATAAATCTATCAACATCCTCATCATCATCATCAGCTTATACTTCATCTTCATCTTCAGCTATTTCTTCTTCCACCCAAGTTCTCCATAGACTAGTAATGGGAAAGACTGCCATTATAAAAACTATTTACACTACAGTGTCACAGAGGGGCTGGGCTTATTTACTCATGTAACCAATCAGACTCTGAGAATAAATATAACGCAATCAAGCTAAATCCATAACAACCATTCACAGCAACCTAGCAATCGATCCCATAGACTCCCATTGTAATAGATTATGCAGCATAGTGTGGTGGAGACAAGAGTGTGGGATTAATTGTTCTCAGGAACCCGTGCCCATAGCCACCATTCAGGAAGAATTTTATCTCTGCTTTAGAACGTAATAGAAATACAGAGGTTGACTTTTTTTCAGTCATGTTCTACCAAAGCATTGCTGGCACAATCTGAGTTTTGCCACGTAAAGCACCACTCACATTATCTTCAGAAAATGTTCTTATCTAGTTTTCTATATTGTTATGATTATAAAGGTGTTCAGAAAACAGTTATCTTTCCTCTAACAGCCCTCTCTCAGAACACGCTGAAGCATTCACATATCTTTAAAATAGAGAAGTGTTATCACTCTCTATTATCAGCTTACTTTGCATGATGTGTTATAATAGTGTTGTTGGCATGTTGTGAAATATGTAGTTAGGTAATGCCATGGAGAAGTGAAAATTCTGCACAGTACAGTAAATATTTAACTTTTTCTGTGGTAATGAAATGAGAAATCATGTTTATAGTAAGGTCTATGGGGAAATACATATATTTTGAAATATGTTCAAATGCAGCCACAAGACAACATCTTTAAATGTGTTAACATCAGTTTGTTGAAATCACTTTTTTGTAAAAGTGTTGAACATTAAAACATCCTGTCTTTGTAATGTAATGACTACATTATCTGGATTATAAAGACATATTCTCATGCTTGCATGCATTGTACTCACCATAGGGAGGTGGCGCCGGTCTCTGTGGTCCAGGTTTTTTCAGGGGTAGTAGAGGGTATGTAGGCTTTCGGCTTGTCAGCTCTGAGCTTGAGCTCTTGTGTTGAAACAAGATCAGAAAACTGCTTTAAAAGCAAAACCTTCAACAAGAAGAAGGCTTTCCAAAACCCAAACGAAAGCTCAGTTTTAAAACATAAGTTTTCTGCTTTGTTCCAAAAATGTAAGACTCATTTAGATATTCCTTCTAATTGGATGAAAGTAAAGTGAGACTGTGGATTATTAAGTATAGTTTTTCTCCCATTGTGCAATTGTTTCAGGTGCAGGTGTTTCTTTTCACAGATATTAATGCAAGTATAGAAAACATAAGCAGTAAAAGAAGATAGCTGTTCACTAGTTTAGATGTCAGTACAAGCATGTTATATATTTCTCAGTAAGACAACTCAGAAGTCTTTGCCCTTACACACCTTTGACATGTGAGAAAAGTCTGCGAAGCTTTTTGCTCCAAATGTGTTGCTTTTGAAAGGTTCTGATGCAGCAAATGGATCTGTTCATGAGAGAGGAAGAGATTCAGCTGTTTAAAATATAAGATTAAAAGTATTTTTAATATTATTTTTTATTCTTATGTGGCACTATCCTTTATCTTTACAACACATTATAACACATAACACATTATAGTTCTTGTCATTACTTTACCGTGAGGTCAATAAGTATTTGACCACCCTGTGATTTAGCAATTTCTCCTACTTAGAAATCATGGAGGGGTCTCGAAATTCAGCATAGGTTCATTTCAACTGTGAGAGACAGAATCTAAAGAGAAAAACCCGGAAATCACATTGTATGATGTTTAACAAAATGTAGTAAATTATTGTGTCAAATAAGTTTATGATCACTTGAGTCAAAAATAATAGTTGGTATAGAAGCCTTTGTTAACAATTATAGATATCAAACGGTTCCTGAAGTTGTTCACCAGGTTTGCACTCACTGAAGGAGGGATTTTGCACCTCTTCTCACTAAATATCTTTTCTAGATATGTCAGGTTTCGGGTCTGTTACTGAGCAAAACAAAGGTTCAACTCTCTCCAAAAATGTTCAATTGGATTTAAGTCTGGAGACTTTCTAGGCAACTCCGGAATCTTGATATGCTTCATCCGAAGCAACTCCTTGGTTATCTTGGCTGTGTGCTGTGGGTCATAAGAAGACCCAGCCATGACCCATCTGTACTGCTCTGACTGAGGAAAGGAGTTTTTTCCCCCAATATCTTACCATCCATGGCATGATTTTATACCATGACGTCTTAATGTATTACTGATAGTAGCTTTGGAAACAGTTGTCCTAGCTCTCTTGATGGCATTGATCAGCTCCTAGCGTTTAGTTATGGTCAGATTCTTCACCATTCTTAGCATCAATGATTCCCCACGAGGAGTGATCTTCTGTCCAAGGGACATTGACAGTCATCATTAGCCACTTTCATTTTCTGACAATTGCTCCAATTGCTCCGTCTCTCAAAATGGAAATGCACATATGCTGAAATTCTAGACCCCTCCATGATTTCTAGGTAGGAGAAGTTGCAAAATCAAAGAGAGAGAACAAGCATGAACAAGCTAATAGTTGTAGGGAAACATCTCTTAACCCAACATTAAAATAATAATGAGTCCAAACATTTGAACTGAGAGTATTGACTTGTGTCAGTATATTAAACACAGGTGCTATTTTCAGCGCGTGGCCTCTGAGCGCCGAGCGTTTCCATGACTTTCAGTTTGTTTTCCATCTGAGTGTGACGTATGTTTCAGATGAGATAATGACAGACTTCTCTGTTTGTGCTTAAGTACATTTTCCTCGATCCTGTAGCAGGTTCAATATACAGAATAAGAGAACTTTAGATGTTTTTAGTTCTGCCATGACTCAAACACAATGAATTGGTTTAACAGCCCTACTTTATTTACATCCTGAAAGAGATCCTGGTGTGTTTTTTTTTGTAGGCGTTGTGTAAATAAGATAATAACATAATTAAATTTACATCATTAATATTATTGCCTGAGGGTCGGATTTTGACCAGAGCTCATTTGTATAAAGAGTCTTTAACAAATAAAAAACTTCCTATTAACACAATAAAGTTCAAAATATCAACACAACATCATTTGGAAGGTTTTAGAGTTCATGTTTGCTGTGACAGAAGAAAAGCTGAGCTAGTAAAACATGAGTTTTCCTGCTGTTGTGTGACTCCGCTAATAGTTCTTAACACACACGCTTGTGTTCCCATGAAGAGCGTTATTTAAGGAGCGCCTCGGTCTGTGCGTTTCTCATAAATTAAGCCATGTTTCCTCCGACGGGACACACAGAAACAACATACCTGTTTACCTTGTAATGTGGACATGGTGTGAGAAAGAAACGAGAGAGAGAGTTGTCTGAGTTCCAGATACTCTGACATGCAGACTTTTCCGTTGCGTTTAGCAACAAAGCTTTCCCTGTTCTACCAGGAGTATTTTTGGAAAACCTGAAGCTAAACGTGTACGTAAAAGCACTATAAATAGAACCACGCCACCGGAAACTCTGAGGTGCTGCAGATATAAACTGCTGACCGCTAGCCTATTAAAAATAAAATTATGAAAAGTGCGTTTGTCCTTGATGTAAACAGATTTATTCTGTATATATCTTTTTCAGATATATTTCTGTATGGTGCATTTAAAGTGAACTGGAGAGGTCACCAAGATGTCTTTAAATGTGAGTGTTATTATAGCATTCACACAGAGAGCTATTATTGTTACAGATCTTGCTATTGATGGATAATAACTTTTGAAAATATAAAAATGAGATAAATATATTCATTTATGGGTTGTGGGTGGGTTGCCAAAGAGTCGCTGTAGAGTTGTGATGGGGTTGCTAGGGTGCCTATCCTCAGTTCCTGATCAAACATAACTGCTTGTCATTTTTAAGAACTTTATGAGCTGGTGCTGAAGGTGAATTCTGCTAGTTCATTGTATACAGCTGATGTATAATGATAACACTTGTTGTGAAAGCTCTTTTTTGTCTCTATCTTTAATCTACTCTCTAAAATCCGCATCAAAGCAGTACTGAGAAGACCTGCCGGCTTCTAAAGATCCTTTCTTCTATTTATATTTATCTACAAAAACGGAAACGTACAATTACGTTTATGGTTGTACATTTGTTTGAAAACGAGAGTTAGTGGTTTTGCCTCAGAATTACAATATTACATCTCATTGTGGGCTCTGCACATATTCTACGACTCAATTATGATTTGAGAACAATGAGATTCGGGGTGGCTTCTGACCATGCATTAGATTAACAAATACAAACAAACTTCACATGTCCTCATAAGATTTTTTGCAATGTTATGACAAAGAGCAGCTTTTTAACAAACCAGAACCCATCAAATATAAATCATACCTGAGTCTTTACCTTTTGGACTCAAAGAGGCCTGACTGCTCTTTCCACTATATGAGAGGGCCTGAGAAAGAGAGAGAACATTTGTGAGAAAGTAAGAGATGAACAACAAACCACATTCTCCAAAGGCATCATGGGAATGACAGAGTAACACCAACTCCTGCCAAAGTACAGTAAGGGATGTCTCACCGCACCGCCCTAAACTACAGCTCACATGTGGCTATGTGTAAGAAGTTCTCTAGAGAAAGTTTCTCCTGAGCACATCTAATTTTTTCTAAAGAATTTTTATGACTTTATGATGATATACAAATATCATTCTACTCATTCAATCATACTGATATACGCATAATTTAAACTAAATAAATGTGAGTTTTATACCTTGAAGTTACTTGAGGATCTTTCAGCAAATGGATCAGAGCTGGCAAACGGATCATTAAATGGGTCGCTCTGCTGGAATGGATCTCCACCAAATGGATCAGCTGAAGAGATAAATAAGCTGTTATATTCATATTATAATATTTTATATTATTTAAATTTTAAAAAACGGTGAGAAATTGATTTTAATTCACAAATGTAATTTACAAGAAAACACAAGTGAGCTAGCAGAGAGAATACAACAAGAACCATAAATAACCTGAATCCATTTTACACTAATAGCCAGTTAATCAGTTAAGAAAAACAACTAAATAAATCACAAATTAATCAAATTTCATGAAACAATAATAAGAAATTTTGTGATCTGGGTCTCAAAGGGTCTACAAAAAATTGAAAGTGAATCAATCCCATAAAACATGACTTAATTTTATGCGAATCAGAGAAGACACGTAAGGGCAAGGGGGCTGTCAGTGGTGCATTACATTTTTCAGTGACAGAAGCCTACCTTTACTGAAGGGATCACTTTTGAAAGGGTCTTCACTCTGGAATGGGTCTGTGTTCATGTTAGGAGAGGCACTGTTGTTGAACATGGCCATCCTGGACTTAACCAGAGACGACTCCTGAAACACACAAATCATTCAGTTCATGTTTGCCGTGCTCTTCTGAGTGCTGGGATAATATTATGACTGTAATGAGAAGGGGGAGGCCAACGTGAAGCTCTATGGCTCGGTGGGCTGCGTCCTCATTTCCTGTGCCGGGGGCAACATTAGCATCTGATGTCAGAGACAACTCTCTTATGAGGAAGAAATAAGCTGTTTGACAGTAGACCAGTGTGTCCAGCAAATACACCAACAACAAACAAGGGTAAATAAAAAAAATAAAAAATACTGATGTGGATGGATGAATCATGAATAATAAATAATGCAAATGCCGTTTCTGAAGGTTTTCAATGTAAAACAAAGAAAGTGAGCAGTGGAGACAGATTGGTCAGACAGGAGAGTGAACATTATGTGAAAAAATGTTTGTGTTTGTGTGCATGCCCACCGGTTCATTTGTGCTGGAGCTCTCCTCTCCAATTAGTTGGTCCAGCTCAGCTAGACTAGTGACGCTTTCATTCAGAGCTTTGGTGCAGTGCTCAATGACTTTATTGAGTTCTTGTTGTGCCTCCTGAATCTCACTGAGCTCGCTGCGTGTCTACAGGAACGAGATTATAATACCAGAAGTCACATCACATGTTTGCACACCTAGTAAATCACAAACTATTTAAATATAAGCACACCTGGTCCATCTCGTTTTGTGATGATTTCAGAAGTGTTATGATGCTGTCCAGTTTGGATTTACTAGCATTCAGACCGTCTTCCAGACGTTTTTCCTCCTGCTCCATACAGTACAGATCCATCTTCGTTCGGTTTACTTCCTTCTCATGCATCTGCACATCAGACTCCTGAGATGAGAGCTGAGCCTGCAGAGATGAGATCTACACAAGCAGAGAAAACAAATCAAATATCTCCCTTATTCAGCTTCTGTGCTGTCAAAGCTGTTTCTTTTCTTTCTTTAAAAGAAAGAATAAATGATTGTATTAACATTCAACAATTGATGGAAAACATCTGTGTCCCAGATGAATCTGACCTTGGTATTTTCCTCCTGCCACTTGCTCTTGGTCTCGTCCAGCGTGCTCTCCAGTTTAGATCTCTGCTGCTCCATATCATGGAGTCGATCTTGAGCATCTCGTTTCTGATGCTCCAGATCCTGAAGGCCGATGTTCTCACGCTCCAGTTCCCTCTGCGCCTCCTGTCCAGGACAGTAACAACACATCTTCAGGTTATGACACTCATTGTTAAAGTAATTCTCAAATTTGATAATTTTGTGATAATTGATAACCAGCCTCACCCGGACTTCGCCATTCTTCTGTCGCAAACTATCCTCTTTCTGCCTGATTTCAGCCTCTAAAGTGCGTTTTTCACTATAGTAAAATATAAAAATATGTATATATTACAACAGTGCCATATCAAATAAAAGTAATATAAAAGTAAAATCTAAAGTTCAAAAGTAATAAGATAAAACTCTCTCTCTCTCTCTCTCTCTGACTCTCTCTCTCTGACTCTCTCTCTCTCTCTCTCTCTCTGTGTCACCTTTGCAGCTTTGAGATCTCCAGGCCGATGTCATCAAGATCCTTTATTCCCGTCAGCTCAACCAACCCAGCAGAACTGACACTATCCTGGAAAACACCATGTTATGACATCATGTTATGTAAGAGAATCTTCAAGTCTATGATTAAGAAGATCCTATCTGTGTAATATATCTTCATGAACACTAGGTGGCAAAATAGGTGGGAAACATTCTCAACAAACTATTCAGCCATTAGTGGGAATGAAATGTCACATTTAAGATAAAAGGTAATACAAAATTTAAATTTTATAACCATGTATTCTTCCTCATGTCATTAAACCCCTATTTATGACTCCTCCAGAAATCAAAGATCTCTATAAGATCTCTCTGATTAAGTTCTATGTATACCTGTTTGCATTCAAATTGTGCTAAAGTGCAAAGAGAAATCAACCCCAATCGATTTTTTTATATAAAGAATGGTATGTTAAGCATCTTATACAGAAATTCAACCACGCAGTTTATGGATGATGAAGAAAGAAGCTGCAGATGGAATCTGAATTACTTACCCTGTTCAGAATGGTTAACGGCGTCAATTCAGATCCGATCGTTGATGTGTATCCAGACAGAACCTGAAGCAGACCCAAAAATATTGAGAAAATAGTTGAAGGAGAATTAGAAGACATCACTATTACATTTCAGTGTGTTGTGTTCTCACAGTCGTGCTGACAGCTCCTCTCTCTGAGGGTGGGATCATGTCAGGGGTCAGACTCTGAGGAGGATCCACTCCTTTCCCTTTCTCATGAATAAGGAACATGGCTAGACAAAACTGCTCTTTAGTGAGCTTGCCAGTGCCCTTAGTGTCAGCAAGAGACCTGAATGCAAGCAACAACAAAACATGATGTTTGCTCGTCTGTGAACTGCATAAATGTTCTCGACAGACCGACATCTTACCAGATGTGTGCCAGGACGCTCTGTGGCAGGCCAGAGTTCATAAAGATGTCTTTCACTTCACCTCCTCCAACCAGACCATCAAAATCTGAGTCTGCCAGGTCAAAAATCTCCTCATATTGATCTCTGTCGTCCGCCGGCACCACCCAGTGTTCAGAGGGGGGCTGCAAAACAAACATGTAAGCTAAAATGGAAAACTATTTCTACTTGTGTATCACTACAAAGCATCTTACAGTAAATACATAACTGTACAGACATAAGGAGAAGCAGAACATTATGAATTCTATAGAATACACAACATTATTGAGAATGTTTACTCAAATATTTAACACTTCAGGAGATAGATGCACATCCAAAATAACTGGGGCTTCATAGATAAGTAATAACCATATTGAAGGTTTGCCTGAACCCGAAGTGGTAAATAATCAAACCATTTACATTTGTTTAATATTTATCAACATTTAGATTAACATTTTATTGTATAAATAAACAATTTGCGTTTCTTCTGCTGAAAAACCAAAATAAAAGTGTCTGGAAATCTTTTTAACTTGGAAGCTATTTCTATTGCTTGCCTTCAAATTTTATACAGAGATACTTTATTCTTTGCGTGTGTCGGAACTTGGATTCGGCCCACAAAAATGTGCAGAAATGTTTGTGTTAATCATTGTTCTTTATATTAATCTCATTCTGTTGGCATATTGATAACAATTTTTATAACGACAATGTGACTACAAATACCATAACGGTTACTATTGTAAAATTGTTTTTATGTGCACAATTCTCAGATGACCCATGATATTTATCAAAATGTTCTTTATTATGTGTTTTTTATTTTTTCCTTAAACGTGGCAGGATCATTAGTTCACAAACCCTGTGGTTCTATTATATTACTCTACTCATTCATTAATCTGCTAGATAAACGGTAATGTGTTAACCTAGTCTTATCTCATGCCTATTTTCAGAGTCATAGCAACAGCACTTATAAACATTTCTCCTTTGAAATCAGCACATGAAGTAAACTCAAAATAAAGAGTCACTGCAGTCACGGTGGCGTCAGTCACTGTGATGACTGTGGTCAGACCTGTTTAATGACTTTAACATCAGGATGCACAAGTTTGACAACGCAGGCATAACCACTCTTTACCTGTGTGTGTGTTTGTGGTTGCAGTGGAGGTGTTGGGGTGGAGCTCTTAAATGAGTTTGATGGAGAGAGATTTGGGCTGCTTCCATAAGGACTCTTGGCAAGGGCTGGCGTGGGTCGCAGGCTCTCCTTCATGAGGAACGGACTGGAGGGAAGAACAGGAACCGATCCCGGGAGGGCGCCCGGAAACTTTTTCCGTTTAGATGGAGGGATGAGTGATAGTGGGAGGGTGGATGGCACAGGCTCCTTCTCTCTGGCTGCATACACTAAGTGCATCACCTGTGAAGGATTAGGGTTTACATCAATTTATTTAACATTAAATTTGAGTTCATAATCAAAGAGGTTGAGCCTGTTGAAATGCTCACCACAGCAAACTCGTCTTTATCCAAATGGCCATCTCTGTCAATATCACTGAGATCCCAAATCTATAACAAAAAAAACAGTCATATGTTATTTTATTTTCCTTAATCTAATGAATTTCTTACTACTAAATGCATTGAAAAAAGAAAGCAGATCATTCACCCTCCCAAGCACATCGAGAGGCAGGTTTGAGTTCATGAGAACCGGTTTAATTTTATCTCCCGACAGAAGTCCACCAACCGGAGAAAGGCTCTCAAATATCGCATCATATTTTGATTTCTCTTCTGGCTAGTGGGGCCAAAGACACTTTTAATTTATATGAATAATTTTCTATGAAATGTCATATAATTGGTTGTTTTACTCTAGCAAATCTGTACCTTAACTGCCCAGCTGGAGTCACTGGCAGATGTTGTGATGTTTATAGGACTGACAGCTTCTCTCTAAAAAACAGCCACAGTCATGAACATTTACATAACATGTACACATATTACTTGTATTTAAACTGTCTTACATATGTAGAACAACGCAAAAGACAGTTTTATGGCATTGAGGTGTAATTTGATGTGACATTAGGTGTTAAAGACTCTTACATTGGTGATACTCACAAACGTAGGAACAGGTGAAGCAACATTTCTATTCAAACTGTTGAGATTGACCTCACTTCCACCTTGAGCTGCAGCTACCAGCCTCAAAGCATTGAAAAAACCCTTAAAAGAGAGAGAAAGAGAATACGATTATAATAAACATAGTAAACATATGTGCATTTTTACACTTTGTGTTTTAAGGTTATCCTGCTGCTGTAATAAGTGTTTCTAAGGTCACTGTATATCTGTATTTGTCTTTCATTCACATTCATTTATATCGAACACAGCAATGAACAAGTGCCAATGTTTGCTCAAGGTTTAATATTACAAATAAATGAAGAGCTGATATGAAATATCAATGGAACAAATGAAATATCATAACCGAATAGTATATAATTGCATGAATTCAATCAGTTTTCTTTTGTTTTATGTAGCGCTTTCACAAAGATAAATGATAAATTACTTTCAGTGCAGGTTTTAAGTTGTATATGTTGTAGCTGTGCAGCACTAAATAAAAATGAAAATTATATTTTTGTCTGTAAAAACCCAATGAGCAACTAAACAAATGTTGACAAGGAACAAAAAACTGTGTGAAATTAAGTAATTCATTTTTTAATTACTCACCCGTTTATCCAGGTAACCTTTTCTCTCTGGATCTGACAAGTCCCAAATCTGTATAGATTTAGAAAAGCAGGGAATCAATTATTTTTTAACATTTACATTGCACTGAATCTCACAGGAAAACATGACGGTTTGTCCCACCTGACCAAGCGTGCTGTCTGAAAGTCCGGATTTCTTCAAGAACTGAGCAGCCTCTGCGGCGCCAACCTTTCCTGTGTTTCCAGGATCAACCTGAATCACACAACAGTCCATCACAGAAGAGATCTACAATAGATCTACTGCCAAAAACTTAGAATGATTTATTAAATATATTAAATATATTAGAACATTAAAAAATAATGTGTTCATTCTCATACAGCAATATGAAAGATAGAGAGCCTACCCAAACTCAGTGTTCAGATCCTATTTGACTCTTCTCAAGTATGTGTAAATAACATTGTGTTGTCTATAATTGTCTATGCATCTTTTTATCGTGTCCAGGTTTCTTTTTATCACACGCAGTTTAACGAATAAAACAAAACTGACCTTTTTACCCCAAACATACATGGTTTATTTTTTGCAGGTTTTGCTTTATATCTCATATATAAAACATAAGTCTTTGAGGATACATTTCTGACGTAAGTAATATTGTTGTACTTATATGAAAAAGTGATTTTACCTGTCTGTAGAGGTTCTCATATAAAGCGTTTCCACTTGGTAACTGGAAACAAAAATGAAGAATCATTAAAGATGAATACGACCAACCTCGAATGTGAATAATACACATTTCATCTAAATCAAACACAATATACAATATTGTTAAGAAATGATACTACATTTACATTTACGTTTAGTCATTTAGCAGACGCTTTTATCCAAAGCGACTTACAAAATTAAACTTTTAAAATAATAAAACAGAAAGAAATCACGCACGATGTCATCATGGGATCAAATTTGTCATTTTAATCACAAAATATGTTTTAAAACTGCTTAAAGTTGTTGGAAATATCCTGATAGATATAATATAAATAATGTGTCATTGTTATGAAGGGGGGGGATGGGGGGGGCTCTGCTCAGCAGTGACGTCACTGAACAAACCCACACCTGTCAGTGAGCCTGTAAACAAATCTACTGACACAATTATTTATTTATTTTAATATTATTTAATGCTAATAAATATATGTTTGAAGGGAACAGCTGTCATGCATGAAAAGTGACGCAAAAAGTTGAGAAATGTGTAGAAAGAGAAATCATGGAGTGTTTATTCAGAGACAAAAGCACATTTATAACGGGAGAAAAATGCAAATAAAACACAAATGTTCTCTAAAAACATGAATGTTGTGTTATTACGTGTCGTCTGACTAAACACTTCACTCATAATTCTTCATGTTTCTACATCTCAACACTTATTAAAGCATCTAAGAGTCCGTTTTATAGAATTAAGTGAGTTTAATCACATTATAAATGAATAAAAGTAAACTTGTAAAGGTTTACCTGACTGAGAGGAGTGAGCGCCGCCATGTTTCCTCGTTCACGGGGACGCGCACAGAACTGACCGTCGCGTGCACGCGCACTGACAAACTTAAATCCACTTTATTTAAAAATATTAAAAATACTCACTTAATTATTTTAAAATGTTAATTAACTTATAGTTATAGAATGGTGATTTCTTTTAATAAAAAAAATTGTTTTTCTGAATTAGGAATTACTGACTGACCTGTGCATAAAACTATTGCAATGTTTCATATGTTGGTATAAAAAATTTTTTTTAATGTTAATAAAAACTTTACTAAGATTTGTAATTAATGTATAACATAACATGCTTTTATAGCCAGACAATGTTAATATTCAGATACTTTATACATTTAAAATATTATTATTGGCACTCTTATGAATACATGAATGTCACTAATAATACAAATCAAATAATAATAATAATTCAGAAATGATTGATAAACTAATGTTATATAACCGTTGACAATGACATCCAACTGTATGTCTGAATAAAGTTGTAATAAAATGTTTATTAAATGTCTCTATCTTGTGGAACAGAGAGGTAAATGCAGAACATACAGCTTAGATTAAACCTCAAACTCATGCTCTAATATTGTTATAAATAAATATATATGTAATTATAAAGAAATATATCTATAAAGTTATTAAGAGCCTTTCTAAAGTAGTATTTTTAGATTTATAAAGAAAAGTGATAAATAATAAAGATATACATACATATATATATACATATACATATACATACATATACATACATATCCATATATATATATATACATATACATATATATACATACATATCCATATATTTATATATACATATCCATATATTTATATATATATATATATATATATATATATATATATATATATATATATATATATATATATATATATATATATAGTTATAGTTATAAAGAAATATATATATAATTATAAAGAAATATATTTATAAAGTTATTAAGAGCCTTTCTAAAGTAGTATTTTTAGATTTATAAAGAAAAGTGATAAATAATAAAGATATACATACATATATATATACATATACATATACATACATATACATACATATCCATATATATATATATACATATACATATATATACATACATATCCATATATTTATATATACATATCCATATATTTATATATATATATATATATATATATATATATATATATATATATATATATATATAGTTATAGTTATAAAGAAATACATTCATAAAGAAAAGTGGTTAATTACTATAGATTTGACTTGGAAGTAGAAAAGCACAAAACATTCAAGTAATTGTTTAATCATATATAACAAATAATAAAATATGTTCTTTCCAAAATTCTTCAGCTATTTGATCATTAAGAGAAAAAATTATGTTTAAAAACAAATACATAGGTTTGGGATTATGTATATGCTATTACTTATAATTAAGAGAAGCAAAAATCAAATCTGTAGCATCTCAAATAACGATTTGTGAGAGTTAAATACAATTGTTAGGATAAATTAATTGTTTTAGAGGTACAGCTATAATATTAAGGGTTACAACATATGATCTTCCCAAAAATATGAGAAATGCGAAAAAACTTAAAATACTTTTTCTTATAGTTGTACTTTAACACAAGAGTTGTTAAAGAACTGTGTATTCAAACCGAGAACATTTTATTCATATTAAAATTTATTTCGTAAAAACTTTGGCATTTATTACATCTCTTGACATGGAAACAAGACAGTTTGACATCTTTAAACATTTCCCTCTCCTATATGAACATACTGAGCTCACAGTGTAGATTTGTATTCTGCTCTTAATCTCGAAAACATTTTATTACTTCCCTGGTTTAATAACAAATGTTTAAATCTTATATTTGAAACCATCCAGATAATTTTACAATGTTGCCGCTTAGAACATTGTACTGTAAAAGAAAAATGACATTTCTAATGTAATAAATACAGCTGAAAACTGGACTGAACATTGTGTTTACAGTATATAAACTTTGAAAACAATAAGAAAACATCAGTGCCAAAGGGACAAAGTAATTTTCAGACAATTACTTCCACATTTCCTTATAAACACACCATGGAACCTGTTTATGAAATAAATCCAAATTGAATTTCTTTACATTCTTTATAAAAAAAATAAAAAATTCATTTCCTTCCAGTTGTTGGTCACAACTCTGTCGGTTGTGAATTGTGTAAAAGTTAGTACAGTACCCTTGTCACAGATGTAAAACATCTCTAGTTATCCAAAGTAGTTCCTTCACTCCTGCTTCACACAACTTTTAACAAATGCACATGTACATGTATACATGAGAACACATCCCTACTTTCAAACCATTTACTTTCTGAAAGTGAAAGGCACATAAACTGATCAGAGATCAATGTTCAGTTTATTGAACTAAAGGATTACGGACTTCGATGGGGCAGTGGTCAAAAAAGATAAAATCTTTAAATCAAAATAACAATGAAATTAAATTTCTGAGGCAATAACTGTTTTTTTGTCCCTGTGTGACATCACAAGCAAGCTGAGTGCCGTCTCCAAATACGTCACATGCTGCATGATTCCATGACAACCACAGTAACCTACTTCCTGCTTTAAAGTTCATCTTTAGTTAGCAGCTCCTCATCTTCTTCCTCCTCCTCCTCCTCCTCAGGAAGCTCATCTGCCTCTTCCTCTTCCTCATCTCCATCTCCATCTTCCTCCTCAGCCTCTGTATTCTGCTCCTTGTTTTTTTCTTCATCTTCCTTTCTTTTCTTTTCATCCTGTTCTTCCTTCATCTTTTTCTCAGGTCCCTAAAGAAAGTGAAAGATTATTATTCACAGCCTCAGGATCCAAATGGAACTACACAGGAAGTGCTTTGATGATAGCTAAAGTGTGTACTCCTAATGTAAAATCATACAACCAATAACGTAAGATTTGAAGGCAATCACAGATGTCATTGCAAAAAGAATAACAACCATTTCTAAAATAGTAGACCATGTGATAGGAAGTAGATAAATCATATTGAATCATGATGACCTTATGTTCTCTCAAGATTTACTATATGTAATTTATGTAACATATGTACAAGCATTCTGTACCTTTGTTGCACCCCATGTTTCATTGCCAAAATCCTCAGCTGCCTTCACATCATCTGTGATCAGAAAGTTGTCAAAAATAGTGCCAGACTTCACCTGGAAGGAAAAGCAAAAATATAGAAAACCTGATAAACAAGGGATTTATGGCATACAGACAAAACTTTAATTACATATAATTTAAATATAAACTCACATTTTATTTTTATACAGATTGTATTCTTACTCATATGAGCTCTTATATATTAACTTATATGAGGTCTAAAGCACAAGGTTATTAGAACGACAAATAAGCAGCACCTCTCAATGGTGGCTCAGCATGAGGTATGAGGAACTGACTCAGTTAACCACATTCTTAACACATTCTGTACTGACAATGAGTCAGTTCTTCACCATACTTTAACAGACATCTCTGAATGTTTGTCTTTGGAAAGTCACAAACTTTTATCAAACATGGTATTGATCACAAAATAGACAAAGGATAACAGGTGAAAAGTTATTAGGGTCACAGAATATATTAAACCTTGACAAGTGCGCACATAGTTTGCAATAAGTGAATGATTATACTTCAAGTTTTTATGAAGATCTAGGTCAGAAAGAGCATGGACTGCCACACAAAACAACGTGTCTGCACTGATGTGTGGAGGGTATGAAAATACATGATTTAACTTTAAATTTGAATACATTTTATAATAGTTTAAAATATTTGGTTATCAGACACCAGAACTCTGGCGAAGGTTCTCTAAAACAAATTGTCCTTAAGCAATCCTACCTGCCAGAGATCCAAACCAAGAACTCCAATACTGTCAAATTTGTAGATCTCAGCATCTGCAGTGTACTCTGGGTTGTCGATCTCAGGGTGCACCCAGGTACCTTTGTAGTCTGGGTTATCAATCTGTTTTGGTTTCCATTCCCCCTGTAAATGAAGTGAAGTGTAAAACGACAATCTGCACGTGACCTGCTGTGTAAAGCATAAACACATCTGCCAATGTGCTAATCTTTACCTTGTACTCTGGGTTTGGGATCATTGCAGGTTCCCATTCACCATCCATGTCCTCATCCCAGTCCTCTGGCTTCTTAGCGTCAGGATCGGGAATATTCTCAGGCTGGTCCCAGTCCTGACAGCATTAGAACGAGACGTTTAGAAAGGCTTACCAGGTAAACGGGTGCATGGACAGAATCAACAGAAATCATTAAATCTAAAATGGCACCTCAGGTTTGGTGTCACTCTCATCATCGATCTTGGCGCGGTCATCCCAGTCCTCGGGTTTCTTGGCGTTGGGGTCCTTGATCTTTTTCGGGGGCAGGATGTCCCAATCCTCCTCAAGAGATCCAGACTCCACCTTCTCGTTGTCAATCTTCACCTCATAGGTCTGATCTGGATTCAGGATCAGTGTGTACAGGTGAGTGAGTTCATCATCCTAGAGTCACAGAGGAAAGAAAATATTGACTCAACACATCTCAGTTGTATTTGGTCAACTGTGCCTGCGATCAATGAAAAGATCAAATAACGAAATCTTTATTTTGTGATTATCTATCATCTTACCTTGCATTTGATTTCTTTCTTGATGAGGTGATTCTTGCCTTTATAGTTGAAAATAACATGAACCTTCTTTGTGCTGTAGC
>CM065654.1:1314111-1359111 GCA_033220385.1 Triplophysa yarkandensis
ACATACACCTGCTATGACACATACAAAATCTTCTTGTGACATCAACGAAATCACTGGACGAACGTTAGATCAAAGTGTACTTGATTTCTTCTGTTTTTGGGATTCCAGTCATCGGTAGTCAAATAATTGATTTCTGGATTATACATAAGGGAATTGTGTTCAAAATAAAGTGTGAGATATTCTGATTTGTTATTTTAAAAGACTGGTCATAAACATTAACACTAAATAAAAATAAAACTATATTTTGCAGAAACAGGGTTTTAATTTACAAACAGTCATTTTAAAATAAAAAAGAATGATATTTTTACTGTGCTTAACCGACATAATAAAACAAAAGAAATAGAAACTATCACAAAATGGGCTTTATTTTATTTGAGCAAAACCTATATTTTCTTTTGCATTTTGAGAATTTGAAATACGATATACCCCTCTGAGACATTTGCATGTTAATGTCAAAGCTCTGTGGGAACAGTGGAAAGGATTGTGGCACTTTACATGATCTACTATTACAGAAATGATCTCCACACTACTGTTTGCCTGAAGTTAAAATTTAGTGTAAAATGTGATTTTTCTATATCAAAGCCTCTTCACCGTACATTTGTTAAGAAAATAAGACTATACGATTCACCATCAGTTGCTTCTCATGGGTAGAACATGATCTTCATCTTTAAACAGACATTGAGGTATCAGTTGTCCTGAGCTGCACCGTCCTAGAAAATGTGTAAGTCTTCAACCTGATGCTTGGAAAGGTTGCGCCATTCACAATCTAAAGAAGCTCATAAGATGCTTTCTTGCTTGCTTTCCCAGATATGACACGAGAGTAGATTTCCAAATCCTGAACCGTCAGTTTGTTGCCAATGACAAAGAACCAAAACAGGTTTGATCCTCAATTCAGCCATGTTTGTAAGACTCTGAAGAAGAATATCCTGATACATCAAAGGGCCCTTTATCTTGTCCATAAGCTTTCAACGTTAATACAGATTCAACCTGTGCAACATCAGAGCTGCACGCTTCAAGGTCTTGAACTCAACATTTGGCTGAACCCTTAGAGAAAAGCACATTCGATCCATTCACATGCCTACGAGAGCCTTGTAAAACACTGTAATGTTCCTTATTTGTCCATTTACATAGGTTGCCAGGTTTTGTCCATGGACTGAACGTGCTCCTTGGCTTTCATCCTTAAGGCCGCAATGCTGGAGCTCCGTTCCATATCATCCAGCGGGTATTTCTCATTAAATGCTGGCGGGCACTGGTAAGGAGGGGGTGGCATGGGCTGCATTCCCTGAACCATGCCCGGGGAGGAGTTGAGGAAGCCATGGTGACTGGAATAAGCGGGCTGGAGGCTTTGGCCTGGCCCCATGAAGCCTGAGAGGCTGTGCATGGGGGTGGTGCTGGAGAGCGGAGAGGACAGCCAAGGGTCCAGGGGAAGAGAATTACTCACAGGCCCAATATTTGAGGACATGGGTGACCGATTAAAGGACAACATTGCAGAGTCATGAATCTTCATGGTGCTTGAATCCAACTTCTCCTGTCGCCTCCATTTCGCACGTCTGTTCTGGAACCATACCTGTAAAGCAGATCACGGTCAAGAATTACTCATAAGATTTAGAGAGAACATAATTGATGTGGATCACATTTTGTGTTAAATCATGTTGGGAATGTTCATATAAAACTTTAAATTGTTGATTATTTTTTGTACTGTTGTCAATTGCTCTTAAATCATTTGAAAAGTCATATGTTGTTAAAATATAAAAAAATCAAGTTCATAAAAACATTTATATTAAAAGAGAATGGCTGATTTATTTAATTAAATTGGACGACCAATCCACATTTGCAGCAGAATCCCGAATTAACATCGCCGCCATATTGAGAAGTTCAGGACATACACACTGTGGATACAGTTTTGTGCTCGTATGGGTACACTTTTGTTAATGTTTCGGGTGAACATTCAGACCCAAACGGGTTGCGGTAATCTGCTGCCACACAGGACCTTCAATAACAAACTTTTCCTAATATTCGTCAGCATCATACTGTATTACCATGTAATGACTGCATCGAGCTATTGATTGCGGAAAAAAGTTTAACATTATATATATTTATTTCTGTGTAACGATATATATTGTGTTAACATTATATATGTCTGTGTATTGTGCATAATAACGTTACATTAATAAACCTCCACATATATGGCCATATATATACAGTAGGGCTGCATTTTGTAATTGCGATTATTATTGTCGACTAAGAGACGTTTCATTGAAGTTTTGAAATCTTTATCTTACTGTAAAGCAGCTACAGGGTAAATTCTAAACTTTCAAATTTAAACAATATAATGTAAATAACAAATAGTTATGGAAGTTGTTTCTTTAAAGTTACTTTATCCAAACAAATATCTTTAGGACAACTTAATTTAAAAATTGTACAATGTCTGATCCACCGCTGTATATTTTTACTAAACAAACTGTGGAAACACGCACAAATGAGCACAAATGACCAGCTGTAACTGAGGCTTTTATATCATTGTTTCACCTACAAGTGTAATACTGATTCATTTTTAGATTAAATGTAAAGCCCTAATATATAAGAAATGTATAATGTGTGTACTTCATATTTCCTCTTTAATAAGGTCGTGTTTGAGTATGTTTATAAATGAAAAGACATGGATCTCTACGCTCTGTTTAATGAAATGACGTGCTGGTATCCCAAAGTTTTACCTGAACTCGAACTTCTGGAAGATTGACTTTCATGGCCAGTTCTTCTCGGCTGTACACATCAGGATAGTGCGATTTCTCGAAGGCCCGCTCAAGCTCATGCAGCTGATAGGTGGTGAAGGTTGTTCTATTGCGTCTGTGTTTCTTTTTAGGTTGATCTTCATCAGGGGGGTCCGGTGAATGGCTGTCACTCTTTCCAGAGCTCCTTGGATCTCCTAGATCTTCATTGCACTTGTCCGTGGAGAAAAGCCCTGTGTCTACAACAATGACAGGAGGAGAACGATTTTATGACAGGTATTCTTCAAAGTTTCAATGGACGGATGTACAATTATTTGCGGTAAAATATTTGTGTAAGGTGGTTGTCAGGTCATCAAAATGCTAAGATTCCAGTTCCCTGATGATGAAAACAACAGTGTAACGCAGTAATGGTAAGACAAAATATTGATTTGTGTGTTCCATCACTTCTGTCCGTGGAAGGACTGTAGATCCTTCCAGTAATCCTTAAGCATACATTGCAGACAGATGTCACCAGTTAAACCTGTGGGCCTCATGTGGCCAATACTTCTAATCCAACCGCTAGAGCTCAACGCTGGAGCACGTTGACCACGAAAGCCTAACTGACCTGACAACAGCAAAGATGTTTATTGATAGATTGAGATGTTGATCCATGGCACTGTGGTCTTCTCTTATCAAATCATTTTTTATTATACTGCACCACCGTTAATTCTGTATCTGCCCTGAAGTTTTATTCCAAACATGTTTGACTTTCTTGTGCCGAACACAAAAGAATGTTAATCAAACAACACTAAAGTCTATTGACATTTCTTAAAACATCTTATTTTAGGTTCCACTGAAGAAAAGTTACATAAAGGTCTATATGAAGAGGAATTTGCTAAAGCATGCCTTTAATGTTAATTAGGATTTTTTTATTGCCATGACATTGAGTACAGTGAGTGTTATAAGAATGAGTGTCAATCTATCTTACCATGATAGACCGACTGCTGGTTGCTGTCAGAGAGACTCTGCAGGTGACTGTAAGGGTCAGAGGTCACTTGCTTTTCTTGTTCCTCCAGCTCGGCTCCGTCCACTTTGTGTGCACCGACAGACGCCATTGGATTGAGGAGAGACTCCTGGTCCTTACTAAAGCCCAGAATTACATCAATGCTGTGCACCCGGCCGCCCATTCCGGAGCCGCCTTTACCCAGATCGTGGTAGTTGTCCGATGAGAGACAGCCGTCATCTCCCATGTTCATGGTATCTGGTGACAAATGCATTCAATCTGTCTGTGTAGCAGATCTTCTTGAGAAAAACGTGTTTATGTTGTGTCCAACAATATTTTATTTCTAGCTTGTGGGACTCCGAGAGGTATAAGTGAGTAGCTTCAGTGTTCTGTGTGTCTTTAAAAGTCTGGGGAAAATAACATGATTATTGTCAGTATATCTATGGAAACATGATTTTCATTACAATTCCGTGAGCGTGAAAAATGTTTTAATTTCATGTGAACAGCACACGTCAAAAAGAGTTCACATAAATAATGCCAGATATATTTTCCTTAACCGTTTGACTTTAAGTTTGACTCAACTCTTATATTTTCTTTAATGAAAGTGGAACTTAATTTCATGGTCACTTTTCTTGATTTCCTAATCTTCATCACTTAAAAACTTTTAGAAATAAAAGACAAACACTTAGTAAGAAATTCATTATTGCAAAGAAAAGTCATTTTGCCTTTTAATATTTATTGTTTGACATGATTAAATATCTTCTGCAATAAGACGAATACATTATGGGTTAAGTGTAAGGATTTTGCCTTAAATGAGGTCTTAAATATCAGTCACAAAAAATGCCTTTGAAAAAATTACGATTACATCATTAGACAAGTTTAAAGTAATTTTCGGTTGAGACGCTCATACATTCATGTTAGTCCTGGCTTTACATTTACATTTACATTTAGGCAACAATATAATGAATGCTTTAAACCCTGTCCATGAAACCAGGTGTATGTGTGAATGTACATGCCTTAAAATCATGTTAATACCATACATACTGTCTATGAATAGTTCCTATAAAAGAAAATAAAAACAATTAATGTAAATGTAAGCACGTCACGTTATTTCATGTGTTTAGCTTCAGCCGAAAACTTTTTTATTTAAGACTTTAGTCCGTGTTTCCGGCACATCACATTTGTCAAATGAAATATAACCAGACAGCTCAGACCCTTTAAGCTTCACATGCTTCATCGATTTTACTGAAAGACAACTGGGGCAGCCAATTCAAATGCTATATTCAAATCGCTGCCATGAACATTACTGATATGACAAAGACACATTGTGTATGATAACAATTGTCAGGTCATCATTAACTTCTAAATCCATATTTTTTTCTTAAATTATAGAAAATTATATTCATTTTACAAAGTTTTAAATTGATTGTCAGCATATAACAAGTTAAAGTTCCGTTAAAAACGGAACGGTTAAAGTAGTTGTGATGGAAGGATGGTGGAACGAGAATTTCTATTGAATTACAAAAACTTGTTGAGAATTGTGCTATTAACTAGTTTTATTCAACTCTATCACAATTTGACTAATAAATGTACAGGTATCATGATGACTTAAAACATTTACTTTGACTTGGAAAATTCATTATGGGAATAAATAACAGTTCTAACAGTTTACCCAAAAGTGTGTACACATTTACCCATGTTTAAAAGTAAAAAATGTACACCAGTTTCTCACTGTAATGACTCAAAACATAAAAAATAATTAAAATGTATATTTAAATAAAATACCTTTTGCTTCAACTTCTTGAGTCATCCGTATCGCACCATCTGGTCATCGACTCCAGGGACTTTTAATTGCAGTGCACCTTGGAAATATATATCATTTTGCTCTCAGAGTACTAAAAGTGAGTAAAACTTCCAGAGAACTGTGAGATTTCCAATAGCGAGAGCACTTGGAGGTGTTGATCAATCGGACGAAGCCGTGAAAACTGGCCTGACATGCAGAAGGCCGGTGGAAGAGGAAAACACTTAAGAGGTTTAATAATTGGAATCCTTCCCCTTTAAGGATGATTGACAGTTGTTCTCTGCTGGGGTAATTGCACTAAACGCTGGCTGTGGTTTGACCACAGAGGGAGGCCGGCACTAATGAAGCTTAACTCCATGTCTCTTCAAAAGTCTTTTGTCTGAAGGAGAATAGTGACCTACTGAAAGTGTCCTCAACTTTACAAAGACAACACAACATGTTAACATGGGTTTCTCTTGTGTCGCCAAATACCTTTAGTGTTTTTCAAAGAGAAATAACACAACATAAATACTATTTTACGTTAATTGACGGTAGATAACCTATGGAACCATTTTTTTCTTTTTATATATTTGAGTCATATTCTTTTGGTTGCAAATGCCCTAGGGAATCAATTGGTCAATTTTGTTCAGAAAGTTATAAGCACATTACTGAGAACAATGTTTTTTTCACATTTAAAAGTGATTGTTTCATGGTCGGGACATAAATGATCATTTTTGATCATTTTAATAAAAAATAAATGTTATTTTAAAATTTTTACATGGATTTATTTATTTATTTATCAGACACTTTTATGCAAAAAATGTTTAATGAATTATGTTAATTAATATTAATTAAATATTGATATTATTCCATATATTCTGTATATAAAGTTCTATAGATAATCGTTGTCTGTATTTTATGGAAGCATCTGCTTCAATTGGGATAGAAATCTCAAATCTAGAAATATTTATAACTGTATGTTTTATCTACCTGAATTAAGTTCTCTAAAAAATTGGCTTCACCTGCTGATAAGGACTGTAAAGTGACCTCATACAGCTCATTAGACTCAGATTGTGACCTCATCAAGCGATGCTCACTTGACCTCACATTGGTAAACAAAGCGCTCAGACTCTTTATTAATTGTTTTAAACGTGTCTCCCTGGTGTTCTTGTGTTGGGACGGTGTGTAAAGGTTTTGGGCTCGGACGTTTTCTTTAAAGCCAGCTGGCCGGGGTGATACTGTAGAGCCCGATGGACTCATAGATCAAGACTAATCCTAATAAAACTACTCAGTCCACTGAAGACTTCCTCTGTACTTAATGAAATCTTAAGATTAAATGACCAAATAAGATCTCCGAATGAAGGAATAACGATGTTCTTTTTTCTCTTGATCTTTACTCTACATTCTTATGTGTAAATCATAAAAGAATGACTTTTGCCCTTTAAAATCTGTATGACTTACGTTCATACATACAACTTTATATTTTGAAGAAAATGTAAAACCTAAGAGCTTTGCTATTGACTTCTACTGTATGGACAATGGGAATAGGTGCAAGTTGCCAACATTCTTTAAAGTATTTGCTTTTGTGTTCTGGGGACGTAAGAACATCATTCACGTTTGAACTTTCTAAGAGTAAATGATGACAAAAGGTTTAGTTATGGGTGAACTTTAACTTACTCCCATAGAAAATCTATCTCTCTAACTCCGAATGCATCAGCATATCAAGACATTTTGGACAATGCTCCCAACTTTGTGTTAACAGTTTGGATCTGACCCCTTCCTCTTCCAACATGACCGTGCACCAGCTCCCAAAGTAAGAACCATAAAGACATAGATGACAGAATCTGGTGTGGATGAACTTGAATGTCCTGCACAGAATTCTGACCTCAACTAGAATTAGTGGAGACTAAGATCCAGACCTTCTCATCCAACAGCAGTGTGTGACCTCACAAATGTTCTTCTGGAAGAATGGTGAAAAATTTCCGTAAACACGCTCCTAATCCTTGCGGAAAGCCATCCCAGAGGAGTTGAAGCTATTATGACATCATATTGAACCCTATGGAATAGGATGTCACTTAAGTTCATATGCGAGTCAACGCAGGTGAGCGAATACTTCTGGCAATATAGTGAATATGTATATGTAGTGATTTGGACATGTATATAATAAATGGTTTGATGTTGGCAGGATGATCAGACAGTGATTTGATTCTTTAAAGGTTTATGATGCAGTTGTCATTCCAGCCGATCAGCAGGTAAGAAAACTTCATATCCAATATCATATTCATATTCATATCCTTCATATTCATATCCAGGATTTTACCGGGATGTATCCCCGTCAGCTATCAAAACAAAAGAATACACTTAGATGAGAAGACAATTGTATACATTTATTTTGAGGTAAACTCTGGTGAGTCTATGACGGGCGGGTAGACGGGTAAAGCAGTCTGGGATTTGCATGCAGTGAGTCTAATGGGAATGACTTTTTATCTGTAAAAGAGGCTTGAGCCATCTGGGCATTAGTGAAAGCACCCGGATACCACCCACACGACCAGAACAAGTGACAGGGCACAGGTGCACTACAGACCTTGTCAGTTTCATTCTGGCTGAAAAAAACATTTGACCACTTATATTCAATGGTTACATACTTGGAAATGTTTTTTCTACTTTATTAAATTGCAGTTAATATATTTCTAGTTTATAGATAGATAATTTACAAAAATGATCAACTCACACCTTTATTAACAATACAAACATATTACTATAAATTCAAATTTATAGTCATCTATTCAATGACTTACTTTATATTACTTATAAACTTATAAATTCAAACATTTATTCAATGACTTACTTTAAATTACTTATAAACTTAAAAAATTACTTATAAAAAGTGAATTGAATTGAATTGAATTGAAACTTATAAATTCAAACATCTATTCAATGACTTTATATTACTTATAAACTTATAAATTCAAACATCTATTCAATGACTTACTTTAAATTACTTATAAACTTATAAATTCAAACATTTATTCAATGACTTACTTTAAATTACTTATAAACTTAAAAAATTACTTATAAAAAGTGAATTGAATTGAATTGAATTGAAACTTATAAATTCAAACATCTATTCAATGACTTTATATTACTTATAAACTTATAAATTCAAACATCTATTCAATGACTTACTTTAAATTACTTATAAACTTATACATTCAAACATCTATTCAATGACTTTATATTACTTATAAACTTATAAATTCAAACATCTATTCAATGACTTACTTTAAATTACTTATAAACTTATACATTCAAACATCTATTCAGCATTGCATTTCCTTTTGTTGAAACAAAAATCATTTACTGCTACATTGTGTGGATTTTTGTCTCGGTTAACAGAATGAAGACACTAATAATCATTTACCAGGTTAAAATATTAAGGCTGTCCTCCTTCGCTTGTTTCCTCATTATCCTAATTGAAAGCAAATGAGCTAAGAGGTGCAGTACAGCTATCAAGCTCCTTAATTTTATCAGAAGACAATTTAAGCCTCAGATCCTATTAGTGCCAAAGCAGCTAAGGCTGGAAGAAGCTGCGTCAGCTTACCTGAGCGTCACCAGGGGGAGGGATGCTGAAAAATAAAACATCTAAGTTTCTTAATACTAAATGTAAAACACTTAAGGCAGTGGATTCTAAATGTAAGATGAAAAATAGATTGTAAAACATAATACGAGCTTATTTATTTATTAATTTATGCTTATTTTTATATTTGATTAAACTAACAAATCTTTGTGTTATGTGTGCTGTGCACAGTATGTTCTTAGTAGACAATAATAGATTTTAAAAATTTGTGTTTATTTCAAACTACTTGCAATCTAAAAAAATGATTCTTTTGTTCTTCATGTAAACAGTTTCTGAAGTAATCTTCACCTTCTGTTTCTATATTGTGTGGGATTTTAAGATGATTTTATTTTGTCTATCATGTCATTTTTGTGTTTGAGACTTGTTGTTTTAGGATTTAATGGTGAAATATTTAGACTGTTGATGACATTTAATCCCAAAGAGACACGGACATTCTTCAGACTTGCTGTAGCTTTAATCTACAGCTTAATCTTTACGTGCTAATTTACACAGCCTACAGAATCCTTACACACACACACACACACACACACACACACACACACACACACACACACACACACACACACACACACACACACACACACACACACACACACACACACACACACACACACACACACACACACAACCACACACACACACACACACACACACACACACACACACACACACACACACACACACACACACACACACACACACACACACCGCACACACACACACACACACACACACACACACTTCATCCTGACTGTAAATCTAACATGTCCCACTAAAAAAGTGAAAAACTTTGCCGCCTGTGAAGAAACTCACTCATCAGAGCCGTGTATTTCAGTCATCAAAAATATATTTAAGTGATCATTTATTCATCCTCTTTTCACTTCAAACCCCTATGACTTTCTTCCACATGGCACAAAAGAAGATATTTTAAAGAATGTTGGCAGCTAAAATTAGCCGTAGGCATTCAAGCAAATAGTTGCCATTTAAGAACATTCTACTTAATTTTTTCTTGTGTTCTGTGTAATAAAGAAAGATCATACAGAATTGAAATTTGACTTATTTGAAAAATATCCTTGAAAAGCCTTATACGTTTTTTTATCATATTCACCCATAACCATAAAGACATGATTTTAGAGAAATAATCTTATTCAGTTTGTTTTGGACAGACAGTTTTTACATGAATGTGAAAATATTGCAAAATACAATGAAGCCAATTTGATAGAAGAAAGAAAGCAAATAAGAATCACAAAAAATACAAGACAAATGTCTTTTGTGTGTAGAACGAGAGTGTCTTGTGTTGAGGAAAATGTGTCTTTAAACAATAATATTTTGTTTCACTTGTAAAACAAGTGTGTGACACCACTTCCTGTTCATTTTAAAGCATGTGATCGTTTTCATGGTTTTCAAACTCTGGGTCCAAATAATACGATGGGTCACCAGTTTAATTGAAGAAAATATTAATAAAATAATAATAATTTCCATTTTTGAAACAATAATACCAACAAGAATTTGAAAAAAAAAACGCACCATTGTTCATAAATCTATAATTGTGTCAACGGACCCATGTAACATTACATCAACGGTCAGCTCATGTTTAAATTTGTGAAAATGTGAACACCCGTGTATATCCAGTATATACACATTCATACTAGTTTGAAAAGCACTGTTTTAATGAGATGTCGAGTCTAAGATCAACAGAGTTAGTCGGGGATCATGTTCTACCTGCTTAAATCCTGCTGTGTGCTATATACAGGAAGGTCTTTTAGATACACACTAAATCAGAGTTTGTGTTGGATTTACATAGTGACACACTTCTCTTCTGCGGTCTGTTTCACCTCACTCATTGTGTTCTGAGCTTTAGTCTTGATTGCGTCAAAGTCTACATCCATCTTCTGGAGTTTGCCCAGAAAGGAATCATTGATCTCTTCCTGTTCTTCATCTTCCTCTACCATCTTTGCCAGCTCCTCGGGCAGGTCCAGGTCGTCTCCGGCCATCTGGATGGTGGCATCATCTTGGGCACTCTGTTTCCAAACAGAGCTGTGTTAAATGCGGATTGGACAACAAACAGATTTGGATAGTTGATAATGACAGAGAATATAATGTTGTGCTGTTAAAACTTTAAACACAAGATATTTTAGGATGTTTGATCATTTGATCAATAATATTTCTATTTAGTATTTACACTCAGGATAGTCTGCCATCTGTCATTTATTTCATATTTCAATATAAGGAAATACAAAAATGAGATAGTAATGAACGTTTCATTTGTTTATTTATTTCTTTTTAATTAATGTGAACACACAGCTTCTTTGTGCTGATAGTAATAGAAGTGTATCTGAAAAGAATGTTGTGTGCACAAAAAATGTGTTAATGCAATTATTGATTTTCCCTAAAGAAATATATATATAGGATGTACATGTAAAACATCTCAGAATAAATAGTATTCTTTTTAGATTTATTTGTGGATGTGAATATTACCTCTGGTAGTCTGTATTTGTCTCTGAGCTGAACTCGAAGGTTTGCTCGCTCTGCTTTTTTTGTGGCAAACTCTTGGTCTCTTGCTATCCTGATGAAAAAGCGTCATACACATTCAACCCAAATCATTTAACAATCATTTAAAAATGTGTTTGATTTCATCCATGTGAGACAAATGAACATGTTTCTGCTCTGAGATCATTTCTTTTTCATCTCAATCATTTCTTTATTTTATTCAGTCAATTCAACAATCATAAACAGAGAATGTATACGATATTTTTAAGAATAAGTTCCAGATAGTCTGATCCTGAAGATAAGATAAGATGAAACTTATTCTTTTCAGGTAATTTTGTATGAGATTGCACTAGATGATGACTTTTGACCTGTTTATGGCTTTTGTGACCCAGTTCTGGATTTAACACTCTCAGGTGTTATGTAAAGAGATCAGGAAACATGACAACAGTGTGTGTAGTCTGTTTTCCTAGACGTCACTGTGGCTTTCACACGGAAGAGTTTCTCTCCTCTTAAAACTCTTGATCCTGTGCCGATATCCTGCTGAACTTTCTCAGTACAGCAAAACTTTAGCTTCTTAAACTATGTAATACCATTATTTATATTATGATCATTTGATTTTGGCCAAGCACTACAATCTAATCTAGTTTCACGGGGACTTGATTTTCAAGCACCTACATATTTCACCTTTTTGTAAACTAAAATAATGACATGAGCATTTTGAATTCTGTCATCATTTATTTGTATCACTTTCTTTCTTCCGAAAACACGAAAGAAGTTATTTGCAAGATTGTTGGTAACCGAAAAACAGCGGCACTCATTTAAATCCGGAAGCCAACATTCTTCCAAATATCATCTTTTGTGTTCTGCAGAAGAATGTCGTGCGAGTTGTAAAAGTTAAGAAGGTGAGTAATATTTTGATATTGGACTATCCAAGTTTACAAATCAATGATCACCACAGTTGTATTAAATATGTGCCGTTACAAGTTACAAGAATCTATATGAGATTTTCCAAGAATATTCCAAAAATATAACAAGAATCTATTTAAGATATGAGCCGATTGAGGGAGTCCCTGTAGATGGGACCAATATTTCTTGACTACATTGTACACAAAGTATATTGATGGTATAAATAAAGATTTGAATATGTGGCTGGTGTATCATACGCTCGTTAATCTTTTTGGAAAACCAGCATTTAAAATTTTGTGCTGATGATATTTAATATACAGTTGTGTGAATGAATCTAACCATGAAAACCAGTGATGTTCTTCTTTTAATCAGAAAACTCCCAAAAATCTGACAGCAAAATACACGATAAAATCTAATCGAGATGTATCCTTTTCATCTTCATCCAGGTGATTCATATTTCATGCACACTATGTGTCGCTACAGTATGTGATATATTTAGATTTAACATAGTCTATTCACACTTAATGTAAGTCTTATGTTTTGCAGGTAGTTTTCTGTTTCTTGAACCTTGTTTTGTGCATACCCACAAATAAGATGACGTCATCAGCGTGAGATTTACTCACTTTTCCTCAATGAGCTGTTTCTGGAACTCCTCAAACTCTTCTCTGCTCATTCCTTTAGACGCTGCTGTCTCTTTCCCTGGTGTCTTGTCATCTCCATCATCATTTCCACCAGTCATGTTCTTCAGTTTATCCCCAACTATCTGCTGGAGAAGGAATGCCATGGTCTCAAGGAACAGTGGGATCTGTCAGAAAGATACAAAGGTGACCGTTCCAAAACAGTAAAACAGTTGTGTGGAGTGATGTGTTATTTTAGATAAAAGGACAGAAGAGATGTTCTGGTTCTAGATTCGTCTCCTCTGGTTGAGATGAAGGTGTGAGGGGTGGGTGTGGATGTATTAGATGATAAAAAGAGCTCAAGAGCTTAACTCATTATAAATACTTCATAAACTCTCGGACTGTCCAAGGGCACAAGGCCGTTATGTATTGATACTCTCACATGAAGTACAGCGAACACAATGCTGTTAATCTCAAATGTCTTTTGAATGAAAAAGATATTGTAATGAATGTTGGTAACTCACTTGCAATGGTTCAAGTGCCACTGCTCTTTGGTTAGCAACTTTCTTCAAAATATCTATTTTTGTGTTCTGCAGAAGAAAGAATGAAATGAAATGCAAGTGGAAATGTCAAGAGGGTATCAAATAATAATATTTATGAGTGGGCTATCCATTTAACATTATAATGTTCAGAAAGAAAGTCATACACGTTTGATATGACATGAAAGTTTTGAAATTTTTCACCATGTTAAATATTACAAACAGATGCATTGCTTACACTTCATCAGATAAATATATAATAACTTTTCATAAATTATTTTAATATAATTCAGGTTGACATTTGGAGATCTTTATACCTGAACACACAGTGAGTATATGGTTTTGCCTTCAGGTGGAGTCTATGATAATCCCACACATACAGAAAGATCTCAGGTTGAGTCAGATTAAGACCCCCTTCTGTTCATCTGTTCTTAAATTAGACCTCATCTCTCCTGAGCCAAACACCAATATGTTGTCCTCTTCTCTCTGTTCGTGTATGGTTTCTTCACCCTACTAAACTAATGTCCATTTCAAAACCTTTATTTTATGCCTCACAAGGTATATCTTATCTATCGAAATCCGTGGATTCGACAATCCTGATGCAATGTTCTACCCTGACTTCTGATTGCTTCTCGTTGGTTTCAGTTGAAATTAACTTAAGTCATTATTCCTTACCTCTCTATTTTAATAAGATCCCAACAGTCATAAACTGTTCAGACATTACATCTTAAAGCAATAAAAGACCTCTAAACTTTTATTCCTCTATTTCATCCTTAAATTCTTGTCTAACCTCTCTACGGCCTACATTATCAGGATTTTACAAACACAAATACTTTACTGTCTGAGAATATATCAAGTGTTCTGATTCTTATAGGATCATTGGATTTATTTCAACGTTGATGCCATCTTGTGGTAAACATTGTGAGAATGTCATGTGTGTTGTACTTTTTATTTCCTCTCCCTTAACCTATCTTATAGTTTCTTACAGTTGGGTAACTCACTAAAGAGTTCGACTGTAAGTACAGAAGAGAATGCATTTAGAAATATATTCCACGTGGCTGGCCGTCCTAAAGCACTGAAGGGATGTTAACGGATGTTTTTATAATAACAGAAGACTTGAGTTTGTTAACCTCAGGGATAAAAGCTCTCTCTTTATTTTGTCTTCTGACTGTAAGTCAACATGTAAGACATTCATATGCAGTGCATTTTATCTTTTCATGTTTCTGTTGCACATATGATTATGAATAAAGATAGAAATTACGCATTTTCATTTTAACCTGGTTTCTGATGTAGGGCCTTCCTGTAGTTCAGTGGTAAGAGCATTATGCAATCAACCCCGATGTCATAGGGTTGAACCCAGGGATTGAACATTCATAAAAAAGGTCAAGTTAAGTGTAATGTAAGTCTGCCTTATGCATCAATGTCAATGCATTCTTGTGATTAATATTAATTGATTATTATTTTAAGCAAAGTTACTTTATGACCTTAACTGTTATTTAATAAGAAAGATGCATTTGGTTGAAATACACAGCAAATGTCATATTTCATTCACTGAGTGTGCACACACACCCCACAGATGCTGATACAAGCCTTCTGTGTTTCAAACAGATGACATCATTCAACAGATCCCGGCCAATCAGAGAGCAGCAGAAAACACACCTCCACCAATCACAGAGCTTCAGTGGATAGAGGGTTGAGCATCTGTTTAGAGACACAGAACAGAGAGAGAGAGAGAGAGAGAGAGAGAGAGAGAGAGAGAGAGAGAGAGAGAGAGAGAGAGAGAGGCTTTTACAGAGGAGAGATTGTGCAGCAGAGACAGGGATGCTGTTGCTAGGGAACAGTGAATGGGCATCCATCTTTAGTATCTTGTTCCAGATACAGCAAAAACACAAGGTTACGGAAGGTGTTCCTCTCAAATGGGAAGAAATGGAAGATATGGAGTTATAAAAACACAATATGACCTCAGGTGAGATCAAGCATCACGGCTGCTATTCTGACATCACAGCTGGGATTATGTGACCGTCCCTGCCTCCTCTGAATCTCTAATTCTGCATTTCAAATAAAGAGAAGACTTTTATCAACATCACAGGAAAATAATAGGATTGTGTAGATGTTAGTTCATCAGACTGCTGGAAACCCTTTCTCCTTCAGCATCCACCCAACACACAGACAGAGAGACAGAGAGATGACTTGTGCTTCTCTTCTGACATAAACTAATGCATTGTCAAACTCAAGACACCTGAAAACTGGAGACAAGACACAGCACTAGAGCAAATAAATCATCTGTTGTGAGTATTTTTCATTCTATAATGTGACTTTTCTCAGTTGAATGTGGGATTGTATTGTGAAGACATGTCTGGATGGTGTTTGGATGGGAGGGGTCAAAATATCATGAGGGCTTGATGATGTCATCCCAAAAGAAAGTTGTTTTAGGGTGGAAGGGTGAAAGCATATTTAGAATTCATTTGTTTTATAAGGTTATGGATCTGAAGACTTTATTGATACATTTATTATAGAAATAGTTAAAGTAACTCAGGAACTTGTATAGGTTTTAAACTTTATGTTTGTATTTTAAGCTGTTTTACTTATAACACCCCAAGGGTTTGATTCAGTTAATTGTTTTTCATAAATATACAAACATTATATGTTACCTTGTATTCATGATTTTTGTTATTCAGTGATTTTAGTTAAAAAAAATCAATATGTTCATTGTTAGTAAACATTATTACTCTTTTTTTAATCTTTAATAAAAAAATTATGTTTGATTTGTAATTAAAAAAATTAGTCTTACATATTAATAAAATCAAGTGATTAGTTATTTATTATATAAATGTAGAATATTTTTTTAAACTCTTTGTTATTTTCTGTTGTATGAATCTGAAAGATGTCAAATCGGAGAAATATTTCAAGACCTGTCGATATCTTTGATTTGATGAAGGAGCCACAGTTGAAATATTTTCTTTGCACTCTCAGGCATCTTGAGGTTTAACAACAGTCTTTATCTATTCTCATCTTTTTTTGGCTGTGTTGATCGGTGATAGGACGGAGGATGGGAACAACTGAAGCCACTTTACGCATGGAGAACATGGAGGTGAAGGATGAGTGGCAGGATGATGATTTCCCACGGTAAGATCACATCTATACCTGTCTGTAACACACAACTTGAGCGATAGACGAGGAGGAAAACTCAAATTCCTCCCTTTTATTGCTCAGAGGCGATGGAGATGCGATAGAGTGTTCACTTTATATATCAACTTTAGTGATACACATGAAGTGGATGCAGGTGTGAGTGAACGTAGATTGTAGAGGTCAAATGATCTGGATTAGGAATATTTGAGTTCTTATTGACATCTTAGCTTCTTGAGATCTCTGAAACTCTTATAGATGTTTGTAAGATTTGTGGCTTTGTCTTTTATCAGGAGACTATGGATAGTCAATTTTCTATTTGTTCTCCATTTAATTTCACTGATCTGTAGAAAGAATTGAAATATTTGATAAAGAGGAAAGAAATGACAGTGTTCTATAGAAGTTGAATGATGTGAAGAGTTATCAGATGTTTCTTGTGTTGTGGTCCTCTCTGACACCGCACAGACTTCTGAGTAATAATAGACTGTAGTCAGCAGGAGTGTGTGAAGGGTTTAGACACAACGATATGATAATTGTGCTCTTTACTCCTTGTGAGACACATTATTTGAAAGCTCAATTGTTTGTGGCTTGACACAGATGTGTGTACTGTCTCATTTAATTCTGTGTGTGAGCTTCATTCACCCATGATTACTGTTATTACATCCCTGATTAACTATTAGACTGGAGTGCTTTAACTAGTTATATACTGTGATTTAAAATGGATTCAACCGTGTGAGAGATGGGTTAAAGTACATTTCTTGTATTTGTTTTGATTGACAGACCCTTACCTGAAGATGAAGATCTAGAGGGACTCATGGATGAGTCTAGTAAGTTCATCTGTGACGTGATGTCATTATTACATCTCTTGCTTTACAAAAAAACGTTTACAGTTCACTTTATCATGTACAAATCCCTCACTGTACAAATTGTGAATCATTTACAAATCTCATGAACGTATGTTTTATTCATAATAGAATATAAATAACATTATTTGAAACAAATATTGACTCATTTTGATTTTCATGAGAGCTACACATTCCAAAAAAGTTGGGTCAGGTAGCGATAAGATGCCAGGAAAGTAAAATCTATATATAAGGAACAGCTGGAGGACCCGTTTTTAACTTATTAGGTCAATTGGCAAAGTGGGTATAAAAAGAGTCTTCCAGAGTGGCAGTGTTTCTCAGAGGTCAAGATGGAGAAGAGAATCATCAAAAGCCCCAATACTGCGGTGAAAAATAGTTCAGCAATATCAGAAAGGAGTTTCTCAGTAAGTTTAAAGTTATCATCATCTACATTGCACAACATCATACAAAGATTCAGAGAATCTGGAACAGTCTCTGTGCATAAGGGTCAATACTTCCAGAAAACATTCTCGGTGAACACAATCCACCATGCCATTCGACGTTGCCGGTTCAAACTCCATATCTAAATATGATCCAGAAGCGCAGGTGTTTTCTCTGGGCCAAGGGTCATTTAAAATGGACTGTGGCAAAGTGGAAAACTGTTCTGTGGTCAGATGCATCACAATTTGGAAAACTGGGATGCCATGTCTTCCGGACAAGGCCACCCAAGTTGTTATCAGCACTCAGTTCAGAAGCCTGCATCTCTGCTGGCATGGGGTTGGCATGAGTATGTGTGCCATGGGCAGCTTACAGATCTGGATAGAAACCATTAATGCTGAAAGGTATATCCAAGATCTAGAACAACATAAGCAGCCAGACGTCGTCTCCTTCAGGGAAGACCTTGAATTTTCCAACATGATAATGCCAGAACACATACAGCATCAATTACAATCATACAATTCAGATCTTTAACCCACAGAAAACATTTGGAAAATCATAAAACAAACTTATTTTCCCCTTAAAATTATACGTTTCTCAATTTAAACATTTGATATGTCATCTATGTTGTATTTTAAATAAAATATTCAAACTTTAAACTTCCACATCGTTGCATTCTGTTTCTATTCACAATTTGTACAGTGTCCTAACTTTTTTAGAATTGGGTTTGTATTTTCACACCATACTTGATTAACTATTTGTTATTTTTACTACAATGTATAAACTACATAGACTATAGTCATATGAAGGTATTCAACATAATCTTTAAAAGTGACACTTCTGTTAAAAGCTGTCATGTCAGGTCTGTTTTTATTTCTTGTATCACTCTGTATATTCTTTGTGTATCTAAACCTTGATCAATTGTCCACAAGATCGTCACTTCTTGTGTCAAACAAATGAAAATATAAGTTAATTAAATAATGACCCTTGAATATCTTTAGATTATATTCTGTATGGAAGGTCACATGATTAAATTACATCAACAAATCAACATTTAAGCGGCTTCTCCTCTTTGTGTTTAATTTAAAATAAAAATTCATCAGATTTAGTTTCGCTCTATACTTGTTCATGTGTGTTTCAGCTCATGGCGCATTGACAGCTGATCATTTAGATCCTGTTCAACGTAAGCGCCGTACTCTGATCGCACCGGACATTAACCTGTCACTGGATAAGAGCGAGGGCTCTCTGCTCTCTGAAGACTTCCTGGAGACTCCAGATGATCTCGACATCAATGTGGATGACATTGAGACACCAGATGATGATTCACTCGGGTCTATCACAAATGGCAATGAACTGGAATGGGAAGGTCAGTGAGAGGTCAAAGGTCAAATTGTCTCTGTCTCTATTAGGATTTCCTTGATGAACTTACACTAATGATGTTATGCAAAAAACAGACAGAAGTTTCAGAGAAAAATGTTCCAATAAGACAATAACGAAGAAATTAATGGATGGATCTTTGAAGAAATGTTTTTCTTTACAGACGACACTCCTGTAGCCAGTGCGAAAGGTCCAGGATCAGCTGAGGGTGACGGCGCGGGGCGTCTCTGGAGGACGGTCATCATTGGAGATCAGGAACACAGAATAGACATGCAGATGATCAAACCGTACCTGCGTGTCGTCACACATGGAGGTCAGTTTCACTTCAGAATATGTGTGTCACACTAGAATATTACCCATACCCTGTCCTTGTGTGTTAGAGAGAGGGTGGCAAATAATCCATACATATGTTTTTGGTCCCTGAAACAGCACATTATATGAAATATAATATATGAACGAGTGACAAACAGGAGAAATAATTTCAGGAGAATTAAATATGATATCTCTCTCTCTCTGTAGGATATTATGGTGAAGGACTGAATGCTATTATCGTATTTGCGGCATGTTGCTTACCTGACAGCAGCTGCACAGACTACAATTACATCATGGAGAATCTCTTTCTGTAAGACGTTCACACACACACACACACACACACACACACACACACACACACACACACACACACACACACACACACACACACACACACATACACAAACGCAGACACGCACATATCAAACCTAAACATACACACACACACAGATGCAATATCACGTGTGTGTGTGTGTGTGTGTGTGTGTGTGTGTGTACGTGTGCGTGTGTGTGTGTGTGTGTGTGTGCGTGCGTGCGTGCGTGCGTGTGTGCAGGTATGTCATCAGTAGTTTAGAGCTGTTGGTAGCTGAAGATTATATGATCATCTATCTGAACGGAGCCACACCACGCAGAAGAATGCCCGGGATCGGCTGGCTCAAGAGATGCTATCAGATGATCGAGAGACGGTACCACAACATCACATCTGTGACACTTTAGAAACACCTGAACATCCTAAACTTTCTACTGACCATTAGTAATTGTCGATTGTCAGTCAACAGTAACGCATTTTGATATTTTCATACTATGATTTCTTTGCAAAAATGCAGGTTAAGAAAGAACCTCAAAGGTCTGATCATCGCCCACCCGTCCTGGTTCATTCGGACCGTTCTGGCCATCTCCAGACCTTTCATCAGGTGAGAAAACATCTGATCCCATCAGGGTCAGTTGTTAAGAGATTGTGCATTAAATCATGTTTTATAACATCTGTCCAGCGTTAAGTTTATGGAGAAGATCAGTTATGTCCAGAGTCTGGAGGAACTGGCTCAGATGGTTCCTATGGAGCATGTGCAGATCCCAGAATGTGTCCTTCAGTAAGTTCTCATCACCAGCAGGAGGAGACCTACACATGCTTCAGCTCAGTTTCCACATCACCTATGTGCAAGTGTCTATAGACTTCAGTCCTTCAGCTTATTATAAACAGTTTGAATATGATATGTAGAAATATCCTTAAATACATCACTTTCATTTTACAGTTTATTTGTGGCTTTGGACATAAAAGGTCGATACACAGCAATGCACTCTGGGGTTATTTCACACAGCGTCTATTGTGTAGGCCAAACATTTTGGCAGATGTAGGAAGACATCTGGGGGTATTTTATGAGTTGTGTTATGTAACATACTGTGCCTGCACATAACAAACAATGTGACTACAATGCTAAAGTGTGTTGTAAGGCTCAGTGTTGTCATATATGTGACAAGAGTTTGTGTTCCTGTCCGTCTGCAGATACGATGAGGAGAGAGTTAAAGGTCAGAGCGACAGGTAACACTCCAGTGACCTTTGACCTTCAGGAGGGTCAGACGTTACACCGCATAGCATTCCCTCTCATGACCCTGTCCTTAAAACACACACACGCGCGCACAGACACAAAGACACAAAAACTTATTATAATAATGAAAAATGTGAATTTGCCAAGATGTGTCCACTGTATATTTCCACTAATATTTCCACATTCATTGTTTATTTTTCTAATTATATTTTTCTTTACTTTTATATTCACAGGCTTGAACAACTAGCCAAGACATCTGGGAGGTAGAAGCTGAATTTAATATATATTACATGAACTATATTGTGTATTATAGAAAGCCTGTACACCTCTATTGACCATCATAATGTACTCTCATTCAGTTTTTATATCGCGGTCATTATTATTATATTATTATGTTTCTTATGTAATTTGGATGTGTGGTTGATGTGTTGCGACAGGCCGCCGTCAGTGGCTGCAGAAGCGTGTCCCTGACATCTAATGCATGGTAAGAGACATGTCTTGTTCCGTATCATGAGAACGTCACGCAGAGGCCGGGTGAAATGTTTGAACACCGTATGTTACATAAAACACATCTGCTGTTCTCATCAGACTTCACTTCAGGCTATTTTAAACAAACTGCTGCCTGATGCACATGTGCTATCCCAGGAGAAGTGTGGCACACATGGACATCATTCACTCATTCTTTCTCTAGAGTTCACTGGAGCAACACAATACACAATACGTCTTCATCATTGACTGTTTTCTTTCTTCTGTCTCTCTTCTTAGTTGACTTTCTTTCTCTCCCTCTGGTCACCCCTCCCTCTCTCTCTCTCTCATTCTGCATGTACCTATCTCTCTCTCTTCCTTGCTGCAAAGTGTCCGTCTCCTTTCTTACAGTATGAATCTGTCTTTGTCTTTACTGTCTGTTTCTCATCTTTACATTTGAGTAGCTCTCTCTCTCTCTCTCTCTCTCTGGTCTCTCTGGTCTCTCTCTCTCTCTCTCTCTCTCTCTGGTCTCTCTGGTCTCTCTCTCTCTCTCTCTCTGGTCTCTCTCTCTGGTCTCTCTCTCTCTCTGGTCTCTCTCTCTCTGGTCTCTCTCTCTCTCTCTCTCTCTCTGGTCTCTCTCTCTCTGGTCTCTCTCTCTCTCTCTCTCTCTCTCTCTCTCTGGTCTCTCTCTCTCTCTCTCTCTCTCTCTCTCTCTCTCTCTCTCTCTGGTCTCTCTGGTCTCTCTCTCTCTCTCTGGTCTCTCTCTCTCTCTGGTCTCTCTCTCTCTGGTCTCTCTGGTCTCTCTGGTCTCTCTGGTCTCTCTGGTCTCCCTCTCTCTGGTCTCTCTCTCTCTCTCTCTCTCTGGTCTCTCTCTCTCTCTCTCTCTGGTCTCTCTCTCTCTCTCTCTCTCTCTCTCTCTCTCTCTCTCTCTCTCTCTCTCTCTCTCTCCTCTGCCCTCTGGGATGTATTTTGAGGGCATCTCATGTCACACTCAGAACAGCGGCCGGTGGAATATCATGCCGTTCTGGATGTGATCCTACTTTACTCAATGACCCTGTGACTCGTCTGATATGTGCAGAATGTACAGATGGCACAACAATCCTCATAAAAGACTTTTCTGCTGCTGCTCACACATATCACTATTAGATAATCTTATCATGCAAATAATAATTAATTCATTCTTTATATCGGATAAATTTTACATCAAGAATATAAAGCCTGTATTTATTGCATTGCTAAATGACATTTAAAACAATTTTAAAACTTTTAAAGCTATTATTTAAAAATGATGTGTAATTATTTGCTTTGCATTAGTGGGAAATGAATGCATTGCGCTATAAAACAGGATTTATTTTCTATAATAGGGGAACTTCGACCTGATGATTTAATAAAAAGAACACTCTATAAGTAGAATGTAATAACAGATATAGTAAATCTTGTTTTCTTTTTTTTTACAGATTGACATGAAGTTCATGGTTTCACCACGCATGTCATTTTCCAAAGATCCGTCTGTAAGCGAAAACACAAAAAACAAATCTTTTTTCATCACAGTGACATTTTCCATAAACACTCATTCACCTTTTGACCTGAATCATTTTAAATCTGGATTACAGCTGAGTAAGTGTGAACATGAGAGAAAACAAACAGGTCGCTTGTTTGTTCCTCGAGACGAACATCTGTTCAAACTCTGACATCTTGTGTACCAAGTGTTTTTCATTGTACAGATGTTTGTAACTCTTCAGTCAACAGTCTGTGGTTTTTCAAGTATAAATATCAACATAAAGACTGAAGATTAAAACTGTACGTGAACTGTGTGTCATGCCCACGGCCCATTTTTTCATTATAGAAACCATGCTGTACTGTTTTCATACGACATGAATATTATGCATGTGTAAATCAGTGAGAGGCCTTTGGTTACCACCCAACAAATCATCAATTTTATATTTTTAGCCTAATTTAATAAAACCCTACAATCAAGCAATACGTTTAGTGTAATGGATCGAATACAGTTCCTGGTGTTGTAAACACCTGATTAGTAAGTCATTGCCAAAATAATACATTTATAAAATGTAACCAGTCATTTTTAAAATGATTTTATATATTAATGTTAATAATACTTCTGGTTTACTTCTGGTTGTGGATTTGAACTTTAAATCGTATGTCAGGAAGGTTTTTTCTATTCCAAATATTGCCAGACTGTGTGGCATGATGGGTTATTTCCTTGTGCCAACTAAAAGGACTGTAATTCATGTACTGTACATAGATCGTGTGATTTAGCTCCGCTGTAGACATGTGTGTGTGCTTCCAACACAAACCGACATCACAGGTTGTGGGGCATTCAATAACACTGAGATTGTGAAGGATAACACTTTAATGGGAACTTTTGTTATTGGTGCGTATAATGAATCTTAAGGGGATTATTATTGAACACTGTACATGACGAAACTGTTGTACTGTACTGTGTAAATATAATGTGCAATAACTGAATGAGTCACTTATATTGATGATGAAATAAAAAGGTAAATGTAATGGTTTGTGTGTGTGACGGTCACAGATGGTGAAAGAGATTTAATATTGTCATTTCTCTTTATGGTGTTTATTTGAAGAACACGTTATAGTTTGAGTCGGTGGTGATGTGCGTCACTGGCAGCTGTCACTGAACCAGTCATGAGATTCTACATTGACCTCGGTCACTTCTAAACGTTGTGTTCATATGTTTGATGTGTGACACAACAGATCCTGTGCTCCTGACATCTCCTGTTTTGGTTTTTGCTTATCATAAACCTGATAAAGCTTTTGACTCCAGTAATGATCACAGGTTTTATCATCACCACTAAATGTTTTATATTTCTTTGTAAATGTTTTCCAAGTCCCACACCAAACTTCAAAGCCTGTTTTTACAATGAATTGATACAACAGATAATTATGAATGACTAAAAGATAAGCTGTCGTAGTGTTAACATCATAAAGGATCATAAAGTGTATTTCAGAATTCTGTCCACAGCTGTGTTCCATTGATGTCATACTGCCAACATTTCTTTTATTTAATGTAGTTTTATTAGTTTTTTCATTTTTTGTTTGTAAAAGTTCATTTAAGTTGTTCTTTGCAGTTTTACTACGTAAATATTTTGTAGTTATTATCATTTTATTCATTTAATTTATTGTTTTGAGTACCTTAGCTCAAAATTATTTGTTTTAATTTCGTAATTCTCAAAATATTCTTTTTCAGTTTTAAATTGTATTTTTTTAGTTTACAATTTGTGCGCTTCAACTTAATATTATTATTTTTTTATTTAATTGCATTTATTCAATTTAATTGCTCCCTTTTGTTCTGTTGAAGTTTGAAATATTTTTAAGCCTGTTTTTCTTTGATTAACATAACAAAAATGTTTTAATAGTTTAAGTTGACTAAAATAATCCTGCTACATGTCATGCATGTCATTTAGACATAGCTGTCAAAGTCTTAAAACGGTTTGTTACATCAGAAGCATGACAAACAGTCACACGCACACACACACACACACACACACACACACACACACACACACACACACACACACACACACACACACACACACACACACACACACACACACACACACACACACACACACACACACACACAAATCTTATGCCAAATATAGCCTTGAGACATGTCCACCAAGATCTGTTTTAGTCTGAAACTTTTCACAGTGCACTAAGAGGAAAGTTTTAGCTCTCTGTGCCAAGTAAACGAGTCGAGTAATTGGAAACAATTCCATTAGAACGCTCAGGTGTCTTAAAGAGCATGTGACTGTCCAGACTTTATTTAACATTCACCTCTGTGTTCTTCCTGAGCCAAACAGTAAAACTTTGAAAACAGTTTTGATGACAGAGAAAAGTTTGAAAGTTAACAGTGTCTGTGTGCTTAAAAACATCCTGTGTTAGTAATGGATGACTCAAAAATTGAATTATAAAACACTCAAACACTGTCTTTAGAAATGTATTATTTCAAAACAATTATAATGTCTATAGTGGTGTAAAAATTTTCTATTTGGGTCAGTTATGTAAAATAACAGTAAAATAATAGGACTAGTACAATAATATAATTTTCATAAAAAGAAATCAAATGTTTTCTTATTTTTGTATTTTGACCACCTGGTCATTTGCCCCTTAGGAAAAAGACTTGGGGTCGCAGAATTTGAATAAATATTTTTTAATGTTGAAAAATTATATTATATAATTATTTTAGGTTTAAAAAAGTAGTTTTTTTAGTAAATTTATTATTTTAAATTGTTATTTATTATTTATTTTGTCATTATTTTATATTGCTCTTTGATATTTATTTATTTGTCATTATTTTGCATTATTATTTTATATTTATTTCTTTTGTCATTATTTTACATTATTATTTTATATTTATTTATTTTGTCATTATTTTATATTATTATTTTATATTGATTTATTTTGTCATTATTTTATATTATTATTTTATATTTATTTATTTCAACAGTCTGAAAAGATCTCACACCGTTATATAAGAGACTTAACTCAAACATAGAAAGCCAATTATTTTAAAAACTGAAATGTGAATCAAGGTTGATATTGAGATGTAAGATGTGAGGTGGACAGGGCAAAGTAAAGCCCTTAACCCCCTGATCAATTGACTACTGTATAACACGTGACATAATACATCTCAATATGTTTGTAAACGGAATTATAATGAATATACAAATGTGTGTAAATAAAACACACTGTTCTTTGGTATATTTCCACTCTTTAATTGCCCTCTGTTGGCTCGAGGTGCCCCCCCCTGACAGACAAGACCTAACAGCTGCTCCTCGAGACCACTGCTATGCAAATCTAACAATATGACACAAGTGCAGATTGGCAGGACATGCACAGCTGATTGGATACTGGAGGCCGACGCATTCCCTGACGTCACTTGGATCACCTATATATTGAATGAGAAAGTTAAATCCATCAATGAAATAGTAAAGAGTGGGAGAGAGAGTGAGAGAGTGAGAGAGAGTGAGAGAGAGAGAGATATCATTCCCGGCTGTATTGACCCTTCCAAACAGACCAAGACAAGTCAAGATGAAGTTTATTATCGGAATTGGCGGGTAAGATTTGCTTTATGTCTTTATATGGGCAATGTCTGGCATTATGTAAGTGTTTAAAGTGTGTCATGTGTTGTTCCCAGCGTGACCAATGGAGGAAAGACAACTCTTACGAGAAGACTTTTAAAGACTTTACCAAACTGTTGTGTTGTGCATCAAGATGATTTTTTTAAGGTATGAATACATTCCACTCTTTTAAATGAAACCATATAGACCGATATTTCATGAGTCCATATATGGTATACATGAAGTATATCACATATAGACTATATTGTATATTTATCTGTAATGTGGTGTAGTATTATAGTAATACTATAAGTACTCACCATAGGACATATAGGGGTTGTTTGTTGTATTTTTGCCTCCATGTGGTTCATCAAACCGATGCTGGTGTTCTCCTGGACAGCCAACCTCAAACCCAAGAAATGAATGCCTTCCGAACTTCCCAAGACACATTTCTTCCAGTCGAGCAGGCATTCATTTGCAGCATTAAAACTTTTATAAGACCCTCCATTCATTTCTCACTGACCGGCGTGTAAGAAGATCTGGCAACACTCTCCAGTGCTCACACTCGTTGCTAACACACACACAGGCACATTCCCGAGTGTAATAGAAGCTTTTAGAAACGCTGCTACACATATTTCACTTCAGATACAGAACACCTCATCGACGGCCTTGACACGACTCAATTCAAACATGAGGATTTTATGAGGGCTTGGCATCGCATGTCCAGGTGGGACCAGCACTGCGTGAGCGATCTGCACCTTTTGTTTTATTGGTCACTGTTATTGCAGCCCCAAGATCAAATAGAGGTCGGGGACGACGGCTTTAGACAGTGGGATGGTAAGAATGGCTTTCGCTGTAGGAAGAAAAACAGTAATGTATTCCCACTTTTCCATGACCATTTCTTTCATTTTCTGTAACATAAACTTGAAACCCTTGAACATTTTTTGTCTTACGTTACCCGTCAAACCTTTGGACCAACTTGCTCTTTGTTATTATGTATTACATCATTTTGTATTAAGGATGACTTTGATACTATTATGATATGATTGTTAAAGTCGACGTGTCCAAATGTTTGACCTGTAGTGTAACTCACAATGCTAACAACCCTAAAGAAAAAGAGTGAGAAAAAAGAGAACGTGTGATTATGTATTCATTTTCATATTTTCATGATTTTGGCATGTGAGACACGTCTTCTCTTCTCTGTCGTCCTGTAGTGATAACAGCTTTGGACATGGATGCTATGGTGAACACTGTTAAGGGATGGATGGAGAACCCGGTGAAGTTCGCCCGTTCCCACGGCGTGACGGTTTCAGAGACTCCCGACGGCGCTGACTCTCAACATGACGTCCACATTCTCATTGTAGAGGGATTTCTGCTTTATAACTACAAGTATGTGTATTACATTCAGATTTCTGTATTCAAGCTGACCCGCAATAACATTTTGTGTCATTTCAATTTACAGGCCTCTACTTGATGTCTACAACAAATGTTTTTATGTGACCATTCCATACGAGGAGTGCAAAAGAAGAAGAAGGTGAGAAGTCTTTCTGAAAGTTTAGAGGTTTGTTTGAGTTTGTGTTGTTTCCGACCAACATGTTTTTCTCTCAGTATGAGAACGTACACCGTTCCTGACCCTCCCGGTCTGTTTGACGGTCATGTTTGGCCCATGTACTTAAAACACAGAAATGAGATGGCCAATACCGAGCTGGAAATCCGTAAGCGATGTTCTGATGTTTCTCACCATATCTTGAATCGATGACTCTTGCTGACTTTCTTTTTTTTCTGTCTGCAGAATATCTGGATGGATTGAAATCAAAAGAAGAGATCTATAACCAAGTTTATGAGGACATCCAGAACACTCTTTTGAATGCCTTATAGGTAAGATCCTCCATCCTCTTTTAGTGCATTTTTGACTTATTGTTATGGTGAATTGTTCTTAAAGTCATATTTTCTTTCTTCTCTTTCAGCATCTCTTGTTGGCATGAAGATGTTTTTGTATAGAACTGTAAATAGCATCTGAGTAGATACGGCTTCTGCTTTTAAAATAATTTTGTAAATAATATGATGACATACTTATTTTACAATTGATGGCATGAGCCTGGAATTTTCTATTGTTCTGTTGAACCTTTCTTTATTAAACACAATACAATCTGGACTGACCAGAGATGAACATCACCACTGTCATGACTTCGTCATGCTTTATTCTAAGGAAAGCACCTTTTGCATGTCAATCATCAATCAATGTCAACGCATGTCAATCATCTTGAATATGTCTTGAGTGTTTTATGATCTGGTGGATTACATACACTCCTGTCTACATTTCACTGAAGTATATGTTTGCTTCAGTTAGAATTGGTCAGGCTTTATTAAATCATAATCAACACAAAAACAGTTCACAAAGCACACAAACAAATGAACAGTATGCATCTGCAACTCTGTCGAACTGTTCAATAAAAATATGAATATTAAGCAAAAATTTTAATTCATGTTACAGGATCTTCATCCTAGCATTTCTTTCAAAGGTCATCTTAAAGTTACCATAGTGTAATACATTTATTAAACATAAGATTTAATTATTTACTAGTAATTAAAAACTGGTATGAAAGCTGAAATGTAATGTGTCTCAAACAATACTAGAAGCAGTCAATCACTGTATCTCATATCATTTTCTAAATGGCTTTAAGGGCATTCTTAATATTTTTCTTACGTGAAACATTCAAATTTATTGTTGTTAACGTTAGTGACTGATCAAAATGAGAATACTATTATTTATCCACAAATCATTTGAGCTGTTTGAAAATCTCCCTTCTGTAAGCACAAAAGTAGATATTTTGAAGAATGTTTGTTTTAAAGGGAGCACCATAGGCACCGGTGGTTTCGCCTCCAAGTGGATTGTTATCTTGTTGCCAACATTCTCCAAAACATTGCTTTAATTAGAAAGAATTACTGACATTAAATCATCTTAAGATTAACATTGAAAACATTTCGGCTTGAAGTCCTAGAAGCAACCATTTGCATATATTAGATCAATTCTCTTCAAACATTGATCCTTTTCATTTACCAAAAGGGACAAAAAGAGAATAATAATTTAATAGTGAATCTAACAAAACCAGTGCAACCCTGGTGTACATTTTAGAAAGATAAATATTACAAGAAATTTAGGGTGTGATAAAATATTGACAAACACAGTCACTTACTGTGGAAATGTAATGACAAGATTGCTAAAACCCTATGAAACTGAATTCACAAAAAGCTGTCAAAGAAACTGCAATGTGTACATAAAGAAGCCATAAATATATAAATGATACAATTCTTTTCTTTAAGATTTGTTTTAGAATGTTAAAGGTATGCGGTGTTGTGGCGTGTGTTCTGGACGTATCAGACATGGGTTTTAGAGAGGGGGTTTTTCAATGTGTTGCATTATCAGGAGGTCGAACACATCGGCTGTCTGTCAGCTGGGCATGAGGGATTATATTTAGACCACATGCCTTCAATGTCAAGAGAGAATAAATAATGTCCAGTACCACCCACTCACAGTCCTGGCCATGTGCCCGAACCACGAGGTACGGCTGGGGGAAAGGTGAGAATGTCTTTAACGTCAAGGTTTGTCACGGACGCCCAAATAAAGAAGCAGAGGTGCGGATCAGGTTTTGCCCTATTTTAGTTAAAACTGCATGGGAGATGTCAGAAACAGACGTGTGAACTGACATTACAGGAGTTGGGAATGTCAGTCCACGAGATATTTTGTCATTAGTTGTGTTGTCGACATGACAACATGGCATTTCGCACCTCTGATACAATGTTCAGCCAAATGAGTTTGAGAAACACATCCTTTAATATCAAATCAAGGGCTTATGTGAACATTATGGGGTCCATTTAAGAAGAAATCAATATATGAACATTCTTCTCTCACGTGACCCTGCAGGATGTGATGCGTTTGAGAGACTTTTGGTGAGCTGATCATGACTAAGATGCTTGCGTGGCGGCAGCTGGTGTGCAAAGAGCAGCTGTAAATGTGTGAGGAACATTTCTGACATATGTCAAATAACAGCATCATATCTGTGTCTGTAACACACTTCAAATAGAACAATGTCATTCTCATTATTTCATGAGTGTGGAGTTTTTTAATGTCATTTCATTTGAAATAAATCATATGCCTTCTTATTATTCTTTTGCAGATGTCATACGACATTATAATCTCTCCTGTCATGCAACAGATTATTAAAGTTGTGTTATTCATAGAATTGCGTGGTTTTGAATGTTAGTAAATAATTAGAGTAAATAAATCCATGGAACATCGTTCTCCTGGTCAGCATTTTTTATTTTAAATTTTACACTTTGGTTAAGCGAGCTCTCATGTTAATGACAGGCCACATAAGCATGAAGCTCTGAAATATCACCCAAGTATTCCCATCTGTGATGAATGTTCACAATATATTAAGATGTCAGCACTTCATGTGGATTTTAGGATAAGGAGTGATATTTAACCAGAGAGACGTGTCTCATGTGCAGCCATAAAAACACTGATATCAGTCGTGTGAAATGAATACGTCATGACCCTCCCACACTTCTGAGATAAGATTGGAGACTGAACAAACACAAACTCCACGGGAAATTTCCTGATAATGTCTTATGCATGTTAAACAATGTTAGGGATGTTTTATTGTGGATATTCAGGTATTTTAGGATGTCAGGACAGGGGACAGCTAAATGATCTAACACCAGATCAAATAAGACCAGTAAGCCGCTTTAAAGAAAGGTTTCCATGCAATTTAAAGACATGGTTTGAATCATTTTAATAATCCTCCCATGAATCCAACATTGGCTGAAAAAATGGTCTCATTACAGTGACAACCAAAAAAAAAAGAAATAATGTATATCACAAATGCAGTTAAACTATACCCTTGAAATGTACGCTGTATTGTTTTCGCCGGTCTCAGCTGTATCATGTGGTTTTCAGCACTTTTGAGCGCAGTTCTGATTCAGGTGCGCATTTGGAGAGCTCAAGACCCGACACAACATTTTACACATTAACTTCTTGACTTTCGTTGCTTTTCCTTCCTTGTACATCCAGTTTTGGGATTCACTTATCTCCCAGTAACTTCACATATTCCACGATATACAAGCCCAACGGGTGGTCATTAGATCCTCGAAATGCAAAAGTTATTTCTCACCTGTTTTCTCTCCATCAGAAGGAAATAAATGGTGACCTTCAGCCCTATTTTAGGGACTATCATTTAGATGGTAATTCCTTGAAGAGTAATGATTCCCTACGTGGCATCGGTTGTGTGGATTTATATTCCTTTTGGGATATCTTGTGCTCAAACCATTAAAGACCATCTTCACAAATCACACAAAGATCAGCTCTGGACACCTAGATTTACCAATGAAATAATTTCAAAGTGTAGCAGCGTTAGTTTGTATCGAGAGGGTCATTTTTATTTCACAAACAACCTCAGGAACACCAAACACAAGAGATTTTTATTCACTTCATTTCTCTCTTACATAACATGTCCAAACCTGGTGGAAAGCAAACGCTTTGGTTGGGATTGCTTTTCCACATTTTTCCCTTTTATACACACAAGTATGTCATAAAACTCAATGTAATGTTAATACTTACTGTAGTCTAAACTGTATCTTAGTATCTTCAGTAGAGTGAGTGTCTTGTGTCAAAACAGATCCAGCGCTCAGTCTGGTCTTATAGAGTCCCACAGGTGGGAGTCTCCACACGTCATCTGATCTATATTTACCCACTGTGTCTTTAAACAGTTACGGCCATATTTGGCATTTAAAACCCTTCTGTGATTTCCCCACTGTGTAAATGATATAAGATCCATTACATTCTGGGACTTAACATTCATTTACATCACTCAAATCACAGAGGCCTCTCTGTGGATCTGTGCGGTATATGAAATATTGTTTAGTAATATCTGACTCCATAAATATAAAAAAAATTGAATTTGAATTTACACTACTTCATGACCTTTCCTAGGGTTGAATAATTATTATTGTATATAAATGCAACAATTGTAACACAAAGTTAAATAGATTCCAAACCATTACTCACATTTGATATATTCATTCTGTCATTTTAATAAGTAGAAATCTTATTCTTATAATGACAGCATCTTTCACTAATAGGAAGAGTTAGCAATCTACATCCTACTGAATATCATTTTCATATATTTTTAATATTTTACTTCTTGCGGTCTGTTACCGCTATTTAAAGATGTACTCAATGCAAAACATTCGTACCAATGAATATGATTTAAATTATTCTAACACTTTCCATTGATGTTGTCATAAATAAAAGAATAAGAGAACAGTGATCATGTCCATGTGCATAAGTTTCCAGGATGCACCGCGGCATAAAGTAAAAATTCCTCGAATAAAAACAGGAATAAAACCATGTTGTTTGTCAATATACATAAATACAAACCAAAAGTTGGGCTATACATGAAGATTTCTGATTAAATCATTTAACATATTCTTTATTATTAAACAAATTAACTATTTTTAAAAGTCAACAGAATCATATTTTAATCTAACCATAACTTGATAAACCATGGTTAAAGCATGGGTGACTGAAGCCCAAATGACAGATGTCAGTTTGTGTTTATTGACATGAATCTAAAGAAGTTGTTGTTAGTGTTTTAATGGATCTATACTGTCATCTTGTGGACAGGAAAAGCAACAGTGTTAGTTACTTTTATAATCAATTAAACTCCAAAAACTCTTTTAACTTTCTGGTTCACTTTAAACATCCTGACATATATTCCTTTTATTTATAGAATGAGTAACATCTCATGTTTGGAGGTGAATGACTAAAGTAAAGTAAAGTGAAGGATAAAATGAAAGGAATAATGGTTTCTTCTGGAAGGAGAAACTTGTTTATTTGTGTTGTCAGAAGTGCAGAATAAACATCTGATTATAATAGAAGTGATTCTTCAGTCTCTTCAGTATAAATAAGTTTAAAGTATAAAAACAGAGTTTGTGTTCAACAGGTCAGTGAAATGAACTGAATAATGTTTATTTTTAATGCTCAAACTAAACATGCATGCAAACAAATATTACAACTCTCATAAATAAATATTTTTGTTTTCTTATTTATAATTTGACACTTTAGGTAGAAATAGTGTTTCTATAATCTGTGAACACCAATATTTAACTTATTTAACTTAACCACAATACAAAACTTCAGCAAAATTATGCATTGTTGTCAGGAAAAGAAGACTTTAGGTCACTAAAAATGTATGCCAGGTGTTTTTTGATATTTGATATTAATTCTGATGTTCACAATCATCAATTAAGTAAACAGAAAAAACTGGAAACATTTTATCTTGTCTTATGTAATAATAAAGTGTGATTAAACAGATACAAAATCCTTAAAAATGGATAAATTCTGGCAGAAAATAACAATTATAAAATTGTAATTTTTACAGACATTTTCATTAATTCTTTAATGTAATTAAATGCATCACAAAGTGTAAAACGCATGTAAAATATCTGTAAATAATGCATTAAGGTTTACAAATGTTTAACAGAGTAAGAAGATGAGATTTGTGATACTGAAGTGTTTGTGATGAAAGAGTTAACAATCATGAGCTCTTGGGTGTAGATGTTCGTGTAAACTCCCACAGTCTCCTCAATGTGTGTGTGGACTCACTCCACAACCCAACATCCATGAGGAGACACACAGAGGAACTTCTGGAGAAACCTTCTGTCTTAAGATGGCCAAATCTCTTTTAGTTTTATATGTTCTTCAGGGTCTGGTTTTCATAAGGGCACAGCAAGCTTTGCCCTGGAGGAACCGAATCCAGTGGGTGAATAACGGACAGATGTTTAGTTTAATGAGCACCGGGTCTGAGTATCAGGAACCAGTGGCGTCCAGAAGACAATCCAGAGTCTATCTGAGCAGTAACAGAGATGCTGGAGATCCAGACCTTCTGAGACCGGACAGCAGGAACCCAGATCTTCTGAGACCGGACAGCAGGAATCCAGAAGTTCTGAGACCGGACAGCAGGAACCAGGATCTTCTGAGACAGGACAGCAGGAACCAGGATCTTCTGAGACCGGACAGCAGGAACCCAGATCTTCTGAGACCGGACAGCAGGAACCAGGATCTTCTGAGACCGGACAGCAGCAACCAGGATCTTCTGAGACCGGACAGCAGGAACCCAGAGGTTCTGAGACAGGACAGCAGGAACCCAGATCTTCTGAGACCGGACAGCAGGAACCCAGATCTTCTGAGACCGGACAGCAGGAACCAAGATCTTCTGAGACCGGACAGCAGGAACCCAGAGGTTCTGAGACGGGACAGCAGGAACCCAGATCTTCTGAGACTGGACAGCAGGCAGTATATCGTGGCCAACAGTCGCGCTCCTGGTGCCAGACAAGTTCTGGTGCATCAGAGGGTCAGGAATCCCCCAGAACCCACTACTAACAATACCATCCAAAATTCAGGCGTTGGTGTCAGAAATGTGGCAAGGGGTGAAAGTGACCCAAGAAGTGCCAGAGTTCATCTGGTGACCACTGAGAGTTCCACATCTTCTCCAAACTCAGAGAACTTAAACGAGTTGAGTTTCACCAGAGGATCTGTATCTAATATCCAAGAGGATCCAGAAAGAAGGACAGAAGATATGCCAGGAGATGATCCTCGACACAGGAACACAATCTTTTCTAACATCTATCCTCAGAATGGAAGAGCAGTTGCTCCTCGCCGTCCTCGGCCTGGCATCTGGGATGGCACCAGATATTTCCACAATGGTGAGCTGTGCGCACAGAAAAAATGAGATTAATCCTCAGAATGTGAGGAATGCATTTAAAACCAACAGTCTGATAGACACTCGTGTTGTCTTGTGTTTTTCTGCAGGTCTTCCAGACCTTGTCCCAGATCCATACTCCATCCAGGTTGGATCTTATATCCAGCGTGTCCAGATGTTTGCTCTCCGGTGCGCGGCGGAGGAGAACTGCTTAGCTCGGTCAGTTTCTCCATCCAGATGTGATGTTTTAATAAAATGAAGATTTATACAACCGTCCAACAGAGAGTTCATCAAAACAAGTGATTTGAAAGTCCATGATATTCTATAGCATTTATTGTATGTCACTGTATTTCATGAAGACCCTTTTGGGTTGCAAACAGGAATTTTGCAGAAAATAGTTTTCCACAAATTCTACAGTTTTCCCAAGATGTCACCGTAACCTTCTCTGATTCCTTTCATTCCTGTATTTTCCCTTCATTGTTCATTCTAATAGCTCCATTATCATGGAACTCTATACAAATGTTTCTGAGTTCTGACAAATCTGATTCTGATCATTCATGCATTTTTATGCCATGTGTTCCTTAAATATTGTTGGGTCCATTGTTGATGGACTGTGACATCTGTTCAAATGTATTTATGATGTCATTCTGGATGTGTAGATCAGCGTACAGTCCGACTGTGAGAGATATCGACTTCAGGGTTCTCCTGCGGTTCCCACAGAAGGTGAGGAACATGGGCACATCTGACTTTCTGCCAGTCAAACCCACACACGAGTGGGAGTGGCACAGCTGTCATCAGTGAGTATCCACATCAGAACATTTATTTGTGTGGTGAGGTGATGATGATGATGATGATGATGCTACATGATCTCATATTCCACAGACACTATCACAGTATGGATGCCTTCAGTCTTTATGACCTCTTGGACATGAACACGGGTCAGAAGGTTGCTGAGGGTCACAAGGCGAGTTTCTGTCTGGAGGACACAGGCTGTGATCGTGGAGTTCATCGGAGATACGCCTGTACCACTCACACTCAGGTAAACATCTCATCCTTCACCGTACAAGGCTGTTTTAGTGTTTTACTTCATCAATGTTAATGTTGTATTTGAAGGGACTGAGTCCTGGTTGCCATGACACATATGCTGCCAACATTGACTGCCAGTGGATTGACATCACAGACGTCGCTCCTGGAAACTACATTCTGAAGGTGTGAATGCTTGATTTATGTTATCTGGTGTGGAATCCTTGACACCCTGACATTCATTTATATAAAGAACCATTTCCCTTCTCTACAGATCACGGTCAATCCAGAATACCTGGTGCCCGAGTCAGATTACTCTAATAATGTTGTACGCTGTGACGTTATTTACACCGGCATTTACATCCAAACACGAAACTGCATTTTAACCGGGTGAGTGAACATCTCTTCATTCATTCCCACACATGACTTCAAATAAGACATCCGATGGAGACCCACAGGGAAGTGAATAGTGACTGGGCTTTGTAAAGTCTATTGTTCTATTATTCGATAGATATTATTCTATATATTCTTATATACTCTATTCCACTCATGTGGTGAATGTGACTCTTTCTTCAATGGAAAACAAAATAAGATGTTTTGAGAAATGTTTGTGGTTTAATACAATGCATTCGACTGAGTTCAGTGTTGCTTGGTTGTGTACATTGTTCAAAATATCTCATTTCGATGTTCTTTTCGAATGAGAGTCGTACATGTTTAAAACAACATGAGGATGAATAAATGACTATTTTTGTTTTCTGGGTGAACTGTCTCTTTAACGTTGTCTTCTTGTGTTACTTAAAACGCAATATAACACTTTTATTGTGAATTATTTATTTAATATTAATATTCATTAATGTGAGTATTCAACATAATTAAGTGCATTTCTCTTTCTTTTTCAGGAATTAAAGTCGGTGGAGTTTAGAGTTAACACGGTTCTTTAATCAGAGATTTTTTAAAGGCTTATATATATGCCACATTACTATAATTTCATTGATGAAATAGCTTGAAGTATTCCATGTAGTTGTTTGGATATTATTCAATGGTACATGTACTGTGTGTATTTATTTTTGGGATTATATTTAGTCATATAATTGTGTCTGAAGTTCAATCATTTTTATTGCCTTCCCATAACCACATTTTAAATTAAGAATGATAAATTATTATCTGTGCTGGTGACGTTTTTATAGAATGTTTGTATACTCTTTTTATGGTGTTTGTATTTATTGCATAGATTTTAAAATATAAACTTTATTCAAGAAAATTGTGGACTGGTTTGTGGGTTGAACACTTTTCCAGAATGGCTGCACAAAAGTTGTTTGGTTTAATATGAAATAAACAGCATGGAGAATGTTAAACAGATGTTGAATTGTGGTTTTATCCTTTACATTTTTTCTTCATTAAATCAGAAGTTCACTCGATACAAAAAAAGTTGAAACGCTGTTGTTTGCGCAGAACATGATCACACAGAACTGTAGATTCCCATTCAAGTGTTCATGAAACGAATGAAGTGAAATATAAACAGGACATGTTCATACGGTTTACAGTAGAGTAAGAATATTTCTGTAGGACTTCATGAATGCCGTTTGGTTGGGTGATTGTTCCTCATGTTATGACGTTGAAGTTAATTCTGTTTATATGATATAAAAGAGAAACACAAAGTCTGTTTTTAAAGTGACTCTTCACTGAAACAAATAGATTATTGAATCTCTGAAGCTTTAGAGAGATATGTTAGCTGTTGAGATATGACACCTACCTTAAAATCTATTAATCTTTGTCCTTGAATTTTTTTTTTTTTAAGTATTAACTTCATACCATTCAAAACTTATATGATATTATTAATCGTTACTGGTGGGGTTCTTTAGACCTAAAGAAAGAAGTCAAGTTCAAACCCGATTCCAAATTGTACCAATTGTGAATAAAAAGGAATGCAATAATTTACAAATCTCATAAACTTGTCTCAAAACATCTCAAAACCTATTTTATTAACAATAGAATACAGATAACATATCAAATGTTGTATATGAGAATTTTTGAAATGTCATGCCATATATTGACTCATTTTGGTCTAAGTTTGGTTTAATAAGATGCCAGGAAAGTTAAATGTACATATAACGATCAGCTGGAGGAACAGTTTTTAACTTATGAGGTCAATTGGCAAAGTGATTGGGTATAAAAAGATTCTCAGAGTGGCAGTGTTTCTCAGAGGTCAAGATGGGAAGAGGATCATCAGAACCCCCAATACTGTGGCGAAAAATACTTCAGTAATATCAGAAAGGAATTTCTCAGAGAAAAAATGGAAAGAGTTTGAAGTTCTCCTCATCTGAAGGGCACAATCTCATCTCTGTGCGTTAGGGTCAACGCCGGAAAACCATACTGGATGCTCCTGATCTTCGGGCCCTTAGACGGCTCTGCATCACATACAGGGATGATACTGTAATGGAAATCACAACATGGGCTCAGGAATACTTCCAGAAAACATTGTTGGTGAACAAAATCCACCGTGCCATTCACCGTTGCCGGTTCAATCTCAATAGGTCAAATAAAAGCCATATCCAAACATAATCCAGAAGCGCAGGCGTTTTCTCTGGGCCAAGGATCCTTTAAAATGAACTATGGCAAAGTGGCAAACTGTTCTGTGGTCAGAAGTTCTTTTTGAAAAACTGGGATGCGATGTCATCCAGACTCAAGAGGACAAGGACAACCCAAGTTGTTATCAGCGCTCAGTTCAGAAGCCTGCATCTCTGATGGCATTTGGTTGGCATGAGTTCGTGTGGCATGGGCAGCTTACACACATGGAAGGGCACCATCAATGCTAGAAGGTATGTCCAAGATCTAGAACAACATAAGCAGCCAGACGTCGTCTCTTTCAGGGAAGACCTTGATTTTTCCAACATGATAATGCCAGAACACATACAGCATCAATTACATCATGGCTGTGTTGGAAGGATCCGGGTACTGAAATGGTCAGCCTGCAGTTCAGATCTTTCACCATAGAAAATATTTGGTGCATCATAAAGAGAAATATTCAACAAAGAAGACCTTAAACATTTGAGCAACTTGAAGTCTGTATAAGACAAGAATGGAACAACTATTCCTTAACTTGAGCAACTTGTCTCCTCAGACAGACGTTTACAGACTGTTATAAAAAGAAGAGAGGATGACACACAGTGGTATGAATGACCTTGTCTCAACTTTTTGGAGATGTGTGGATGCCGTGAAATTTAAAATCAACTTATTTTTCCCTTAAATTTATTTTCTCAGTTTAAACATTTGAAATGTCATCTATGTTGCATTCTGGTTTTGCCACTTTTTTTGGAATCAGGTTTGTATGTAAGGTTCTTAATACAATATAAACGGTGTGTTTTTGTGTTAATGAGATATATTCCAGCAGAATGCGTGACTTCCTCATGCTTGTGTGTTAGAAAGAAGATCTCCACCTGTTTACTGACAGAGACCTGTGAAGACCGACCCGTCATGTGTCTGCCATGAAAGAATGAATGAATGAATTACTCTTCAACTCTTTCTCCTATAGACTGAGTTTTCTTCACATAAAACCAGATATTGAGAATAAATCGTTTGCTTTCTTATCTGTGTCTCAGATGTTTTTCCTGACAATAAGACAAACGTTTTACAAACACTTTCAGAAGAGATCTCAAGAATGTCTCAAACTGAGCTCAGATTTGTCAAGTCTGCAATCAAAAGTCAATATTATTGAATATGAACTTAAACTTTCCTTGTGAAATGTACTCCAACCCGATATATTTTACATCCATAAACAGGTTCAAACTTTTCATGAGTTTGAACAATGACGCTCTCAGTTCATTCATTTCTTTTGTCTAAAGCAATAAGAAACACCCGAGGCTGTGTTGAGACGTAAAGTAAAAAAGCTCCATCAATGGCAGGCGTTTCTTTCTGGGTCTCATAAGAAACAAAATGTTTCTTAGTTTGTCTCGTTTGGTTTCATTAAGCTTGAGGAGCTCTGAGAAAATCCTGATGCAGGTTAAACCGTAATGAGCATAAACAACACAACATTTCTTCTGGCATACATGTGTAAGTGAAGCTCTGCCAGAATAGATTCTCAGTGTTTTTAAAGGTGTCTGGAAAAATCCATTTCCGGCGTCTCAGCGTGCTGGTCTAATATTGACTCATACTGATGTTCAGATGTTGTTCTTAAGACAGAACATTTCAACATTTTATTTACTGTCTCGCTCGGGTCTATGGACGGGCTGTTGTTGAACAGTGAGTTACTGAAACATGTTGTTTTTATTGCCAATTAAAAAGCGGATCTCTGCGGAACACAGTTCCTATAAAAGCTGGAAATCTTCCGCTCACATTCAGTGGATGGAGGAAGAGCTTCTGTTGTCCTCTCAAACATGTCACGCTGGTGAAGAGATGAGTGTTTGTACAGCTGTGTACGGTGAGAATCCCACAGTCTGTTCAGAACACACACATCCTCACAAACACATCACAAACGGTTGTGTCTCATTTACATCTCATCTCAGTCTCAGATGACTCAGCAGAACTACATGAGATGCAAATGAGAATTAAATTGGTAAAATAGTGGGAAGAGTATGGAGTTGTAAAATGAATGTAGATTGTGGAGCTTGAATAATCTAGAATTTTCATGAGTTCATCTTTAATAATATTGACTTTTGATTGCTGGCTGAACAAATCTGAGCTCAGTTTGAGAAAATCTTGAGATCTCTCCTAAAACTTCTTTCTGAGTCTTTTAATCTTTCATAAGAATTATCTAAGATTTAAAAAAAAAAATCATAAAATTTCAATCGTGTCCAAACTGAAATGATAAAAATATCCAACTTGAGTTTCAGGCTTTGTCCATTCTAAAATATTTAATGGTACGTTATGAAACTGGAAGACGTAAGTGGGGTTTTGTAAGTTGGTAATGATGTAGTTGGTAATGTATTAATCATATTACGCCAAGACATAAATATTTGGAACTGTGTCAATAAGTTTCATGAGAACATCAGACCATTCTGTCCTTCATGACTTGTAAAAACACTAGACTGTCGACTGAAATTCCCCAAAGAAAACTTTATTTGTAAAACCGTCATTTTTCAATACGGGACACAATTTTGGTCCTCATGAGAGAAAAAGAAAGTTCGAAAGCAAACTAAATGATGCTTATTCAAAAATACTATGAGCTCGGTATAAAAACAATCAAAACCTAAAGCACGTCTCTCTCACATCATCACCTTGGCACGTCTGCATTAGCCCATCGTCTTCCACACCGACTGGAGAAATTCCTCAGCTGCTGAGTCGGTTTAAAGACGGAGGAGAATAAACTTCAGACTACGACATTCATATGTTTTACTTAAACAAACACTTGGACTATAGAACACATTCAGCTGTCAAATCTGCTGTCATGACATCATCTGAACGTTCCATAAACCACAGACTACACATTTACAGTCTTCTTACCAAGACATACTCTATACATCCAAAAGCAGAGACCGTGTTATAGATGTTTCTCATTATATTATTTTCAGCTCTGAGCTCAATTCTGTCATGAATGAGTCTCTTCTTTCAAACCGGTACAAATGGGCTTGTTTGGTAAACGCAGGGAAATAAATTGGAATGATGATTTTAAGCAAACAGTTCATGGACCCCTTTAACTTCCATAGTAGGAAATATGACAAGTAAAAGTTCCGCAGAATTGTTTTCTATCCTACATTCTTCCAAATATCTCATTATGTGTTCATTACAACAAAATCTTTGGTTTTGAGCATTCTTCATCAGAAAAAAGACAGTTTCGAAACAACTCCATGCTGTAAATAATGACCGAGTGTTTATTTTGGGCATAAAAATGTGAATTTCCCCTTATTAAAGTAAAAAAACACAAATCTGAAAAGAGGTTCTGTCTGATTATTTAGTATAATATCTTTATATCATATTTTATATATAAATGCTTTGTTTACACATAACATGTAGAAGTGTTTAATTCAGTGTTGTTTTTTGTGTACACAGGAAGCACTTGTGTAAGGAACTTCCTGTGAATGTTGGCCTTCACACAATTTTGGCCTGAAAATATTTAGAGTAAGTGAGAATGACATCAAGTGCACATCAGCCCGGCTCTATACAGGATATGACAGACAAACTCTGACATCAGACTGGTAAATGAAAAGTGTTGAAAAGTGTGTGTGTGTGTGTGTGTGTGTGTGTGTGTGTGTGTGTGTGTGTGTGTGTGTGTGTGTGTGTGTGTGTGTGTGTGTGTGTGTGTGTGTGTGTGTGTGTGTGTGTGTGTGTGTGTGTGTGTGTGTGTGTGCGTGCGCGCGCGCGTGTGTGTGTGTGTGCCTAAAACTGGACATGTATCAAATCAAAAACATAAATTTGTGTATCTCTCTATATAAACTTCTTGCCTTGTGTTTTGTAGCCATACATCTGTATAAAGGACTGATATGTGATGTGTGTTTGTTGTGTTGGTGTGATTCTGCATGACAATTGCATCATTAATAAGCTATTGGCCTTGACTTCAGATTTTTCAAAATCTTCTGTTTAAGCAGATCTATCTGGGAACAAGATATTACTGCACAGCACCAGGTTTAAAAACACAAACTATTTCTATTTGATAATCATTTCTGTCATTTAATTCCATCACAGAGCTATAGATTCGTGTTTTGTATAACATCATTATATGTAATGCTTCTCCTAACAGAAAAGCATAAAGTTATAGAACTTTAATATAGCTAAACATATAAACATTAATATAAAAAAAACATTTTAAATATTGTATCTTGGGCAGAGTGGAGAAATATATGAGATAGCATTCGCTCTTCCAGCAATAATATCCATTAAAAATAAAATTAATGCAGTTTTTCTCATTTTGGAAGACTGTCGGATGGCTTTTAAAATGTTGTCTTACTGTAAATACTCATGAGACTGTCCCACTGTTGGATCGAGGATTTATTGTGGATGTGAAATATTGTTGAATGGATCTTTATTTTTATGATTTTGGTTAATGCTGGATAATCCAAGAAGAAGTTTTCAAAGTTAAGATGCTTGAAAGGTTCTTCACAGTGACGCTTTACAAAGAATCATTCAGTCAAAGGTTCTTTTAAAAAAATCATGTCTTTCTTATCCGTTAATGATCCGAGATCCTGTTTTCACCATGAAGAAACATAAACATAATAAAGTTATTCAGAAGTTAACGTGAGCGTTGAAGATTCTTTATTTCACGAACTAGACAAAAAATGTTCTTCTATGAAATTACTTCAATTCTAAATTGCTCACATTTATGTTTAATCTGAAATATATGTTTAGTTTGGTTTAATGGTTTGGTACCCATGATTCAATAAATATGGATGAACTAACTGCTGGTTTACAGAAACCTGAAAAATGTCCAGATTTGATCTAACTATGTGTTGAAACAACATTCACACAGCTATGTCATGTCATAAACTACACGCTTACTTAAACATGCATGTCTCCGTTCTGTTTGAGTAACAAGAAAAACCTCCAAAAAATGATTCTTTGGCTCAGACTATGAAAGATGAGTGTGTTTGAGTGACCTTGTGTGTCCGGTTAACCCACAGAAACCTACAGGCGGTCTCCAGGACTCAACCCAAAGTAATCTACACAGACTCACGCCATCAATATTTGTCTGTTCTGTCTGAGTCGTAGAAATAAAGATGATGATGAAAAACACAAGGTCATCGGGTCAAGCCAAAGCAATATATAACACACACAAAGCAAGAGATGGATATTTTAACATGAAGCATTAAAGAAGTTCACATGAAAGAAAGAAAGATAGAAAGAATGAAAGAAAGAAAGAAAGAAAGAAAGAATGAAAGAAATAAAGAAAGAAAGAATGAAAGAAATAAAGAAAGAAAGTAAGACTGAAACTTTCACTCCAAAATGAAACTTCGGTCTTTATTAGCTAATCCTCGTGTCTCTGTTTGATTTTATTTCTTCTTCAGAAGATATTTTTTTAAAAACGCTCAAAAACTGTTGCTCTCCATTGACGTGGTGTTGTGTCCATACGATAGCAATGAATGGGTTCCGACTGGTCGCCAACATTCTTCAAAATAACTTTTTCTCTCCACTGCAGAAAACAACAGTCAGAAAGGTTTGACATGACAAAAAATGAATAAATGATGACGAAATATTCCATTTTAAATGAACCATGGATTAAAGTGATGTTTATGAATGAGATGTCATGGCCGATGTGATTTCACATGTTGTACGTGTCATGACCTGAGAGAGTGTGTGAGACCTTCAGCATCAGAACAGATGGATGTTGGGGATGTGAGGGGATCTCTCGGAGAGAAGTGTGGAAACTCTCAGACAAGATTTAAATAAACAGACA
>CM065654.1:1364111-1411611 GCA_033220385.1 Triplophysa yarkandensis
GTCACCATCACAGATACTGCAGAGCCGGAGACATCTCCTCTTGAGCCAACAGGTTTCTAATGAAAACCAGATCCACAAGAGCTCACCCCAAACCTCTGAACCATTGTAGAGACTCATACCATCCACCAGAGGAACATCATCATTTACTGCCAAACCTAAACCACTGTTTTACATCCCGGCACAATGAGGTCACTTCCTGTCATTCTTGACCACATTCAGAAAAATGGGCCATTTTTACTTCACCACACCAGGAATGTAAATAAAACCATTCAACGACACTTCAGACACACTACAGAAACTAACACAAGTTTTGCTTTGTATACTAGACTAGTTAACACAACCTAAACCGACACTAAGACCAACAATACTTTAATTCATCTAAAAGGGCCATGTGACCCGAAAAAAACCAAATAAACTTATGATAAAACACCGTTGCGATTCATTCAGCAGAATTTAAATATTGGAATATGGTGTATATTCAAAAAGTACAACTTTTTTTATATGTCAAACAATGAATCGTGATTAATTGCATCCATAACAAAGTCTTTTTTTCTAATATATGTCTGTTCATATTGTTTTTTAGTTATAAACAAAAAGACAAACACATACATGTATGTATAACAAGAAAAGATTTAGAAATGAATATGCACAGTTCAGAAGATATATAGTTTGCAAACACAAACTTTTATTACAGATGCGATTAATCTCGATTAATTGGTTAACATGCCGATTTTTCTTATAAACAAATCAGATGTTCCTGCAGTTATGGTTTTAAAAACAAAATCCAGAGTCATCTATGTATAAGACAGAGACGATACCAAGATCAAATGCAGTCGAGACCCAGACAAGATTAAGATGCTCAGTTGTGGTCTGATGGTTATTGAGTTGGATTTGTGATCAGAAGGTTGTTGGTTTGAATCTCAGTGTCAGCAGATAATAACTGAAGTGTTCTTGAAGACATCTTACCTCTGTTTACTCAACATTGATAATGGACTACTGCACTGTAATTCACTTTGGATAAAAGCATCTGCTAAATGAATAAAAAATAAAAATTGAAAATTAATTGCAATAAATGGTCTTGAGACCGAGACTAGTCTCATGTTCAAAAAACAATAGAATTAGAGTTGACAATTATAGAGATCAACCTTTCGAGATAATACTTTGAAAATGTTCGATATAATGAATAAGGGGAAAACACGTCTTTCGGGCTGTTTCACCCAGAAAGAGAATATGACACAGACCTTAACAACCACACAGACAATCCAAGAAACCACTGTAGAAACCACACCAAAACTCACAAAAACCCACTGAAAAAACAGAAACCACCCGTAAAAACCTGGTAACCGCTCAGAAAACACCAGCAAGTATTCACTACACCCTATAGTCACCGCCTAAATCCTACTCATTTCACCAACATATTTCACATTTTCCACAGTTCAATTAAACTGCAATGCAAAATCTTCAATATACTTCATTATCTGCTTCATTTATCTATTCTATTTGTTGTATATATATATATATATATATATATATATATATATATATATAATATAAAAGTGTGCTTTTACATATACAGTTCATACTAAAATATACTACCTTGTTTATTTATTTGCCTATTTGAAACAGATATAATCAACAAACCATGAACATGTCTCCTTAAAGCAGATGAGCAGGCATGATCTGTGAATTTAGCACACATAAAACCTTCCTTTATAGAATATTTGTTAAGCATTCTGGATTTTGTCCTGAATACCACAGTGATGAAGCACACAGCATCGTACGATTGTTCTCCTTGCCCCAAAAACTGAAGCCCCAGTCTGGCACGAAACTGAAGTTGTGAAATAATGTGATGAAGGAGATTGAGAGTCCGCCTGCAGGCCAAACAACAAAGCTTTGGGTAATCTGAGGAAACATATCGACATCATATTATCCAGAGGAACAGATGGCAGAAATCATTCGCGAGACATTGTGTAGACTGTCTTCAGTCTCTCATTCAATGCGGTTGAATTCTGACTTCTGAGTAACATTGAACAAAAACCCAGTGATGTTGGCAAAGGAGTGTTTCCTTAAACACAAGGTCAGATGTCTTGCCACGAATGTGATAGTACATTTAAGAAGTCAACACAGAAAACTGTAAGAAAGAAAAACCCACATGAGATCTTTTTAATATCTCAATCATTTCTCCAAGACATCATGTCTCAAACTGATGTCAGATTTGTCAAGTCTGCAATCAAAAGTCAATCATGTTGAAGATTTCAACACGAACTTAAACAGTTCTCATCAAATTTACTGTAACCCAAAGTGTTTACATCTAAACCTCCATACTCTTCATGTGTTTCAACAATTACACTCGTTTCATTCTTTTTTATTTCTCCAAAGAGATACACCTGAGATCAAGTTGTGACTTGATGAGACACAACTAAGATCTATGATAGCAACCACTGAGCGATAATATTTTATTTTTGGGAGTTTGAAATGTCGCTCTTTAATGAGATCTGATGAATCAATCTTGTCTATCATGTTACCTGGAAAATTCCCAACGGGACATAAAGAGACCAACATGAGATGATTGTTTTGACACCGCAAGCTATAAGGATGAGAGACAATGTTACTTGAGTGAAAAAAGAAGATATCTGACGGTCATTTACAGGATTCAGTATTTTGAAACATTTCTCAAGAAGAGACACATGTGGCGAAATGTGAGACATCTGAGAGAACCAATAAAGAAAATAGTCTTCTAAACAGACCGAAATAAGACTGAGAAAAGAGGTTGTCAAGACCAAGACCAAGACAAAAGACAGCCGAGACCAAGATGAGACCAAAAAATGGTCTTGAGACTGGTCTGGAGTAATACAACAGCAAAAAGCAGACAGATACACACAAATAAACCCTCTTGTCTTCACTTACCCTGAGTTTAATCACCCAGCAGCTTTTGGGAAAAGTTCCTTAGTAAATCATCCATTTATTGGCCTGTATGTTAGATTTCTGTGTGTGTGTGTGTGTGTGTGTGTGTGTGTGTGTGTGTGTGTGTGTGTGTGTGTGTGTGTGTGTGTGTGTGTGTGTGTGTGTGTGTGTGTGTGTGTGTGTGTGTGTGTGTGTGTGTGTGTGTGTGTGTGTGTGTGTGTGTGTGTGTGTGTGTGTGCGTGTGTGTTAGTTGTTTCCTCTTTGGTTATAAAAAGATGTCTACACTACATGAGAAGACAGCTTCTTGTGTTTTCCAGAGCAGGTAGCTGTCGGTGATTTCACCAGGCCGTTCTGAAGGAAGGGTTGAGGACTGTGGTTCTTACTTGTGGTGCGTTTATGATTCTCCAGTTCTCCGTTAGCTTTGGTTTTAGGGCTCCAATGTGGCAGGCAGGTTCCATTGACTGTCCTCCCCGTCCTGGGAGACTCCGAGGTAGGAACGGATCGCAGGTCAGGAGGGGGTGAGCTTTTGTGGTTTCTCATCACTAAAGCATTGTTCATGGGGAAAGAATCCACAGATACTGAGCCATGTGTCATGGAGGAATCAGAAGACTCTGATGAAGATTTTGGGGATGATTCCGGATCGCTGGAAGGAACAGCATAAGTCTGACTGCTCCGGTGACGTCCATCTTGAAGAAAGTTCGGGTCTTCTTCATTGAGGTCAATGTTTGATGTCAGAATGTCAATCTGTTGCACAACCTGCAGAAATGAGAAAACTCAAAATGAGTCATGGAGTCAGCTGTAATAAGATCTTCTTATGCATACTTGCGTCATCCCTGATCTGAAAAAACAGCCATCACCTGCTGCGTTTCAAATCGGTGACATTTCTTCAGGTAAGGCTGAACATTGTTGTTGACAAACAGAACAATGTGTTGAAAAAGAAGACAAACATTTGAGTTGCTTGTTAAACTAAAAAACCTCTCAAGTGGTCAAATAAAACTAGAACTACTGAGCTCATAGCCAAGATATAATGGAAAGTCTGGATGCATCCATTGATACATATCTAAATAATTCAATTAATGTTCTGCAGTCCATTATTACTAATGCCGATATATACATCTATATTGATTTCATGATCTCAGTGCTCTTCCATTTCACAAGATTTAATATACCGCTTTGAGATGTGATTCCAGAGAATATCAAACATTTCCAATTGAAACACAAAAGACGTGTGTTCCGCTTGGCAGATGTTTGGTTTGGTTTAATATAAAGATGTTTGGAGAGAACACAGATATTTCCAGACAGAATAAAAGTCTCTGTGCTTCTTCTCAAATGCATTAAACCCCAGATCTCTGACAAAACTCATTATCTGAAAAAATCTCCATTCTTCAGCCCACTCCCATTTATAATTCAGACCACTCGTCATTCTACATCGAGTCACTTTACTCAGCAATTCAGATTCTCATCCGTCCTCACCTCTTTCATCTCCAACTGGACCTGTTTGAGACCACCCAGTACTTCCTCAAGCTCGTTGACCACTTGTTTGATCTGTTCCCGCACCGTTCCCTGACTCTTCCTCCGGTTGCCATGGCTCTCTGGACTTTGGCTCCCCTGAGACGTCCTTATGTCCCGCTCCGGTTCGTCTCTCCTTGCCACGGGTCCGCATGCCCTTGAGCGACTCAGCTTGCCGGGAGGAACCTCAGTGGGAAAGAAGGCAGCTTGTCCAGAATCCATCCCATTACAGCGGGACTTCTTCAGACCGGACAGTCTGCCCGTCTCAGGGCCGCTGAACCCATGATGCTCTTCGTGATTCTGGAAAGACACTCGTCTCCTTTGACAGTGTCCGTTGCACGAGTGTGAGCGGCTTTCCTCATGTAGATCCGAGGCTTCTTGTTTGGGACCCTTGTAGTGCTGCTCCGAGGCACACAAGACCTCCCTGTAGTACCACTGACCTCTGACCTTCAGGTGTGGAGGAACTTGACTACTATTAAAGGGGTGTTCTGGGTAATACCAGCGCTGAATACACCCGCAGTCTCTGTGTACCTCCCTTACACACGTGCAGGGCGCTTGCGGAGCGTCCCATCTGGCCGGCCTCACCTCTCCCCAAGAGTAGAACGGACGATGAGTTTCCTCTGCATGTACCTGACGTGGGGATGACCCCGTCCTCTCCGGCCTGTAGTCGGCTATCCCCAAGTCCTTTGGGAACGGGAGGACGGGCGTCCTGTAAGCTAGGCCATTGGGGTCGTTCAGGGGTCGTGCGTTTCCGCGCTGCAGGCAGAGGTGGCAGGAAGGTGTCTTGAACGCAGGCAGTCTCAGTAACGTATCGTCCGAGTGCATGCCAGTGCAAAAGCCGTCTGGACCGAGGACTTAAAAAGAAACTGGTTTCCTCCTGGCTCTCTCTCCACACAGGCCATCCACAGCGGCTGTTTTTCTCATCTGCGCAGCTCTCCTCTATCGTCTGCCCTCATTTATTGCTCTCTCGCACATACCGTTACTCTCTCGCAACTTCCCCTCACCAACTTTTTGTTCTGCCTGTCTCACCACCCCCCTTCCTTCCTTCTGCTTCGTCTTTCTGTTTTACTCTTGTTTTCCCACTTTCCCGCTCTTGGTGCTCTTTCTCCAGCGGTGGGCCTCTTTTCTTTCCCTCCCTCCAATTTTTTTCCTTCTTGTAATTCTTTCACTGACTTGAGGTCTTACTTCACCGTTCCTCCTCCCCTTTCCTGCTCTACCTCTCTCAAAGCCCCTCTGTACCTCTCTCGTTTTCTTCCCGGCTCCGCTGGTTTCCCACTGCGTACAAAATTCCCTGTCCTGACTCATTCGCTCTTCCCAAACTACACACACTTTGTGTCTTCACCTCCTCTCTCTGTTCTCTCAGGGCAGGGGCTAGTAAAGCGTTGACAGACGCGGCGGCTCCGTGTGATGCCTGATCTTTCCTTCAGATCTCGTGCCTGGCTGCCACTCGGCAATTAAACACAGCCAGGATTCCACGCCGCCTGAGATGGGGTGGAGAGAGAGAGAGAGAGAGAGAGAGAGAGAGAGAGAGAGAGAGAGAGAGAGAGAGAGAGATAGAGAGAGATAAAGGAGAGAGAGAGAGAGAGAGAGAGACCAGAGGGAGAGAGAGAGAGAGAGAGAGAGAGAGAGACCAGAGGGAGAGAGAGAGAGAGAGAGAGAGAGAGAGAGAGGGGATTTTCAGCATTACTTATTACACACAAACCCATGTGAGTAAGACTGTCTGGCAGAAGTAAACACATGCACAGTGTGTGTGTGTGTGTGTGTGTGTGTGTTTGTGTGTGTGTGTGTGTGTGTGTGTGTGTGTGTGTGTGTGTGTGTGTGTGTGTGTGTGTGTGTGTGTGTGTGTGTGTGTGTGTGTGTGTGTGTGTGTGTGTGTGTGTGTGTGTGTGTGTGTGTGTGTGTGTGTGTGTGTGTGTGTGTGTGTTTGTGTGTGTGTGTGTGTGTGTGTGTGTGTGTGTGTGTGTGTGTGTGTGTGTGTGTGTGTGTGTGTGTGTGTGTGTGTGTGTGTGTGTGTGTGTGTGTGTGTGTGTGTGTGTGTGTGTGTGTGTGTGTGTCACTTTTACTTTTTTTCTGATAAGAATCCCCTTTCGCATTACACCTCTTTATATTTCCGAAAATAAAATAATACACACAGGAAGTAATGTCCACAAATTATATTTCATGTCACAGTAATGTCCTGTAGTAATGGGTTCCTATATAGAGCATTTCAGTCTTGTTTAAAGGAATGATGTAATATGATTTTAACAATAATTGCTTATCCTTTATAGTTAACATGAACTCACGATACTTCAAAAGCATTTATGCATATATTTTATGTTAATTATTGTAATGTGTTACTGAAAATAATATTTTGTTTCTTACATTTTTATAGTCTTTCGAACTTTTGGTCACAGCCTTTGTGAATCAGAAATGCTCTAAATTCTCATTTACAAAACATGTTTTACGGGAAACTTTATTTTTATTTAGAAGGAATCTTTCTTTTTAAACATGCAGACCGCTATGAACAGCAAGTAGAGATATTCTCGGGGTTTTATCTTCTAAATAAACAACAAGACATTTCTAACAACATTCATAATAAAAAGAAATTCATAAATGACTTTATTGTTGTTGTATGCTCAGAGAAAACTCAAGTTTAAGTGTTTCCACAAACTTAAGAGTCCCTCTGTCATGATGATGTTGAAGAAAAGTGAGCGGTTTCATTTCAACAACAGGATTAGACATTTCCACCGAACACTCCAGAATTTCAGGGTGAAAATGTGAAACTTAAAAAAACTGTAAAAGAAACGAAAGAACTTGAAAAAAAGAGAACGAAAAGAGTCTTGTTTTAAGTAAATTTGATGAGAAATTTTTGAGTTCATGTTGAGATTTTGAATTAACTTTTGATTGAAGGCTTGACCAACCTGAGCTCCGTCTGCAACATTCTTGAGATCTCTTCTAAGACTCTACTGGAAACATTTCTAACCTTTTTTCATGAGAAATATCTCAGACACGGATGAGACATAAGCAAAGGTTTCTCATTGTTGTCTGTGAGCAATCATTGAGATATCCCCGAGATCTTATCTGTAGATTTGGCTGTACATTCTCTTTGTGGACATTGAATCTGTGAAGGTCACATTTATAAATAAGAGTGAACGGAGGGATTAGAACAGCTGGGAGAAGAGTTCAACAGCACATGAGCTTTGTTTTCTTTCCTGGATTATGTCACATTCATTGTGTCTTGAAATAGTTACACGGAATATAAAGGAAAAACATGCTGGAATTCACAGAAGTCCTGATGTGTCCAGAAATCCTGCTCTCATAAACGGATAGCAATATCTCATGTGATCCTTTAAGATTACATCCTGTAAAAACAGAAATTCCAGAACACATTCCTGAAGGATCATTTGTGGGAGAGAAGGTTTGGATGAGATCTGTCTAGTAATTATATTCTATTCGGTAAAGCTTTTCCAAATAACTTATATTCTGTACAATAGTTATGAAGAGAACGTCTCTACTCTGAGATAAATATATATAAAGTTCATTTCGAAATCTAAAAGGTTTTCTCCCCGAGGCTTCTTTCATAATGTAACTTCACCTCAATCTTATGCATGACTGAACGATAATCAAACCCAAATCTTAAATGCATCTTTTCTTCCTGCTCAGATTAAAAGGAAAAGCTCTTTCAGATACAAAACCTCATGGATAATTTAGAAATGCTGTAACTTCAAATTCCATGAAATCTCACTTTCAGATATTATTTCTGTTTTTCCAATCTGCTTTTATGATTTCTCAAGTGATCGATGTTAATAAAGAAACCACCTTTAAGCAGAACAAAATGCTCATAAGTGCTGCTTTAAAAGTTCATGTTCATTAAGAAAGAAACAAAAAATGTCCTTCTATGAATCATAACTCTCACACATATGTGAAGAAAACCTTTAAAACCTTTGACTGACCAAAGCTCATCCTTCTACCCCGTAACATATTGTGCAGCCTGATACTAACTAAAAATTGTTTTTTTGTTGTAAATATTGGCTGATTTTAAGAATAAATCTTTTGATTTTAATGCTTATTTTTAAATGTTCGTCGTCTCGAGGACCCCTGCAGAGAACCGCTGCTCTATCGAAGGCCGGAGTCACTCATGTCCCATCCTGAAGACCTGTTTCAGTGGACATGTTAATGCACTACGCCCATCCTAACGAGGATTTTGGGGAGACCCTCATGGAAAACCCTAGCAAGCCAATAAACGTGAATAGCCTGATGGTGACAATGTCAAACTCCTTGTCGTGTTAAAAAGCGGTCAAGTTGTGTCAAGACGTCTCAGAATATGCAGTTGCCATGGTAAGAAGAATAGGCATACAGGAGAAGACATACATTATTCTGATAATCTATACCACTGGTATTCAGGTGAATGTCGAGTAAACATAGCTGCTTCTTCAAAATTCAGAAAATTTCATTTCCGATTCCACATTTCAAGGAAAAGGATTCTTAAATGATTCTGGTTTTCAACACGCAACCCTAATCCTAATTGCTAATTACAAAAGGGATAAAAGTCAGTGTTGGTAAAAATAAAAAAAGGATTTAAATGATTTGTCTCGTAAACTGATTTCAAATTCAGTTTTAACATTTATTTCATATTAAGATGTTGGCATGTCATTTCATACATGCTCATAGGGTCGAGAAAGTTAAAGTGTCAGTTATATAGTCTTTGGTGTTCTTTGCCTGACATGAGATATCTAAGTGCAAGGCTCTCTGAGAAAACAATAAAACCCATTTAATCTCATAATAGACTAAAGTACAGCGTGTCTCCGAGAAAACACGTCTTTCTGACTCAATCATGTCTCGGTGTCTCTTAAGGACTCACTGATGTACAGGAAATCACTATTTAAGGCACACGAAAAGGTCGATTCTTATAGGATAAAGTGGTACTGAAATAGCTTCTTAAAAAAAGAGAAGAAAAACTCATCAACTTATTTAGAAAATCCAACACCAATTTATTTTAAAAAAAATAACATCAAGACAAAGTACTCTGCCATGACTTACTTTTTACTTTTATGATTCATTTACATTTTACATTCATTGAGTCGGCAAACGCTTTAATCTAAAGTGATTTACAGTATTATACAGTTTCCAGTAATGTCTTCAAGAACACTTCAGATATTATCTGCTGATACTGAGATTCAAACCAACAACCTTCTGATCACAAGATCAACTCTCAAACCATCAGACCACGACAGACCAGACCAGACCACCAGTTTACAATGAAATTAACAACAATAAAAACACTGTATAATCTTGGCATTATCACATCATGTAGTTAAGAGTGCTCAGAAATCTTAAAAGGAATTGCAATCAACACAAAATATCATAAATAAACGAATGTCTCGTTTTACGACATTGATGAACAGAAGGCCAGAACTCAAGACGTCTTGACTTTAGAAAGACACGAGGAAGTTCAGCGTTTGTGTCTCATCTGACCTCTGACATCATTTGTGTGTTCATGACTTCATCATAAATACAGAAGACATTGAGAGAATGAAATGAGAAATAAGAGATTTCTCAGCATCGCCGTATGAGTCTGATATGAGATTTTTCCTCTGGCTTTGGCCTATTTTACTCCATTTCTTATTTAAACACTTTTTATATAAACGTATATAAGTTTATATATAAACTTATATATTTAGCTATAATATATATATATTATATAGCTATAATATTTTAGGTAAGTTTAGCTGGAGGCTGTCTTGCATGACACATTTGATATGCATCAGACATCAAGCTTAAATACTAAAGAGTCAATCTTCAAAGTCCACCCTTATTCAACAAAATTATAAGCCTTTTTTGTAGAAAACAGCCTCACATCTATGATAATATATCAGAATGATCTGTTTGCCCTTGGATTTCCCTTAAGAAAAGAATTATACTTAAGTAATGGTCAAGTTAATGTAAAAGTATACTTTACTGATAAATTGATGTTTGTGGACTTACTAAATAGTCTACTTATTTTGTATAATTTTAAGACAAGTTTTTAACACCTAAAAACTCATCTTTTTTCCGGCTACACTTAACTCACTAACTCACTTCTTTTCTAACTACTCACTCTATAAAAAAAAAAAAAAAATACTTTTGTAACTTCTCTCTCTGTTTAACTCGGTAACATTGTTGTGTCACTTGTTCACCTATTGTTGCATCGGCTATTTACCGCTTCATTGTCTCCTCGACTATTGTAAGTCGCTTTGGATAAAAGCGTCTGCTAAATGACTAAATGTAAATGTAAATGTAAATATAAACAATATTATAAACAAGATATTAAACCTTTCTATAGATTATATCTTGGAGTTTAAACATACATTAAATAAACCTTTTAAAGGTTTGAAATTAACCTCAATGTCTTTTATACATTACAATATAATTCACATTGAATTTCACCAATAAAAAGAAAAAGAAATATAAATAAACTAATTTGAGTGTACACATTTTTAAATTAAATTATTTTTATTATAATAACTTTACAACAATGAAAGCAACTAAACTAATGGTACACAATATTTTATTATTATTATGTTATTGTTTTATTTACAAACTCTAACAGTTTGTTTTTCAAGCTTTATGACGTCACTCAAACACGTCATCAGCTCGAGAGGCGGGTTGTAAGTGACAGCGGAATGAACCAATCAGAGCGGTGTTCCTCTTCTCACGTGACATTACGTCATCTTTGACGCAGAGGCTCTCGGTAAATGTATTTTTTTAAAACATGTAATGCTCTAAAATCATGAAATTTAACTAAAGTCATTTCTTTCTTTTTTATGTATTGTTTCTTTTTTGTCTGGCAGCTAATATTAATTTGACATGAACATGTATCACATTTTATTCTTATGCCATTTAATTAATAAAAAATAAAATAATAATAATAAAAAAAATAAAATGTGTAGTTAATTTAAGCTGTCACTGCATGTTTGAGTATCTTTATGTTTATAGTTAACGTTAATTTAATATCTAATAGAGAGTAATTATGATGTCATTTATTTTTTTAAATATATCTGACACAATTAAAAGTTTATTAATATAAATTTAATATCTAATAGAGAGTAATTATGATGTCATTTATTTTTTTAAATATATCTGACAAAATTAAAAGTTCATTAATATAAATTTAATATCTAATAGAGAGTAATTATGATGTCATTTATTTTTTTAAATATATCTGACACAATTAAAAGTTCATTAATATAAATTTAATATCTAATAGAGAGTAATTATGATGTCATTTATTTTTTTAAATATGTCTGACACAATTAAAAGTTCATTAATATAAATTTAATATCTAATAGAGAGTAATTATGATGTCATTTATTTTTTAAATATATCTGACACATTTAAAAGTTCATTAATATAAATGAACATAGATTCATGTCATTTGCAATGTTAATGTCTGGGAAATTATTTTACTTATTTTATTTTATTAGGCTAAATGCCTAAATGTAAATGTAAATGTATTTCTTAGACACAAAGATTTCTTTAAAAGTGTTCTTCCCCTTTTATTCATGAAATAGTTTTTTTATATTTTGCTGTCAATCCATGACATAAAAATGTTGAATATTAGAATAAATCCGTTTTGTTGATTGATTTAAGAGTGTTTATAGTTTGTTAATAGTTTGTTAATAGTTTGTTAATAGAGTGTGTAAGCTTCTTTAGTGTAACAGGTTTGAGTGTGTGACACATTTCACCAGCAGATGGCCCAATCACCTCCTCAGGTCAGGTGTGACGTCAGAGTAGACACTTTACATCACTGAGGAATAAACAAGCTCATCATAATTATTATATCAAAATAGTCTTAAATTATCATAAAGGGAATTTGTGATGAATTTCAGCTTTCCACATCATTTAAGGAGAATATGATGAATATGATTCCAAACCTTCTGGACTCATTTAGTTAATCTGTCTTCTTGTTATTGAACTTAATATTACTCTTTATTTTATTAATATTACACTAGATGGTATAGATTAGATGGTCACAAAGCATAATGCCAATATTTATGTGGAATTCAATCTTTTATGGCATTGATTGGCAGAAAGCCTTTATGACTTCTAGGAATATCGTGTCATCATCATCATCAAGTTTGGATTTAAATACTTCTTTATATTTATCAGCAAACCAGATTGTTGGAAGATTTAAAGAAGACATTGAGATAATTTCTTGGATCTTCTGTACTAAGATGTTTTTTCAGGAGATTTCTGGGATTGATGTTGTCCTGGGTGCCAAGAATGATTTGTTTTAATATGGCAATCCTTTAAAGAATAAAAATAACTTTAAACTTAGTCTTCTTATTACTTTAAGTAAGTTCCATATTTATAAATGTGTATGTTCAAAAAGTGCCCAAATGTTCACGTTTCATTATTGAACTTTTTCAGAACTTTGAAACATTGAAAGGTTTAAGGAATTACAAATCTAAAAGAACGTTGACCTCTGTACTTCTACTTTAGTTAAATATTTAGTTTATTATTTTTAGTTTATTAATTTATTTATTTCTTCCCCTTTGTGTGTATGTTATTTGTTATGATTATTAATGTGAATTTCCCTGTATATATTATTTGTTTGTTGTGGTCGTAATTAAAAAAATCAACAAGCTAACATGGGAGCTCAAGCCGAAACTAAATAACTAATAAAAACAAAGTTATGTTATGCCTGGTTGTTTTATAACTTATATACATCCTTCAAGTTATTGTATGTCAGGTTGTTAAATATTTGAGTGTGTGGCACTTTAGTCTACAAGGCCTTCAATATTAATATGAACCTAAAATATGGAGATCCTCTGCATGGGCACCTCTTTGTCATACATCTCTCCATGTACTTAATGTTATTATTTGGCGTTCAAAACTTTAACACTATAAACTGTAAGAACCATAAATTGGACTGAATTTACTGTATAAGCAAATAGGATTTTATCAATTATGGAAATAAAGGATTTCCTGGTAGTTTTCTGCAAGTTCTTTTTCATTTTTCCAGTGCATGACTATATTTGTCATACTTTATATAACAAATCTCTAAATTGTCAAACACAGATTTTTTTATCATATTGAAACTCAAAAGTGTAGATTAATGATATTTGAATAACATCAGCAGATTAAAAAGAATAACGAAGCCAATCATTAATCGATGGCTTTGTTATTTTGTGATGCCCCTTTAACTTGAAGCGAGTTTCTTAAAAGTAAAATCTTCAGAAAGTGAAATAAAACAGATATCAAAGAAATTGATCAATTCTGAATGTTTAAGTAACACCACAGAATCGTGTTGAACAACATTACAAAAATCGAATCCCCTTCCCTTGTAATTATAGAGATCATGAGAAGATTCTGCATGACGGATTGACTTCAGATAAAGCGGCTGTGATAAACAGGTGAACAGAACAGATTTTAATAACACATAATGTACAAGAAACACAGAGAGATCAATACAGGACACGTGACAGGTGGAACATTTCATTTACATCAGAATAACACGTAATCCAAAAGAGCATAAAATAAGACGTCATATAGTATAAAATACAGTCATCGATTAATAAGTGCTTGTCATGAGAAAAGGCCTTTAACATGAAGCGTACATGCATGACATCATTGTTAGGTTTGGTTGCACTCGTGTTGAGTTTGTCTGGATCATGCAAAAATACAGCTGCTTAGATCTTCAGTGACCAGATCCAATAATGTTGCACCATTGTCTGTGAAAGCACGAGTCCATCTGCTACAAAAGGTTGTAAACATGACTTTCTATTTACACGAGCACCTGTAGTGTCCACAGAGAACCGAGACCGGTCATTGGAAGGGTCAGTGTGTGTGTGTGCCTGTGTGTGTCTCTAAGTGCGTATGTGTGCGTCTCTCTCTAAGTGTGTGTGTGTGTGTGCGCGTGTGTGTCTCTAAGTGCGTGTGCGTGTGTCTGTTGGGTGTTTGGCTGTGTGTCTGTCGGTGTGTGCGTGCGTGTTTGTGTCTCTCTACGTGCGTGTGTGTGTGTGTGTGTGTGTGTGTGTGTGCGTATGTGTGTGTCTCTCAGAGTGCGTATGTGTGTGTGTGTCTCTCTAAGTGCGTGTGTGTGTGTGTGTGTGTCAGTTGTGTGTGTGTCAGTTGTGTGTGTCTCTCTTAGTGTGTGTGTGTGTGTGTGTGTGTGTGTGTGTGTGTGTGTGTGTGTGTGTGTGTGCGTGTTTGTGTGTCTCTAAGTGCGTGTGCGTGTTTGTGTGTGTGTGTCTCTCAGAGTGCGTATGTGTGTTTGTGTGTCTGGTGTGTGTGTGTGTGTGTGTGTGTCTCTCTCTAAGTGTGTGTGTGTGTGTGTGTGTGTCTCTCTCTCTAAGTGTGTGTGTGTGTGTGTGTGTGTGTGTGTGTGTGTGTGTGTGTGTGTGTGTGTGTGTGTGTGTGTGTCTCTCTCTCTAAGTGCGTGTGCGTGTTTGTGTGTGTCTCTAAGTGCGTGTGTGTGTGTGTGTGTGTGTGTGTGTGTGTGTGTGTGTGTGTGTGTGTGTCTCTAAGTGCGTGTGCGTGTGTCTATAAGTGTGTGTGTGTGTGTGTGCGTGTGTAAGCAACAGGGCACGCGAGGCCCCTGGATGTCCGTGTTGTGTTTCTGACCCCCGTGGATCCGGTCGTTCATCCCGGGTCCAGAAAGTGACCCACAAGCGCACGAGTGCGTCCGGACCCGCGGGTCCACTAATACGCCGTGACCTGGTTGGGCAGGAGTTGACAGCCGTTGTTGACATGATTCATGACCCTCTGCTTTAACTGGGCCACCTGCTCCCTCAGCACCGAGGCCGTGGACGCCAGCTCCGTGTTCTGGTTCTTCAGACTCTTGACTTTGTCTTCCAGCCGGGAGATCCGCTCCAGCTTCCGCTTGCGGCACTTGGAAGCCGCGATCCGGTTCCGCAGTTTCTTCCGCTCGGCTTTGATCCGCTCCTGCGTGTCCATGTCTATGGGAGACAGCGGCGGGCTGTCGCCGAAGCTCTGCATGTCCGGAACCGTCTGCGGCTCGTCCTTCGGGTTCGGTTGCGCGGGGGGGGCGTGGGACGCGGGCGGGGGGGGGTACGGGACCGTGTCGGTGCTGTAGTTCACCGTGGTGCCGCCGAACGCGCTCAGGTTCGTGTACACGGGCGGGTCCGCGCCGACCGGAACACACGGGCCTCCGTTGAGCCGGTTCTGCTTGTGGAGATCCTCCAGGGCTTTGACGAAGCCCTCGGCGAACTCCTGCTCGTCGCTCGCGGGTCTCGGGTACACGAACTGGGCGCTCGGGGTGGTCGTGACCAGGCCGTTGGATTGGACGATGAGCCTCTCGAGTTCGGGCGACGCCAGCTTCAGCAGACCCAGTTCGGCCGAGTTCAGGATCCCCTCGGCGTCCCTTAAGTCCGGTTTCAAGCTCGAGCCGGTCCGCTCGTCCAGGTTCAGGCTCATGTCTTTCTTCATCATGGTTCCGGATGTTCCTCAGGCGCGCGACCTTCCCATCTTACACCCCGTGGGGGGGGGGGGGGGGCGAGCTCGGTTCCGAACCGTCCGGTTCGGGTTCGCTCGCGACAGTTTATTGTGCCGTTATCGGTGAGTGATCCGCTCTGAGAACTGTTCGGGCGTCACGGCGCATACTCGAGTTTTCTCTCCGCGAAAATTCCATTATGTCACTTCGGAGCGCTCACATTGGACGACGATGACGTTTACTTCCGGTCTCGTTTGCGTAAGGGGCCGGGCTGGCGCTTGTCGCCATGGAGACGGCAAATAAACGGCAAACATCGCGGTGCATTGTGGGTTGATGTCATAGAGAGTGCGTAGAGAGAGAGAGAGAGAGAGCAGAGAGAGAGAGAGAGACCAGAGAGACCAGAGAGACCAGAGACCAGAGAGAGAGAGACCAGAGAGAGAGAGACCAGAGAGACCAGAGAGACCAGAGAGAGACCAGAGAGACCAGAGAGACCAGAGACCAGAGAGAGAGAGAGAGAGAGAGAGAGAGAGAGAGAGAGAGAGAGCAGAGAGAGAGAGAGAGACCAGAGAGAGAGAGAGAGAGAGAGAGCAGAGAGACCAGAGAGAGAGACCAGAGAGAGACCAGAGAGAGAGAAAGTGCGTAGAGAGACCAGAGAAAGAGAGAGAGAGAGAGACCAGAGAGAGAGAGAGAGAGAGAGAGAGAGAGAGAGAGAGAGAGAGAGACCAGAGAGAGAGAGAGTGCGTAGAGAGACCAGAGAGAGAGAGAGACCAGAGAAAGAGAGAGAGAGAGAGTGCGTAGAGAGAGAGACCAGAGAGAGACCAGAGAGAGAGAGAGACCAGAGAGAGACCAGAGAGAGAGAGAGTGCGTAGAGAGACCAGAGAGAGAGAGAGACCAGAGAAAGAGAGAGAGAGAGTGCGTAGAGAGAGAGACCAGAGAGACCAGAGAGAGAGAGAGAGAGAGAGTGCGTAGAGAGAGAGAGAGAGAGAGAGAGAGACCAGAGAAAGAGAGAGAGAGAGAGTGCGTAGAGAGAGAGACCAGAGAGAGACCAGAGAGAGAGAGAGTGCGTAGAGAGACCAGAGAGAGAGAGAGACCAGAGAAAGAGAGAGAGAGACCAGAGAAAGAGAGAGAGAGAGAGAGAGAGAGAGAGACCAGAGAGAGAGAGAGAGAGAGAGAGAGAGAGAGAGAGAGAGAGAGAGAGAGAGTGCGTAGAGAGAGAGACCAGAGAGAGACCAGAGAGAGAGAGAGTGCGTAGAGAGACCAGAGAGAGAGAGAGACCAGAGAAAGAGAGAGAGAGACCAGAGAAAGAGAGAGAGAGAGTGCGTAGAGAGAGAGACCAGAGAGAGAGAGAGAGAGAGAGTGCGTAGAGAGAGAGAGAGAGAGAGAGAGAGAGAGAGAGAGAGACCAGAGAGGGAGAGGGAGAGGGAGGGAGAGAGAGAGAGAGAGAGAGAGAGAGAGAGAGAGACCAGAGAGAGAGACCAGAGAGGGAGAGGGTGGGGCCAGGAACAACACTAGAACATCTTCCTTTATTTTAGAACATTTTATCATTATTATTATTATTATTGTTGTTGTTATTATTATTATTATTATTATTATTATTATTATTATTATTATTATTATTATTATTATTGTTATTATTATTATTGTTATTGTTTTTATTTTTATTATTATTATTGTTGTTGTTATTATTGTTGTTATTATTATAAGTGCTTTAAACAACACACAGAGACACATACAAACAATATTATAAAGTCAGGGACACAAAGAAAAGCTATAACAGAAAAATGTTACAAGCATTACTTTTACAGTTTTCTTTGCTTTCCTATTAGTACTATGAAGAATAGTACAGAAGACTTTTTACGTTTTCACTTAAATCATTTAGAATAAACAGCACTTGTTCGCCACATTATTACATCTTTATGGGTTAATCTTTACAACCGTTCACATTTATGTGTTTAAAACATCCTTGGTGGAACGCAAAAGAAGATATTAAGAAAAATGTCTTTGGTTTTGACAATAGAAGTCACCTGTGTTTATTGTTGTTTGGTTAACATTCTTCAAAGTATCTTCTTCCTCAACATAGGAAAGTAATGACCAGACATCAATCTTTCAAGCTTCAGTCTAATAAAGTCATACATAAATGCCTTTAAAGTTTATGTTTTTATTTTTGACCTCTGCATCATTGAGGGCCTGTGTTGACGTTGTGAAGATAATCGTAATTCATTCATGAACTCAATGTGTGGTGTGCTGTCGGACTTCTAAAAATATCTCGGCAGTCAGGGAAGCAGGGAGAGAGAGGGGATGAGAGTACACACACATATATATGAATGGGAGGCCGATGACGTACAAAGACGTCTGCATCAGAGAATAGAAGCAGCATCATCCGTTGCTATGGTAACAATGACATGGGGTCTGACGCAGACGCAGGTGAATGGAGCGGGGATGAGGATGCTGATAGCTGCAGCAGATGTAGCGCATGAGGAGGTGGATGAAAGTTTCTGTAATTTAAAATAAAAACACAGTTATTTATTTTTTATGTAATACTTGTTTTCAATCTGATGCTGTTCTATAAACCGTCAGGTTTTAATCTGCATATTATAAATTTCTATTCATATTGCCCCATAGGATACGAAATTAACCAAATGAGACATTTAGTTGCTTGTGAACATAACAATTATTAATACGATTCTTTCTACTTAAACTAAAGAGATATTAACACTATCAGTAGTGTAATTCTCCTAATGTGTGAGTGTCTGTCTCTTTCAACTACACCTGTCTAAGGCCTGAAGAATGAACACTATACAGAATAATAGAAATAGAATAGAATGAACACTAAATAGAATAATAGAAATAGAATGAACACTAAATAGAATAATAGAAATAGAATGAACACTAAATAGAATAATAGAAATAGAATGAACACTATACAGAATAATAGAAATAGAATAGAATGAACACTAAATAGAATAATAGAAATAGAATGAACACTAAATAGAATAATAGAAATAGAATAAAATGAACATTAAATAGAATAATAGAAATAGAATAGAATGAACACTATATAGAATAATAGAAATAGAATAGAATGAACACTATACAGAATAATAGGAATAGAATAGAATGAACACTATATAGAATAATAGAAATAGAATAGAATGAACACTAAATAAAATAATAGAAATAGAATAGAATGAACACTATATAGAATAATAGAAATAGAATAGAATGAACACTTAATAGAATAATAGAAATAGAATAGAATGAACACTATATAGAATAATAGAAATAGAATAGAATGAACACTAAATAGAATATTAGAAATAGAATAAAATGAACACTATATAGAATAATAGAAATAGAATAGAATGAACACTATATAGAATAATAGAAATAGAAATAGAATGAACACTAAATAGAATAATAGAAATAGAATGAACATTAAATAGAATAATAGAATAGAATGAACACTATATAGAATAATAGAATAGAATGAACACTAAATAGAATAATAGAATAGAATGAACACTATATAGAATAATATAAATAGAATAGAATGAACATTTAATAGAATAATAGAAATAGAATGAACACTAAATAGAATAATAGAATAGAATGAACATTAAATAGAATAATAGAAATAGAATAGAATGAACATTATATAGAATAATAGAAATAGAATAGAATGAACACTATATAGAATAATAGAAATAGAATAGAATGAACACTAAATAGAATCTTGCAGTATACGTATCCCTGTTTAACATCAACAATAGCTTATGAATAATAATACAATTCAAGAGTCTAATATAGACATGGGGAAATATCACAACACACACGATATCATTTATTCTTATAACCGAAAAGGCAAAGAATTCCAGAATAATATGAAAGCTTTCATATTCTTTCATTTTTACACTTCATTGTCATCTTCCTAACTTATGCTTACTTAATTTAACAGTTAATGTCTGAAATGTCCTGGAGGAAAGGAAAGTTTCAGTAAGTTGTGGTTGTTTGTGGTAGTTCACCGCCAGGCCGGCGGCGGCGCTGCTGAGCGGACATCAGCTCATGTGACATGAGCAGAAGAAGAGCGCAGGAGGAATGCTGGGACATGCTGTGTTTGTCGTGTTCAATAAAGATCTCGTCCGATGAAACTCTTCTCGTCTGGTTCCTGATCCAACAGCACTTTCAGTTCTGTCATGACGTCAGAGATGGACCAGAAGAAGACGGTTATTGTCACAGGTAAACATCATCATGTGTTCAGAGTCATAGAGAAAGTGTTTAGTTCAGTGTGAGTCTTATTCTCTGTTGTGTTACTCTACACAACACACAACACATGACACATGAAGCAGATCCAGAGGACACTTTACACTTTTGTTTCTGTAACTTCTTTATCCATATAAAGTCATGATGACAGATCCATGCTTAGATGCTTGCAGTAAAGTCATATTAAGATTTAAAATAAAGGACATGGAAGAACACAACATTTGCTTGACTTATATCATCATCACATGTAAGTTTACATTTAAAGAAGAATCAGACTTTAGACTTTGATCTATTGGATTGAGCTGACACAGCTTTCACTGAACACAGGTTCAGTTTATGAGCTGTCAAAGTGCTGAAAGACATAAGATGATACTTATATAGAATGAACACTATATAGAATAATAGGAATAGAATAGAATGAACACTTAATAGAATAATAGAAATAGAATAGAATGAACACTATATAGAATAATAGAAATAGAATAGAATGAACACTAAATAGAATAATAGAAATAGAATAGAATGAACACTATATAGAATAATAGAAATAGAATAGAATGAACACTATATAGAATAATAGAAATAGAATAGAATGAACACTATATAGAATAATAGAAATAGAATAGAATTAACACTTAATAGAATAATAGAAATAGAATAGAATGAACACTATATAGAATAATAGAAATATAATAGAATGAACACTTAATAGAATAATAGAAATAGAATAGAATGAACACTAAATAGAATAATAGAAATAGAATAGAATGAACACTAAATAGAATAATAGAAATAGAATGAACACTATACAGAATAATAGAAATAGAATAGAATGAACACTTAATAGAATAATAGAAATAGAATAGAATGAACACTTAATAGAATAATAGAAATAGAATAGAATGAACACTAAATAGAATAATAGAAATAGAATAGAATGAACACTATATAGAATAATAGAAATAGAATAGAATGAACACTATATAGAATAATAGAAATAGAATAGAATGAACACTATATAGAATAATAGAAATAGAATAGAATGAACACTTAATAGAATAATAGAAATAGAATAGAATGAACACTATATAGAATAATAGAAATATAATAGAATGAACACTATATAGAATAATAGAAATAGAATAGAATGAACACTTAATAGAATAATAGAAATAGAATAGAATGAACACTAAATAGAATAATAGAAATAGAATAGAATGAACACTATATAGAATAATAGAAATAGAATAGAATGAACACTATATAGAATAATAGAAATAGAATAGAATGAACACTTAATAGAATAATAGAAATAGAATAGAATGAACACTATATAGAATAATAGAAATATAATAGAATGAACACTTAATAGAATAATAGAAATAGAATAGAATGAACACTAAATAGAATAATAGAAATAGAATAGAATGAACACTAAATAGAATAATAGAAATAGAATGAACACTATACAGAATAATAGAAATAGAATAGAATGAACACTTAATAGAATAATAGAAATAGAATAGAATGAACACTTAATAGAATAATAGAAATAGAATAGAATGAACACTATATAGAATAATAGAAATAGAATAGAATGAACACTTAATAGAATAATAGAAATAGAATAGAATGAACACTATATAGAATAATAGAAATAGAATGAACACTAAATAGAATAATAGAAATAGAATAGAATGAACACTATATAGAATAATAGAAATAGAATAGAATGAACACTATATAGAATAATAGAAATAGAATAGAATGAACACTAAATAGAATAATAGAAATAGAATGAACACTAAATAGAATAATAGAAATAGAATAGAATGAACACTAAATAGAATAATAGAAATAGAATAGAATGAACATTAAATAGAATAATAGAAATAGAATAGAATGAACACTAAATAGACTAATAGAAATAGAATAGAATGAACACTATATAGAATAATAGAAATAGAATAGAATGAACACTTAATAGAATAATAGAAATAGAATAGAATGAACACTATACAGAATAATAGAAATAGAATAGAATGAACACTATACAGAATAATAGAAATAGAATAGAATGAACACTATATAGAATAATAGAAATAGAATAGAATGAACACTTAATAGAATAATAGAAATAGAATAGAATGAACACTATATAGAATAATAGAAATATAATAGAATGAACACTTAATAGAATAATAGAAATAGAATAGAATGAACACTAAATAGAATAATAGAAATAGAATAGAATGAACACTAAATAGAATAATAGAAATAGAATGAACACTATACAGAATAATAGAAATAGAATAGAATGAACACTTAATAGAATAATAGAAATAGAATAGAATGAACACTTAATAGAATAATAGAAATAGAATAGAATGAACACTATATAGAATAATAGAAATAGAATAGAATGAACACTTAATAGAATAATAGAAATAGAATAGAATGAACACTAAATAGAATAATAGAAATAGAATGAACACTAAATAGAATAATAGAAATAGAATAGAATGAACACTATATAGAATAATAGAAATAGAATAGAATGAACACTTAATAGAATAATAGAAATAGAATAGAATGAACACTAAATAGAATAATAGAAATAGAATGAACACTAAATAGAATAATAGAAATAGAATAGAATGAACACTAAATAGAATAATAGAAATAGAATAGAATGAACATTAAATAGAATAATAGAAATAGAATAGAATGAACACTAAATAGACTAATAGAAATAGAATAGAATGAACACTATATAGAATAATAGAAATAGAATAGAATGAACACTTAATAGAATAATAGAAATAGAATAGAATGAACACTATACAGAATAATAGAAATAGAATAGAATGAACACTATACAGAATAATAGAAATAGAATAGAATGAACACTATAAAGAATAATAGAAATAGAATAGAATGAACACTTAATAGAATAATAGAAATAGAATAGAATGAACACTATACAGAATAATAGAAATAGAATAGAATGAACACTATATAGAATAATAGAAATAGAATAGAATGAACACTAAATAGAATAATAGAAATAGAATGAACACTAAATAGAATAATAGAAATAGAATAGAATGAACACTAAATAGAATAATAGAAATAGAATAGAATGAACATTAAATAGAATAATAGAAATAGAATAGAATGAACACTAAATAGACTAATAGAAATAGAATAGAATGAACACTATATAGAATAATAGAAATAGAATAGAATGAACACTTAATAGAATAATAGAAATAGAATAGAATGAACACTATACAGAATAATAGAAATAGAATAGAATGAACACTATACAGAATAATAGAAATAGAATAGAATGAACACTATAAAGAATAATAGAAATAGAATAGAATGAACACTTAATAGAATAATAGAAATAGAATAGAATGAACACTATACAGAATAATAGAAATAGAATAGAATGAACACTATATAGAATAATAGAAATAGAATAGAATGAACACTAAATAGAATAATAGGAATAGAATAGAATGAACACTTAATAGAATAATAGGAATAGAATAGAATGAACACTATATAGAATAATAGAAATAGAATAGAATGAACACTAAATAGAATAATAGAAATAGAATAGAATGAACACTTAATAGAATAATAGAAATAGAATAGAATGAACACTATATAGAATAATATAAATAGAATAGAATGAACACTTAATAGAATAATAGAAATAGAGTAGAATGAACACTTAATAGAATAATAGAAATAGAATAGAATGAACACTATATAGAATAATAGAAATAGAATAGAATGAACACTATATAGAATAATAGAAATAGAATAGAATGAACACTATATAGAATAATAGAAATAGAATAGAATGAACACTAAATAGAATAATAGAAATAGAATAGAATGAACACTAAATGAACTATTAATAGAATAATAGAAATAGAGATGAATATTTCTATATGATATTCATCATCACTTTATTTTCTCATGTATATGTACTGGTTTGAGTGTTATATGAGAATGAAGATTATCATCTTTTCCGGCTACACCTAACTCACTAACTCACTTCTTTTCTAACTACTCACTCTATCAAAAAATATATGTATATATTTTGTAACTTCTCTCTCTGTGTAACTCGGTAACATTGTTGTAGCACTTGTTCACCAATTGTTGTATCGGCTATTTACCGCTTCATTGTCTCCTCGACTATTGTAAGTCGCTTTGGATAAAAGCGTCTGCTAAATGACTAAATGTAAATGTAAATGAAGATGCTGAGGTGTTATATAGGATATTGTACAGTGTATTGATCCATTCAATTATTTGACACGTCAACATGAGATATTTATAATGTTTCACATTACTGTAAAGAAAGTTTTTACTGTCTCGTGTTTTCTAGGTTTTGAGCCTTTTGGAGAACACACTGTCAATGCCAGCTGGGTGGCAGTACAGGTAAGATGTTCACACTTATAGATGGTAAGATTAAACAATGATTTATTTTCATTGTTTGCAAAATAACAGAATAAGTATGAAAGCCACACTATACAGTACTCAGAAAGTTTTTTAATCCTGCTTTTCAGAGAATTCTAGAACACCTTTAACACTTTTTGGTGTCTTCTCCTCAGGAGCTGAATAAACTAGGTTTGGGACTTGATATAAACCTTCACGTCGCTGAAGTTCCTGTGGAGTATCAGGCGGTCCAGACTCTTCTACCTTCATTATGGAAACAACACCTGCCACAAGTAATGTCACAATATTTTTAAAGGTTCATATAATATTCTTGAAAACATTTTTAAATCGGCTATTTCACTTTATTATTATGTCATTTTTATGATTATTAATATTTAGAGTAAACTGAAAACGTATTGTTTTAAATATATAAAAAAAGTTTAAATCATATAATTTTTTTATAGAAAAAATTAAATCATATTTTATATATTTCCTTTTGGTAAAGTTAGTGGTGCATGTCGGAGTTTCCGGAATGGCCACCACGGTAACGCTCGAACAGTGCGGTCATAACCATGGTTACCTGCGCCCTGACAACTGCTGTGTCTGTCCTAAGTCCCATTGCTGTATAGAGGGGGGACCAGACTGCATTCATTCTGTCATAGACATGGATGCTGTGTGCCGAAGAGTCAACTCCTCTGGGCTCGGAGTCAATGTGTCTGTATCAAAGGATGCGGGAAGGTATGGACTGTTCTCTAATTTCAACTACAACACTTGTATTGTGCAATTGCTCAACTTTCAATTCATTTTTCAATTAATTAAAAAAATACAAAAACATTGAGCAAAAAATACAATGCTTCAAAATATAAGCAATAATATAAAACAATAAAATCAATTTTTAAATTTGATTGTGTTGATGTTAATGATGTCAATGTTTGTTCTGTTTTATTTCTGCATTGTTGCATTTATTTAACTGAAGCATAAATGTAGTGCTTTCTGAAATGTTGGTGATGTGGTGTTGTCCATTACTCGGGATTTTGATTATGCCATATTTCTTATCAGTTGTAATTGAATTAAATATGTAATTTTCATAAAGAATGTTTAATTGTTGTTTTTCAGATATCTATGTGATTACACCTATTACATGTCCCTTTTTCTGGGCAAGGGCCGATCTGCGTTTGTGCACGTCCCTCCCCTCGGGAAGCCCTACAGCGCAGAAGAGCTTGCACGCGCCCTCAGGGCCGTTGTTCTGGAGATGCTCGATCTAATGGAGCACAGCGACGTGAAGAAAGACTGCCTGCACGACCAATGAGATCTCGCTCAATATGTAGCATTGTGTTGGATTCAGGGGTCTTTTCACCTCTAAACGTTAGTGTCTTAACCTGTGTGCTACTTTACAAGAGTCCAACACTCCAATCCAACAGCAGGATAGGAAGCACTGTTGTGGGGTATACTCGAAACATGCAGGGATTATTTTCAAAAAATAGTTCAGATAAAAGGGAAACTGTTATCCCTGTTTTCAAGGACCACACAAGGTGATAATGACGGCTGATTTTGTGTAATGTGAATGGGGACTTTGACTTCCTGGCTTTAAGGTGCTTGTATGTGTTCATTTGGCAGCCCCAGTCCCCGTGAACTTTTACCGTAAGGTAGAGTCGTCAGTGTATTTTTAGAAATTAAAGAAAGTCCTGTATTTGTAACTTTCTGTAATTCAAACTGGAGGTTCTGTTTCCTCTAGTCTTTAACCGGATCATGTTTATAACGTTTTTTAAAAAGCTTTATCATCTGCAGCTTTCAAATATACCCCAAACACACACACACACACACACACACACACACCACCACATACACACACACACACACACACACAGTCTCTCTACATGTGTGCAGTCTTCTGTTCTCTTAAAGGAAAGGTTCATTTGTATCGAACACTTAAGACCACAACCAAACAGAAGTCATGTAAACGGACTACATCACAGGAGATAGGATCTACTAGTGAGGGTACCATGGTATTATTAAAGTGCCAAAGTGAGTATATTATAGTTAATTATATCACAAAAGAATATCTTGAAAATCCTTTTATTAACACAGTTTAATAAATCAAAAGTCCCATCAAACATAAAGGAACTTGTCTTTGGAGTCGCCCAGGGTCTATTGCTCTTAGTCTGATACTAACTGTATCTTTACCAACTATATAATGTATATATATATATATATATATATATATATATATATATGGTGATTGATTTCAGTGGACACCGTTTCAAATGTTGTCCCTTCATTACATTTGGCCAATATTATATACTGTAATTATATACTGTACGAACATATTGTACGATTAAGTTTAGATTTTATTCGTAACTTAAAGTGTTTTTCTAAAGTTTTTACTGGAATTTAAGTCATCGGTCAAACACACTGACCCAAACAGATGATGCTGTGAATCTTTCTAATGTTTGTTTCAATTCTAAAACTATAATGTGTCCAACAAAAGTTCTTCATGTGATTAATGTGTTTAACTTTTCTAACAAAATAAATGATGTCTGTCTACGATAATGTTTATCCCAGACGTGTTTTAAAACTCTTCAATCTCCAATTCTGTATTAATGGTTTTGTAATGAAATAAATTGGACAGAGACTTTAAATGTGTCAGGAATTATTCGAATAAATAAGTTGCTTTTGTACAAAAAATAAAAACAGTTCGAGTTGGTTTTGTACAAAAAAATAAAAACAGTAAAATAAAAACAGTAATATAAAAACAGTAAAATAAAAACAGTAAAATAAAAACAGTAAAATAAAAACAGTAAATAAAAACAGTCAAATAAAAACAGTCAAATAAAAACAGTAAATAAAAACAGTTCGAGTTGCTTTTGTACAAAAAATAAAAACTGTAAAATAAAAACTGTAAAATAAAAACTGTAAAATAAAAACAGTCAAATAAAAACAGTCAAATAAAAACAGTCAAATAAAAACAGTCAAATAAAAACAGTCAAATAAAAACAGTCAAATAAAAACAGTCAAATAAAAACAGTCAAATTAAAAGTCAAATAAAAACAGTCAAATAAAAACAATAAAATAAAAACAGTCAAATAAAAACAGTCAAATAAAAACAGTCAAATAAAAACAGTCAAATAAAAACAGTCAAATAAAAACAGTCAAATAAAAACAGTCAAATAAAAACAGTCAAATAAAAACAGTCAAATAAAAAGTCAAATAAAAACAGTCAAATAAAAACAGTCAAATAAAAACAGTCAAATAAAAACAGTCAAATAAAAACTGTAAAATAAAAACAGTCAAATAAAAACAGTCAAATAAAAACAGTCAAATAAAAACAGTCAAATAAAAACAGTCAAATTAAAAGTCAAATAAAAACAGTCAAATAAAAACAATAAAATAAAAACAGTCAAATAAAAACAGTCAAATAAAAACAGTCAAATAAAAACAGTCAAATAAAAACAGTCAAATAAAAACAATAAAATAAAAACAGTCAAATAAAAACAGTCAAATAAAAACAGTCAAATAAAAACAGTCAAATAAAAACAGTCAAATTAAAAGTCAAATAAAAACAGTCAAATAAAAACAGTCAAATAAAAACAGTCAAATTAAAAGTCAAATAAAAACAGTCAAATAAAAACAGTCAAATAAAAACAGTCAAATAAAAACAGTCAAATAAAAACAGTCAAATTAAAAGTCAAATAAAAACAGTCAAATAAAAACAATAAAATAAAAACAGTCAAATAAAAACAGTCAAATAAAAACAGTCAAATTAAAAGTCAAATAAAAACAGTCAAATAAAAACAGTCAAATAAAAACAGTCAAATAAAAACAGTCAAATAAAAACAGTCAAATAAAAACAGTCAAATAAAAACAGTCAAATAAAAACAGTCAAATAAAAACAGTCAAATAAAAACAGTCAAATAAAAACAGTCAAATTAAAAGTCAAATGAAAACAGTCAAATAAAAACAATAAAATAAAAACAGTCAAATAAAAACAGTCAAATAAAAACAGTCAAATAAAAACAGTCAAATAAAAACAGTCAAATTAAAAGTCAAATAAAAACAGTCAAATAAAAACAGTCAAATTAAAAGTCAAATAAAAACAGTCAAATAAAAACAGTCAAATTAAAAGTCAAATAAAAACAGTCAAATAAAAACAGTCAAATAAAAACAGTCAAATAAAAACAGTCAAATAAAAACAGTCAAATAAAAACAGTCAAATAAAAACAGTCAAATAAAAACAGTCAAATAAAAACAGTCAAATAAAAACAGTCAAATAAAAACAGTCAAATAAAAACAGTCAAATAAAAACAATAAAATAAAAACAGTCAAATAAAAACAGTCAAATAAAAACAGTCAAATAAAAACAGTCAAATAAAAACAGTCAAATAAAAACAATAAAATAAAAACAGTCAAATAAAAACAGTCAAATAAAAACAGTCAAATAAAAACAGTCAAATTAAAAGTCAAATAAAAACAGTAAAATAAAAACAGTCAAATAAAAACTGTAAAATAAAAACAGTCAAATAAAAACTGTAAAATAAAAACAGTCAAATAAAAACAGTCAAATAAAAACAATAAAATAAAACAGTCAAATAAAAACAGTCAAATAAAAACAGTCAAATAAAAACAGTCAAATAAAAACTGTAAAATAAAAACAGTCAAATAAAAACAGTCAAATAAAAACAGTCAAATAAAAACAGTCAAATAAAAACAGTCAAATAAAAACAATAAAATAAAAACAGTCAAATAAAAACAGTCAAATAAAAACAGTCAAATAAAAACAGTCAAATAAAAACAGTAAATAAAAACAGTCAAATTAAAAGTCAAATAAAAACAGTCAAATAAAAACAGTCAAATAAAAACAGTCAAATAAAAACAGTCAAATAAAAACAGTCAAATAAAAACAGTCAAATAAAAACAGTCAAATAAAAACAGTCAAATAAAAACAATAAAATAAAAACAGTCAAATAAAAACAGTCAAATAAAAACAATAAAATAAAAACAGTCAAATAAAAACAGTCAAATAAAAACAGTCAAATAAAAACAGTCAAATAAAAACAGTCAAATAAAAACAGTCAAATAAAAACAGTCAAATAAAAACAGTCAAATAAAAACAGTCAAATAAAAACAGTCAAATAAAAACAGTCAAATAAAAACAGTCAAATAAAAACAGTCAAATAAAAACAGTCAAATAAAAACAGTCAAATAAAAACAGTCAAATAAAAACAGTCAAATAAAAACAGTCAAATAAAAACAGTCAAATAAAAACAGTCAAATAAAAACAATAAAATAAAAACAGTCAAATAAAAACAGTCAAATAAAAACAGTCAAATAAAAACAGTCAAATAAAAACAGTCAAATAAAAACAGTCAAATAAAAACAGTCAAATAAAAACAGTCAAATAAAAACAGTCAAATAAAAACAGTCAAATAAAAACAGTCAAATAAAAACAGTCAAATAAAAACAGTCAAATAAAAACAGTCAAATTAAAAGTCAAATAAAAACAATAAAATAAAAACAGTCAAATAAAAACAGTAAAATAAAAACAATAAAATAAAAACAGTCAAATAAAAACAGTCAAATAAAAACAGTCAAATAAAAACAGTAAAATAAAAACAATAAAATAAAAACAGTCAAATAAAAACAGTCAAATAAAAACAGTCAAATAAAAACAGTCAAATAAAAACAGTCAAATAAAAACAGTCAAATAAAAACAGTCAAATAAAAACAGTCAAATAAAAACAGTCAAATAAAAACAGTCAAATAAAAACAGTCAAATAAAAACAGTCAAATAAAAACAATAAAATAAAAACAGTCAAATAAAAACAGTCAAATAAAAACAGTCAAATAAAAACAGTCAAATAAAAACAGTCAAATAAAAACAGTCAAATAAAAACAGTCAAATAAAAACAGTCAAATAAAAACAATAAAATAAAAACAGTCAAATAAAAACAGTCAAATAAAAACAGTCAAATAAAAACAGTCAAATAAAAACAGTCAAATAAAAACAGTCAAATAAAAACAGTCAAATAAAAACTGTAAAATAAAAACAGTCAAATAAAAACAGTCAAATAAAAACAGTCAAATAAAAACAGTCAAATAAAAACAGTCAAATAAAAACAGTCAAATAAAAACAGTCAAATAAAAACAGTCAAATTAAAAGTCAAATAAAAACAGTCAAATAAAAACAGTCAAATAAAAACAGTCAAATAAAAACAGTCAAATAAAAACAGTCAAATAAAAACAGTCAAATAAAAACAGTCAAATAAAAACAGTCAAATAAAAACAGTCAAATAAAAACAGTCAAATAAAAACAGTCAAATAAAAACAGTCAAATAAAAACAGTCAAATAAAAACAGTCAAATAAAAAGTCAAATAAAAACAGTCAAATAAAAACAGTCAAATAAAAACAGTCAAATAAAAACAGTCAAATAAAAACAGTCAAATAAAAACAGTCAAATAAAAACAGTCAAATAAAAACAGTCAAATAAAAACAGTCAAATAAAAACAGTCAAATAAAAACAGTCAAATAAAAAGTCAAATAAAAACAGTCAAATAAAAACAGTCAAATAAAAACAGTCAAATTAAAAGTCAAATAAAAACAGTCAAATAAAAACAGTCAAATAAAAACAGTCAAATAAAAACAATAAAATAAAAACAGTCAAATAAAAACAGTCAAATAAAAACAATAAAATAAAAACAGTCAAATAAAAACAGTCAAATAAAAACAATAAAATAAAAACAGTCAAATAAAAACAGTCAAATAAAAACAGTCAAATAAAAACAGTCAAATTAAAAGTCAAATAAAAACAGTCAAATAAAAACAGTCAAATAAAAACAGTCAAATAAAAACAGTCAAATAAAAACAGTCAAATAAAAACAGTCAAATAAAAACAGTCAAATAAAAACAGTCAAATAAAAACAGTCAAATAAAAACAGTCAAATAAAAACAGTCAAATAAAAACAGTCAAATAAAAACAGTCAAATAAAAACAGTCAAATAAAAACAGTCAAATAAAAACAGTCAAATAAAAACAGTCAAATAAAAACAGTCAAATTAAAAGTCAAATAAAAACAGTCAAATAAAAACAGTCAAATAAAAACAATAAAATAAAAACAGTCAAATAAAAACAGTAAAATAAAAACAGTCAAATAAAAACAGTCAAATTAAAAGTCAAATAAAAACAATAAAATAAAAACAGTCAAATAAAAACAGTAAAATAAAAACAATAAAATAAAAACAGTCAAATAAAAACAGTCAAATAAAAACAGTCAAATAAAAACAGTAAAATAAAAACAATAAAATAAAAACAGTCAAATAAAAACAGTAAAATAAAAACAGTCAAATAAAAACAGTTCGAGTTGCTTTTGTACAAAAAAATAAAAACAGTAAAATAAAAACAGTAAAATAAAAACAGTCAAATAAAAACAGTAAAATAAAAACACTTCGAGTTGCTTTTGTACAAAAAAATAAAAACAGTCAAATAAAAACAGTAAAATAAAAACAGTCAAATAAAAACAGTAAAATAAAAACAGTCAAATAAAAACAGTAAAATAAAAACAGTCAAATAAAAACAGTCAAATAAAAACTGTAAAATAAAAACAGTAAAATAAAAACAGTCAAATAAAAACTGTAAAATAAAAACAGTAAAATAAAAACACTTCGAGTTGCTTTTGTACAAAAAAATAAAAACAGTAAAATAAAAACAGTAAAATAAAAACAGTCAAATAAAAACAGTAAAATAAAAACAGTCAAATAAAAACAGTAAAATAAAAACAGTAAAATAAAAACTGTAAAATAAAAACAGTCAAATAAAAACAGTAAAATAAAAACAGTAAAATAAAAACTGTAAAATAAAAACAGTCAAATAAAAACAGTAAAATAAAAACAGTCAAATAAAAACAGTCAAATAAAAACAGTCAAATAAAAACAGTCAAATAAAAACTGTAAAATAAAAACAGTCAAATAAAAACAGTCAAATAAAAACAGTAAAATAAAAACAGTCAAATAAAAACAGTAAAATAAAAACAGTCAAATAAAAACAGTAAAATAAAAACTGTAAAATAAAAACAGTAAAATAAAAACAGTAAAATAAAAACTGTAAAATAAAAACAGTAAAATAAAAACACTTCGAGTTGCTTTTGTACAAAAAAAAAATAAAACTGACAGCAAAATATTTACAAGAGCTCGCGAGGCAGGAAACTTGCGTACACGTCATCGACTCTTTGCGCTCTACGTCGGCCGCGCTTGAGTTCGCGCCCGTGACGTCACCGCGCGTCGAGCAGGAGTCGAGTCGTCTCCGGAACCGTTTGCCTGCACACGAGCCCGCGCGCGCGCCGCTTCTTCCTCGACGCTTCGCATCAAAACAAAACAAAACAAAACAATCACTCGACGCCATCGGCGCGTTTGTGTGTAGAAGAAGAAGAAGAAGAAGAAGAAGAAGAAGAAGAAGAAGAAGAAGAAGAAGAAGAAGATGAGTGTGGAGGCGTACGGGCCGAGCTCACAGACGCTCACCTTCCTGGACACGGAGGAAACCGAGCTGCTCGGGGCCGACACGCAGGGTTCCGAGTTCGAGTTCACGGACTTCACGTTACCCAGTCAGACACAGACCCAGGGTCAGACCCAGAGTCAGCTCGACCCGCAGGTGAGCCGTCGCGGTTCCGGTCTCGAGCTCAAACATGGCGAGCTAGCATCAGCTAGCATTAGCACGACGAGCAGGCCGCTAGTCACACTCGAGTGAAACTCTTTGATCTGAATCTTGTTTTTATTCAAAAACACTTCCTGTTGGACCTCACCTCACACCTTTGACCTTTAGTCGAGTGTGAACGCACACGTGTGTTGTGTTCGGGGGTTGTTGGGCTGTGCTCGAGACACTTGTGTGGATTTAAACTCTTTATGTATTAACTTCTGCAGAGTGACGTCATCTGTTGTCTCAGGGCTCGTGCATTTATAACACAACTTGTGTTTTTATTATTGGTGTTCATTTGTGAGTGGCCTCCGAGAATATAGTTAGAGAAATGTCCTGTATTGGTTCTTTTGTGTTCTGTTCTGGTTTAAGGTTTGTGGGTTATATTAGTTTTATTAGTTTTATTGTTGTTTTTTTATCTCAAATATTTTACATTAGGGATGTTTGATTAGGATTTTTGCCACCGATAACCGATTGTGAGCGATTGTTGACTATTACTACCGATTGTGAGCGATTGTTGACTATTACTACCGATTGTGAGCGATTGTTGACTATTACTACCGATTGTGAGCGATTGTTGACTATTACTACCGATTGTGAGCGATTGTTGACTATTACTACCGATTGTGAGCGATTGTTGACTATTACTACCGATTGTGAGCGATTGTTGACCGTTACTACCGATTGTGAGCGATTGTTGACCGTTACTACCGATTGTGAGCGATTGTTGACCGTTACTACCGATTGTGAGCGATTATTGGCTATTACTACCGATTGTGAGCGATTGTTGACTATTACTACCGATTGTGAGCGATTGTTGACTGTTACTACCGATTGTGAGCGACTGTTGACTGTTACTACCGATTGTGAGCGATTGTTGACCGTTACTACCGATTGTGAGCGATTGTTGACCGTTACTACCGATTGTGAGCGATTATTGGCTATTACTACCGATTGTGAGCGATTATTGACTATTACTACCGATTGTGAGCGATTATTGGCTATTACTACCGATTGTGAGCGATTGTTGACTGTTACTACCGATTGTGAGCGATTGTTGACTGTTACTACCGATTGTGAGCGATTGTTGACTGTTACTACCGATTGTGAGCGATTGTTGACTGTTACTACCGATTGTGAGCGATTGTTGACTGTTACTACCGATTGTGAGCGATTGTTGACTTACTACCGATTGTGAGCGATTGTTGACTGTTACTACCGATTGTGAGCGATTGTTGACTGTTACTACCGATTGTGAGCGATTGTTGACTGTTACTACCGATTGTGAGCGATTGTTGACTGTTACTACCGATTGTGAGCGATTGTTGACTGTTACTACCGATTGTGAGCGATTGTTGACTATTACTACCGATTGTGAGCGATTGTTGACTATTACTACCGATTGTGAGCGATTGTTGACTTACTACCGATTGTGAGCGATTGTTGACTTACTACCGATTGTGAGCGATTGTTGACTTACTACCGATTGTGAGCGATTGTTGACTATTACTACTATATTTGTAATGTAAAATGTTGTTTAATAATAATTTCTACATAATAATCATCAATAATCATTGTTGCTTTCCTTTAGTTAGTTTTTTACATTGTTTAATAAAAATCAAGAGAGATATTTATGACTTCAGATCTGTGTCTGGGAATGTGATAAAGTTGCTGTGCTGATGTCTTTACAGTTAAAGAAAGTCGCTTTGGATAAAAGCGTCTGCTAAATGACTAAATGTAAATGTAAAGATTCAATAAATTGCATAAATCTGTTTTCTTTGTCAGACCAAGATATGTATTTCTCATGTGAATGGACTTGTTGTGCAGGTGAATGGACCTGATGGAGTTCTACCCAATGGAGAAGACGCTGTGGTGAAGACCAGCCAACTACTGGCCGAACTGAACTTCGAGGAGGACGAGGAAGATACTTATTACACTAAAGACCTGCCGGTGCACGCCTGCAGGTACTGTTCACACACCGGAGCTCATCTGACACGAAACACGTCAGCTCAATTGTGTCTCACATATTATTTGGACAACCGTCTGTATCCAAGAGACATCTAATGACTTTCTGTCATCAAAAGTCTTGCTGGTTTCTTGTGTCTTGTATTGTGTCATAATGCAATAAAGTTGTCTATATTTTAATTACATTTTGTTAAATTATTTCATAAAAATCATTTTGTAAATGATGCTACCCAGAACATACAAAATATTTATATTGTCATGTTTAAAAGAGAATCAAAGTGCTATTAATACAGAAGCGTATGGCGTGAATGATCTTGTATGTGTTTGTAAACATCTTATGTGCTAAAATTTTGTGTTTTAGTTATTGTGGCATCCATGACCCAGCATGTGTGGTCTATTGTAACACCAGCAAAAAGTGGTTTTGTAACGGTCGTGGTAACACTTCTGGCAGGTGAGTCTGAAATAAACGTCTTCCCATCTAGTTTATGTTTCTTGATATTTGAGAAAAAAACTGATAATACTTTATTTTTTTAAAAAGGTAAAATTTTAATTCATATTTATGTTTTTTTTGCCAGTCATATTGTGAACCATTTAGTGCGAGCCAAATGTAAGGAGGTGACCCTGCATAAGGACGGCCCGCTGGGCGAGACTGTTCTAGAATGCTATAACTGTGGCTGTCGTAACGTCTTCCTGCTCGGCTTCATCCCGGCCAAAGCCGATTCTGTTGTGGTGCTTCTGTGCAGGTAAAAGTTCTGTTAGAACTATGTATATGTTTTACTTTATTTGTCAAGTGCCGCTATTTTGTTAACGTTGCTATTAACAAAAAGAAATTATTATGTACACAATTATATTGCTAATTTCTTGTTTTGGGACAACAAACAGACATTAAAAATCCATGGGAAAAGACATTTGTGTTGCCTGTCTTTACTTTTTCATTGAAGGAAACTTAGTTGCAAACAAGATTGCAAAAATTGTAAACCAAAAATAGTTTTTAATCCATAAATCCATTTTACATGTAGAAATCTTTTTGAAAATCAAATCACACCTGGAAATATCTTATGGATATCTGTTTGTGGTTTATCAGTAGCTGTCATGTTTTATCTTGGCAGTGCAGTTCCTCTTTATCTCTTCCATGTCTGTGCATGTTTGTTTGTGTGTTCAGGCAGCCGTGTGCCAGTCAGAGCAGTCTGAAGGACATTAATTGGGACAGTTCTCAATGGCAGCCCCTCATTCAGGACCGCTGCTTTCTCTCATGGCTGGTGAAGATCCCGTCTGAGCAGGAGCAGCTGAGGGCCCGGCAGATCACGGCACAGCAGATCAACAAACTTGAGGAGCTGTGGAAGGTACAAGACCTTGCTGACTGTTAACAGTCTGTTTGGGGTTTGATTGAAAAGTAGCCAGTTCCAAACGTATTTAGTGCAAGTAAATTACTGTAAAAAGGTAAAAACAAATCAGGGAACATTACCCTTTTTTTGAACCCCAAATGTGTTATATATTTGTTTGCATGTACCACTTTAAAGTATAGGAAAATTAAGCAGGATTCTTTGTTTTATATCAGAAATGTTTAACAAGTTTGTTTAACTCACTCTACAAAATCTGTAAGAGTGTTATGAGAATGTTCCAGCCAGTTGATCAGTTCAATTTTGTCAATATTATTCGAACCATATTTCTTGGCAACATCTCTGTACTCTGTTTTCAAATGTATGTAAATGATGGCAGGAAAACCCGACGGCCACCCTTGAAGATCTGGAGAAGCCTGGAGTGGATGAGGAACCTCAACATGTTCTGCTGCGATACGAGGATGCCTATCAGTATCAGAACATTTTTGGGCCGCTTGTCAAACTTGAGGCTGATTACGACAAGAAACTTAAAGAGTCCCAAGTATGAAACTTACCTGTTTTTCTATCTAAATGTTTAAAAACAATACATTTACAAACCCTGCCCTTCAACTCTCTACAATGTGTATTTTAGGATTAATATAGGTTTACTTTATTTTGTTTTATGTAAGTCAGTTGTTTTGTTTGTTCAGTTGTTTTCTGGAATATGTCTTAAGTCTTTAAATAGAGCTCATGTTAGACCCAGTCATGTCCATCAACATGGAACAACAATTCCAAAAACGTAACCTTTCTAATAGCAAACACATATTATTTTACATTTTGGTTTTATACAGTTAGTTCAATTGTATTTGTTTTATTGTATCCTTTTTGTTCTGGTATAAGTCTGAATTATTTTTGGATATCTGCAATAACCTCTTCCAAAAGAGATTCATTCAACACTCTTTCAGAATATTTATTTTAACAGATAATGATTTCCAATGTTTCTTTTGTTTCAGACTCAAGACAATATTACAGTCAGGTGGGACTTGGGACTGAATAAAAAGCGGATAGCTTATTTCACTCTGCCCAAGACGGATTCAGGTGGTAATATATTCTTTCATCATCTTCTGTGTCTACCAGTGGTTCATGATATCCATCCCATCCTTAACACCGTGTTCCATGCATCCCTCATCGATGTGTGCACGGATCTGTCCACCTAAGTGTGTGTGTTGTGTTTTGTGTGTGTGTGTTGGATAAAAGTCTGTGTTGTTTTTGTGAATCAGAAAGGTACTTGGTTTGTCTAACTGTGCTTCCTGTGTGTGGGTGATGTTTATCAGACATGCGACTTATGCAGGGCGATGAGATTTGTCTGCGCTACAAAGGAGACATGGCTCCACTTTGGAAAGGGATCGGACACGTCATCAAAGTTCCCGACAGTATCTTTTCAACACAGAACTACATGTTTTTTAACATTTAATGTGTTTCTTCTTATTTTCAAAGTCATTATAGAACAGTCTACTACTCATTCTAACTTTCTTAGTGTATTGTACTTCTGAATATAAAGTATAGTGATTTTAGGACTTGATTGATGGTACTTCCGATTTTCATGGAGAAGATCGCACTTGATTATTCTCAAGATGAGTACAGCTAAATCTGGGAAAAGTCAGTAAATAAAAAAAAAATATTTGAGGATCTGCTATATAGATGTTAGTTCCTTTAACAGATTTAGATTATGGAGATGAGATTGCTATCGAGCTGCGAAGCAGTGCTGGAGCTCCTGTTGAAGTGCCACACAATTTCCAGGTGGACTTTGTCTGGAAATCTACATCTTTTGACCGGTAAGTTCCGTAACCTTTCTATTCAATTTTCTCTTACATTTGTATGCTACTTTTTACTAAGTTTAACTCCATGAACACTTCGGGCTCATTGTTTATCTTGTCTTGATGCGTTGTGTAGAATGCAGAGCGCCCTAAAGACGTTTGCTGTGGATGAGACGTCTGTGTCTGGCTATATCTACCACAAGCTCCTTGGTCATGAGGTGGAAGATGTGATCATTAAATGCCAACTGCCCAAACGCTTCACTGCGCAAGGACTGCCAGATCTTAACCACTCACAGGTATACTCTTCATTTAGATCAATATATATTAAATCATTCTCTACAGGTAGGGTTAGTCATACACTTTGTAGGGGTCCTTACAGTTTCTGAAAGTCTTCGTTGTGGATGTGTTATAGGTTTACGCTGTGAAGACTGTTCTGCAAAGACCCCTCAGTCTGATCCAAGGACCACCAGGAACTGGAAAGACTGTGACCTCCGCCACCATCGTCTATCATCTGGCAAGGCAGGGCAATGGGTAAGACAACACACCCCCAACGGCCCCCCTCCTTATCACTGTACTGTGAACATTTGCTTTCTTCGGTATAAAAAAATAAATGAGCTGGATGAAAAACTTGACATGCAGCATATTTTTACATACTTAAACTCTCTGCTTCACTGTACAGCAGACCATCAAAAAATAGTATTTAAGAAGGGTTTGGAATCTACTAATATACTATTTTTAAATTAGTAAACAATCATGTTCTAAAAGTAAAAATACTTTTTAACACACATTACCATACTATTCATGCTTACTAAAAAGCCAAGTTTGTTATAATGAAGTATTTGTCCAGCCATATGACCCATTTCTTTCATTTAAGGGTCACTGTAGGTATAACTACTACAAGATGTAAAATATTCAATAATTACTATATATCATGAAATCATTAAACCATTATGTTTTTTACAAGGCTATTATCATACCGTTACAACCCTAGACAAAGCATTAGATGGAGTATTCAAGACTTCAAAATCCAATACCTGATGTTAAAAGATTACCCAGACCAAATTTGTTACTTTGGAACTGGAGATGAAGTTGCTCAGATGCACAAATCGATTTTTTGCAGAATTTATTCTGCATCCATCAGATGTGATAAGCACCAAATTATTGATGTTTGTTTTTGAAAACAAGACTTTTTTTAAATGACAAAATTTCATCTTTGGCTCACGAAAACAAGGAATAGAAATATGATGAAAAATATCACCACTAGTTTTGTAAGAACTTATGGGCTGCATATGTGAAATGAAAGGGAATCTGAGCTCTTACACAAGACCAAGTAACACAATCCCAAGTGTTCAAAGGCTTTCATAAGCATTACAGTTAATTTGCCCTTGACAGTTGTAAATTGATTTAATCTCTATATTTTATGTCATGTATGTTGTTATTAGTGTGTAAAACAGTGGTTTTGTTTTGTTTCTTTAGGCCTGTGCTGGTGTGTGCTCCCAGTAACATTGCAGTGGATCAGCTAACAGAGAAAATTCATCAGACTGGGCTGAAGGTGGTTCGTCTTTGTGCTAAGAGTCGTGAAGCCATAGACTCGCCAGTTTCCTTTCTGGCTCTGCACAACCAGATCCGCAACATGGACAGGTACAAACTTCTGTGCTCTTAAAGTCCCTGCAAATAGGAAGTTATAATATTTACTTCAGTGTTCTTTTGTAGGGACATTTTTATTAACTGACATGGAATGTCAAATAATGGCGTGTGCTTTTCTTTATGAATTTATTCGATTCCATTGTCATTCAAATCCCAGAATGATTTGCCAGAAAAAGTAATATTACTTAAGTTTGGATATAATGTGTTTTTGATTCCGCTTTAGCATGCCAGAGTTGCAGAAACTGCAGCAACTGAAGGATGAGACCGGCGAGCTGTCATCGTCTGATGAGAAACGATACCGGGCACTCAAACGAACTGCTGAGAGAGAACTGCTGATGGTACATGCGTAGTCCATAACACTTTATCATCAGTAGTTGACAGAAGAAATCTTTTTCTGGGCCTTAATATATTGAATTTGAAATGAAAATTAGAAGTCTGAAGAAATAGTAATAAACTAGATGTGAGAAATCAGACTACCAGAGACAGTCACACATTTCACCGTACAGCAATCCTTTCTCTCTTTATGTTTCAGAACGCGGATGTGATCTGTTGCACATGTGTGGGAGCTGGAGATCCTCGCTTGGCGAAGATGCAGTTCCGTTCCATTCTCATCGATGAGAGCACCCAGGCCACAGAGCCGGAGTGCATGGTGCCAGTGGTGCTTGGAGCCAAACAGGTACAAGAGAAGAACTTGTAATCATTGAATGATCTTTGATGATAAGTTGTGTTTATGTAAATACAGATTTGATTATTAAGTATCCCAAATGATGTCTTGACAGTTGATTCTGGTGGGCGATCACTGTCAGCTGGGTCCTGTGGTCATGTGTAAGAAAGCCGCTAAGGCAGGCCTGTCTCAGTCTCTGTTTGAGAGGCTGGTGGTTCTGGGCATCAGACCCATCCGTCTGCAGGTGCAGTATCGTATGCATCCTGCACTCAGTGCTTTCCCCTCCAACATCTTTTATGAGGGATCTCTGCAGAACGGAGTCACTGCCGGTATGTGTTTCTGATTCAGTGTTCTATAGTTGAGGGTATGTTTTTATAGTGTTTTTGGCTGATGACAGCAATGTTTGTTTTTTGTGAACTGATAATATTTTCGTCTTTGTTTTAAAGCTGATCGCATTAAGAAAGGCTTTGACTTCCAGTGGCCTCAGCCGGATAAGCCCATGTTCTTTTATGTGACTCAGGGACAGGAGGAGATTGCTAGTTCTGGAACCTCCTACCTCAACAGGTAAAATTTTCTGTAATGTCAGTGTAGTGAATTTGGAACTGATTCATTGGACCTTTTCCGTTTGAATCAAATCAAGCTGCAATAAATCTAAACCAGTTTTTCTACTAAATGTCTGGCTGTTGGGGATTGCTTAGGAAACTTGGAACTTCAATACAATGACCACTAATACGATATCTCACCTCATCCTTTCTCTTTTCAGAACTGAGGCCGCCAATGTAGAGAAGATAACAACCCGTCTACTGAAGGCCGGAGCAAAACCTGACCAGATCGGCATCATCACCCCGTACGAAGGCCAACGCTCGTACCTTGTCCAGTACATGCAGTTTAGCGGCTCACTCCACACAAAACTTTACCAGGTACAAACTGAATGAAACAACATCTCTGCAGACGTAATACAGCCCAGATCTCTTCTGATGACTATAAAACTTTTAATAAATAGCCTTAAATAGAAAGTGTGATATGTAGGATAATGTAGCTGTGCTAGTTTGTATTGAGATTAATATTGTTTTGATATTTTCTACAGGAGGTGGAGATCGCCAGCGTTGATGCGTTTCAGGGCAGAGAGAAAGACTTTATCATCCTGTCTTGTGTAAGAGCTAATGAACATCAGGGCATTGGTTTCCTGAATGACCCACGCCGTCTCAATGTGGCACTCACCAGAGCCAGGTAACAACAACAACACCTGCAGGTTTTCTTGATTTGTAATTGCTTAATGTAAATGACTATGGTATTTCCACATTTGATCTTAATGGCTAGGATATGAAATTAATTCTACACAAGATTTACACAAGATGCAGTTGTAAAAATTATATTTGATACCACATGCAAGAGGATGGATTTTTAATGTACATGTGTCTTTATGCAGGTATGGTGTGATTATTGTGGGCAATCCTAAGGCTCTGTCCAAACAGCCTCTCTGGAACCATTTGCTCAACTACTATAAGGAGCAAAAGGTCCTGGTGGAGGGGCCGCTAAACAACCTGAGAGAGAGTCTCATGCAGTTCAGTAAACCACGCAAGCTGGTGAACACAATCAACCCTGTGAGTATAATCCACACCTGCATATCAAAGTTAACAGGTTTATGAAATTGTTGCAATGAAGACTTCAGGAGTCAGATGTTATGCCCTATATAGCAGTCTGATGTAACCTGTAATGTCATTTAATCATCTTAATATGTATTTTACAATTTGAAGAGAAGTTTATGACCCTTTATGTTCTACGCAGAAACTATTTGCAAGTTTATTTGTTTATGTTTCATTTACATAATTGTGTAATTAATTTTCTAGTAGGTATCCAAGATGATTTAGTCTGCATTACCCTCCTCTAAATAAAGTGAATGTGTTTTTATCAGGGTGCACGTTTCATGAGCACTGCCATGTATGATGCAAGAGAGGCCATGATTCCTGGATCAGTGTATGACCGCAGTAGCACCGGTGAGCATTCTGACACATCTTATCTTTCTGAGTTTTGTGAAATGGAAAAATTAAGTTGCGATAATTCCATGTCTTCGTGATCCTTCGCTTTACAGGTCGTCCATCGAACATGTACTTCCAGACTCATGACCAGGTTGGAATGATTGGAACCGGCCCGAACCCGATGGGATCCATGAACATCCCCATCCCATTCAACCTAGTCATGCCGCCCATGCCTCCGCCAGGCTACCTGGGCCAGGTCAACGGTCCGGCTGCAGGTAAGACAACACCACAGTCATGTATAAACTCACAAGAAACCCTCTCCTGTCTATGTGACGCTGCAATCTTTCCTGCTGTCTGCAGGTCGCGGTGCACCCAAAAGTAAGACTGGGGGTCGTGGTGGTCGTCAGAGGAACCGCGGCACAGGTAACCACGGCAGCGGGCAAGCCAACATGCCGAACAGCCAGGCAAGTCAGGATCTGGTGTCGCAGCCTTTCTCTCAGGGTCCTCTGACCCAGGGCTACATCACCATGAGCCAGCCGTCACAGATGAGTCAGCCTGGACTGTCTCAGCCCGAGCTCTCACAGGTACGCACGCAGCTCTAGTGTTCACACACTTGTCATGGGCTTATGTTGTGATGCTAACTTGTTTTGTGTGCTGTGAAACAGGACAGCTATCTTGGTGATGAGTTCAAGTCCCAGATGGATGTGGCGCTCTCCCAGGATTCCACCTATCAGGGTGAACGGGCATATCAACATGGAGGAGTGACTGGACTCTCACAGTACTAGAGTGTAAGACCACACAATCTGTTCAGCTGTTTATGAACGTTTGCGAGCAAGACCAAAAGTAATGGTGGTGTTTTTGTTTGTGCCCGCAGGTTGTTGGAACAGGAGCTAGGCCTGTGCTGAGCTTAGTTCATCAGCATTTTAAATATGGGTAAATATAAAAAAAGAACAAACATGGATGCCCGTTTACCACTGATACAACTGAAGCACCATGATGTGGGAGCAACAGGAGAGAATCTAACCAATCACAGGAGGGAGTGAAGCTGGACAGGAGGAGAAGAGAACGTGGGAATGGAGGTCTACAGCCACCATTCGTTGAGGACGGGGAGGAGAGGGGAGACGCAGTGTTAGGAGGAGACGAAACGCGAGATCTTCGATCTACAACTCCGCAACGTGGAGGAGGCTCCTAGAGTGCAGGGGCCCTTCCAGGCCCCTCTATCTCTCTCTCTCTCGCCTCTCTCGCCTGGCTGCCAAACGCCAGCCTAAGGCCTTGCCCTGCCAAACAGAGACGGAGCAAAGATGAAGTTCTCTTAAAACTACCTGCAAAAACCACGCGTGCTCTGTCGTCTCCACGAGCTGAGAGAGGGGGTGACGTATTTCAAAATAATTACAAACGCTTTTCAAGCAGCTGATTTCGGGAAAATCCAGTTCCCCTCAAAGTTGAGATCTAACATTCAGGTTCTATCACCGGACATCTTCGAGGTCGGGGATACCTGCGGCAAGAGTTCAGAGTTTGCTTTGGGTTTCAGAGAAGAGGTCTCCACTCAATGGATGGTGCTAGGACACTCTGATGAGGGATTCAACTTTGAGGAAAGTTTTCCGTCTGAAGTGCGGGATCAGGGTTCAGGTTCTGTAACGGAGGGCCCGTCACATCTTAGTCGCTCTCCGCTAGATGAATCGAAAATGAAAATTGGTAGCTTAACTAAAAGGACTTTGGGGGATTTTGTTTCTTTTAAATGTTTGTCTCCGAAGAGCTGACATGGAAGGGGCTGACGCATTTCTCCTTTCTTATTTTCCCTCTTTCATTTTAATAGTTTTTTTTTTTGTAATAGAATAAAATCAGTGAGGTAGATGTGTTCAAATAGCCTGCTTGATAGATATATCAATATCTTACCTTCCTGAAATCTCCGATTTAAGTCCCCAGACATGAAGTAATCTCACCAACAGAACGGTCGACATCAGGATCAAAGATCTTTTTGACCCGTATAAAGATGTTCTACAGTGACCCAACTGACTGTATGTGTCAGTATTCATATATGCAATAAACCCCTCCCCACTGCACTTCTGTCCAATCAGAGCGGCAGACGGCATAATGCAATCGTTACACATATAGAAATGGCCAAATTGCTTTGATAAAAGGAGTGATGATGATGATGATGATGATGAATTGTACCTCAAATGAAAGCGAAAGCAAACGGCGGCACCAGATGAAGAACAGACCGGTGAGATTCTCGCTGTTTTTGTGTCTGATTGTAAGAGACGATGTTGTGCGCTCTTACGTTCCGATGACGTCTGTGAGATCGGTTGGAAATGATCCGTCTTCGGGAGTGTGTACATGCGTGGATGTGTGTATGTGTGTTTCCAGACAGCCCTCCCTCATTATTATTGTGTTGTGGTAGATTTAGGTTTGTGTTGATTTCCTCTGTTCAAGTTGCTGATTTGCGCTTTTGACTTCTTAGCTCATATTTTATTTGTTCAACCTGGTGTTTGTGTAACCACTCTCTCTCTCAGTAAGGAAGTTGCTCCTGATTTCAACTTCTTTTTGGTTTCCAAGGACCCATCGAGTTTTGTGGCAGCTTTAACATCGGTTCCGACTGAGTCGCCTTGACTTTTTACTTTAACTTTGGAGTGTTTATACTTTGCTGTTACTCCATATTTACGAACGCACGTTTGACTGTTTGATATTACTGAAGCACACACATTTTATAGCGCCAAGCGAAAATTCCTTTTAAATTTACACCCTTTGGCAGGAAACAATTTTTTGCTTGCTTTTTTCTTTACCAATAAGACAATCACGATCTGTTCATAACCAATGCGCAGCTTTCAAAAAATTTTCGATAAATGTTCAATAGTTCTGAGCATGTATGAGTGTCTGACTGCTATTCTGAATTTCCCATGTTTATACTCGAATCATTTTCAAATGAAATTATTTCATAGAATGTTGCTTCATTCTTAGTTTAGTTCATCCGTCGCATACTTTAGATGTAAATATCTGTGACCAGATTTGACATTCGCCAATCAAATGAGAATTCAAGACAATACTGATATTTACAGGGTGGCCAAAGTTGATTTGCAGTGATGCGTTACAGCTGGAAAAATATAGAGGTCACATTTATATATGTAAGGTTTCAGACAGTAAAAGATGCATCGATATACTAATATCAGATAGATAAATGTTGTATACCCTGCAGGAACAATGGAAGAATAGAAACTCTTAGAACATCAGGATATATGACGTATGATCCAGGATTTTGTTTTGTTGAAAGAATGATCACCCCTATAGTATGTACTTCTTGTAACCTTACAAATAAATGTTGCTTTTTTCACCCAAACTCCGACTCCAGTGCTTGAATCACTTAAAGATTCACAGTTTCCTTAGAGTTCTATCTGTGTACATTTCTTGTGTTTATCAACTAGTTGAAATAATGACTTTACATAAGGAAAAGAATCAACTCAAAGTCCTTCATTTGTAATGCTCGTAAAATAGAAAAAAATCATAACATTTTCTTTCACAATTTTTGTAAATGTATGTTGAAAAGCGTGTTTTTAGCAGTCTATCAATCCTTGTAAATTGTGTTAATTATTTGGCTTTTCTATTTTTAAACTGTAGGACACAGAAAATAAATAACATTTATTAAGAGTTTATAGTGAATAATTATAACTGAGAGTGAAAATAGGAGTATGGAATATCCAATGCAATTTTATAATCTTGAAAACCATTTGGTTAAACAACAACTATACCTGAACTTTTAAATGTTTAATATGTTAATAATACAGAAATGGTATAATCATTATGATGATATGTTTCTAGTTTTGCTTTAACATTCAACTTTTTTATTTTTCATTTCTGTGCTGTTGGTTTTTGATTTCCTCATGCCTTAATCTGAAACATTTACTATAAACCTCAATTGTACGTCTTATAATATTAAATAGAAGCGATAAAGTTTCAATTTCAGTTTTTACCCAAAATATTCTGCTATTATTTTACAGAGAGTGTATCCCTATACTCCTAGTTAGTTTGATGAATATAAAACATTAATAAAGTACAGCATATTGTCAAAAATTGTGTGTATCATTCCCTCATAATCCTCTCTTCATTCATAACCTGCATGGCTTATATTCTTCAGCTGAACACGAAAGAAGATATTAATAAGAAAGTTGGTAATCAAACAACAGTGGCACCCGTTAACTTCTAATGCATAGACAAAAACCAGTGCAAGTGAACATGTCAGTCGTCGACATTCTTCAAAATATCTCCTTTTGTTCTCTGCCAAAGATAAAGTCATACAGGTTATAGTGAATGGTGAGAGATTTTTAAAGTGGGGTGAAGTGAGTTCCCATGACATTATTTTGAGACATGTGAGGATATGAACACAGATCACTAGAGGGCGAGGAGAGTCTCCACATCCACACCGCAGTGCCGCTGCTGTTCTCTCTGTGACCGCTGGAGGGCGTCCACACTTATAAGCCCGCGTGCAGCGGAGCTCCGCTACAGTGTAACAGCTCCAGCGCGGGACATCAAAGCAGAAGTGATGAGAAAGTAACAAGCGCGGCGCGTCATCAAACATCACAGAGTTCCCCGGAATCCGTGACGTCACTGAAGAAACTCAAAGAAACAAGAGAACAAGTGGACAGGAGTGTTGCCATGTAAATATACATCCCATAATCTGTGTAGAGCCCCAGAGCAGCCGGATTACTGCAGACCCTCCAGCTGCTGCACAACACTGACACACATCCTGTGTGTTTCCACCGACATGGGGTGAGTGTCACTGACCTGTCTGTCGTCTGTGTCACTGACCTGTCTGTCGTCTGTGTCACTGACCTGTCATCTGTGTCACTGACCTGTCTGTCATCTGTGTCACTGACCTGTCTGTCATCTGTGTCAC